>RRCJ01000009.1:0-1200000 GCA_004337975.1 Pyricularia sp. CBS 133598
TTTCCACAGCGAGTGCCTCGAGGGTTGGTTACGGTTCAGGCTTCAGTGCCCGATATGTCGCGAGAACCTGCCGCCGCTGTGATGCATTGTTATATACGCGAGTTTGATGTTTTGTTTTTGTACAAATACCCGAGGCTGGTGTCTTTTCCTTGTGGTTTCTTGCCTAGACTCTTCTCATCTCTATTAATACTGTTTGGGAGTCAGATGCCCTCTATACTCTATGCTATGCTGAGATTGCAGTTGTGCTCGGCTTCAGACCCTTGCTTTCGATCATCAAGATGAAGCCAATTTGGCTTGGTTCGTTGTTTTAACTGACATGTTCTTCCCATCAAGATCTTTTGAGAATCATTTCCTACCGCAGGATTGATCTGGGAAGGGCATTTTCTTGTTCAGCTGGAGATGATCAAATCCTCGGTCCATGCATGCACCTTACCCCTCGATTCCCCTCCCCACCACTCACAAAAACGAAGACCATCCGCCGAAATATGAGCACCTTCATGGCCAAGCCCGACATTGATCAATCTCACCGGGTGCATTGACCTTTTCCACCACGACCACGGAATTCTCCCATAATCTTCACGTGTGTTTGCTTTTCAACCCTTGCCCAACGAACCCAATTGCTGCAGGTTCCCCAGTAATCCAACATATGAGATGGCCGTAGCTGCTAGTTCTAGTCATGTAAGCTGTTCCCCACCTATGACGACACTGGAGGGGCAGCAAAGCTGCAGCCCATCGAGTTGCGTTAGTACCTAGATGCGTCTCGGCGCATCATGATTTCAATGTGATGAACCTTGAAATCGGCTTGCATACATGTGGCAGAACCAGGACCGCAGCGAGCAACCAGATCTTGTAAGCCCCCACGGTCGATTGTTTCCCAATCTTCTCTTCTTTATCTTCCAGAGATCTGCTCCGACCTCTTGTCCAACTTGATCCCCACCTGGTCTCACTCGCTAGCCTCAACTCTTACACTCTTAGCGCACGCCTTCCAACCGTTTTTTTTTTCTTTTTTTTTTATCTCGCCCAGTCTTCAGACGATCCACTACAAGCAACGATAACCCACCACAACCCCAGCGGTTTCCAAGAAATATCTCCAAATAAAGGCAGCAAAAATGGCGATCAAGGCTCTCCTTTTCGATTGCGACAACACGCTCGTGCTGTCGGAAGAGCTCGCCTTTGAGGGCTGCGCGAGCCTGATCAACCAGATCTGCGAGGTCAAGGGTCTCAACATCCCCCCGTTCACGGGCGAGACACTGATCAAGGAGTTTGTCGGCCAAAACTTCCGCGGCATGCTGCTGACGCTGCAAAAGAAGCACGGCATGGACCTGACGGCCGACGAGCTCGAGGTCTACGTCAAGCGCGAGGAGGAGGTGGTCATCGCCAAGCTCAAGGAGGCGCTCGTCCCCTGCGAGGGCGTCACGGAGCAGCTCGAGGCGCTGCAAAAGTCGGGCAAGTACACCATGGCCGTCGTGTCGAGCAGCGCCGGCCGCCGGCTCGAGGCCAGCCTGGAAAAGGTCGGCTTTAAGAAGTACTTTGGCGACCGCGTCTACAGCGCCGCCACCAGCATCGACCCGCCCACCAGCAAGCCCGACCCGGCCATCTACCTGCACGCTATGAAGCAGCTCGGCTTCGAGGCCAGCGAGTGCGTCGCCATCGAGGACTCCAAGAGCGGCACCTCGAGCGCCTGCCGCGCCGGCATCAAAACGGTCGGCTATGTGGGCCCTTATGAGGATTCGTTCAAGCCCGAGATGGAGAAGACGCTCAAGGATGTCGCCGGCGCCTGCATCATCATGCGGAACTGGACCGAGTTCCCAGAGTGCCTGAGTAAGATTGAGGCCGGTGAGGTCTAAGCGGGGGGTTTAATAGCTTTTTTTTCGTCTTGTGTGTTGATAGATTGGGGAGTATTGCTGTGACGACTTTGGCAACACTTCTCACCATTTACAATACTACACAAAATATCAGTAATTCGGAGCTTTATAAAGCATATAAATGCAAAGCACACCGTGAATACCACATTGCGAGAGACTTGGCATATTTGATGTGAGCATGCACTGGAAATGCCACTCGAGAGCCGGCACGTTGCATCAAAACGCAAAGACTGCAGCATATACCGTGCCTGTACTTGGGTTGATGTCAGTTTAATTTGCAAATCTTTTGACTTTTTTCTTCTCAGCCTCGCCAATCCATCAGGAAGCTATTTACACTCTGCAGAGTAGCCCTGCTTGGATTCGCCTCTGGCATCGCCGTCATTATCCGACCCAGCCTGACCCTGATAGAGTCCTTTGTCACTGGCCGCCTATCAGCCTGCGCCTGATCTGCAGGAAGTGCGTTGCCCTCCTCGTCAAAGCAATGGCATGCCAGCGCCAGGGCAGCACCAACCGACACATCCTTGCCAGTTTCGCAGGCGACAAGGACCTTAACCCCCTCATCCTTCTTCTCCTGCTGCTGCTTGAGCGCGGCATCTCGTACAAACGAGCATATGGCGGGTAGGGCCTGTCGCAGATTCCGGCTCGCCAGCTTGCCCTTCCCGATTCCCACGTCGATCAGCGTCGGCGACTTGTGCCACGTCTCGGGCTTGGTGACGACAGGTGGGAGCTGTACTACGATCATCGGTGAAGCACTACCTGCCTGCTCAGTCATGGCGGGGGGTAACGGCAGCGCAGCCACGGCCAGGAAGCCGGTGAGATCCCGTACGGCCACTGTGCCGGCCTGCGCGGACCCTGCGGCACTCTCCGCCACGAGCGACCGGATCAGGTCCGGGAGGTCCGCCTCGGGGGTGGAGAGCAGCCGGTCGGCGTGCGCCCAGAACACGGACGGGGTGAGGCCGTGTGCCCAGTTCTCCGTGTCGTCGCCGGCGCCCTGTATGTAGCCCGACTCGCTCATCTCGGTGCCCACGACGCGCCGCGAGCTCGTGCAGCAGATGACGGGGTGGAAGTCCTCAAAGATGACGGCCGCGGGCGCCGCCTGCCCGTCGTTGTCGTCGTTATCGAAGCCCGGCAGCCCCGCGGTGGCGGCGCCCGACTCGGGCTGGATCACCCACATGGGCCGCAGCGGCTTGCGTACCTGGCTCCGGAGCGACTCGAGGTCCAGGTCCAGCCTTCGGAAGGAGGCTACGTGCTCGTGGATCCTTGTTAGCATCTGGGCGCGCTCAGAGTCTGAGACCGCGTAGGGCGGGACGAAGATGTCGTGGGCGTGCGGTGGGTGGTCTGGGAACAGCACCCGGTTCAGGACGCAGCACCATATCGGGATGGTCTTGCTGAGAGCATCGGGAATCCTCTTGCCCCTTCGGGTTGAGTCCACAATGATGCATCTTTTGTTGGGGGTTTATGGGTAAGTAATGGTGGTTAGTTACATGATCACTATGTTGGCTCTGTCTTGTATCCATCACTGGCTCTCTCGTCTCCCACCATTTGACCTATCCCCCAGCCAGCCAGCCAGTCAAGAAAAACGCACAACAGAGGCCCAGTTTCCTCACCCATCATGCTCGCTGATCAAAGGCAGCAGGTGCAGGTTCAGCCGCCTCGTGCTGAACCTCCACTGACCCTGGTGCCCGTCGGTACTCTTGAAGTATGCCGAGCCGCCCTTGGACCCGGGCGGGACGTACCAGGAGCCGCACCGCTCGTTGGCAACCAGGGGCCGCCTGGCCTCGGCCCCCGTCGCGTAGGCGGCGTGGACAGAGGCCACAAAGTCGGCGTCGTGGCGGATGGAGCGCAGGCGGTTCTCGATGCTCAGGTTGGAGCGCTTGAGGGCGCCCAGGATGCGCGAGAAGTTGTGGTTCGCCTGCTCCGAGAAGACGAGGTCCTTTTCCGACAGGTTTGCCATTTTTTCTTTGCCGCACGCCGGCGCCTGCGGGGGTGTTGAAAGTGCAAGTCCCTAATGTTTGGGGGTGGATTATCTGGATTTAATTGTGATTTCTATACAGTGGCGATTGTCATTTGGGCTTGGTGGGGCATTTCTTCACCAGAGCTGTCAGTTGCAAAACTGTGTGCTTGATTACACTTGAAATCGATGTAAACCCAAAGACTGCAATTGAAGAAAATCAAACTCTCCAATCTACTACAATAAATGGAATCTGATGCCGAACTTGGAGCTCTACTTGCTTTGACAACATTTCTTCTCTTTTTTTCTTCTTTTTTTGCAAGCCCAGTTCAATTTTTAAAAGCAGTCAATCACCTCTTCTTTATATGGAGCATACGTCTCGATCACCAAAATAGTATACTGAAATGAAATAGGGTGAGAAAGAAGAGCCAACCTTGCTCCTATTTACCTTCGTACCTACCTTATCTACTTACCATCCTACCTGTTTACCGTCCTATCTATTTATCGACTTACCTTCCAACATGTCTGCCTTCTTAGGTAACTATCTATATACCTGTGTACTTTAATGATTCGTTGTATTTATCCCAGGCTCCCACAACCCACATCTCTCCTTGCCTATATCTTCCAGGCACCCTAATTCCTCGTCTAATTTGTCACAAAATAGTAACGTTTGGGTGTTCGCTGCCGGAATATATGTCTTTTGGTCAACGCCACTAGTTGCACCGAAAATATGACGAGAAATGACTATCGTATCCCCCTGATGGGTGCAACATAGAAACCACTATAAGCTTGTGCATGTGGTGACGACAGCTGCTCGGCGAATGATCCCCTTAAAGACTGGTCCGGCCGCCTAAGTATCCAGAGGTCAACACGGCAGCCTAGACACGGCAGGCAAACGAGACGTCAAAATCCGAAGAGTGGCTCATATAAATGCGGCTGACAAGGGGGTAGTAATGCAGCAGCACACGCCAAACCATCAAGTACTGATACCCCAGAAAAGTGGGAGTAGAGTGGTGGTGGCTGGGTTGGTTGCTGCATTGCTTGTGGGTGGATGGGTGGAGAATTGGTTCACTTGTATCGTGTTAGCGTGTACAACGTACAGGCAAAAACAAACTAAGGTAGGTACTCAAAGTCTGTTGCGAACCTATTCAGCAACTATCTAGACTAGTTTTAGAACTAGTCCAGTTCTAGTTCTAGATACTTTACGGAACAACTTCGCAATTTGATCTGGATCATGCAAAGTCAGCAATAACAAGACAAGCGACGACTACAGTCAGAACGCAAAACTGGTTTAGGCTGATTTTGCTTCGGTGAAAGAAAAGAGCCTTGGCCTGTCGCAGTGAGGTACTTCGTAAGCAAACAGCAGGCCCCATGGGGCTGGGGGCCGGGTGGGCGACCCAACGCTCTACCGGTATAAAACTGCGCCGATGCCGAGCCGGGTCCGGCTCCTGGTTTTCGGGCCTTCTTGGCCCCCCTATACGATTACGCCCTGCCCGCCGAGTCGGCTGTGCGGTTACACACAAGTGACGCCTGTTCTTTTTGCTTTCAACCCCAAGAGACGCTAAATAGGAATCGGAGAAAGAAAGCCAAATGACGACATATTTCTTGAGGCGTGGGGGAGGCGGCGCGCCGTGTTTGAATAGATTTTTCTTTTACGTGCTCTTATCTTTCAAAAGACCACAATATTTGTAAAGGAATTGTGAAGCTGGCAACGGCAGTCGTTCCGTGTTTGGGTTCGTATACACACCCCACAATCTCACCGCTGCGAGCAAGCGAGGTCCTCTTGGCCTTGAGGGCCAGCTGGCGTCTATCTGAAAGGCTGTGCGTGGCTGGCATGGATGCCTGGCCCTGCTGCCCCCTGGAAACCAGCTGAATAAACTGCAAGATGGCAGGCAGCTTTGTGAGGACAAAAGTCCGCAGAATACTGAAACATCTGGTTGCAGCCCAATTCTAGGTAGTTGGTTTGCCGACCCAGATCATTGCAGGCAACCGGCAAATCCGACCCAGCTTTTTTTCTTCTTTTTTTTGTTTTTCTTCCATGTCCGCCTTTTCGGCGGCAGGGCCTGGCGACATGACGCCACCGGCAGAAAATCAGCCCGTCAAGGCTGTCCGAAAGAGGAAGCAACATTCTGATCGATCCCTGGATGTCGCGCCGTGCACGCCATCGGGGAGAAAAGGGGTTCGGTTCGCAGGGCTGTTGGGCTGATTGTGAGGTTACGTCTCGTCGTTGGTCGGCTTTTTAACCACCCCCCGATTTTGTTGCTCAGTTTCTTTGCTCTCCCTCTTTCTCTCTTTCTCTTCCAAGTCCTGCCGAATGAGGGGCTCAAGCTAGCTCATGACATACCATTGGTTGGTTCTGGATGCGCCGCCAGAAAGCGGGAAGGATCGCAAGTGTCTGTGTTGGAGCAAAATACAGGCAGACAGGGATATGCACGCAAGCTACGACTGGAAGGGTGGAGCCTGATCCAGAGTCTCGTAGGGCTGAAATGGATGGGGTGATGTTCACATGAAGGGTCTTTTATTTTTTTATGTATTTTTGTGTGGTATTATTTTTTTCTTTCTTTTTGGCCCCCCCCCCCCCTTCCCTCCCTCATGTCTCTGCTCCCGCTCCCACATTCCGCAATATCCAACAGATTTACACCTTTCTCAAGAAATACTATACAGGGGAATAGAATATAAAATAAAAGACCAACAATCAGAATCGGCAATTGTTTCGAGTCATTAATCGACTGATCAAGGTAGCATCGCCAATGTTCAGGTTACTAATCACAGGATATACCGCTCCGTGCCGTTGCAACCGTGGTGGCAATGCAACAAGTGTGTGTACCTACCTGCCAGTGTGATCCCCGCAAGTGACTCTTCCGCCTGCCGAGGAAAAACATCCGGGTCGAGTATGGGCCTGGTGTATTCCGTCACCAAATTTCAAAGTACGAAGTACGGAGCCAACAAAAGAAACATGGCTTCCCAGATAGGCAAGGTATGTCTAAAAGCAATTCTATTATTTGTTTCCTGCCTGGGCGGTTAGCAAGGCTCCAGTTTTAAGGTAGTCAGCGGATATTCATCGTCTCTACACGGTTGCGTTCGGAGACGAACAAATGCTTGACGCTGTGACCTAGTCTAGTCGGTGAACCGGGACGGGGGAGGTTTAGTGATCCGAAGACCTTTTCTGTCACTATTGATAATTACCATTGATAGTCCGTAACGCATGAGTCTCCTTTTCTTCACCATTAAGCAATCCCCCGCTCGACTCTGTTATAAACGAATGCGAATTTATGCCCGTTGCCAAGACTTGTCAAGGAGATTAAATATCGCAGTCTAGAACTGGACTAGGTCGGCGAGGAACAGAAACAAAAAGAAATCCCCACAGCCCCTGGCCGCCGAGCAAACAGCGGGGTTTGTCCAACAGTTTTTTTGTTATCAATATCCAGTCTAGTGTTACAAGACGGTAGAGTTCATGTCAAGTCGAGGATGGTACTTACTACCTAGGTACTACAAGATGAGAAGGAAGCTTTTCAACAGCCGACAGCCACCGTCGCAGATCTATCGTCACTAAAAAGCATGAAAATGTGAAATGTGACAATTACTAGCAGTATCAGGTACCTCGCCCTTACACTTTAGACGCAGTTTAGACCGAACCAGCTCGGCGGTGGCACAGCCTTCCCACATCGGCGTGCAGCAAAAAAAAACCCACTCCGTCCTGCGACCATGTATTTTGCTGCAGAGTGACAGGGGGCTTTTTCGCAGCGTACAGTACCGCTGCGCTTTGCCGGCGTAACGGGCTCTTTTTTCTCCCCTCTCCCCGATCCATGCTCTCTCTCCCTTGGGTCGACACCTTTAATGGTACGTTGTCATAGCTCTGATTGGTTTTCGCCCATGGAGGCTTTGATGCTCCAGATGCCCCGTTTTCATTTCGCTCCTCGGCTTCCTCCCCCTCGAAACCGAGCTGCCTACCTACATTGGTAGGAGGGACCTTTACCTACCTTGGCCAACTAGGCACCCCGGGTATCTATCTAATACCTACCTAGGTAAGGTATGTAACCAAATTGGACAAAACATAGGATTTTAAAAGCCCGTAGTTGCAGAAGCGACTAAGAGTCAAGTTATACAAAGCGAAAGCGGCAGTTTAACCCAGAAATCAGAAAAGAGGGGATTAAAAAGTAAAGAAAATGAGAAAAGAAAAAAAAAGAATCGAAGAAACATGCACGACAGCGCAAACCCTATCCGGAAAGGGTAACATGTCCGTAAATTGGGTTACTTGCGATCTATCCTGCGCACCAATGACACCCTGTATCTCTATCCCATCCTACTCTGTCGGGTCGGGATTGAGGGCTGCTGCGGGCTGTGGTGGCAGCAGTAAAAAAAAACACAAATGCCTGGTGCAAGACAATGGGGAAAAAAAGGTACTGCATGTTATTTTATCCACTAACTACGGTACATCTGCCGCTGGTTGTCCCCTTATTGCCAATGACAGACGGGCTCGCTTTCTGGGCAAACCCACACCTAGCTTACCGGGCTACCTTCCCTACCCGCCTTTAAAACTTAATGCGATCGCCTACTCTTGACGTGATGGTGCCCCCATGCTCGAGGCTTTTCTACTCATGTACTGTTCTAGCTCATCCCCTCATTTCGTTTTTCTTGTCGCTTCATCATAACCTTTTGTACCTGACGCCCTTCTTGCCGCCCAGCAGAAAACTGCAAAGAAGATAAGTTACGGCTATTGAACCCAGCTGATTGGGAAGTGGCCTGATTGTTGAACATCGTCCACAAAGGGCGGGCCACCACCGTTCCATCCCGAACCTCCGCTCACAGGGGGCGACAAATTATCGTTTCTGGACCGGAAAGACTAAACGGACAAGCATTCTTCGTTCTTACAAACTTGCCGGTTTTTTGCCAAAAAAAAGAAAAAAAAGCTCAACTTACATATCGACCCAAGCAAAATATTAACAGCTGATTCGTATCTGCTGCGTTGAGCTGGATTCAATCACCCCATCCATGCTAGGCCCGTTGCATCGTAGCGGAGACGCGGCGAATCGAAGCTTAGCAACAGCTCACGATGGCGCCCTCGGTGCCGACACAACAAGGCGATGATGGCCGCGTCCCGGCAAGGAGGATGCGGCAGAGCAAACCGAAAACAAAGACGGGGTGTAAGAACTGCAAGTATGTCAAATGCATTTATTCACTCCATTATATTCCGGATCATCGGCTCTTTCCTTCGTCGCACGTGCCTTTGAGCGGTCCGATCCGATCCCTTCGTTCCTTCCTCCCTTCTATCCCAACCTCATCCATGTTCATCCCTTCTCCACTACGATGTACTCCGTACAATGGAATGGAAACCCAGCATATATACCTTGCCTGATGCACTAGAACTAGCATCTATCTAGTTCTAGCATATGTACCTGCCTACCTTACCTACATAGTCACCTTGGTCTAAGACTTACTACTATCACCAAGCTTTTTCTTACCCAGTTTTCATACTTTTTCTTCCCACATACCTACCTACCTTACCATTGCGTTGGCCATATGTTTGTCTGCTTTTTGGTCCGTCCATACTGACTCGACGACAATGACTACCCACACAGATTACGAAGAATCAAATGTGACGAAAAGCGACCCGCTTGCACGCAATGCACTCGGTCCAAGAAGATATGCATTGGCTATCCGCCACCGCCAAAAAGCGCCAGACCTTTTGAGGAGGTCCTCATCGCGCCCAAGCCAAACATTGCCTGCGCCGGCCCGATCGCTAGCAGAACCGCTAACGCTAACCCCCCAATCATCCGCGAACCTTTCAAGCTGCCCCCACGCCGTCGACAGCAGCAGCGCCCCACGCCTCCACTGAGTCCCGTTCTCAACATGCTATACCACACCCCTGCTCCTGGCCTCACTTTTGATCTGCAGGAAGGTCAGTACTTCCAGTTGTTCCGCTCCAACACGGCCGGCGAGCTGTCGGGCTATTTCGACAATGTATTCTGGACCCAGACAGTACTCCGGGAGTGCCATGACTCTGCCGCCGTTAAGCATGCCGTCGTGGCTCTGGGTGCCCTCTATAAGGCGTTGGAAAAGTTCACAGAGTCGCCACCTGGCTCTCCATCGTCTGGTGGACAGGCTCCGGGCAGCCCACGCGGCCGAGACGCTGCCCATGTTCACTGGGAAGTGGCGGTGCAGCAATACTCCAAGGTCATGGCACAAGTTGGCGCCCCTGTAAACAGCAACGATCACAGGTCGAATAGGACACGGCTCATGACCAGTGTTCTGCTGGCATGTTTTGACTCGTTTATTGGCGATCACAAACAGGCCATCCTACAGATCCGGAGCGGTCTTGGTCTGCTGGAGATACTCCGTGCCGAACGGAGAAAGGCCATGCTGGCGAGGCCCGAGGAGCCCGTCGAGGACGAGCTTTTGCAGATGTTCACGCGGCTGGCCATCCAGGCCAAGTCGTACGACATGGCCTTCCACTTTCCCGAACCATATGTCATCCATTTGGTTCAAGCACCAGCCAACCCTGCCTCGCCAGGAGAATCTGGCGGAACCCCCGTATCTATTCACCAGGAGCCCATACCTGATCAGTTCTCATCGCTCATCGAGGCAAGGGTTGCGTGGGACACGCTATGTGAACAGTTACTCCGCGCCACCGAATCGATGGCACAGTTAGCGAATGGCCCTCCCAACCTCCTGCCTCAGACCATGATGATATACGGCAAAGCCTTTGCTGCCCGCATCCGCAGCTGGGCTCACGCATTCGATCACATCCTTGCATCCAGGACAGCCCCAGGTATCACCAGCCAGGAGAAGGCCGGAATTGCTGTCCTCAAGATGTTTCAGATCATGGGCGAGATCCTGTTTCATATGACCTTTAAACATAACGAGATGGATTTCGACAATTACAAGCCGTACTTCAGGACCATCGTCGAGCTGGCATCTGAGGTTGTCGGCGACGAGGAAAGGCGCGCTGCTGAACGTCGATGTCCGGACCGCAGCTTCTGCGCCCACCAGCATGCCAACGGCGACTATGGTCATTCGATTGACATGCTGGGCGGTCAAGAATATACCGCGCACCACATCAAGCCCAGCTTCAGCGCTGATCTTGGAATTGTACCGCCATTGTACGTCGTCGCAGCCAAGTCACGCGACTACATCATCAGGCGGCAGGCTATCCAGCTGTTGCGGAGTAGTGCAAGGAGGGAGGGTATGTGGGACAGTCAGCTCACAGCACAGATCGGCACGTGGATCATGGAGCTGGAGGAGTCTGTGGATGAGGAGGCGATCCATGAAGATGAAGCGGACATAAATCGCCCGCCTCACTTGCCAACTCCACACGCAAGTCCTAGTGAGGTCTCAATCACGACATTTTCATCGCCGAAGCAGCGGCCGGCCGGCCAGGGACAGCGGGGGAGCTTCGACAGTGATGTACCACTGGGCCCCGGCGGAAACGCGAGGTGGGACGCGCGACTTGAGAGCAGCAGCAGCGCTGGAAACGGGTCGGTTTCGGCCTCGGCGGACAGAGTTGCCAGCATGCGCGTCGTTCCCGAAGACAAGCGTGTGCTTCTCAGGTCGGCCGAGTTTGATCTGCGCGCGCACGTCGCTGTGCTGAAATGTGGTACCAGAGGGCTGTATCCGGGAGCACCTGATAGGAGACTTAGGGAGACGAGTATTGTGTGGTAGAGAGTGTTTTGTTCGTCTGTGGAGTTTTGATTAAAATTCGCAGAATATGATCTCGAGCATATTCTCCTCTCATTTTTTTCGGCAAGCTAAGGCACCTCCAAAGAGATATACCCAGGAATTCTTTGATTGTCTTGGTTGGATTACTGATATGGTTTTTGGATACTTGATCGGTTGTGGCATGATGTACGAAGACAAGGAAAGAAAAAAGCGGGTCAAAATAGGTATATTGATATCATAGCAAATAGAAGCTGTTTGCGATTTATCGTGGATTTCCTTGTTGGCAAAGGCGTAGAGAATATATCAAGGTTGGGGGAGCGGGGAGGGGAAAAAAAAAACTCGTCTGCCTTGTTGGTCAGAATGGAGCTGAGCTCACTTCACTAAAGCTCGAAGCTATGGTGGTGCGATTAGAAGCATTAGGGAGTCGTTCTATCTAAAATGTGGGGCCTGTAACGCGCCATTCCCTGTCGCTGCAGGAGCCTAAACTCGTGCAGACTTTCGTTGCAGTAGTGCTTAACATTTTGACGGCAGCTAGCTCCCAACGTACTAACGTCCTTGGTCATAACCAACTACCTGTCTACCTGGATTAGACCCAAAAGCGCGCGTCGTTTACTTGCGAAAACTCTCCCAGCGCAAGAATTTCCATCAAACACAGCCTTGCGCACGTTCACGTCGGCACCGCAGCAGAGATGGCGACAGCCGCAAGGAAGAGGAATGCATCAGAGGCGCTAGAGGAAATGACCGGCGTCGACTCGCCAGCATCCAAAAAGTCTCGGCTCGACAACGACGATGATACGGACCTTGACACAGGATCGACGGAACAAGTACCAGAACCAAGACAAACATTGGAAAACGGCAATGGCAACGACAGAACAAACGACAATGGCGCCGAGGCCGAAGCAGACGAGTTCGACGACGAAGACGGCGAGAGCCCAGTAGCAACAGCAGCGCCATTGAGACAGTCCGCCCCTACCGCAGGCTACGACGATCTATACCTAGACACGGTCGACCGCAACGTGCTCGACTTTGACTTTGAGAAGCTCTGCTCGGTCAGCCTATCCAACATCAACGTCTACGCCTGTCTGGTATGCGGCAAGTACTACCAGGGCCGGGGGCCCAAGTCACACGCCTACTTCCACGCCCTCGACGAGAACCACCACGTCTTCATCAACATGCAGACGCAAAAGGTCTACGTGCTGCCCGAGGGTTACGAGGTGCGCAGCTCGTCCCTGGACGACGTCAAGTACGTCTCGGACCCGCGCTATACCAGGGACGAGGTGGCGCGGCTGGACAGGCCCGGCAAGGCGCCGACGGCGCGCACCCTGGCGGGCAAGGAGTACGCGCCCGGGTTCGTGGGCATGAACAACATCAAGGAGAACGACTACCTCAACGTTGTGGTCCAGGCGCTGGCGCACGTGCCGCCCCTGCGCAACTTTTTCCTGCTCGAGGACCTGTCGCAGAGCCAGAGCGAGCTGGTGAGGCGGACGGCGACGCTCTTCCGCAAGATCTGGAACCCGCGCGCCTTCAAGGCCCACGTCTCGCCCCACGAACTGCTGCAGGAGGTCTCGCTGCGGTCTAACAAGCGCTTCACCCTGACGGCGCAGTCGGACCCCGTCGATTTCTTGTCGTGGTTCCTCAACAACCTCCACCTCGGCCTCGGCGGCTCCCGCACCAAGCCCGGGAGCAGCATGGTTCAGCGCGTGTTCCAGGGCAAGGTCAAGGTCGAGTCGCAGGCCATCACGGCCAAGGCCGACGCCGACGACCGGCTGCGCTTCGAGGACGCAGAGGTCAAGGTGGACGTGTCGCGCTTCCTCCTGCTGACGCTCGACCTGCCGCCGGCGCCGCTGTTCCAGGACGACGACGAGGAGCGCAGCATCATCCCGCAAGTCGCCCTCACTACCATCATGGCAAAGTACGACGGCGTCTCGGCCCAGGAGCACATGAACCACCGCCGCCGCTACCGCCTCATGCACCCGCTGCCGCCCTACCTGGTCCTGCACGTCAAGCGCTTCAGCCAGAACAAGTTTGTGTCGGAGCGCAACCCCACCATCGTCACCTTTGACCCCGAGACGCTCGACGTCTCCCCCTACGTGGAGCCCGACCCGAACCACCACCCGGCAACGGGCGAGCCCATCATCTACGAGCTCGTCGCAAACGTCGTCCACGAGGCCGTCAAGGCAAAGGACGACGTCGCCGACTCGAGCGAGGAGCGCAAGACCTGGAAGGTCCAGCTCAGGGATCGCGCCAGGGACGAGTGGCTCGTCTGCCAGGACCTCTTTGTCGACAAGATCCGCGGAGAGCTGCTGTACCTCGGCGAGACGTACCTCCAGGTCTGGGAAAGGAAGAGGGATCCAAAGAGGAAAGGGAAGGCTGCGTAAGCTTGATGGGAACTCAAAAGAGACAAAAAGTGTATATAAGCCTTGAACTGTTTTAATAAGAGCCAGCTTTGACAGGCGGCTGGTTACCATTGAATTAGTTGTCAAACCCTTCTCTGCGTAGTGATTGTTCATATAGCAAGTCGTTGTGTAGTAGGCAACCTGGACAAACATGCATACTTGATTGCTAACCTGCCGTGTTTTCTATTCTGATACCGCCCGCATATGTACTATATAGGAGGTAGAAGGTAAGAATGTAGGCAGATAGACTGCTACCTAGGTGAGTAGGTAGATAGACAGGTAAACAGATAGGCTGGTAGGTATGTAGCTAGGTAGGTAGATGGGTAAATAGGAGATATGTAGGTAAATAGTCAAGGTAAGCAGGTAGGTGAAGTGGTACGTCGAATATCCCAAACATATAAATAATAGACAACATCTGCCTATCACGCGCAACCCTGCGATGCACCAAAGCAGCAATTGGCGGGAATTGATTGCCCTCCTTGTCATTCATTCGATGAGCTTGGCCCTACAGTACAAGTACAACAGAAGTGCTCTCCTGGCGTCGAAGCGATATGACCTCCCCGGGTTGAGTTGGAACCTGGCCTACCAGTAAGAAGTGAAGAGAAAACGAACGCAAAGACAGAAGCCGCAGGAAAACATCAATGCTTTCGCCTCAATACGCTAACAAGTAACTCATAGCTCATAGCACAAGAAATGGGGAGAGGAAAAAAAAAAGAGAGAGAGAGAATCCCGCCCAAAAAAGAAAAAAAAAGAAAAGAAAAAAAGAGAGAAGAAAATGTTATATGCATCCGAGATGATTTTGAATATCCCCTATGCCAAGAGTTGATGCAAGTCCACATCCCACCATCACCCCGTACCCATCCACCACAAAACATAAAGTAGCCATAATACATCGCCACAGAAATTCCTCGCTCCCAACTCAGCAGATTCCGCCGACGCCAAAAAGGCAGTGTGATTCAAAGAAACATATGATCTGGTAGTATACACAACAAAGATGCCAAACCCACCTGAAGCATGAATGCTGTCAGAATGGTACGAATACACGGGAGTCCCTTGATATGGAATAGGAAAAATGGTATACTGCGGATCAATGACGTGGCGAAATATTGTGGGCGCAAATGGGCAGGATCATCAGGGGGGGAAAAAAAGTTAAAGACTAAGCTTTATGCCTGATGCCTCTCGGCCATCGAGCAAGGTCAAGCTTGTAACTATTGAGTCGCGCCGCTGCCCTGCTGTTGGCTTTGCAGCTGCTGCTGCTTCTGGTCATCCCCTTGACCACTGCCATACTGCTGTTGCTGCTGCTGATTTTGTTTACGCTTCTCCGCGTTCCTCTCGCGGCGCACTTCATCCAGCGCAGTACGTTGCTGGAGGGACCCTTCGTGGCTCTTCCACTCAATCTTGGTGTCGGGAGGGAAGCCGAGGATCCGCTTCATCGTTTCGCTGTGTTATAATTTTGTTAGTACGGGGCTTGGCACGGCACTTGCAAAATTTAAGGGGAAGCACATACCGGATCTTTACGACCTTGCCGCCGTCCCTGCGGACCCAGACGCTCAAAATATCCTCACCATTCCTCACGCTCAGCACCGCACCGCAGACCTCCTCGCTGGCGTCGGAGAACTGGTCGCCCACTATAGCCAGCAGCAAGTCCTCCCAGTACCGATCCGCCACTCCCTTCTTGAGCCGCACTATCCACTTGCCACCCGCCCGGTTTTCGTTGTCTTCCCAGATCGGCCGGATATCCTTCTTGAAAAGGTGATAATCTGAGACCAGCGGGAGGGTCGAGGGCCGCTTGAGGTGCGCATACACGGCGAAAAAGTCCTCGACTGTGCCCACCTCCGCCATGGGGTGCAGCGTCTTTTCGTACTCAATGTAGCCGTTCGCCTTGCTTATGGGCGGCCGGAACCAGAATACCCACGGCGTGCGCAGAGGGTGCCGTGAGGGCCCTCCCATCGCCGAGGATGTGCCCTTGGCCGTCGCCGCCTTGATGCCCGTGCTGCCCCCACCCAGCCCACCTTCCTTGGCGCTCTTCTCCAAACCAGGGGTCTTTTGGCTGAGACCCATGGCGGCGTCGAACGGGTTTCCTGGTGACTTGGGCGTCTTGGCCGACCCAAAGGAGGCGAACGCGCCAGAACCTAGGCCAAAGGCGCTGCTCGCGCCGCCGACGCCCGGTGACATGAGGGTTCCTCCGGGCGTGATGGCCGAGTTGAACGGAGCCTGGGCCTTGCCGCCGTGCGCTGAGCTGTCACCGCCCAGGCGCCTGGAGAAAGAGCCATTGCGAGTGGCTGCGTTCGCGGGATGGGATGAAGTGTCACTGTTGCCGCCGCTAGCTGTGGAGAGCGAAAGCTTGCTGGAGCTGTTCGAGGGGGGTTAAATTGGTGACTTTGTCAGCAAAGGCAATGCAGTGCAGTGCGTAAGGTAAGGTTAAAAGCCACGACTGGCGGCTCGCGGAGATTGGATGCAACCACAAAGAGGAGCTCCGCAGCCGCACAATGCAGGGGGTTACATACTGTGTCCGGCGACTCCATAGGTTATCCATGAAGACAAAGGGCGAAGGGCCGTGGGATGCGACTAGAAAGAATGTAGTGAGGGCGTCCTCGAGTAGCCGACTCTCCTCCTCGCAAAAGCTGTCCTCTCAATCGCGACTCGGCCTCGATCTATCCCGGAAAGGGGGCACCTCGGGACGCTCCAGATCGCAGCAGTGTTCCAACCTGGTTTGCGGCCAGACAATCGTGATGCTTGTGATATGCAACTGAATGCTAGTTCAGTGCATCAACGTACGGAAAATCGTGGGATCGTTGCGGGCCTGAAAGAGTGTGGTTATCGCGGTATAATGTTGTATGCTTGTTTTTCTGCGTGGCGCCGCCTTGCTTCGGTTGATCGAGTTTTGGTCGTAATTTTTTGGTTAAGGAGGTACTGGATGCCGTAGTCGAATTGAAGCGTGCGTCGGTCAGATGAGAGCTTGTGTTTCTTGGGGGGCGTCTGGTGGCTAGCTGACAAAATTGCTATACGGATGAAATTTGGAGCGAAATATGGCAGTGAGTCTTTGGGTATCTATCTTTTTTTGTGATGCAGGAAATGATCTTGAAGTTTCAATCAGAACCAACAGATCGATGCGTTGCAGACTTTGTGTTGTCAGGATTGGGGGTCAATTTTTCTTTGCTTTGCAACCCCAAGTGGTGGCCTTCACAAATACTGGAGCCAGCCAGCCAGTGAGTGAGCCCAGTCCAGCCCAGCAAAGACATCGGATCCATGGCTGGCTTTGCCCGCCGCGCGCATTGGAGAAGCGCGCTCCACTGCACTTTTTCTCTGACGCCTCTGACGACTGGGAGGGACCTTGGCTTACCTAACACTAGCCATCCTCCCCCTCTACCTGCTCTACGGTAGTCAGGGTTCTCCACTCGGTTGATCAAACTACGCATCTGATTTGTGCAGAGCTGAGGCGTGGCCCCGCTCAACGGCTCAGAAACGTACCAGGCGGTGAAATTAGCGCCATGGCAGAAACCACTCCTTGGTGGGCCCTTGGATTTTTTTCGTTCTTAGTCTTCGACGGCCGCAGAGTGGAATTCTGAGATTCTTCTCTTTTTTCTTCACCACGGCCACAGATCCCAAATCATAAAACAAATCGACAGTCAGCCCGCAACTTCGCGCTCAATGGTACTGCCGATCTGGGACGGTGATGTCAAGATTAACTCCTCTAAATTGCCCTTGTATAAAACCATCATCCCGAGAGCCCCATTTGCGTGGCTGCCATGAGCCGATGATGACCTGAAACAAGATCTGGACATTCTCTCCCCTGGGATATGCTTCCTTTTGATGGATTTGACTCTATAAACTTGCGCTATATGATACATTAGTCTTGAAAGTAATTACGGTCTTTCCAAGAAATCTTGCCGTCATTCTTGGCCAGTATATTATCATCATGCAGGTAAAAGGTATGTCTTTTCTGTTCTTTGCACCCCCAAGGCTGTAGCGATGACAACAGTTATCTGGTAATCTAATGCAACCTGACCTGTGGACTGCTGTGTCTATAGGCAAAGCTACGTTCCGGTCAATGGTTATAAATGACGATGAACCATGGCATTTATCAAGTTTCTGAACACTATACCTTTCAACGGATTTCCCTGAACTTCTTCCGTGTGTACATCTGACTGATAATCCTTGTTTTAAAGTGTGTCCCTGGAGTAAGTAAATCACTACCCCTAGTGTCTACCATTTCAAGGCAGCACAGTAGTAGCATGAGACAATGCATACTTGTTTGGATTCAATTCAGAAGTACCCGTCAGCCCAAAGTTGCTTTCAATATGTTGCATCCAATAGAGAGCAAGACTATGACCACCAACCAGCCAGCCCGATAAGATGGCTTGATGGTTAGCTGTGTTGGTTTTGGATGTTTGGAAGGTGAAATGTTCGCCTTGATATTAAAACAACATTTCCCAGCCTGGGTAAGCACTCGGGGTATCATAAATGCCTTACTTAGGTAGTAGTATCTTAGGTCGGCAGGTAATTGCAGTATTACATTAATCAAGGTACACAATGCGTATTGAGTGATGCCTACATGTATATCAGTTGGCAATGGGCCATCGAGTGCGGGCAATGTATCACCCATGAAAGCACTGTGGGGCCAAGCGCTCTTCAGCAATCACCGCAAGTCTGGTGCGACTGACGGCAACTGCCGAGCGCATTTTTAGGGGGCGAAGATAGTGGGATTCGGTATAGGTAGATCCACGTCACAGGCGACTCTTTACCCCCCCTTCTCTACTGTCAAGTTTTTTCTCTTATCAAGTTGCAATTTACGGACAATCACGCCGGTTGCAGATCCAAAGATTTTTTTTTGTCCCTTACTTTCTTTTCATTTTGTCATCATACCAATAATCCACCTTCCTGGCTTTTCTAAAATAGAACCAAAAAGGTATACCCCTCGCCTGTATCGGTGCCCCGCATCAGTTTTCAATCGCAGATCCAGTCGCACCTCGTGACTCGATTTAGCATCAACAAGGAATCGGCATTCAGGGTTTCCATATCTTGAGCCTCAGGCTTGTCCACCGCGGATCGAGGGCAACACTACTGTGCAGTAGAAATTGATTCGCCGTTCCTGCCCATCGCATACTGCCCCTTTTCGGCCCTTTCACTATTGAACAACACACATCAGCTCCAAATCATCACAGTCCATCAGCATCATGGACAAGATCACAGACAAGATAGCGGCATTGCCGCCAGACGCCTCTTACTTCTCGCTCGAGTTCTTCCCTCCAAAGACAGCCATGGGTTTCTCCAACCTGCGGGATCGTCTCGACCGAATGGCTCGCGCCCTTCGTCCCCTCTTTGTCAACGTCACTTGGGGTGCTGGTGGTTCAACCGCTCAGAAGTCTCTGGAGTTGGCAGAGATCTGCCAGCGAGAACTCGCTTTAACCACATGTTTGCATCTTACTTGCACAAACATGAGCCGAAAGCTCATTGACAAAGCACTGGAGGATGCGAAAGCCCTGGGTATCAGGAATATCTTGGCGCTCAGGGGTGACCCTCCCCGTCCGGGCGAGTACGCCATTCCCGACGACTCCGAGGGAGATGTCAACGAATTTACTTGGGCCATTGATCTGGTCCGGTACATAAAGCGAAATCATGGCGACTACTTTTGCGTCGGTGTTGCCGCCTACCCGGAGGGCCACGCCGAGGAGAGCCATCCGACCAACCAGAGTCTGGAGCATGACCTGCCATATTTGGTGGAAAAGACGCAGGCCGGCGCCGACTTCATAATAACGCAGCTCTTCTTTGATATCAGCGCATATGACAAGTTCGAGAAGACCTTGAGAGAGCACCCAAGCGGCGTCTTCAAGGACATCCCCATCATACCAGGGTTGATGCCCATTCAAAACTACCAGATGATCAAAAGGACGACCAAGCTCAGTCATGCCAAAATACCAGATCCCCTCATGGCACGTCTGGACGCGGTGAAGAAGGACGATGAGCAGGTTAAGAAGGTTGGAGTAGACATTATTAGCGAGCTGGTGGACCAAGTCAAAGAGGTTAAAAACAGAAGCACCGGCCCCAAAGGCTTCCATTTCTACACACTTAACCTGGAGAAGGCCGTTTCGTTCATTGTCGAGCGCACAAACCTCATCCCAGCCAGTACTCCAGATGACGATGAGGTCGCTGTTTTAGACGACGTAGCCTTGCCGTCTATCCATCTCAACGGCGCAACACCAGTCAATGACCATATATCAGTGTCTTCACTTCACCCGCCGACACATGCCGGCTCCAGGAGACAGTCGACCATCGGGTCCGATCCGCGCAACCGTGTCATCGTTAGCAGTGGCCGCCCAGCCTCCCACCCAGATTACGAAGCTACCGGGTTTGAAGCCAGCGTGCCCGCACAGGCAATCAACAGCCGCGCTAACACCCTCGCCATCTCCGAGGGCGAGGGCGTCTTGGGTAGGGAGGCAACTTGGGACGACTACCCCAACGGAAGATGGGGTGATGCTCGCTCGCCCGCTTACGGTGAAATCGACGGCTACGGAGTCAGCTTGCACATGTCAGGGACACAGGCCGTCCAGCTCTGGGGCAGACCGGCTACAGTGGATGATGTTAGCAACATATTCATGCGCCACCTACGAGGTGCATTGCCCGCGATCCCATGGAGCGAGGAAGAATTCAACGCAGAGACCGAGACAATCCGTGACACATTGTTGGCACTCAATTCGCGCGGATGGTGGACCGTCGCTAGTCAGCCTCCGGTCAACGGTCTGAGGTCCAACGACAGGACTTTTGGCTGGGGTCCGCAGAACGGGTTCGTGTTTCAGAAGGCCTTCGTCGAGATGTTTCTGCCGAGCAAGGACTGGAAGGCGCTGCGCGAAAAGCTGCTGCGTGAAAAGGACGTCGTCTGTTTTTACGCTAGCAATGCCAAGGGAGATTTCGAATCGTCGGATGGCGGCGGCGATGCCCCTGATGGCGCCCCCACGAGTGACGGATTTGAGGACGAGCAGCCACTCCCCAGTGGTAGCAGTACGAACGCCGTCACTTGGGGCGTTTTCCCTGGCAAGGAGATCGTCACACCAACGATCATCGAGGAGGTCAGCTTCCGGGCCTGGAGCGAGGAGGCGTTTGGTATCTGGGCAGAGTGGGCAAAGGTGTACGGCAAGGACTCGCCGAGCGAGAAGCTGCTAGAGTCGCTGCGGGCTGACTTGTGGCTTGTCAACATTATCCACCATGATTACATCGAGAAGGAGGCTTTGTGGGATTTGTTACTGAAATGATAAGTCTGTTGGTTTGAAGGGGTGACAGCTGTGGTTCCAGCTGGGGTAAACAAGATAAAAAAGCAAGGGAGCAAGGGAGCACCATTACCATACGATTCTCTCCAGGGGCGTTTGCTTGACTTGTGGATGTTGTGGCGTCTTAAAGTGGCTTGATTCGGGCAACTTATCAGATACGGTGTACGAAGTAATAGTTGCATATTTACTCGGCCGAGACGACTGTTGTTCGTGCCAAGAAACCGGTTTCGTCCCGGACGGCTGGCTCCATGTCGAGATCTCCCTATAGAGAACCCCCCATGAAGGATCATCTCAACTTTGGCTTGATCAAGATTTGAAATAATTACCCAAACCAGATTTTGATGGACAGAGTTTGTTCGTTGGTCAAGTGGGGCAAAAGACTCAGGCCTATCGCCGTATATACATCCTGTCAAGTTTTGCTGTTTGTTGGACATGTCAGGATAGCCCAGACAGGCCCTATTTCCTCCCCACGTTACAACGTCCAGGCAAAAGACCAAGAGCAAAATTTGTTGATAGGTTGATCTTTGCCAGTTGGGCAAACCATCAGCCCCCATGCACACAATGGGGTTTAGCCCGTGCCCTACGGAGCAACAACAAAAGTTCTTGGCAAGATCGAAGCTAGGAGTACGATTCCGTGCAATGAATGGCTCAGACGCGGAAGCTGGAGATGTTCCCGACTACGCCATGGTACATATTTTTTACCAACGGGACGGGATGGGAAGAAAACAAAAAAGAGAATTTTTGGCAACGGGAAGGGAGGGAAAAGGCGCCGATCAAGCAATGTGCAAAGTGGAACTTGGGTTGCCATGATGACCTTTAGCCGCGGTCGGATTGGGAAAATGGCTTACCGGTAGTACTGTAGACGAAAAAAAAACGAATTTGCTTTTCTTTTCCAGATATGAAGGTCGGTCTGCCGGCGCCCCCGTAACGGGCGCAAAGCGCGAAAAAAAAGAACCCCCAATTTAGTAAAAATTAAAAACCAGAAAAAAAAGTTCAGCCAGACAGACAGTGCCCCCCCTACGCCCCCAGAACTCGCTTGATACAAACAAGGGGTGCAACAATAGCTTGGCGGGCGAGTTGTCCAGGTCCAAAACAGGGTGGAGCCTGGATAACACAATGATGAGAAGAGATTTCTGGTCGGATATCACCGCCGAGCGCGGACCGTTGTCCCGACTTTTTTTTTGTATCTGAGGTGCTCCTATACCAACTTTGGGACACTTATTACTTCGTAATTAGACCGGAACCAGAAACTTGTTGGGAAGAGCTACTTGCGAAGTATTGAGTTGATAATCGGTGAAGGGATGTTATGTTGTGTACCGGTATGCAACTTAACTTGGCAAGCTACTGTGTACTAGACTGGATGATCAGAACATGTCATATTACAGGCAGTTACAGGCAGGGTCCTCCCCCAAATGTACCTTTGGTACATACGGAGTACGCAGCATGGTGAGGTTGAGTTGAGTTTGTACGTTGTTAGTTAGAGTTAGTTGCAAAGTACATACTCCGTAGTATTCCGGAGGTGCGCACGTACTCCGTAGAGACTGTCGCGTGTCCCTGCCTCTTCCGGACCATGTTGTTGTCCATCCGTTTTTGCTTTTCGTCGTCCTCTTCTGGCTCTTCGTTTCCCCTTTTCGTTCAGGGGTGTTCGTCCGAACATTTTGGGTTGGGTTGCAGCCCAACGGGGGCCCCTGTCATCCCATGAGCCGCATCCCTGCCGCCCACTTCAATATCGGGAAAAGTCGGGGGAAAAGCTGTTTGAAGTCTCACGCCTAAGCTGTCTGGGACGTTGACGATCTCTTGTGAATTGGGTTTGAATAGTTGACTTTGTGTTATGAAAGCCAACCGTTTTACACAATATTTTTTTTCTCCGAGCTGCCAGCGCATAAGGTCCACACTGTATTGGTCAGTATATATATTTTTCAAGTAGAAGTGATGAGCGCTTTGCATAAAAGGCACAATTGATTGAAAGACAAATAATATTACCAGCAAAACACCTGGTCAAACCATCCCGAAGCTACGTGGGTATGAACCCGTGCAGTAATTAATAGTAAACCCACCGGCTTGGGACTACAAACGGATAGAATCGCCAGGTACGCAATGAATTGGGAATGTGGAGAGATGTTCGAGATGGCTTACTTCTTCGAAATGGATGTCGAATGTAGCCTCAATAGTGGAGTTGTTGGGGATCGGGACGACACGCGGAGCTCCACCGTCCCATTGTTCTAAAGTTTCTAGGAGCAATTGAGGCTTATTCATTGGCTAAAGAAGTTCCCGGCTTCGCGTCCCCTGTTTCGACGTTTGCTCAGGCCGGCTTGTGGCTACCTTGATTATTTTTATTTTATTTTTCTCGACCACGTATCTATTCTTTTTCTCAATTTCTTCTCTTGTATTTAGCGGGTTTGCTCAAGTTATTGTTAGATTATTTGCTGAAGAGATTGACCAAGTCCCCATACTCTTACGTACGAAATACCACAAGCTCCGCTGTTCAAGCCGTGCACGAGGTCAGGGAAAGAAAGTACGAAGCAATTAGGCATAAACTTTTACGAGAAAAAATAGGACTTTGTTTGCAGGACGTGCTAAGTCAGATCAGCGAAGGTTTATGGCTCAATACCTAGGAAACTGGCCACGGCAGATCCCCTTCGCACGTTACGAATAGCCAGCCAATGTTTCGGAATAGGATGCCGTTCCTCGAGCCCCCCCCCTTATGCAGGTAGGTTAGGTGGTGTAGCTATATGAAAAAAAACCGAAAAAAGAGAACATCGCAATCTTTCGGTCAGACAATTGGAAACCCGTTAGGACTCCAATGGCAACCTTGATTTGATTGTGTTGCAACAAACTCCCGAAAGCGGAGCTCTTGGACCAAGAATCCTCCCTCCAGTCCCTGGCCCTCACCGAGCATCCCCACCAGTGTCCGTCCCCCAGGGACAAGACAGCCTGGGCAGGGCTCCGCTAAAAATTTGCGGAGGTCCAAAAGGGCCGGACCCCTGCAGGTACCTGCAAGGCTGTTGCTAGCAGAGTGCGCTTCGTCGGGTAGCTAGGTAGGTAGCTGCGAGAGAAGTACCCTGTAAAGGTTAGTCTTCTTTTTTTCTTCCTTTTTTAATCTTTTTTTCTCTATCTCTTTCTGGGTTTGTTGTCAGCCCTCACACCAAGGCGGCAGGCGTCAAGCGATCGACTTTGTGGCTTGTCTTGTTGCGCGAGACGCCCCTACCTCAGCAAAAAAAAAGATTAAAAAATAGCACACCGGATCCGATCATAAAAGCCCCGGTCAACGGCCTCGTGATGTGTGTTCGTGTCAGTAATTCCATCTTATTCCATCTGGTGTATTACATACATACATGCCAGTTCCATTGTGTTGAGAAGTCAAGTCGATAAGCAACCAGATACACGCCCCCTTCGACATACATAAAAGAAACGGAAGAAGCCTGCCACCCCAAAAAAGCAGGTTCTTCGATGACAGTGAAGATCGCAGCTGGATACCATTTCTAGGCGTATCGGTTCTTGTAAGGTGGTGAAACATCTCAAAACTTCTCCCTAGTGCTTCTTTAAAGTGCCCCACAAAAGCTCACTCCCCCCTTGGTATGCCCAGCCAGGGTTTTCCCGCGTTGTATTAAAAGAAAGTCAGAACGTCCCGCTGCCCACACGACATCCCGACTACTTCTCGTCGTTCGATTTTTAAAAATAACCTTCTGTACCTTGTCCCCTTCCCTTTTTATTGACTGCGACTCGTCTCTTGTTTTTCTCCTCTTAATTTTCCTTCTCCCTCCGTCCCCTTTTCTTCTTGAAATGGTCCCCATGGCTTCCTACTCACACTCTTCTGCGAGCTCAGATTTAGTCTCGACGCCTCGATCAGCCTCACCCTCCACTGCATCCCGTACGGGCCGTTCTGCTTCCCGCTACTCGGTATCAAATAGGACCTCTATCTCCAGACGGTCTACCATAATGAACCAAGCTGCTCCCACCACTGCCATAGACATTGCCCAAATAGAAGAGGGTATCAGGATGGCGAACCTCGACACTCTCCGTGGCTACAGTAACACCACTCCCGCTCCCGTTCAGCAGGCTATCAAGACCGAGTACACCCCAATGTCGCAGGCGGCAGGTTACCAGGTCATCAGGGAGCCCATGTGGAACAAGGGTGAGCTTTTTTCCCCCTGCGCAAGAGTTCTTGCGTAGTTCAAGCCCGTTATCTCATCCATCTGAGGAAACCAACTGCTGACACTCATCCCAACCATGACAGGTCTGATGTTCACCCCCGAGGAGCGGGTCTCCAAGAACCTCACTGGTCTCCTCCCCCACACCATGGAGACTGAGGACATTGCCTGCGCCCGTGCCATGAAGATGATTCGCTCGCGCTCTACCAACGTCGACAGGTATCTGTACCTGTCGAGCCTCAAGGCATCAAACCTCGACCTCTTCTACAGGCTGTTGATGGACAATGTGCGCGAGCTCATGCCGCTCGTCTACACGCCGACCATCGGAGATGTCTGCCTGCAGGTACGTTGCAAATAGCCTCCAGAAGTCTACCGGTTCTTGGTGTCACATAGCAGAACACTGACATATCGCAGTACTCTTCCCTTTTCACCCGCCCCGAGGCCTTGTACATTTCGATTAAGCAGCGAAAGTCCATCAAGACCATGCTGGCCAACTGGCCCTACCCTAACCCCGAGATCTGTGTCATCACGGACGGTTCTCGTATCCTGGGTCTGGGTGATCTCGGTATCAACGGTGTCGGTATCAGCATTGGAAAGCTTGCGCTCTACACTGCTGCTGCCGGTATCCACCCCTCAAAGCAGCTGCCCATCGTTATCGACTGTGGTACCAACAACGTGAGTACTTCCCCCAAAAGTCGGAGCTGTTAGAGTTCGCGGTCTAACCAAGGGCATGACAGGAGGAGAACCTGCGCGACCCCCTATACCTTGGTCTGCGCGCCAAGCGCCCCTCAGTCCAGGAGCAGCAGGACTTCTGCGACGAGGTTATGCACTCCATCAAGGAGGTCTTCCCCAACATGGTTGTCCAGTTTGAGGACTTCGAGACCGAGAAGGCCTTCAACTACCTGGACCGCTACCGATTCGACCCCAAGCTGAACTGCATGTTCAACGATGACATCCAGGTATTTTACCCCTTAGTCTTGTGCTGCATATGTATAGTACCTGCCTAGTCAGGTGATTGGTCCGTGCTTGGTCGTATATACTAACCTTTATACTCAACCCCTGATATAGGGTACCGGAGCCGTGGTTCTCGCCGGATACATCAACGCCGTCAAGTTGAGCAACGTCCCCGTCGAGGAGCAGCGTCTTGTCTTCATGGGCGCCGGAAGTGCCGGCGCCGGCGTGGCACGTCAACTCGTCGACTATTACCGCAATGCTCACGGCATGTCCGAGCAGGAGGCCAAGGACAAGTTTTACCTGGTCGACACCAAGGGACTTATCACTCGCGACAGGTTCGACGGAGCCAAGCTTCCTTCTCACAAGCGCTATTTTGCCAGGGACGACAACAACGGCCACCAGTTCCAGACCCTGGAGGATGTGATCGAGTTCGCCCGCCCTAGCGCCCTGGTCGGTCTGACTGCCACGTTCGGTGTCTTCACCGAGAGCATCGTCCGCGGCCTCAAGGCTAGCGTCGACGCTGCTGGCCACAGGAACCGCCGCCCCATTCTCTTCCCTCTCAGCAACCCCCTCACCAAGGCCGAGTGCACCTTCAGCCAAGCCATCGACTGGACTGATGGAACCGTCATCTTCGCCTCGGGCTCTCCCTTCGCTCCTCACACCGTCAAGAACGGCGACAGCGCCACGACGTACTACCCGAACCAGGGTAACAACGTCTACGTCTTCCCGGGTATCGGACTGGGTGCTATCCTCGCCAAGGCCAGCAGGGTTACTGACGAGATGGTCTACACCTCGGCTGAGGCCCTTGCCAACTGCCTGAACGCTGATGAGATTGCTACTGGTCTGATCTACCCCCGCATCGACAGGGTCCAGGACGCCTCCCTGATTGTTGCCAGGGAGGTGATGAAGTGCTGCCGTCGCCAAGGTTTCAGCAGACTTGACGACGAGTTGTGGAAAAGTTGGGAAGAATGGGGAGACAATGCGTTAATGTCTTGGATCAAGACCAAGCTTTACAAGCCTCTGAAGGAGTAAAGAAAATCATGCGGTAGACAAAAGTTGGGTTGATTTTCGTTTCTTTTTCCTTTTCTTCTTCACATAATCTCTTGTACGTCAAATACCCACGTAATACTCCAGGACCCACACCTGGCTACACATGGCCGTTGCCAATGAGAAACAGGCTCAATTTAAATTCTAGACTACATTAAAACACGCCGTCAGCGGTGAAAGCTATTCTTGAGTTCCTATGACGGTGACTTGATGGATCAAGCTGACTAGTTTTCGTCTTGTGAATAATAACGAAATTCAAGTTCAAGGACGTGTTTTTTGCAATTTGATACAACTTCATTTCTCTACTCTAGACTAGACCACAATCACGTGAGCTGCCCAAACTTCCATTACATGCAACTTTTGTGTCGTGAATTTGTTTTCGCGGATCCACAAAGTCAGACCAGTCCTTCTATCCTGATAGAGGTGACAACGCGTGTTTTCACTTTGAGATTGCTACTCTGATCTCAAAGGTCAAAAGAGCATTTTTAGGCTACGCGGGATGGAGTAGTCAAACAATAACATGGCATTTCCTGGGAAGCCTGTGTCGCAGCTAGTAGGCTCCAACGGTAGGTACTGATATCAAAGAATAGCAAGAGGAAGGGATTTTAAAGCTTTAATCGCTGACCTGAAAAACCAAAAGGCCCCATCCATGCTGTCGCATACTCAGCATCGCCAGGTACATACATTCTCACCGGCTCGGCGGACCGCTCTATCCGACTGTATAATCCACAGCCGACGACCTCTGCCACCGATGGATCCCTGCCGGAGGGCCGTCTGATCCAGACGTACTCGGCGCACGGGTACGAGGTGCTATCCCTTGCGGTCGCGGGGGACAATGCGCGCTTCGCCTCGAGCGGCGGCGGCCGTACCGTGTTCCTGTGGGACGTGGCGACGGCGACGACGCTGCGGCGGTTCAGCAACGACGGGCACTCGAGTCGGGTCAACTGCGTCGCGTTCGGCGGCGACGGCGACTCGGTCCTCGTCAGCGGCGGCTTCGACACGACGGTCAAGCTCTGGGACTGCAAGGGCGGCGGCAACGGGTCCAAGCCGATCCAGACGCTGACGGATTCGCGCGACGGCATCTCCGCGCTGGCGGTGCGCGACGCCGAGGTCATGGTCGGCAGCGTGGACGGCCGCGTCCGTACCTATGATATCCGCATGGGCCGGTGCGTCGTCGACGTCGTCGGCCCCAGCGTCACCAGCCTCTGCCTCTCGCGCGACGGCAACGCGCTCCTCGTCGGCTCGCTCGACAGTTCCCTGCGCCTGATGGACCGCGCCGCGGGGACGTGTCTGCGCACGTACCGCGCCGAGGGAAGGTGGCGGAATGAGAGCCTCCGTGTGCAGAGCTTACTGGGCGCAGGGGAGAGGTTCGTCGTGGCCGGAGATGAGCTGAGTTGCGATACTGGCGCGGACGAGACTGCTGATCAGGACGGCAAGGTCTGGGCTTGGGATCTTCTGACCGGTGAGGTCGTCGCCACGCTCAAGGTTCCGTGGGGTGCGGCTGCGAATGGGGCCGGGGAGCGGAGGAGGCGGGCGGTTGGGCGCGATGGGAAGGACAAGGGACGCAAGAATATCATGAGCTGTCTGGCGTGGAGGGAAGGCGGCTGGGGGAATCAGTTTTGTGTTGGGGGGAGCTCAGGGGTAGTAACGGTCTTTGGCACTGGATAATTGTGCTGTGACTGAGTATAGCATTCAACTCAAGAACCTACCCTGCACATGTGTATTTTGGGACTAGGGAGTATTATGTGCGAAGCTTCAGCACTGCCAATTGGTTACAACACAAGCTCAATTGGACCTTGACATTTGCTACTTAGGTCGATCGGGTAAGGCGTGGCGGAGACTTTAAACGGGTCGTGTCCTTACAGGGGATGAGCTTGGCACTTGATCCGATTGATTGATTGATCGTCTGCGTGAGCACTGGAAATTGCATATCGGCGGGAAACAATAGCACTTTTCTCATCGGCTTTTTTTCTTCTTCTGTGGTTTGGACTGCACGTAGACAGAGGCTTCCTCAGAATTCTCGACTTTCCTTAAAGGGTCTTTTTTCTTATTCGTACTGCATTGCCTGTTTGCTTTATAATGCCTCCGGTGTTTTACTAGAGGAACCTTTTTAGGCAACTTACTCGACGGCCAGTCCACTTTTTGATTTACCAACGCTCCTTCCCTGCGTGCACCGCCGGACAGTTTGGCACTGGGACGACCAAAAGATCTCCCTGCACACTCCAGTCCAGCACTTCGATCCAAACCATCGCGACGCGCGCACGCGCTCCCCTTTTCCGCCGACATGTCGTGGCTCACGGCCTTTACGGGCTTTGCCGCACCGCTATTCCTGGTCCTGTCGCCGATTCTGTCCTACAGCGACCAGGCCCTCGCCATGCACCGCCAGAAGAGCAGCGCTGGGTTCAGTCTCGACATCCCCCTGATCATGATCGTGGCGTCGTTGTTGAGGTGAGAGGGGGTTCTTTTCAAAAAAAAAAAAAAAAAAAAAAAAAAAGAAAAAAAAGGGGATACTATTTTGGTGCCTGCCTCGCACTGACACGACCGCGCTCAATCCTAGGATATTCTACTACCCCGGTGCACAATTCGATCGGGCGCTATTGGTTCAGGCCTTCGTTATGATAGCTGTGCAGGCTGTCCTGCTCAAGGTCGCACTCGACAACAGGCCAGGACCCGCACACAAGGGCGGCGAGGCGGCGCTTCCCTTCACTGGTGCTCAGGATGGGCTGCGCGGTCAGCCAAGGCCGTACAATTTTTGGCAGTGGAGGTCACACAAGCCGTGAGTTGAACATTATGTGACCTTTAGGTTTCTGTTCCCGGACAACAATGGGCTATAGCTAACGTTCTGCGTGTGTGGGATCAAAACAGTTACTGGCAGTTCATCCTCTACTTCTTCATCGGCCTCACGATCCTCGAGCTCATCATCGCGCCCATCCGATTCCTCTACGCTATATACTCCCCCACGATCGGCTACATTGGCCTGGCGGTGGAGGCGACACTCCCACTCCCGCAGATGGCGGCCAATGCACGATCTCGGTCCTGCAAGGGCTTCCGGCCGTCGGTGGTCATCAGCTGGATCATGGGAGATGCCATGAAGATGTACTGGTTCTTCACCTCGACGACCGAGATTCCCACAGCCTTCAAGGTCTGCGGGATGTTTCAGGCCGCCTGCGACCTGTTCCTGGGCGCGCAGTACCTGATGTACGGCGACGGCGAGTCCCGCGCGGCGGGTCTGGAGATGCCGCGCGGCCTCGGCATCAACGGGGCCGTCCCGATGCAGCACATGGATGCGCACAGCCCGAGCTTCACAGCCTCAACGGGCCGGATTGGTGGGGGTTTGGACGGACCGGCGGGACGTAGAACCCCGAGCCTTTCTTCAAACAAGGACTTTGATTAATGCGTCGAGTGAGGGTTATTCACAGGTGGGGATATTAAAAGTAAAAGAATTTTGAAGCACGTCGGAGTTTAGTTTGCAGATAGATGGATGGGTAGGCTTGCAGGTGCTGGACAAGGGGGTGCAGACAGGGGATATAGTCGGCGAGGGCCATGAAGAAGCGCAGCCTAGGGCCGTGCACCGTGTTCAGTTGTGTGAAGGAGGTACCTCCAGTCTTGTGCTGTCACCCGATAATTCCGACGCTGCATGAGAATTATTGCATCGATAAAAAGCTTTTGAGTAAAGCATAGAGCGTCTAGAAATATACGACACAGAATTAATGGTTATCTCCAAGGGCAAGTAGCATTCTCGGAGTTCTTGGCAACTCGGTCCAATGTATCGTAATCACTAACACGAACATTTGATCGAGATTCGACGGGAGCCACACACACCCCCGTGGGCGCCAAACCTCTGATACTCTACTCTCTTTCTTTAAACTAACGCAATTGTCAATTCAGCAGTACAAGTCAAAGCTTGCAGATTTATCTTGAAAGTCGGTCGTAATATTTTTCACAACCCAAATCGGATTTGAGGTCTCTTATTCGATTGAGCAGGTACATAAGAAAGCAGGTACCAAGCCCAGGACAACGGCTTTTCACAAGGTAAGTGCTTTTTTCTCTTCTTTTTTTTTATCACACATCACTGTATTAATCAAGTGTTTTACAACAACCAAACCAACTATACTCCATCTCAATCTAGCCGGCAACTCACAGTGAGGCCAAGGGCTATTGCGAAGAGGCTCTGTGGCATAGGCTTACACTGGCCTGGAATTGATCCGCTCACCTGCATCTCTCTTCTCTTACACAACCTCAGGAACAACATCATCACCAGAGAATTCTGACTAACTCGCTCATGTATTTTTCCAGAGAGCAGCCTCGTTCACTGCAAACGGCACTAGGGACAGCACTTCTGACGGCTCATTGCCTTTTTGGTTTTTGTCATCACTCGCTAGAGAAGCCTTTTGACCAGTATTCTCTCATTAACCGTCACCAAAAACTCGCAACTCTCTCACTCGACCTACATTTCTTTCTCGCTAGCACCAAAGCAATTTATCCGATAAGAAGGGCAATATCTTTCGTCTCTTAATTACACCTGGTCGATCCACCTGGGCGTAGTGGCATGCCATTACCTTATCGTCAGTTGGCTTTCTATATCTAGAGTCCGCCCTCGCTTCAGTCATTGGACGCATTTCACTCCGCAAACAACGTCAAATATCATCCCCTCGCCCTCAGTTTGGCTTTCTATCTATTTAATCTTCCCCTCACTTCGAAATTCTCAACTGCTTTTCAAGCAGACCGGTTTACCATTACCTTTGCACCCAGACAAATATCTTGTTTGTATCTGCATTCTTTTACTCGCCTCAAAAATACTCAACTGCTTTCCATCCCCAAAAAGACTGGTATGTTTGAATTCTTTCGATCACATCATAGGCTCTTACTATTTCATATGTTTTGAAAAGTGGCAAAGCATGACCTTGCCGTCACCCAGATCTCTTTCTTCTGTTTGTAGACTTTCCCTTTACCCCATCTCCCTTAACTATTTCTCACTCCTCAAGCACGTGGCCAGACGGTGATTTGATTTTCTTTTGGTTTACAGTTGTCAACCTCCTCTCATTAGCACTTCTACTTCCTTTCTTTACCTTGCCCAACCATATCTTTCTTCCGTCTAACTTGGTCAAACATCTCGGCAGACTCGGTGGAAATATCTAAATCAAGCTCTTAACCACCTTGACTCCCAGGTCAGTCAACATGATCCTTGACATTTTATTCTTTCTTCCTCACCTCGCCCAACAATATCTTCCTTGTTCCACTTACCTAACCAAGCCTTTCGACAGACCCGGGAGAATACTTGAGCCAAGGTCTAGCATCTCTACTCTTAGGTCAGTCGAAATTTTATTCGTGTCACAATTTTCTCCTTCCTTCCGTACCTTTCCTCCTATGGTCAAAGTATTCTAGGCCATTCATTGGGCCACACCTCTGTCCCTGTCATTCAACGGGCCCCGTTCTTTTTCTTTCGAGATTCATGCCTTTGCCCAAAAACCACTTCCCGTACCTGCCCAAGTAGACACCCACCCATTCGTGGCTCGGCAGACTTTTTTCAACAAACATTGGGTCAACCATCTGCGACCAATCCCTTTTCTTTCCAGCTCATCTTTGGACTGCTCTTCACCTGGTATAATCAAGCTTCTTTTCTTGACCAGCATTTGTTTGTCCAACGTCCATCTCACAGCTCAGCTAGCGATATCACCACCAGGTACATTCCTCCCGCGTTCACTCCCATCAACCAACCCCACCTCATAACAGCAAAACCTCAACGCAGCCCTCCGGGCTTTCCCTCTCTACCATCATCAATCAAAGCTGACTCAACTTTGCCTTGAACACAGAAACAAGAACCATAATCGAGGAATTCCGTGTCAACTACATACAACATGGCACCAACCAATTTCAAGACCTACGAGTCTCAGGCTAGGCTCCTCGCCGCAGTTCTGGCCAGTGCTCCGGACTTGAAACTTAACTTCAAAGGTACAGTTTGCCATTTTCCATCAGGTCTAAACAAACAAAACTCCTCTGTCTCTATATCCCTTCATCTCAACCCACCCACCATGATCCATCATTTCCTTGGTCAGTCATTGTTCTAATGTGAAGCACCATAGCCATTGCGGCTCACTATGGCTCTGACACGACCACATCCGGCATGGAGCACCGCTTCCGCCCCATTAAAAGGCAGGCCGCAGCAATACGTGCGGCCGTCGCCGAGGGTAAAGACCCAAAATATATGCAGGACATTGTCGGCATGAACGAGAAGGGTACTTGCCTACATACACTTCGTATTCATATGCCAACCCACTCTCATTGCTCGAATACCCCTATTTACATCCATTATATCCATGTCACATCCCCACTACTACGATCAGCTTTATATGTGAGGGGTGAAAACTAACAGCTTTTATAAACTTACAGAAATCGCCAAATACTACGGAGAATCCACCCCTTCAGGCCTCGAATTCCAATTCCGCTCTGTCAAGTCAAACGCCCGCAAACTCCAAGAAGTCTCCCGGGCCGGCGGTAACACCGCTACAGCTCTGGACATAACCCCTTCGACCCCGCGCAAGCGCAAGGCCACAGGCTTCGCGGCTGCCACACCTGCCTCGAAGCGGGGCAAGAAAAAGACGGCACCCAAGATCGAGATGCTGACCGACGATGAGTACGACCAAGACGTCGACTACGACGAGCTGGACAGCAAACCCCGCACATCCGCCCAGCCCCCAGCACCTGCTGTGCCAGCCAGCGTCCCACATACCGGTTCGGACGCACACAACGGCAGCACAACCCCCAGCGATAGCGCCGCGCGGGTTTTGGATAATGTTGCGGTCGATAACGAGTCGGTCTTGGAGCGCGAGGCAGATCCGCTCCTTTCGCAGCATTCATTGGGCGGCTTCGACGCCGTCGAGGACGATGGCGAATGTTAAACCGTGGGTTCTGAAAATTGGATGATATACGGTTTTGCTATGTTTGGTTTTGCGGGTTGTTTGCGCAACACTGCGTCGAGGTGAACGCACCGAGGCCATGCAGTGATTTCCTGGTTGGATTTCTTTTACGTTCCCCTTTTGCTCTTTTTTGACTTATAATATTCGCTGCTTATTTTACCTGGTTTGTTTCATTTTGCAGATTTTATCGAGTTTGCGTTGGACTTTTATATTTACCCCCGACTTTTTACGTCGATTACGTTTATTATTAACCTGGAGGAACCGGAAAACATGCCCTGATTTTTGCAACAAAAGATACACAAGCCTAAAGAGTATTATTATCTGAGAGAAACGAATGGGGAATACCCCAAAGCCTACGATAGATTTTACCAGACAGAAAATCTTTATTTCTTTTCCCGCATCGCCATTTGCTCCTTTCAGATGAACAGGTTTCGTCGCCTAAAACATCTACAGCAAACCCATTTCAGCATTGACAGAATACATCGACAACAGAGGCGAAAAGACAGCAAATGACACAGATACTGCAGTGGCTTATAAAAAAACAAAGGTATGTCGTCCAAACCGCTTGTTTTTGACCCTTTAAATGCAAATGTTTCTACGCTAATTAGATGCTATTACACCACTGAATCTCCCACGAGGACACGTTCGTACACACCCACCAGGGCAACCGGACCTCCTAGTTCCCAGGCTCCTCCTCCCGAAGACACTCGGACACCAGCGCCATGACCGACCAGATCTCGGCCTGTATCAAAAACGCGACCATGTCCAGGATCACCAAGCGCCCGACGCCCCTCCACGACAGCTCGCTGAACGGCGAGATGCCAAACACCCCCGGGAGGGCCTCGGCACCGCCCGGTCGGCGGCCGATGTAGCTCCGCGCCAGCAGCCTGATGGTGATGGCCTGGAGCGGTGTGAGGAGGCAGGCGACGGCGGCCCTTTGGAAGATGTCGGAGGCCAGCCGGGCCGGGAAGAGGGTGTGCAGGTTGGTGTTGTAGCGCACGCCGCGGTGGTCGCCGTTTGGCCCGTCGCCGCCTCGCACGCTGCCTTCTGTCGGGGCGTTGGGCCGCAGCTCGGCCGACCAGACGCCCGGCGGTCCGTCTGATGCCAGTTCGTCCGGGTCCCTATCCACGTGGACCAGCGTGGCAAAGACGCGCTCCGTGCCCTCCTCGTCGTCCTCGTCGCTGTCGTAGTCCTCCGCTGCCGGTACCGAGGAGAATGTACTCTGCCGACGGATGGCGGCGTGTGGGGCATGGCTCTGACCTGTGACGCCTTCTCCCCCGAGGACGACGCTCTCTGGCCTCGGGACGCCGTCGGATGTCCGCCTGGGCCGGTGGAGGTTTTCCCTCAGGTGCGAGAGCAGCGGGGTCTGCTCGGGGGCGCTCGTCTGCTCCGGTCGGGGCGAGTAGTATGCGGCGCTGCGCATCTCGTCTTCCCTGCTGGGCTTGGGCAGCAGGCGGTAGAATGCGTAGCCCACAAAGAGGCCCAGGATGTCCTGCAACCGCCCAGTCAGTTGGTGCGCCACGAGGGGCGCGAAGCTTATGGCCACTCCGGCGAGCCAGCTGATGACGTCCCTTGGCTGGAACGAGCGCAAGGGTGGCGGTTTCGCCACTGGAGACTCGTCTGAGAAGAAGAGAAAAAAGGACAGTCCGGGGAACCATGCGTTTCTGGGAGCGAGGCCGAGGGACTGGACGGGCATGAAGATATGCAGGTGAGCTCGTATGTATACGATTATTGCGTCTAAAACACTATTATCCACACCGAGGCTGGTCAGCAGAGATAGCATCGAGGGCATCAAGTTGGAGTAGTCGAGACTAACGAAGACTTGACATGAGAAAACGTCTCAAAGCGAATATGATTAATTAGTTCATCTGCGATGAAGCAGGGAAGTCCAGGAAACAGGAAGGCGAAGAGAGATCTTTGGCTGCGCTCGTAATAGTAGAGGTCTGCCAGAGGGACGTTCTTGTATCGTTTATATGCCTGGAATGAGCATGGGATTTGTCAGAAAGCCTATTGGCACAAGATGTACAGAAACATTGCGATTAGGTACCAGGGGCTTTCGTAGCGACAGACTTACCATCATGCGACTCTTGACACCGTCAATTCCTAGACTGCCTCCATTGAGGGCATGAATTCCGACGTAGTGCATACATGAGCCTATGTGGTCTGCGTTGGCTTTAGCCTTTAGCCGCTGCACCTCGGCAGCCAGCCGTTCGGCACCATCATCCTCGGGCTCGGCGACGCCAATAGCGTGCATGACTTCGTTGTGCGCCCGGATCAGCTCCCTGTTAAGGCGCCTAGCCTCGGGGTTGATGGGTCTCCCGCGCTCGTCGTATGCCTGGGCAGGCAGACGGGGGTCGTGAGGACCCTCTCCTTGTACTACATCATCGTAAGGAGACCGACCCTGTGTGGTGGGTTAGTTGAATACTTTCTAGGGTTGTGAGATAGAGGGTTGGGGAATGGGACTATATGTGTCGAAGAGTAGAACTCCATTACAGCGAATTGTGGACAACAGATGCTGGCTTACCAAGGCCAACGAGGTCAACGGCTCGGACCTCGTCATGATGTGTTGTTGAAAGATAAGGGTGAAGATGAGGCCATCGGACCTAGCACCGGCAGGGGTTCCTCACGTGGCCAGACGGGATGTCCACCTGAAGGTTAGGTACCTAGTTAGGCCTTTGTATGCAGTCGTAAAAAAGTAACAGTTGATTTTGCTAGGATCTGATTCTTTTTTGTTCGATCCCAGCCAATCGCTTGTTGCCCTGGGTGGTCTATATGTGGATGAACACCTTGTACATGCAGTTGTTGTTTGATGACGTTGAAGTGTTGAGCAATCAAAGCAATCAAAGCGCGTTAAGTGGGATTGAGGCTCATCCCTGTCGCGTCGCACCGTCGCATCCAGGTCCCTCCACAATCTGACGCTAAGATAACCTTAATTGCCGATGCTCCAACCAATCAAAATACTCCGATAACTCCACTTTCGTTGTTCGGCAGACAAAAAATTGTGAAAAGTCCAACGGCCGGCCTTTGCGCTTCTCGCAATCAAAGTGGGATGAATGAAGTCTTGCTATGCGCCGGCGATAGTGTCGTCGATTGATCTACTCCACTAGCCACCCTCCCGGCCCCCCTTACATACAGCAGCCATGGCTTCCAAAATGGCATTCAAGACGACCTTTGAGCCGGAAAAGGTCATCCAACCAATCTTTACCGGCGGCTCCATCGCATTGGACCACAAAGCTCAGATCCTGGCGTCGACTCTAGGAGAGGATGCAGTGCTGACCGACATCACCACGGGGAAGCACCTTGCCACGATTGAAGGGGTAAGCTACTATAAATTTCTATTGTTTTTTCCGCGGTGACTTGCTGACAACATGAACTCAACAGGATGGCGAACCTATATCGACCCTCACTCGTATGTACTGTACCATGCCGCGAACGATTACTTCAAGTCGCGAAAAAGTTGGTGAATGACCAGACTAACCGAACTTGCGCGCCCCTTAACAGTCACACCGTCTTCGTCACATTTGATCATAAGCTCGCGGTCACTCTCTCTAAGGATTTACTCCCTCGCTATCGACTCCGACAACGCCTCGGTCGAGGCGACGCTCACGCGAACCCTCAAGCCTCATGGCACCCCCGTGGTTGTCCTGGCCGTTGACAGGACCAGCACTCTTCTTGCAACTGGCGCTGCCGACGGAGCAATCAAAGTCTGGGACATAGTTGGAGGATACGTTACGCACACCTTCCGTGGACCAAGCGTACTAGTCTCAGCCCTCCGCTTCTTCGAGGTGGCTGCCACCGCTGAGGACACCAAGGGCCAGAAAAAGAAGAAGGGCAAGAAGAGCCAAGCTGCGGTGGAGGCAGAGAGCGATGCCAACTCCACGACCGTCAACTTCAGGTTGGCATCCGGAAGCCAGGATGGAAGGGTGCGGGTCTGGGATTTACACAAGCGCGCCGCAATTGGAGACCTCGAGTCGCATGTCTCCGACGTGACGGGCATTGACTACTCGGCGCAGGAGAACAGCCTCATTACTGCCAGCAGAGATAAGACGATCATCTGGTGGGATGTTAGGACTTGGCAACCTAGGAAGATTGTGCCTAGCTTGGAGCTAGTCGAGGCTGCTGGCTTCCTGGACGACGGTCGATTGGCCTACTCTGCAGGTGCGAATGGTCGCGTTCGTCTCTGGGAGTCTGAGACTGGCCGCGAGGTCACCAAAGAGCAGAGCCCAAGGACCGAAGGAGAGGCTTTTGTCGGTGCGGTTTATTGCGCACAACAGTCGCTCCTGGTCTGCGTTCAGTCAGATCACACGCTCGTTCTATACACAACCCCGACCATAAACTCAGACACCATACCGGAGCTCGAACCCCTGAGCCCTTCCCGCAGGATATCAGGAACCCATGACGACATCATAGACCTTGGGTACCTCCTCCCAGACAGATCTCTGATGGCCCTCGCTACAAATTCTGAGGAGGTTAGGGTAGTTTCGGTTGCCCAAGAAGCAGAGGGATCGACCTATTTTGGTCAAGATGTCACTGCGCTCAAGGGCCATGAGGATATTGTCATTGCCTTGGACACAGATTGGTCAGGACACTGGCTCGCAACGGCAGCCAAGGACAACACGGCTCGTCTATGGAGGATCGACCCAGCAAACAACTCTTTTACATGCTACGCCACATTTACCGGTCACGCCGAGTCTTTAGGAGCAATTGCACTCCCGAGGGGCATACCACCTACATCATCACAGGCATATACCGACCCCTTAAACCACCCTCCATCTTTCTTGATTACAGGGTCGCAAGATCTTACGGTGAAAAAGTGGGAGATTGCAAGCGTTGCGCAGCAGGGTCCAAAGAAGGCATCACGGGCAGCCTTCACCAGGAAAGCACACGAAAAAGACATCAACGCTGTGGACGTCAACAGCACAGGGCAACTGTTTGCCTCGGCGTCTCAGGATAAGGTGGTCAAGATATGGAGCGTCCAAGAGGGCGAGGTCCAGGGTATTCTCAAGGGCCACAGGAGGGGAGTCTGGTCCGTCAGATTCGCCCCGGCTGATATGCCTATTCTTCAAGGCGAAGACGGTGCCACGTCCGCTGGTAAGGGTATTGTCCTGACTGGAAGCGGTGACAAGACCATCAAAATCTGGAGCCTCACGAGCTACACCTGTATTCGCACGTTTGAGGGCCACTCCAACAGCGTCCTAAAGGTGATTTGGCTCCCGATACCCAGCACCACGGAGGACAACGATGCAGCCAAGAAGAGGCCAGTGCAGTTTGCGAGTGCAGGTGGCGACGGCCTTGTCAAGGTCTGGGATGCAAACACGGGAGAGTGCGCTTCCACTCTCGACAACCACACCGACCGCGTTTGGGCTCTAGCTGTGAAGCCCGGTACTCAGGGCGGCAGTGCTGATGCCGAAGATGTGGACATGGACGGTGACAGCGACGAGCAAGTTGGCGATGCGCCTGTACTTGCTTCAGGATCAGCCGACTCGACCATCACATTTTGGCGCGACACTTCGTCAATGACACAGCTTGCCGCAGCAAAAGCCGCCGACGAGCTCGTCGAGAAGGAGCAGGAACTTCAAAACCACATGCGGGCGGGTCACTACCGTGAAGCCATCGTACTGGCGCTCCAGCTCAACCACCCCGGCAGGCTCTTGTCCCTCTTCAAGACGGTCATGGAGGAGGGCAGCAACCTGGCGACAGCAGAGATGCGGCTAGAGGAGGACAGGCAAAGCTTAACAGGCCGGGCCGCCGTCGATGAGGTCATCGCCACCCTGTCGGACGAGCAGCTCTCTGTTCTTCTTCTGCGCCTGCGCGACTGGAACGCCAACGCGCGGACTGCACCCGTGGCCCAGCGTATACTATCTGTCGTTGTGCGGAGCTACCCAGCCTCGAGGCTTGCGGGCCTGGCCGTGGCTAGGCGTCGGGCCGTCGGCGGAAAGGGAGTGGGAGAAGTGCTGGATGCGCTAAAGGCGTACACCGAACGCCACTACCGGCGTCTGGAGGAGCTGGTGGATGAAAGTTACCTGGTCGAGTATACCCTGCAGGAGATGGACAGCCTTGCCCCGCCGGTGGCGGCCGTCGAGGAGGCGTCGAGAGATGTTGTTATGCTGGAAACATAGAAGGTTCTCGGTTTCATGTCTGCATAAAGCATGCCAGCTTGAAAGCATTTTACTGTATTTTCCCGACTATGTACGGCGTATTTGCAAAAAAAAAAAAAAAAAAAAAAAAAAGAAAAAAGTTTCCTGAGAATTGTATCAAAAAGCTAAACTTTCTGGTCACTGTTCTTGGTACCACTTGTGAAGCAGTCACTTCTAGCGGCTAGTAGTCACTTTTGGGGACCATCCAGTATAACCACGGAAACACTTAACTTACATAACTACCTGCCCGCCTTTCTTTTCCTATTTGCCTGCCCATTTTAATATTCACAAAATTTGTTTGTTTCGTGCCTTGCGTTCTGTCATCAAGTGTTACAGCTAGGCACCCGGCGGACGCGAACTCTATGTTCGCCCTGTCCGTTCCATTGCAAGTCAGATATTGATACAAATTTCCTCCAAGAGACGAGCCAGCGTGATGCTGATGCGTGACAACGAGTGCTTTTTCAGACTTTCTTCTTTGAAGTGTCTACCCCAGTGGTTCGCCTGCTTAGCTCGCTGCTTTCTCTTCTTCTCTGTCTCTCTTTTCTTCTTCCTCGCTTGATGCACACACCGCTTATCATTACAGTTCACTGCCCACAGGGTTCTAGGGCGTCATGTTGGGTCTTGCGTTCGGCCAGGAGGTTCATGTCCTCCCACTCCAGCGGGAAGTACGGAATCATCGAACCGCTGTCGCACACTTGGCTGGCCAATGCCCATGCTGGAATGCCGGGCTTGCTGCGCGCCTTGTCCTGGATGGCTTGGACGAGCTCGTCCATGCAGGCGGAGCCGGACGGGGTCTCGGAGAATTCGACGAGGGTCATGAACCGATCCGGCGTGGCGTTTTCGTCATGCGAGCTTTTCTGTTGCCAGTCTTTGACTTCTCGCAGAAATAGCCACTTGTCTTTGTGCTCGGCGATGAGATCATTGGCAAAGCTGGAGGTGAATAGGAATATTATCTTGGAGATGTCGACGGGTGGCTTAGCCGGGTCGTTGCGGTCTTGGTACTGCACTAATAGATATATATGCCCAAGTGTCAGCTATTATTCTGATAAAATCTGAAGATTGAGAGAGAAAAGAAAAGGGTCTGTTTTATTCAGAGTTTGGCTTTTACCGCTGCTAATAATTTTGCGAATCTCATTATAAAACTCATCAAGCTGCAGGTCACATCCCAACAGATTGTCAAAGCGGACAATGTTGGTCTTGGCGTCATTCCTGACGAGGAAATCGTTAAGTCTAGACAGAACCAAGCTTCCTTCAATAGGACGTGCCATTGACGAGCTGAAGTAGATGTTAGATCTACAGAGCATGACCTCAAAAGTACCCCAGCCCCTGAAGCTCTCGCAGATACTCATTGCCTCATAAGTACCTGATGGTGTAGGTGCCAACATGGCGCAGTACGGGGTGTTCCGCTCTGGGCCATGCTCGGAGAAGTGACTGAACAAACGGGTGTATATATCAGTCAGCATGGTCTGATATCTGCGATGAGCAGATGGACTGGCAGTACTCACGAGCGCAGAGAGCGAACCAGTCGACGCATTGCATAGTTTTGTCCTTTGACGTGCCACGGCAGGTAATGGAGCATATTAATCAGCCGCGGCATGTGGTTGAAAGAAATTTCCATGGTTTTGGTGTCACAGAGATCATCTAGAATTTCATGGAACCGACGAAGGCTTTGAGAAAAAGACGGGGGAGAGAGAGATAGTAAAGAGAAATAGTGTTAGCCAGCAAGCCCTAGAAGATACCAAAGTGATTTATTCAGGGACCCAAGGAGTACGTGGTGAGCGCTAAGGGTAGGGTATTTGGAACGGGTCACGACTTACGCGTCTCTCATCAACACGGTAAGATGAGGTGCCAGCAGGGTAAACCTCTCAGCAGTGCACCAGTCCGCCATTGGTCCTGCGTCTTGTGAAAGCTCCAGAGGCATCGGCAACGATGGCCTCCTCCATAGCTCCATGGGGATGCATCGAGGGTGGCCGCCTGATACCATGACCCGGTTAAACAAGGCATCCCGCTCTCTGTTCTCCAGGTGGGGGGACTTTGCAGCGACATAAACCAGAAGTGGAATGTTGTCGGGGCTTCTGCGGTTGACGTTTTGGTATCCAGAATCGACAATGCTCGCCAGTACGTCGAGCGGGCGATCCGAGTTGAGTGCGAGAAATGGCAGAGCGAACTCCTTTGCGTCTTTTTCCGGGATTTCCTGCTTCAGCTTGAGATCTTCCGATAACTCTTCTTTAAGAGCGTTTCTAATGATGTAAGGCCGATTGAAGTAACCTGCCGAGTAGTCAGCGTCAATATGATAGATGCACGACCGTAGTTGGGCCTCCGTTCTGATTTTGAAGTTGGAAAGCGGCCCCCTGGGTGCCGGGACATCTCGAATCCCACGTCTCCTCACGGAGATGTGTTGCCTGGTGCTCATCTTGCCGTGACTTGTCACTGAGATGCGACTTTGGATATCTGAATGGAAGCTAAGGTCAGCGTGAGGACAAACGCTGTAAATCTATCCGATGATTGTTGACTGGAAAGAGAATTTGTAAGTGCTTGTCGAGCACTGCAATTTATACCTGCAACCAACCCCTCCCAACAGGCCAGGCCGCAGGCAGCAAACGTCGAGTTGGCGTGGTCACTTCCAATACAAACAGAGGTAATTCCACATGATATCATACCGAGACCCGATACCCTTTGCGAGTAGCTTGCATACATACCACCGGAACATGCACCAAGATCGTGTCAACATTTCATATATCTAAATGCGTTAAAATCGTCATTTCGTCTGTATAAGTGCTATATTATTATACCACTTCAATTTCAAAACCCCGAGCCAAGCTTGCTTGCCACCCAGTCCCCAGTCACAAAGCTGGCCACAAAGAAAGATAAAAGAAACAACGCCGAAAAAAGAACAGAACAAAAAACCGACGTATACTCATAACTCCCATGCCGCGGATGCAGACGCCCCATCCGTAAGAAGAAAAGAAAAAGCAAAATCAAAAGCTGAAAAGAGTAAACGCCGAATGTACTCACTGTCTTCGCCTCTAAGCCAAAATTACAAGGAAATTATTTACCACCTCCCAAAGTCATTCACTTTATAAGATCTCCTTCAGCTTTGTCTTTTGCTCGGGTGTCAAGAAGGTGGGGAAGTTGACGTTGTACTTGACAACAAAGTTGCCCCTCTGGCCAGGCTTCTTGGAGATTGGCATTCCGAGGCCAGGATAGGTGTCGCGGGAACCTGGCTGCGTAGGTCCTGCCTTGTCGATTTGCAGCTGCTTTCCGTCGATGGTTGTGATTGTGCGCTTCCAGCCCGTCAGAGCCTCCTTGAGCTCCAGGTCGACATCGTGGACGACGTCATCACCCTCACGAGTGTAGAGTGCATGTTTTTTCTATTAAAACAATCATGTCAGCATATTAAACTCCACCCAACCTGTTCCATAAAGTGTGGCAAGCTTACCTCTTCCACGATAAAGACCAAATCCTGCTGGCCACCTTCCTCCTGGTCACCTACGCCCTTGAAACGAATCTTGCTGCCCTTCTTCAAACCAGGCTTGATGGGAACCTCGAGAACCGTGTCGGTCGTGGTGCGCTTTCCTGAGTCGTCAAACATCTTGCGCTTGATCTTCATCTTCTTGGTCGTGCCGTTGTACATCTCCTCTAGCGTCACCGGCAGGGGGCGCTCGACCGTTGTGATCTCAGGCGTGGGTTGCCTTTGTGACCTCGCACCACCACCGGGCACGGAATCGCCAAACGATGTCCGCACGCGCGGACCTCCCCTCGAGGAGCGGGCACCCCCGCCGAGAATATCTTCAAGGTCTTCAGGGTTTATGCCACCCATGCCACCGCCGCCGCCACCACTGGCCTGCCTGAAGAAATCTGAAAAGACAGAATCGGGATTGCTGAAACTGAACCCGCTGTTGTTGGTCGAAAAGCGGAAAGAAGTGCCGCCACCGCCGGGTCCGCCAAAGCCAAAGTTCTGGAAGCCGCCAGGCATGCCACCAGCACCGCCAGCGAAGGGGTTGCCACCATCCGTGTCCATGGGCACGCCTCCACGCAGGAGGAATTCAAGGCCATATTGGTCGTATGTCTTGCGCTTTTCTGGATCCGAGAGGATCTCGTATGCTTGAGATACCTCCTTGAACTTCTCTGCTGCGTCTGGGTTGTTCTTGTTCTTGTCGGGGTGCCACTTGAGTGCTTGTTTCCTAGACAACGCAGAAGCAATATAGTGGTCAGCTATGGGTTTAACTTGAGGGATTTCTATATGGTATTAGTGAATCGGGAGGAAAATCACAAGGTAGTCTTACCTGTATCCCTTCTTGATATCGTCTTGTGTCGCATCGGGCTTAATGCCCAGTGCATCGTAAAGCTTGGTTTCCTTCACCATATTGGCTACTCGTGTGACAAGAGACTTGGTGTAGGTGTATTAAATATTCGCGCTCAGGCGAGGTTTGGCGATAAACCGTCCTTGGTATATCTTGTTCCAAAGACAGGGTCGACTGATTTTGCGTTTTTGCGCAGTTGTCTTGCTGATGTTGACGTGTTTGCGTCTGTCTGCTAGTGACTTGCTACTTTGCCAAGTCCGAGCTCACCGATGACGATTGTTGAATCGCTCGATGTGTGTATTTGTGCTAAGGCGAATGTAGGCTTGTGAGAGCTAAGCAAGCCGGAATGTAATGAAAAAAAGTTCAATTAACCAGTTTTTAGATTATCGCAACGTTGAATGTAGTACAATGCGAAAAAAATGTATGCAGACACGAATCTCTGAAAGCAGTTGAGCAGATGCAGGTGGTGGTTGAAGAGAGAATGGCCGTCTGGTGAGAGCGGTGGGCCGATCGATGCTACCCCACAGCTTGTAGAAGGCCGATTCGATTCGACAGTTCCAGCAACTTCCATAGGTGAAAGTTGGGGGGGACAAGCTGTGACGTACCGCGGCCCGGCGGGGTGACTGTCACTTGCAAAGCAGCCGAAAAAGCAAACTGAATTATTAGTGATTCCATGCATTGTGGAAAATAAAAGAAAGCGTCGAATAGCATCGAAACTTGATTTATTTTGCAAAGTCCTTTCATAGAATGCGCTGGTATATACTCTGTAGTTTTTGCACAATTGGGTCGAAGCTCCCTGAGGCGGGTACGTTAGGTAGGTACCTACCATGTATCGGTAATAAAATTCTCCCTATCAAATTGGATCACCCTAGAAGCTACCTCCAAATTCCCCTTTCTGGCGGTGATGAATTGGAGCGGCGCTATCCGGGGCGGGCAATCGCGGGGTTGCTAGACGCGGATAAGGCCATGGCTTGCTAACCTAAGCAAGCCAAGATCCAATGCTTTGCTTGCTATGTTTGGCGTGGCTGAATTGAGGCTGGTACAGAAGCAGTGGGGTATGCAGAGTTGTGGCTGAGCCTCAACTCCTCCATTTTTCAATTCCAGCTGATCAAAGGCCTTGACCGGGTTCAATTCCTTGTCCTGAACTGGCCGCAGCTTGCAGTCTTGTCAGTGCAGATGTTTCGGTATTCAAGTTTTGCTGTTCCATGCAAGAAGCAAATGATATCATTTGCTAAAAGAGCAATCGCAGAGGAACTGGGTAGTTATACAACCTTGCAATGCTGTGTTTGCTATATAAATCTTGCACTTCCCAGCGAATGCGCAAATACCTGCTTTAATCCATGCGTAGAACGCCAAAATTTCCTGGCGCTAGGTGGTGTCTTATGCTGCCATGTCTGCACAAATGCAAGTACTTTTTGTTTTTTTCTTGTTTTTTTTTGATAGCAGCCGCCTGGAATACTTTAAAGAAGAATATCAAGAGCACGTCGTAATGGGGAAATGTTATGTGGCTTACTTTTATCATCTAAAGTTTGTTGTCGCCGTCGTTCGGTCCGCTCGGTTGCATGGCAAACAACATCCAGGTTCCTGCACAATGGTGCAATCAAGGACTAGGTTCGCGGGGATACTATATACACGTCGACAGGTGGATCGCGATCTTCTGCAAGCATCCAAGTGATGTGCGACGTGAATCTCGTTGCTACCTGATAAAAGATTCACAAGGACTAGGCAGGTAATCATATGGGGTGCACGGCAATGACTAGTTAGAATAGAGTATTTACTAATTCCGGTATACTATATACCAATCCGGGAGTGAGTCTATCGCGAACGGATGGGGCCGAAAGTCAGTGTCGGCGTGTGGCGTGTGCCTGGTTGGATGGGTCGGTTTCGGGGAAAAAAACAAAAAAAGACTGACACGGGAATGTAGCGTTTCTAATCCGGCGGTCCGGTGTCGACCCGGCGTGGACCGAGAACACAATAACACAAACCATGGATCGTCGGCCGGCCCTGCTTGACTTGAATGACTGACCTTGTACAACTTACTCTGACACGGTCCACTCGATGTGCGACACCGACGCCACGGGACGACCGTGCCTGGCTGATTTATTAACTAAGCAGCCATTCATACATAGTATATACCTAATCGCGAGAAGACAGCTAGGGGGGCTGGCCTGGTTAAACTGGGCATCAAAGGAATCAAGGCACCAGAGACGCTTGCGACCCAGAAGCGGGAGTGATCCTTGGCGGCAAAACTCCCAGTTCCTGGCACGAGCCCCGGCGATGTGGTAAAAGTGGCGGCGAACTATGGTCGCTGGGACAACCGCGGCTGTCAACTGGGATTGGCTCGATAGTCAGAGATGCTAAACAATTCTTCTAAGATCGGTTGAGTACACGGGCATGTGTTTACGCAAATCTTTATCCCGTTCAAGAAAGTCAAGGCGCCTTATTACATACAGTAGCTTGGGTGGGAACATGGGAAAGTATGTAATGGCAGCGGAGTTGGTGGCACCTAGCCCCACGTCACATTGCCCCAATCAAGCCTGACGACGGAGGGGATGTGCCGCTATTGGGATTCACGATTTCTACCTCTTCTAATAGCCGAATGAGGTTTGGTGTGGTGGTGTAACTACCTACTCCAAGGTGCGGCAGGTCACGATGACCTCGTCCTTGTTTGTCTCGGCGATCCAACCGCTGAAGGAGGCGGGAACGTCATGAGGCGAGCTGGACCCTACGTGCAGGAATGGGATGGGATGGACATCGGCTCTTGCGACACCTCACATGGCAATCAATCCGTTTGGTCTGGACCGGCAACTTACGGCGCCGCTGTGGCCAATCGGTCTTTCGTCTCACTGGATATTGCTTGTGTTCAGTATGGAATCATTACCCAGTACCTACATAGTAGTACCAAAAACTAAGGACGATAATTGATCGACATTGATGCGTTAGGTTTCGAGTCAGTTGTCCACCATTGATCGGCTTCCCATTTAACATAAAAAAAAGAGAGCGACGGACGGAGATTTGGACGAGCTCCGCGTCGTAGTTCAGCCCTGTAAGAAAATTCAGACTGCTATTCACGGCTGGCAAATCTCACCAAAAAAAATAAGTCATACTGTACTGCCGGGAGACGACCGGGGCTTGGCGCAGCGGACCCCCATTGTCGCCACAAAACGTGTGGAACCATTGATGTCATCAAGCCATGCATGCAAATCTGGCAGTGTAAATCTCATCAAGACTTTGCGGCTGGGATCAAACATTTGGAACTTTTCTCATTAGCGCTACCGAAAGGGTGTCTCCAGATTTTTATTTGCTTCTTTTTTCGTCGCCCAGTTAGAAGCATCATCCCTTTGCTATTAGTAAAACTATAGATAAAGCACAAGTTAGGGGTCCTGACGAGGGAGTAAAAACAAAAAAAAAACACACTCCACTTCTAATACCGGCCAAAAAGGCGGTGGCGCTTAAGGAGTGGTGCAAAAAATAAGCGTCCCCCCCTCCCCTTTGCTTCCCCCGCAAACTAGCCGGGATTGACGTCGTTTCCCTTCTGTCGCATATCGGAGATGTAGCCCGACTCCGCCAACGAAGGGGGAAGATGCGATGGGGACCCCTTTTCTTTCCAAGGCGGGTTTAAGGCGGCACTGGCGACGGAGATGCGATGAAATCCATGGCGGCAGGCAATTCAAACAAACCAGACCGAAAACCTGCCCAGACGCATACGTACCCCCGACCAGATGGTGAATTAAATAAAATAGAGTTTGATTAGAGACTGGGCATGGTAAACAAACTTCACGTTTGAAAGCCCCGTGCTTTTTACATGCGCACCTATCTGCTGCAAGTAAAGCTGCTTGTCCTATGCAAAGCGTCGTTCTACAACAGTTACTGTATGGTAAGGTAGTAGTCAATATCACATCATCGTGTGCCCCCTATCATTTGCGCAACATTTCTGTCTTGATAATGACACTCAAAAAAGCATGATGATGAATGAGGCGAATAGTTCCATTTACCGGTATAGGGAATTTGTTGGTGTGGGGTCATTTAGACGCAATGCGATCCCAAGCAAGCAAGGGAGCAAGGGAAGACGTTCCAGGCGGTAATTCACTTTCGCACCAAGGGTCCAAATGACGCAACGGCCACAAATTTTGCCCACAACTTCAGGTGTTGCAGATCCCGTTTAGATCCTCACGCAGTGTGTCATTGAGACGAACCACCATATCCAAACAGCAGAAACACATCATTAAAATTCAAATGTGAAAAAAAACCGCTGGAGATTGGCGAGCCATTTCCTTGCGGCAGTACTACCCCGGCTTGCCCGGCCTTGCCCGTCGACGTAACTTGGCGGCCCATTCGACTACACAATCAGACCGAAGGTGTAAGCCAGAGTGCAACCCGTGGATCCACATGAGGTCAACATTGGCCACGTTATGCCCACCGTCGTTTGCAACACATTTTTTTACCGTACAGCTGCTTGCATTTCCTATCAAAAAAAAATAATTCTCACTATGAGATGTTTTGTGTTTTTAGGTAGCGAGCTGAGTGTGCAGTGGCCAATGAAATGACATAGCTCATGACTTCAGCGATTTGCAGGGTCCTTTCCTTTTGCGGACAAGAGCAAAAGTGAGTCTACCGCTTTGATTGCACGCCACGCCGGGCCTGTCTCTCTTTTGTTACCTTACATGAGCTATCTAAACAAACCGCCGACCTTAGTGGATCAACTCTGTCAACGCACATGTACCGTATCTAATATCTCGCACGGCCAAGAAAAGACTTGTGTCAAGCTAAGCTAGTTGAATGCCATTGTTGAATAGGTCAGTAACCAACTAGAGAAAAAGCAGGAGAAGAATAAGCGTGAAAAAATGGCAAAAAATTGCCCATGATTTCAGCCTACAGTTTTCGCTTTCAACTACCTAGGTACTTAGCGAGCTAACTTCGTAGGCAGGTGAAGCTCCCAAGGGATCAGCGCTTGTTACGCCATTTTGTGCCCCAAAGAAACGGCAGCTCACTCCTCTTGTCGATCACTATTCTCGAGATCTACCCTTCCATAGTGGCCTAGACTACGGTAGGGACAAACGCTTGCCTGTCCCCCTCACCTTCCCCCCCTTCGCCTCGCACCTTTGTGTTGGTGGTTGCATCAAAAACATTCACCACTGTCCCTGACGCACATTTTCTACACTCTGCCGTAACCCAAAGACGTATGTGGTTCCAGAACCCATGCAACAAAACAAAAAGACTTCGCCCGAGTAGACATAGGACGAGCTGATCATATCCCACCCGTCCCAACACTGTGTCCCTGACCCGCTGGTGAACCATGACGGGGTGCACCCCAGGGTCTCCTCCCATCCCGCCTCCCTGTATCTTTTCTTTGCTCTCTCTCTCTCTCTTCTCTTTCACACACCTCGAGCCTTTCACCCCCCTCCCCACAGGCTATGACACCCCATTTTGTGCCACCCACAACAAGCGTCTACTTTTATATATAAGGACCCTGAAAGTGCCATGCTAGCCCACCCCTTCCAACCTGGCCCACATCCACAACCAACTTTCATCTCGCGTGACCAAAGAAGCCGCCAAGTTTCCTATTTCCAACCCAATAGATTTACCTGATCTGTGTGCCACGCCTAAGGCCTTTTCGAGAATAACAAAAACAACCTGATCGCACGACTCGCACCTGCATACACACCTTACCATTCAACCATCTTACCTGCCTACCTTCTTCTCTTCTCATCTCGATCTCATAAAACGTTCAACAGCCAACGTTTTTTGTTTTTCCATAATAAACCACACAAATGCCCAGCCAGACTGCCGACTACCACTCCCACCTCTCATACACCAACATGTCAAATTCCTCAGAGAGCAGCAGCGGCAGCCGCAACGGCACCTTCCCATCCATGGCCACCACCACATCACCGCCGCCCGTCGACGTGCCAAGTTATTCCAAGATGATGCTCGACCACCAAAAGAGGCAGATGGAGAGGTCCACTCCAGAGTCGCGACGCGGGTCCGGCGACAGGCACAGCCATCAGAACGGTGTGACATCGACGTACAACCCACCGTCCAGCAACCACGCCTCGTACCGCTCATGACAGACGGCGGACGATACTACTGCAACGACGATGAGCAAAATCATATACAACAAACAAAAAAACGAGCATACCACAGAAAATATTACTCCTCTCACCCAGACGACACCCGACATCTCGGTTGTTCAAGTGCGGCTTGCGGCATATGACGGATGTGGTCGCAATTGTGCGATCGTCACCGCAGTATCCTTGTCTCCTTGAGTCTTTCCGCGGAAATGCGAAATTCCCAGGATCTTGACGCGGTACCGGTGTGGCTTGCATGTTGCTATTTGACGGTAATGTCGGATTTTTTTAGCAATGTCAAGATGCCACTCTTCATTTATTCAGTCGTTACGATTTTTTTGGGTCGGGATTTCAGGGATGTTTGAGCGGGAATGTTTCCTCATATACATACACATCTGCAAGCATGTTAGCGTTGTTTTTCTTGTTTTTTATTTACTCGTTCGCTCAATTCATTTGCATCACGAAAAACCTACCATGTACAACACTTTGCGTGAAATTTGATAATGTTGCATATCATGTCTTGTCATTTGTGGTTTTGGTTGTTGGGTTCTGAATTTGACCGATAGTAACGAACTCCTACGTCTGAATATGAAATTAAGTGTTATGCTCAACAAAAATCAATTTGCAACAATAATAGCGCTTAATACCTTGATCTTATTATTACATCGTCGTAAAAAGTATTGCTGCTTGCCCTTCAAATCAGGTCTTCTTCTTGATGCCAAGCAAAGCTGCACGATCCGTTTTCTTCTTGACCTGCCTTTTGAAGCTGGTCGGAACAGGCGGTGGGGGCATATCTGTACTCGTGCTCTTCACCGCCGCTGGGGGTTTTATCTCCGAGTTGGTGACAGACGTGACTGATGCCGCACTACTCGGTCCAGCCGTAGAACTTGCCGACGAACCGTTGGTCCCGGTGGTCGCACCACTACCCGTAGCATCATCATCCTCGTCCATGATCTCCTCCTCCAGTGCGGCCTGGCTCCGCGCAAACGCAAACGCCCTCCTGGCGGCCTCTTCATCCTCGCGCTCCTGCCTCTCGCGCTCCTCGTTGACCGCCGGCGCCACCACGACCTCGATGCCATCCCTGTCGGCGCGGGCAATCCTCGCATTCCTGGTCCGGATCTCATCGAGCGCGTCCGCGACGGCCATCTCGCGCTTCGCATCGACCGTCTTGGCCTCGAGCTCGACCATGGCGTTGCGCTCCTCCTCCTCGTGCTCGAGGCGGTCCAACCTCTCCTCGTCCGTCTCGTCGGGCGCCACGGCGTCCCCCGCCCCCCTCTTCCAGGGATCCGTGTTTCGGTGCGCGCCCGTCTCGCACACGTAGTCCTGGTTGGCCGGGTCGGTGCGGAAGCGGATCTCGCCCGAACACCGCGTGCACTTGATGTAGAAGCGGTAGATTTGTATGCCCAGGTACTTCTCCTCGGGCGTTTCCTTGCGCGCGTTGAACTTGCGCCCCCGGTAGATGTACTCGCCGCAGGTGGTGCACTTCATGCTGAACGGCGCCATCAGCCGCACCGTCTGCACCTTGGGCCCTTCCTGCTTCGGGCCCCGCCGCCGCCGGGTGAGGGCGCTTGGGTCGAAGTCGGCTGGGTAGTACTTTGTGAGCACTTTGCGTTCCGACATGGTGGCGGTTGTGGTGTTGGTGTCGCGCTGGGTGGTGTGTTGTTAGGAGAGGGGGGGCTGCCCGACACAGTTTTTTTCGATCGGTTGCCTCGAGTTGGATGAGGCGGCGGTGCTGACTTGAAGGCTTTGTGATAGTTGCCCACAGTACTGGGGAAGTAGTCTTTCAAGCGACTCTAGATACAACGAGAAACCGCAAAAAGTCTGGTTGCGTGGCGGGGATCTCAAGGTAACTGTGAACGCAAATCTCAGGTGGCGCGTCACGTTTGAGTCTGCCTTGTCGTCAAAAAAGCCGGCCTACCTAGATAGGCGTGGATAAAGTCCAGCTTGGCGCCCGCCATCGGGATCGGAGGCATCTGGGTTGCAAGGCTAGCGTTCAAGGGTTAGGGTTGTAATGGACGCAGCAAAGCGGCTAAATGCATTATTTAATAAAAGCAGCATGAATATGGAAATTTGATAGACCATGGACGGATGGGAAAGGGGCAATCCATGAGGTAATGACCGCTTCCCTTATCCTCAAGTAGTCTTGGATACTACACGGAGTATGGCAGGTACATTAACGGCCTGCGGTTAGTCAACACTACATGCTCAACGTCTTAATACAGCACTTTACAATTAATCTACCTTAACAGTGTCTAATAGTGACAACCTGCCACCGCCTTGAAGAAAACAATCCCGAGCGCCGAACGCCAGATGCGACAGTCTAACTGTCAGTTCCAATACGTTATGCCTCCCAATTATATCCACATGGCCTCGCTCACACCTCCTCTCATGTCAACCCAGAATTTATACAATTATATCCTTCTTTGAATCGTCTCCTTTGCCGTACTCTTCCTCCTTTTTTCGTGGATTTTTCTTTCTAGAGTTTCTTGAATCAGGCGGTACTGTATTAAACACAAAGTTTCCTATCCCGCAAAGAGCAAGTAGTGAAAAAGGTCGATAAGGGAGAATAACGACGTCATCAGAAAATCGGTATTTGTGAGCAGCCGCTTAGCCCATACCGTGCATCTTAAACCAGTTTGGCCTGCAGTCCTCACGGTGAAGCCACTTCTCACCGTCGGTGAAGCGTCCAGCGACGCAACCCTTGCATTTAGGCGAGTTGGGGCAGTTGAAGAATGGGATGTGCTGATACCCGATGTCACGGAACCTGGAGGTGGGGTAATGCGAGTTAGTTTGCACATTGGGCCAACAGGGAAAACCCCCTCCCTCTCGTAGGACTTACCAATGAATCTTGCTGGCATCCTCAAACAGACCAAGAGCAATACTGTGTACAGGGGCATCACCCCAGCGCTCGTAGAAAAAGCCACCGGCGCGGTCAAGGTGGTTGAAATAGTCTTCGTAAGTCTTGCTGCGCCAGAAGTTCATGTCTCCGACCTCAAAGTTACTCCAGAAGTGGCATGTCGAGTAGCCGTTGGCCTTGCGGTTATGCTCGGGACGCTTCTCCTTGTCCGTAAGCCAGTCAAGCGCGTTGTTAGGGTGCTTGTACTGGGGGTGCTCGGCCATGAACTTCTCAGTCTCGGGCCACAGGGTCGGGATCGACTCGGGCGCATCGTAGAGGTTGATTGTGAAGCCATAAGTCTTGTTGTTGTCCTGCATAAAGCGGAAGACGTCGTAGTCGATGTCGCAGAAGAAGTGCACCTTGGGCTCCACTCGCCAGTAGTATTGCACATCCTTGAGAGCGGGGTGTTTGTAGAAGAGACCGCTGTTCCATCGACACATCTGGTGGTACGAGATCTTGTCGGCGTATTGAATCTTGTTCTCCTTGAGAACCTTGACGGACTCATCGTAGATGTCCTTGTTAATCCAAGACGGCATGTCCCAGTGTTCCTTGGGGATAAGTTCTGTGGGAGCCAAGTCGCAAAAAGGTTAGTGATATGCCAAGGCCTAAATTTTTGTCTGGAAAAGCATATCGTTGCATACCGTAGTTGCACTTGGCCTTTGTCATAGCTTGGGTCTTCTCCTTAAACTCTTTCGAGAAGGGAACGTCGTTGAAGAAGGTCCAGGGGTAGTTGAATTTGTTGTTCCATGTGCGCTCCAAGTCGCCCATGGCTTGCAGCATGCCATCCAACTCCTCGTTCCTCACCAGCGCCAGAAGCGTCGCGTTGATCCGCTCGGTGGGGTTGGCGTCTGGTGCATACTTGGGCGATACGCGCTTCAGAATGCCGTCGGGCTCGCCCGTTGCTGTAGATGGTGAAAGGAGGCATTGGTTAGTTCTTGATCGAGTGGCAGTTGTTTGGACGGATGGACTTGGGGGCGCGGCTTACGATCGTGCATCGGATCCCTCTGGAAGTTTGAGAATTCATCGGCGACTAATAACGGCGATGATGGTCTAAAGATCATGTACAGAAAGACACACCACATGAAAATGGCGACTGTCGCCAACACCCTTACGGGCCTAGCCATGGCGAATGTGGTTTTTTGGTTTGTTTTTTTTCTTGTTGATGATAAGAACCTTGTCGTTTAAGATCGGTATAGTTGGCTGGTGTGAATTTCTCGGCCTTGTTGTTCCGTCGCGGCCGTCGAGATTTGCTAGACGGGACAAACGGTGGTGAGTGGTAGACAATTAAAGAGAGTGGCTAAAGTGAAGTAAGAGTCGGTGGTCATCCAAAAGGTATCCGCTTTGGAGAAAATACAGCCTAGGGAAAAAGGGGTTTTGCAGCAATGAGGTCAGCCCTTGTTTCGCCTGCCTGGTTAGTATCGAGCTGCAGGGGCACCCATCCTTGTCACGCCTGCCAAGCCACGGTGCGCGTCGTGCTCAAATGTTGGCTGCGCTATTGGAAGCTGAGTAATGCCGTGTTGGTCCAAAGAAAAAAAAACGGGCTTGACTAGCAGGCAGGATAACTCGATATCACGTGCACCCAACCAGAGGCACGTGAGGTTGACTCTAGATAAGCTAGGTAAGGTAGGCAAAAGCTATGTGCATCTACTACTTGCCTACCTACCTTGTACCATTTTGAAGGGTTTTAGTGCTACGTTTGGAAAGATCTAATAATGGATTGATAAACTTCAGAGATACACCTAGTTATTTTGGCAACACGCAATTGAACCCCTGCCTCGATTGAACGATCGTCTGAACTGAAAATAACAGGGTCCGACTCGACAAATGCTCTCAACTAAGTTCTGCATGCATGTAGTCTTCAGGTTGACGACAAAAGTCTGTGCGACGACTCACGTCTTCAAACTCACCCCCCTTCCTTGCTAACACATGAGTGTTACAGGATCCAGACGTCAGCCTAGGCCATGGCGTTTGCCGCACAGTTAGGGGCCCAGGTTGAAGAGCTCATAGAAGCCATATTCCCCAATATTCATGAGGTACTGACCCTTTCAAGTCTATTCGGGAAAGAAATCAGCGGAACAACCCGTAAATAGTAGCTGACTTGACCCGCCGCAGTCACAAAGGAGACGGGTCGTTTCCCTCCGCGAGGAATGCCTCAAGACACTCCGTCACCACAGCTTCACTCGGACAAATCAGTTTTTAGTTGAGGACGAGCTGAATGGACTTCAAGAGAAGTTTGTCGTGAATGGCCGTGATGGGCTTGCAGCTGCCCTGGAGACCCGCCGGGACAATCTAGAGTCTCTCTCAACTAAATGGACACCTGATATTCTTCACCTGCTGTTGGAGTTATCAGACCAACCCCTTCAGCAGTCCCACCTAACCGATCTTGACTTGCTGCGAAGACCGGACCTCGACACTGGACCAACTTGGAAATGGGAGGATATTGCCAATGAGGATGGCTGGGCTCATGACCGGGCTTTGTGGAAGAATATCGACTTTGGTGCAGGAAGCTCTGAGGATGAGTCGTATGAAGAAGAACAATCAGGCACAGGTGGCTCTTCCGACTCGGAAGATACATCCATCTCAGATGCCACCCCTCAGCTCAAGATTCCTCAAGACCCCAACTTGACCGGACCAAACTCAATCAACCTAGATGATGTTAAAGAGTCTCAGTCCTGGCGGTTGGAGTCGCCTCACACTGACGAGGGGGCACTTGCAACCAAAATACCCATTACTGAGGCACAAGTCGTGAGGGAAATCCTGTTCATGTTGCAAGGTCATAGAACCTCCCTTTTTGACGAAAACTGCGCCCCCGTGCTTGCATATCAGCTGTCAGATGTCTCGTGGGAGACGTACCGCGCTTTGATCACAGCAGTCGCGGAAACAGGACGCCCGTTGCAGCCGCTTCGAGGTTTTATCGAAAATCGGCAAGACGTACCCTTGCTCCAGACCTTCCAGGATTGCATTCGGGAAGCCCTCCGAGCATTCGACAGGGAGATGGCAGGCATGCAGGCTCGCTATGCCGATCCAAAGTTGGACGTCATAGTCAGCGTTATGGCGGTCATGGAGGAGGCCCAGCTCCATATGGCTTCGTTGCGATCGCTTGGGGCCATTGTGCAGAGGCTTAGAGATGAGCGCTACCCCCACGCATTTCGCTACTTGGAGCTTTTGTTCGAGGCTACATGTTCATCACAGTTGCAAGGTGATCTGAGTGCCTATACGACACTGGGCTCTACTTTTCTCAAATGTTTTCAGGTTTACTTACGCCCTATCAGGTTATGGATGGAGGAAGGAGAGCTCCTACCTGGTGACAAGATCTTCTTTATCTCCGAATCAAAGGTCAAACTGCCTTTGAATCAGATCTGGCAGAACCAGTTCAAACTTCGCCAGACTCTGGATGGACGGCTGCATGCACCAAGATTCCTTCAGTTTGCAGTAGCCCGGATATACACGACTGGCAAAAGCATCGTAGTCTTGAAGCATCTGGGAATGAGCGACTTGGCGGCGAGCGACCAGCAGAGCCGACAGCCTCCTAGCCTCGAATTCTCAGATGTCTGTCCGCCTGGTTCTGAGCTTGCCCCGTTCTCGGAGCTGTTTGCCAACGTGTTTGATGCGTGGATCAAAAGCAAGCACCATGCGACATCCTCTGTGCTCCAAAAGGCTCTCTTCGAATCTTGCGGCTTGCGGTCTACACTGAGCGCGTTTCAGCACTTGTATCTCATGAAGGATGGTGCCGCTTCCGACTATTTTACCTCGGCCGTATTTGTCAAAATGGATAAGAGACAGTCAACCTGGGACGACCGCTTCACTCTAACAGAGCTTGCTCAGGAGGCTTTCTCTGGGTTGTTGGATGTGCATCGCGTGTCAGCATCTTTTGACAAGCCAGATGCCGCTCGTTCTGACATGACCGAAGGTCGATTTCCTATTCGTGAGACCCTCCCTAGGCTCAAGCTTCGGTACCGTATGGCCTGGCCAGTTCAGCTGGTGATCAAGGGGGACTGTCTCGAGAAGTACCAAGGAATCTTTACAATCCTGTTACAGCTGCGGCGCTCGATACATGCACTGAACATGAACCGCTTGCTACTGGATGGGAAGGCCGAGGAAGGCATGCTCCGAGCGGAGTCCAGTGCCTACTACCGTCTGCGAACGAAGCTGTTGTGGTTCTGCAACACATTGTTGACATACCTAACGACTCTGGTGTTCACGCCAAACATCGAAGCGCTAAAGGAGGCACTGAGCTCAGCAGAGGATGTCGATGGTATGATTCATCGCCACGCAGCATTCGTCGCTACGGTGATCCAAGAATCATGCCTGGGACCACGACTGGACCCCATCAGGGAGTGCATGCTGGACGTACTAGACCTGGCCGGCGAACTGGAAGATTCGCGCAACCTCGCCACCATCAGGGAAGCAAACGAGTCGCACGAGATCATGCGGCTCTCGACCATGTCTTCACCCCACAGAGCACCCACGCTGTCGCCAGCGGACTTTCGGAAATCGCAGCTCAGGGGTCTTTATGTGAGCCCCAAGGAGAAGGAGGAGGATCACGACGAAGCAGAAGCAGAGGGTGACATAGATGACCAGGGTTACCTTCGAGTCTCGAACATGGCTTCTCTACCCGGAAGAGGAACAAATAGAGCACGAGAGACAACTCCGCAGGCGCGCGAGACGTACCCGGCAACTCTCCGGCGGATCTCGGCCGACTTTGACAGGCACCTTAGGTTCATCGCTGGCGGGCTCAGGGGCGTCGCTCGTGCGAGCAGTGAATCAGCTGCCGGGAACTGGGACATACTTGCCGAGATGCTCGAAGCTGGAATCTCGTCTATGTAGAACGGGTGGTAGGCTTTGGTAGGCTTTCAATATGTATACATGCATATGCTTTAGGGATGTAGAATATTGTTCATTACCGCCTTGTCCCTGAGGAAGGTGCAGTGATCAGAAGGTTTTTATAGCGCTTGACCTGGCTGTGGCAAGGCTTGTTCCTCGTCAGAGGTTCTTTTACAGTTCTAGTGAATTAGTATTTTATATTTACCGACTATTGTTTGTTGCAGGGACTTGGTTGAATAAGGCCTATAGGATCGACCTTGTACGCATACTGAAAAGTGTGATCCAACACCACTTGTGCTCCAGCTAGTATAAACAAACTTTACAGCATTGCAATCATACATTTGATGACTTTCATATCAATGCCAGAATATTCATTTGAGGCACTAAAGCTCCCAGGCTCACCAGTCGTCCATGTCGATGTTGTTCCTCACCCCGAACCCTTATCGAGCGGTGCCAAGCCTCAGTTATTGTGGTTTGACGATGTACTTTGACAAACAACAATCTGAGTGAGGGAACCTTGTTATTCCGGGAAACAGATAATGATTGGCACCCGCAACAGCAGCAACCAAAAATGAATCTCGCATTCCGTCCAATAAAAACAGAGTTACGGCTGTGGAGTCTATCTTGTCCTCTTCTGGTCATTTCTTTCAGGGGGCGGCGGCGGCAACCCAGACTTTTCCATGGGTAGGTAAACGGCAACGGTAACAATAATGATGATAATAGAAAAAAAAAATACCAAGAGAATCACACCTCATGCGACTCGAGCGGTTCCAGTCCCTTGGGACGAACTGGCGCTGCCTGGATTAACTTTTTTGGCCCTTTTGCCTTCCTGTTTCGCTCGTGACTTTGATTGTTAGTTGCCCCCTTGTCCTATTTTCCACTTTAACCCTTTTTTTAATTATTATTATTTTATTTTCTTTGGCGCCCCGCTGCCCGCTGGAAAGAGAGGGGGGTGGTGGTCACGGTACGTAGTGAAAGGGGGAGGGGGAGAAGAAAAAAAGGCCGTTCAGGATTGAGGCATGCGATCTCAATGGTGGGGTTCCCAACGCCGGGATTTGATCAAAGTTGGATTAATTCCCCCCCCCCTGGTACGATAAAATACCATGCTAAAAAAACTGGAGAGGACAAGGGTGGGGTGCTGGTTGTTCGGGGTGGCATCGTGCCCTGTTCTGCTTCTTACTCCTTCCTGTTATCTGGGTTTCTTTATTGCCAAACCACTCGCCATTCGCTTGCAGGAGAAAAAACAAGTGACAAAACTCAAGACCAACAAACGGGGAGAAATGGCGACGTCAGCGCTCATCCATGCCAGCATCAGCTTTTTGGGGGTTACGGTACCGGGCAAAGTGGGTGTGGGGGGCCGACGCTCAAGAGAAACAGAAAAATGAACAAGATGGTTGACAGGTTTGCTCTCGGCAGCTGGTTGTCGTAAGCGCGTCTCCTCCCAAAAAGAATTGCGGGACCACCCCCTTCCGCCTTGCAAAAAAGAAAAGAAAAAAGGGAAAAAAAAATCCAAGTGGGCTTGGTGGGCTTCTTTGCCCATGCCGAGGACTGGGGCAAGGGAACGGCAGAAACCCAGAACCAGTTGGATTTCTTTTTTTTTCTCCTCTTCTATTCCTTGTCTGGCGGACACTGAGTGCGGGCTGGCACTTTGCTCAATCCGGACATTGGGCCGTTGACACCTCATATTCTCATGCGGCGCGGAATTTTCAGACGGGGCCGGTCTGTTCTCTTGCTCCTCCTACCTTCTCCAGCGGGAGGGGAATAGGAGATAATAGTCGGCAGCCGGCATAATTTTTTTAAATCATATTATGCTCCTTGATACTTCATTCAAATTTCGTCGACAACTTGCTTGTGCATACATGCACCTTCACGGTAAAGTGTTCCTGACCTCGTCCCTGTTGATTGTCCTAGTCAGGAAATAAAGGAGTAGTTGCTTTGTCCCATCGACTAATTACGAATAATCAAACGACACGAGCAAAAACACCTCGGTAGCAGAAAAGCTGGGTTAGACCTTGCGGTAGCTGCAAAGTACAGGCAGAGTAAAAAAGCATGTACCGTGGCATGTCGGAGGATTGTGGGGTGTCGTGATGACACCACCCACCACCCACCGAGATGCCCTTTTTCTGCGTTGGCATTGGCAACAGTTTGCCCCCTCCGTCTAACTCCGGACCCGACAGTCAGGTTCGGGCCAACTTGGGACATCCCCGTTAAAAAGGGACTCCACGCCAGCAGGACGTGATGCAAGATGCAGAACCACAGTAAATTTCCCTTGTACAAGGAGTCTCCCCTGAAGCAGTATCCACAAGTTGAAACTGTTTTGCTTTCGGCAAAACAATGGGATGAAAATTGAACGACTCCTCAAAAAGGTTCCGTTCGTTTCCCCCTCTTCCTCACATAACGTGACACTTGCGCCAACGAGCAAGAAAAAAAAACACAACAATAATGTCTGTCCCCGTACCGCGTATACCGAAAAGAATGAGTGACTGGGGGGGGGGGGGGGGGGGGGGTCAGGAGAACCGTCAGGCTACGTGCTCACTTCCCCACCCTTCCACTCTTAGCGGCTACGGAATGCCGAGAAACGGGTCCGGTCACTGTACCGAACCAGGTCGGGATGCCAGCGTGTAAAGCAGCCGACAGAGTGCATAGGTAGAGGGTGCAAACAGGTAATTGCAACCAGTGACCACCGATGATGACCCAGCCCTTTACCTCCGGTGTCAACATACGAAGTAGAGGCGTATCCAGAAGGATGATCTGACCCGATGAGGTCAAGTTTTGTTTGATATTGATTCCTACAGCGACCAAACGGCATGGGTAGGAGCTGCAGGGACTTTTTTACTCGGCCAAGGGCCACGGATACGTCGGGAAAATCGCCGTCCTTGAGGTTTTCCCTCCAATTAACATGAGCAGCCCCTCGGCAGTTTGGGCCGAGCTAGACCAAATGTATTGCGGTATTGAAAAAGGGTAAGAATTAAAAGAGTGGGCTCTGGTTGCCACACCGGTGACACGGGCGTGTAAAATCCTGCTGCCGCAGGCTTCGAGAACCCTACTACGTACAGCAGGTGCTTCTACGAGTAGTACAGTCCAGTACAATAGAGTAGTATTGGCTCAGCCCCGAGACCCGCATCATCCCGGGGGGGGGGGGGTTTGGTGCCAGACCGCGATTGGCTACGTCGTAAGATATGTCGTTGATGCTTGTCTCGGGTCAACAGAAGACAGGAAAAAAAAGTGTCGACTTTAAAAGATTGGACTTTTGTGTGGACTACACCCGCCATGACCAGGGCAGCCAAAAGTTGCCTTGAGGAGGTAACACTGTAGGTGTATCTCGTGGTAGATATTGTCGGACCGATGAATTCCCACCATATCGCCGTCCTGAGACCGATCTGGGGATAATTGAACTAAAAGGTAACTAAACCTAGATAGAAGAAGTTAGCGAGCCTAGATGAAAGAAGGTAAAGTGCCATATGAGAAATGGAGGGAGGGGAATGCCTACTTCGTCAATTAATTAGCAGATGGGCTTCGAGAGTCGGAAATGTCTGTTAGATTTGGAAGAAAGAACCCGTCCGGTACGATGGTACTTTTGCAGTAGTACAACCGGTGGGTGGACGGTCTTGGCCCTTGATTGTAATCTCCAACACAATTGATTTCCTTGTGGGGGCCAAAAGATCAGGAAGGCGGATAAGCGCATTGCTCTCACCGGCTGCACCTTTCATCAAAATCCGCTCAATGCAGCAAGTCACTCGTCAAAAAGCTAGGTTAGGTAGGCAAGGTAGGTAATTAAGGTAGGTAACCAACCTATGGTCTCTTTGGTTACCTATCTATCGTTTGCCGCTTCACCCCCCTCTTGAAATGCTTGCACATTCGTACTTGCTTCTTTGATGCAAGAATCTCTGCAGCTGACAACCGAATTATGTGCGGAAGTATACTGACTTGTGCTTGGTTAATGGCAGCGTCGCATCGGCGGGCCTAATTTTAGTCACGGTCCGGGAGTTGTATACGGCGGACATGCACGGGACGCAGGAGAGGCACAGCTCTCATGTCGACTTGTATGCCGACTTGACCATCCAGTCGAGTAAACGAGCATTCCAAACTTCTAGACTAGTCGTATATTGATCGGGGCTGGATTAGGATACTTGTCCGTTGCTGCATATGTACAAAGTATTCGTTGGTTGCCGCACAAGCATCGGCAGTCCAGGCTTGGGTGCTCGCCCACCCCTGTGCTGACGGCCGTATTCGTAAGAATGCTGCTTGGTCTAAGGTTGTCTGAATACTCTTGAACCAGGTGAGTGTTTAGTTCACAGGGACACCTTTCGGTGTGCGGGTGCCTTGAGGCGGAGCCGGCGGACCACTGAGCACGCAAGAGTTGATCTGGGGCCCTGATCCGACCCGTAAAGAGACAAAGCGTGGTTTAGCTCGTGTTGCATGTGATGAATAATGGGCTTCATCTGGCTCGTGGGGATATTAGAGTCAACCGACGAAAGCCGTTGGAAGCCTTGAAGGCGATTGTTGCTCCATATATTTTCTTTCCTTCTTCACATCGACAGGCTTGCCGCCACCTTCTATGCACGTGTTCGTTGCCGCATCGTCAAGACCGAGTGGCTGCGATGGAACTCCACGACTCCACAGGAGTCTTGGTGCTGTTGGGTTATCTGTAAAGTGCCTTTCCCGGTATGCAAGATGGACCGAAGACCGAGGTACAGCTCAGTATGCCGCCGTGGAGGTGGCGGGCGGGTGTTGGTGACAAGTGACGACAAGTCTCGAACCAGCCACGCGTGCGCCGGGGCATAGGCGAGAGGAGCCGGTGGGTGCGGACAAGGTAGGTGATAGATAGCGGCTGTGCCAGTGCCACAGATTGCGGTTTGTGGCTCTGGGTTCGCGGGACGGGAAGCCGAAGCCATTGATTTCTATAACGACCAGCCCTAGCTTGGAACTCGTCTGATGTTGGCTTTAGCGAAAGCAGTGATCTGCAAATGCCAACGCCAGCCCTGTGTGTGCACGTCACCTCATTGGACTCCTTATCGCGCGCAGTAGCGGAGGACCAGGTTGGAGGCGATGCCGCAGCGCGCGAAATAGGCTAATTGCCGCTCATCACCCACCCTCCTAACCCACACATATAAGCCGTAGTGCCGGCAAGGCTATCCATACCTAGTGCAAAGGATGATTAATTAATTTGCCGCTGTGCTTGATCCCACGGTTCTCGTTGGGCAAGTCCCACAGGGATGGTAAGCACCTTCACTCGTGGAACATTACTGTCCGTTGCAGCCATTCCAACAGGCGCCTGCATACAAAGTACCTTGCATTCAAGGAATTGCCGATTCGATGTCAGAGCCTCTACTGTACGAGGTATGATGAGTCTGTCCCGGCGGTCTCCGACGGTGGCTTGAACAAGGACCATCCAGGCAAGACCAGACCAACGACTTCATCGCCCAGCGACCAACTGCTCGCGTGCGTGAGGGCGGCCGCATTGTAAAAGTGGAATTTTTGATCCCCGAATGATACATCGATTTACCGTTTTGACCATAGCGTCTGACGCGCGTGGACACCCTGTCCAATATTGGTTGTGTTAATGGGGGAAAGGGGGACGTGCCATGCCTACCAAAAGGCGTTGGAGAGTGACGTTGAAAAAGGCCCTTGCTTGGCTTTGCCGCAGGGGGTCATTATTGCTCGTTAAAACGTTGAAACGAGATTGGTGCGTGCGCGCAAGCGGATGGGTTTTTGCTTGTCGTTGGTGCGAAATGCATAACTCCTCGGTTAACCAATGCAACTTCAAAGACGACATTGTGAGAGAGAAAAAAAGAGGGAAAAAAGGCAAACCAAAGATCCAATGGTGTTGGTTGTTGCTCTACCGTTGGTTGAGGTGGAACTGTCCTAGATAACAAAAAATAAATACAAAAAAAGCCTCGCCAACCTAAAGTGTGGGAGAGAGGGAAAAGAAGACAAAAAAACCGAAATGATTGCGGAGCCAACATTGAAAATGAGCAAAGAGATTCGTTCAGGCTTGGCGCGGTGGACATACTCAAGACAGAATAGAATATTAAACAAGGCAAAAACGGGCATCCTCGCTTATTCAAGATTCTCATTGGCTGAGAATTGATAAGGAAACCGTCAAGATCCACACATCCACATCGTCTTTCTCAGCAACAAGCACCCTTGCGGCATTTCGGCCGAGGGTGATGGGATTTCGGCAATTCACTGCATGGCCTGCAGTGGCTAGCCAAGCTTCTAGGCAGCTGCCAAGTTGCTTCTTTCTGGTCTTTGTTTGGCCATCGGCTCTTGCCGCTGGTGGTCAGTGGTGGTTTAGGTGCGGTGCAGGTAACCTTACAGTCTGGTCCAGTAGAGGTACCTCAGTTTGCAATGTCGCCCTTTGTTGCCCTTTTCGCTCCTCACCCCGAACAGGCAGGGTGCGGTAGTTTGTTGTTGGTTCTATCATGTGCCTACCTCAACACGAACACAAAAATTTCCTCCAAACTCTCGTATCACTCAATTGACATATACTCCGTACCAGTGATCCTGACCTTTTGCATTGCAGTAGCCTGCCCCACCATTGGAATGTCCAATGGAACAAACAAAAAGTCGTCGGCTGCACGTCTGTCTCTGCTGATTGCTGAAGGATTACGAACCCTGCTGCATCCTAGCGTGTTATATTGTGTGGTACTGAACCAGAGGGACTTTTTGACGTCGCCTGTTGCAAAAATGCAATATAATAATTACTTGCTCGCACAGATGGCCTCACAGGGTAGCCAAGGCTAATATAGACGGCTAGTGCTTGGTGTGGAGCCCGCTCGGTCCCGAGATGGCTGCCACCCATTCACAATTGGACCGCCGGCATTTGCCTGCAGATAGGTTGTGTTGCTTCCACCCACCTATGGCCGGCACGTATATAGTGCTTCCGGGTTGGTGATGTTTTACCATACCCATACTTGCTCCATTTTCAAGCAGGGAATTTTGCCCATCAACGGTTGATGACAACATGTTTAGTATATTACCGTACCTCGAGCAGTAAAAAGGCCCGCCAATAAAGTGCGCCACTGTAACGGTGGACATAGGTACATAGGCGAGGTCCGCTGAGACGGCAGAACTCGAGTCTGGTCGTCGTGGCGTCGTCTTATCGGTTATGGCGGCTTGCGGTAAAAGGCAGCGAAGTGCCTAGGTGTAGCTGTAGGAACATATGGAGGAATAACAAAGACAAGGAAGAAAAAAGGGGGGAAAGAGTGCTCTTCAAAACTTTCCCCATACAGACGGCAATTCTGCATATGCAACCGTAATGTAAAAGTCATCATGCGTAAGTGAAAGTCGAGGACAGGTATCACAAATGTTATTATCCGTGTGGCACAGCCTGAGGCTGGCGTGGAATTTCATCTCGGCTTCTGGTTTGTTGTTTTCGTGTTGTTTGGTTGAATACCCCGAATATATCGATTCATGTCGGTCTTGTCTCATCTCCTTCCGGCAGATGATTTGTTTTGCATCTCTCTGGCTTCATCAAAAGAATGCCTTCTCAGTGTTGAAAATTTCAACCGCATTCCAACGACGACGCCATAGTTATTCTAGAAACCAATACCGGCTAGTAATCCCATACTGTTTGTTACCCCCCCCTTTTTTTGGCTGGCGTCGGAGACACTGTAACAGAAGCTTGGTTTAGGTCAATTTTGTGACGGCTCGAATATTCAATTACCCCCCCCCCCCCCTCATGAGCAGCTTGCCTTATAGAGAAGCAGTTTTTCCGACGTGTGACGGGGAAATAATGTTGCATTATTGCAGTGATCTTGGCTTATAACTGTGACAACCTAATCTCGTCTAGAGTGTGTAAGCAAGTACGAGAACGGCCCGCGTCGGCATTTGCTCTGCGCTTCAGGCAGAACGTTATAGAGAAAAAGCAATTGAAAATGGGCTGAGCACAGAGGGGTTATTGCGTATTACTGTAACTGTCTCCCGACAGACTTTCCCCATGGAGTTAGGCATTCTCAGGAGAAGGACGGCATGATCTCATTTTGTTTGGAGCGTCAGCCTTTACACGAAAGGGGATAAGCAATGCGACCCCCCTCACCCACCCCCTAATACTTGACCCGTGTTATTGACGGCCAGGCTGAGCACGCTTCACAGTAATATCTGGGTGCCTGCGTATTATATGTGCCCTCTGCTTGTATGTGTGTGTGTGTGTGTGTGTGTGTGTGTGTGTGTGTGATATAAATCCCAGGGCACCATGTGGCTACGTTGTACTGTGGCTACGAAAAAGGGAACCAATTCAAAGCGTACCATAGAAAAAATTAAAATATAGGTAGCCCCGTGCGTGACCGGTGTGTGATCGCAATGTACTATACGCGGGTGGCCGTGAGACGGGTTGAATTGAGATCGATAAAAAAAATTCAATCAATATGAGAGGACGGTGGAACGGACGGACCGGTAGGACAAACCCGCGGGATGTTGCCGCCGAACCCATTTATTTGTTCCTCTATTGGGATTGTGGGAGGACTCCCAGCAGGGAAAAGTAGCCAACAAAAATAAATGACTGGACTAATTAGTATTTCAAGCTTATCAGACAATCTGCATTTTGTGCCCGAACAGCCCACGGAGATTCGGCACTCGGATGCATGAGAGTGGACGCCGTGGCGGCTATGGAATGACGAACGCTGTATGCCGATCGTGAGCCCTTCTCCGGTCGGTAGAATAGAAAGAAGGGTGTATGCTTTTTGTTTTTGCCCGTGTCTCCAGATTGACGCGAGACGAGCACGGACGCAAGTGCAAAGTGAAGAACAGCTTTGCCTGTAATTAAACAAGGCAATGGAAAGAAAGAGCAAAAAGAAAAATAAATAAGTAAATAAGTAAATAAATAAATAAAAGAAAACAAGAGTCTCGGTTCATTCTAGGTACGTACCTCGCGCGCCTCTTGTTGCCAAGAGCCTCTACTGCATGGTACTTTTCTTTTGAGGAAATAAGTGGGAACTTTGGGTGGACCAAAGGTACATCGGTATGGGTAGCCATCGCGAGGCGAGGCCAGGCCGTGGTCCCGGCGGCCGTTCCAGGGGATTGGGTCCCCAAATCGCACTGACGAGAAAGACCATTGCCGAGTGCGGTGCTTATTAGCCTCCATTATTGCATAATTCACCCCCACCACGACTCCCACCCTTTCGAAACACTCCCTCGGGTGAGTATTCGGCGACTTTACGAATATGTCGTAGTGCTGTAGTATTGTAAAGTCTACATGTCAGCTGAAGAAAAAAAAGAAGAAAAGTTGTGCTGTTCTTCAGTGCCAAAAAATGCGGCCCGGCCCTCCACTATTTGAACATCAACGATTAGTGAGCAAACGGTGGGGCTAGCACTTTGTGCACTTTGACGCATAGAGGATATTGATAATATACAACAAAAGCTCAAAGTCAACAACATTATTTGCATCTCTTTCTACCTCTTAATTTTTATGCCAAGAATGCACGTGGATATTTTGCGTTGTGTGTGCGTGGCACAGTTATTTGACAGGTGAGATCTGACAGGTACGGGTAAGCAAGGTAGAGTAGGTAACCGCACGGCGACATTGTCGGGGAACACGACACGTGTTGTTGTATTAGATTTGTCTGTCGTATTATACCGAGGACAAGACTCCGCTTTTACTCTCACATTGGACAACCAACTTAAAATCTCGGTATGTAAAATGATGAGGTCGCAATATGCGGTGGTATACTACTACAGACAGATCGCAATATAGGTGGAGTGCTTTTATCGAGCATTCGGCCTCGCTTGCACGCCTAGGCTGGCAATTGCATTTACCCCCGACGGCTAGCTTCAGCTAATAAACTAGACTAGGCTGCCTGCAACGATTTACCTCCGGCGTAGTGATTTACCTCCGGCACACCGGGGGCTTTTATTGAGTGCCAGTTGCTATTTTTAAGGTTGAATCCCTTTGGGACAATTTGTGAACCGACATGAGGCCAGGAACAGCCGTGCGGCATCCCAGGCCTAGGCCTGGGCGAAAGATATGGGATGACATCTTGTTTACTACTGTGCATAGTAATTCTTTTTTTTTTTTTTGTTTCTCCAGGCTGCAGCATTTGTGATGGGACGCATCTTCAAATAATGAATGGAACCTCTCGATTGGTTTCCTCAGCAGGACGACCCTCCCATCGGGGTTCAAAGCCAATCAAAAAGTCCGACTAACAACCCTTTACTGCTACAATAATCCCTATTCTTTCTTTCTCTTCTTTCCCGCGTATTCATCTTCCTCTAGGGGGGGCAAGGGGTAGAAGGATATTGCGGGGAGAATTAAAAAGCCACGCACGACTGACTGGATAACGTAGCATGCAAACATGTGCATCAAACGTTTAGCCAGCCATGCGCAGACCAAAGCAGAAATAAAATAAAATAAAAATCGATCGATATCTGTGTGCACAGACGGACAACAACAGATCACAAACGTTCAGCTCCGCAAGCCTCCGTCGGCACGGGTACCTAGTGTCGTTTTCTTGGCGGGGAGGGGGAGTGAGATGGATGATCTGACGCTAGTCCAAAACAGGCCATCAAATCGCCAATTGCCATCAACGCGCCAAAGTACCCAGCACGATTTGCGTTTTAAGACGGACCCTGACCTTACCGTGCATCCCATCCCTTTTCTCCCGTGCAGGCCCGTCCTGGCTCAAGTAAGGAGAATAACTATTGTACTGCTAGCAATTTACGATGTGATGTTATTTGCCCATACCTGCCGCAAGCGTCATAGTACGCATCGTAGAACCACCAGCCTGGTCTGGTCTGGTATGGTCTGGGCCTGGTCCATCTGCGTATCTCCTTCCCGTCTGTGTAGCATGGCCCGATAATGATGCCCGAGCGCCGATTCAGCTCGGCTGCGGGTGTATCGAGATGTGTAGTATTCGGTAGCTTAGCTAAGTTGGTAGGTACGGTACTACCTTGCAAAAAGTGTAATAACTGTACGTGATACGTCGACCGACGCTCTAATAATAATACCTTGTTAACCAAAACCACAACAAAAAAAAAACAGAAAATAAAAAAGCTCGATGTGTTCGTCAGCAAGCTAGCTTGATTGATTTCTCAGTGATGACCAAATGTCCGATCAGTGATCAGCACTGCCTGCCCTGAAATCCCACCCTTTACTTGTGATGTGCACTTTGTCTACCGAGTTATCATTTTCCAGGGCCTGCCGGGTTGGCCGGTGCGACCCTTGCTGCAAATGAATGCCGTGCTTGTGTTCTTGTTGCTTGCTCGCCAGGCTGACCTTGTTGGCGTGCTTTTCCATTCCCCGCCCCACTACTCTAGTTTTTTGCTCCGTTCCCCCCACAGGACCAGAAAGGGAAGTTTATACCCACAACCCAACAGATTATGAGGAAAGAGGGGGGGAAAAGTTGAACAATAAAAGGACAGGAGACACGAACAAAGGCAAGAGCAAAGAAAAGAAGGGGACGCCGAAATCATGGATTCCTTGACTTTGAAGATTCGGTATTCCCCCTTCCACTTTGTGTAGCTTCTACTTAAATTATGGCATTGTTTTCACCCCGAGTTCTATCTTCCCCCCAGCTGTTTTCGGTGCATTTCTGCGTGTTTTGTGTGACATGCCCCCTGTACTCTACTTGGTACCCTGCGCTGTTTCTGCTGGGACCCCCCTTGACGATGCGACGCAACCGCATCTTTCCGAAGCAAATGTCCACCTTCGTCACGGCAATAGTCGCCGTTCGTTGCGATATACCACATGCTGCTGGCTGGGGCTCAGCTGTAGTGAGTTGCACGCCGTGTACATGGTGGTGTGTTTGTTTCAACGGCAAGTAGTATCACTTGGTGCTTCTTAGCACAGTTGGTTGCGCTGCTCCTGGTCGCCGACAATATTATTACCGCGTATACCAGGCGCGGTACGCTCCAGGCCTGGTCTCTACCCTGTCTATGACGAGGAGCTATCCTATTACATCCATCAATTCCTATCTCTGAGCCGTCTCCCCGTCTCCGAACTTCATCTTTTTGGCTTCTCTCTCCCCCAACAATAAATATCCCATGCATAACACGGTACTGCTCCGTGCCGATCCCATGCAAGAAGGGAACAGAGCAAAGCGGACCTCCCCTTTCTCAAATCTCCTGCCGTCAGATTGCATGTCCCTCCATATCTTGATTTACTGTTGGTACCCCCAAAGTACCACCTTTTGGTTGCGCCCCCTCCCTCATATCAGTTCCACAGCTGAGGTACATGGCTCATGTACATATGCAGACATAGCTGCAGACATACAGTACATAGACTCCGCGCCGCTTCCGAGCCTCCTGCCGACCCAGTCTAAACTCCATATTTGCCTTGCCAGTGGCCGCGTTACGTAGGCCAGGCACGGCAAGTCATCTTGGTGGGCGGTTTTGGTGGGTATTAGAGATCAAATCACTTGTCCCCGCTACAAGACGTTGCCCGCAGGCCACTTCATTTCGTCACGGCAGCGTACTCGGGGGCGCTCGCCAGTGGCTTTGTATACCCCCAAAAGTTCCAAATGGCCTGGACCTCGGCCAAATTCTGCCAAGACTGACATACAACCCGCACCGATGAACTTGCAGCCCCGGAGCCAAGGCCATCTACCACTGTTGGTCGGGACAGGTGGGCTCGCGACATTTGGGACCCCCCTTCGGTTACGGGTATCACTCCCACGATGGGGCGCCCGGCCCTTTTTCCAGCTGGGTAAATTCCCTGATAACTCGCCCCGAGCAAGTGGAAGCCGGAACAGAGAAAGAGCACTCTACTCTGCCGCATGTGAAGTATAAACCCGGCCTCCGGATTTATCTTGGTGACCCTGGCAGCAGACTCCTGGCCCCGGCGACTTCTGGCGCCACGACTGCACTTTCACATCATAGTAATCATCATCACATCAGCACGCCACTCCACACACACGACCGCTTAGCATCAAATACCTGGTCGCCTCCACTGCCCAATCAACAATTTTGCATGTCCGTCCTCTTTGGCTGCTTACTTTTTTCTTGTTGCAGGCTTTACAACTGAAGGCAAGCAAGCAAGCAAGCAGGCCTTTGTAGCTCGCTTTAAGGTATATGGGTGATGTGAGGTGGGAATGCAAATCCCGTACCGCATAAAGCCCTATATGATATTTACTTTTACCTACAGTAGTAGCAGCAATCGCAACTTGACCCCAGTCCACTGGGGCAAGTGGCTCGATTCGGTATCCTCTACCGGCCCCTCACAAGTCTTTTTTTACTAATTAACAGTTGTACTGTACATACAGCAAGCAGATGTTGGCACGTCTGGTTGGTGTACATGGATAACAAAAACCTGTCCCGGGGCGGAGCCAAGGAGCAAAATAAGTGATTGCCTATTCCGGGGATCCTCACACCCCAGCCAAGTACCCCTACCCATGCCCTTGTCAGGCCGGTTGAACACGGAAAAGAGGTCGTGGGTCGACGTGAGCCTCGCTCGATTGATGGCTCGCGCAGCGTATTCCATAACCCGTAGGCGACTTGGCGAGTGCGGCGATTGAAAAGCCCATACATACACGACACACCCCCAGCTCCCACCACCCGCATTTGACCTGCAAAAGGTGCCACCACCCTTGCGCTTCACAAGCTAAAAAAACCCGGCGCGGTGGAGTGCCCTCCGCTCGGCCAGACCCCTGACTCCATGCTCGCCTAGGAATCCCTACGGCTTTCTGTGGTTTTGCCCAGATCCATCTTTGTACCTTGACCCCTGGAACAAACCCCCCCAGCAGCTCGGAGAAGTCCCAGGTCCGGGTACTTACAGCCTGACCAGCGTCTGCCGAGTGGGAACAAATACATATCCGTTCGAACCCCGTACCTTCAGTCGTGAGCCTCAACATCCTACTCTCGCCATTTTCATCCGAACTACCAATAACTATTCTTTGACGGAAGACGTGAAGGTAAACATCAGCAACCGCAACAACCAAAAAACCCACAACAACAATCGCAGTTTTGTTTGGACAAGTGTGTATGTGTGGCTTAGCAGACGCTGTATCCGGAAAACGACACCTGCAAAAAAGAAAACAGAAAAAGAGGGGGAAACAAAGACACAGCGAGCAACAGCCCTTGCAACCTTTGTGTTCTTGGAAAACTTGGAATGCTGGCTTACGCAAACAAGAGCTTATAACTGGAGCGCGAACAAACACACTCGACCACCGCAAAGGAAGCGAAGGACTCTGGTTATTTGTTGGCAGTGACTGCGCCGCCAACCAACGTTTAACCGGGCAATACTTAGCGAGCGCTGCCCCCCCACCTCCCCTCGCATCTTTTTGTAATCCGGATACACTCGTGTGGTCCGTGATCCTTTTGACTGCCAGTTGACTCTTTCGTGGTTCAGCTGTGTAAATCATATCTGGAACAACGCTCAACGAAAACCTCAGTTACGCTCCTGTGCCGGCTGGCCTGGGCATGATATACTGTTCCTATCTTGACAACTAAGTTACCCCTTCGCCCTCAATGGGGGCTCTATCTGGTCTCGATTCTCGTCATCGCTTGGCCTATCCGGGTACGCCACCAGAGCTGGTGAGCCCGAGCTCATCCAGCTACTCCTCAAGACCGTCCGAGGGGGCCCCAGTGTCTCCTCCTATGTCCAACTATGAACCCTCAACAACGGTCGATGTGCTATCCGGAAAGCCGTCGGACGACTCATCCAACATGAGGAGAGCTCTTTCGAGTCAGAGCAGCACCCGGCACAATGAAGATCACCGGGAGCAGCAACAACGGCAGCAACAATTGCCCAAACTTCCGCCTCTGAGCAGCATCCTGACCATGGCACAGGACAGCATGCTTACACACTCACCATACGAGGAGCGCCGCGCTTTCTCTACTGGCACATCACCACTGGATCGGCCGCAAACATCAAGCAGCATCCCAGTGCCAAATAGGCCTTACTCTCCCTCATATTTCCCACCCGCCGGCGCATGTAACTCGTCGGTAGCGCCTCACTCCAAAGGCTCATCCTATCCTCCAAGGTTGGAGGAAAGAAATCCGTTTCACGCCGTGCCGAGAGGACCGTTCCCTGGCCCTCTGTCCCCTCCACACCGCGAGTCGGACCACAGGCGAGCAGATAGGACACCGGAAGAATATGTTCCGCGCGCTGCGGGGGACTACTCCCCAAACAGCAGGTACTCTTACAGAAGTCAGTCGGATCGATACCCAGTGTCCATGCCGCTTGTCAACAACCACGGTATTAAGCGCGAGTACGACCACCCCTCCGGACCGGCTCCATACAGAGATGCTCATCACCAACGGCCGACGGCTCACTCACACGCGGCGCCCTCGCCCCCGACTGCTACCAGTAGCATCGTCTCCCCTGATGGGATACCATCCAAGGACGGCCTTGGCCCCAAGATCTGGACGGGAACCCACTTCCTCCCACGCTTCGTACGTGCGGCAGAGGTTCCTGGTGAGGGCATGTGCTACTTTTACGATGACGGCAGCCACTGCAAGACGGTCATCGACGGCGAGGTCGTCAACGCACACTGGGGAGTCACCAAGGCAGGCAAGCCGCGCAAGCGTCTCGCAATCGCCTGCGTGACATGCCGTGAGAAGAAGATCAAGTGCGACCCGGATTACCCGCGCTGTGTTCAGTGCGAGAAGTTTGGCCGCGTCTGCAAGTTCAAGAATGCGCCGCGAGGTGGCAACAACACTAGCCCTTCGACGCCGCCGGCAGAGCTGGCCGACGATATGAGGCCCAGGAGCAAGAACTCGAGCGCCAGCGTCTCGCCCAGGACGATACCGGCGACCGAGATGAGGGAGCGGGACGGCAAGAGGCCGAGGTATGCATACGAGGTCGACTACAGTCAGCAGAGGCACCACTCGCCTAGGCAGCAGCACCGTGCCTTTACCCACCCGCAGTCGCATTCACACTACTCCCACACGCCGCCGCCTCCACCACCTCCGCAGCCGCAACAGCAGCATTTGCACCAGCTGTCTTACCCACCTCCTCAGTATTCATACCAACATCAAGCTTCTCACCACCAGCACCCTCAACCACACGGGCACTACCACAGCCAGCCCTCGAGCGCCGTCGGTGCACCGGCTGAGCGGCCCTCGCCCATCTCTTTGCCACTGCCATTACCCACACTTCCGAGGGAAGGCAGTAGGACACCGTCTTCCTGGAACCCGCCTGAGCTGCCCAGGATACGCTAATCTACATTGAGGAGGTGGACTGGACTCTGGATTCTATTTTCTTTTACGATATGACCTTTTCATAACTCACATGTAGAATATTCTTACATTTTGTATTTGGGCTCTGCGGAATTTGGCATCATAGTCACGCGGCGTTCATCACTTTAGTATTCCTTTTTTTATATCTTTTTATGGTGTATACGGTATCCATCAAGGTCCCGGTATTTCATTCTCAGTTTATAGCTTTTACTTGCGGCTTCACGGCGATTGTTGGATACTAGTAACCGGGCCACGGGGCGGCGGGATAAAAAAGGAAACAAAGGAGTAGTAGCTTCTGGGGTTCCCCCATGTCTTGGGGGTTTTTTTCACCCAACTCCAGCCAACTATAATTTAAATCTTATTGCCAAGCAAAAAAATGTGCACATGTATATCTGTGTCTGGGAGTGGATGATTCGAGGTTAAGATCAAATTTTCAAGACTGGGTGACCATTGTAATGTCTCTTGGCCCCTCGAATAGGCCAGACAAAGTGTGGTTGGTCGGTCCTGCTTGTATGTACATTACATTTTTCTTTTTGTCGTCCTCAGTGGTAGCAATCCTCTACCCCGTAACGCCCATCACAAAGGAAAAGAAAAAAGAAAAAGAAAAAAGCCAATGCTTCTGACCCGAGCACTTCTGGGCCAAGTTGATACTGCTACAAAAAGGGGATATCCGCATTACCGCGAGACCGCCCAATACAGTTCTGAAGCTGTCAAAATAAGACATCGCCATGTGTAGTACGGCTCCAAATATTTTCACCAGACCCTGAACCCCAAGCCAGGGCGTCAATGGTACATGTTTCCGATCGTTGAGCAGCACCCCTAAGAACCGGCAGCAAGCTTCTTGTTTTGCTTGTCGAGTCTATCCCTGGCGCCGTCGTCGAGGGAGCCCCACCACTGCTTCAGAAGCTTGGCAACCTCGTGGTCGGCCGCCGTGAGCTCCACGGGTGGTCCACGGATCTGTGGCATCCCGCCGCCGTCGCCGCCTTCGGCCGCATCGTCTCCATCATGCGCACCTTCTGCATCGTCAAAGACGGCGTACGAGGACTTTTCGACCGAGCGCAGGCCCCAGCCGCGGTCTGTCAACGCAACAATGTTAAAGTCGCGCAGCAAGACGCGGTCTCCAGGCTTGACTATGGGCAGGGATTCTTTATGCAAGCGGTAGAGCTGCACCTCGTACACCCGAGAAGAAATGCTGGCGTCGGTCACGTTGAAGGACATGCAGTACTGGCGCGCCTTTGTTCGCGTTGGTTTGGTGCCCTCGGTCGTGGCCAGGACAAGCAGGTCAATCGTTTTGCCAACCATCTTGGGCACTCTGAGTAGAGTTTGGTAGTCGGGAAGGTCTTCGCGTAGTCGGCGTGTGACCTCCGTCTTGATCTGGTTGCTGTTGTTGGTGCTGGACACCGTCTCCGTGTGTGCGTGTGCATCTGACGAGGCCGTGGGCTTCTGGCGACGAGATGGACTATTTAGCGCTCCCTTGGCCAGCCTCACACTTGGGTCCTCTGTCACGGCAGGGCTGGCGCTCCGCCGAAAACTGCTAGAGGCAGACCTTGTGGTCATCCTGTTCTTTGCAGCTGGGGCTGACACGTCCAACTGGTCAGGGAGTCGTTTGCGCTTGTTGCCTGCAGCCCTGGCCAACCTGACGCTGGGGTCTGTGTCGAGTGCCGTGGCTGATGGTTCCACCGGTTCCGAAGGCTGCTTCCGCTTATTCACAGCAGCTCCCCTGGCCAACCTAAGGCTAGGGTCGCCGTCAGATGTTGTGGTTTCCGGCTTCGTCGGCTCAGCTGGCTGCTTGCGCTTGTTACCCGCAGCCGACCGCGCCAACCTAATACTTGGGTCGCCATCTGTGACATCAGCTCGCTCCTGCGGCTGCTCGACAGGCGCCTTCTTATTCACTGCACTCTTGGCCAGCCGGGCAGTGGGATCAACATCAGAGGCTGTCTGCTTGACCTTGTCAGCTTTCCCTTCGGCCTTTGTGGGTGCCTGCTTGGTTTTTGTGGCCCTGGTGACGGGCCTGACAGGTATTGGAGCATCTGAAGGTTCGTTCTTGCGACTGGCCCGAGTGACCCTTGTAGGAGGCGGCTCGGCTGATGGTTCTGAATCTTCGTCAACGGCAAGTTCGCTCATGTTGTCGGGCTGTGGCGTGTTTTGCGATCGGACGCTGGGTGTTTGTTCGGTATCCTTTCTAAGTGCACCCCGGGTAATCCTTGTTGACGCCTGTTCAGGCTCAGAATCGCTAGAGCTCTCCTCTGTGTCGAGCTCGGGACTCTTGCTTGGTTTGTAGGCAGCCCTCGCTGCCTTGGTATCGTTTTGCTTATTAGCGCTGCGGGTTGCCCGCGGTGTTGGCTTTTGTTCTGCAGAAGACTCATCTTCTTCTGGTTCGTCGGCGTTCTCCTTGTCAGACTTGTCGTCCTCCTCCGCCTCTGATACATTCCGAGAATCGTCTGACCCGCCAAACTTTACAGACGATGATTCCTCGTTTACATCACCAATGCTTTGATCTTCATCCGGTCCGTCGTCGACTTGTCGAGGCTCTGAGTCGAAGGCATTCTCTGCGACCTTGAAACCATCTTGGATGTCGACCCTAATTTCTTCCTTTTGCAAAGGTTCAGCAGCAGCCTCGTCGGCAGCGCTAGTCGCTTCGTCCGAGTCGGACCGTTCGTCTTCATCATCCTCTTCGATAGCAGTGGGCACATCCTTGGTGTAGTCTTCATTATCAACTTCAGGTTTCGTACTCAGAACAGCCGACGAAGGGATTTCTGGGTCTTCAACAGCCTTGTCATCTTCCAACAGAGGCTTCGGCTCGTCATCTTCGGCAGCGCCGGCTGCATCTTTGATACTCCCAGGGGCCTCAATAAAGTCGCCGTCTTCAGAGTGATCGTCTTCTTCTTCTCCTTCAGCAGCACTATCGTCTTCCGAGGCAGGGCCGGCGTCAACCATATCAACGTCGTCAGACATTGGTTCCTGGGAAGCAAACCGATTATGCGGGCTTTGTATACCCTGAGATGGCAGAGCAGCCGAAGTTTCCGGTTCCGCGTCCTCAGCTCCCTCTGTCTCGGCCTGTCCAGCCTGGCTGTTTGACTTTTCTGAATTGTCGTTTTCTTGAGTGCCCGTCAACAAGTCATCATTAACATACCCTGATTCAGACTGAGGTATCTGAGTTGCAAATGTGCGACTCTGGTTCGATGTCACACTTGACAAGGATTGTCCGCGAACGCGCTCGATTTCGGACGATGCAGGCGACGCCGGGTCCTGGCGAGGAGAAGTGTTGGCGATTTCGTCTTCTTTGACAACAATCTCAACGTCTTCAACAGTAACCTCTACATCTTCTACCCTGGTCACAACAGACTTTTCGGGCTCTCCGCTGCCTTCAGCCACGTGCGTAGCTTCGACAGACTCCAACTTGTTGGTTGTGACCTGTTCGACGTCTACCGAGACCACTGTCTGAGAGACCATATCGTTTGCCTCGTCCTCGCTGGCGAGGTTGACGGGCTGACCAGTCGCAAGTTCCGATTGCTTCTCAACCACAATGTTCTCTTCGAGTTTTTGTTCCAGTGCAGCTACAACAGTCGACAGCGGGGATCCGCTGTCAAGAATGGGGACCTCCATCATTTCGGTGTCATCGTCCTCCTTAAACAACTGCTCTGTGTCGGCAGCCTGGGCAGCTTCAGCTTCTGTTGATTCTTGTTCGTCTGACTGAGTAGTGCTCTCGATTTGTGGCGTTTGTGTTGCTGTTGGGGTGGGCAGTCGACCAGTTTCTGTTACTGCGTCGGCTGGCTCCGGTGCCACAGCAGACTCCTTTGCCTGCTCTAAGATGAGATTCTCTTGTATGGGTGATGAAGGGGTGGCGGCATCTGGTACCACCTTCTGGTCTGGCCCACTTTCTCCAGCTGGGGGAGGCGAAGATGGTTTTGAGTCCTCGACTTCATCCTGGATCTCTGTTTGTTCATCACCACCGGTTTCCTCGACGGTCTCGATAGACTGTTGCATCTCATCAGCCGCAGTCGGGAACAGAGCCCCAGACATCATCGGCACAGACATTTCAACGTCTTGGTCGGGTTTAGGGGAGAATTGTTTGTTTTGAGCGTCCTTGAGCGGATCCTGGTTTGACCGCTCTGGTGTGACATGCCGTGAACATGACATAATTGGCTCGGGCTCTGAGTTGGGAGCAGGTATTTGAGAGGCTTCGGACTCAGGTTCGTTCTGAACAATGGACCTTACAGGGCTCTCGAATCCGGCAAGCTCGTCGTCCTCACCCTCTGCATCCTCCTCAGACTGTTCAGACTCTTCAGGCTCAGATTCAGATTCACCATTACTTGGTTCAGAGTGGACGTCATAAGGCGGCGATGGTTGTGAGGCGCTTGTTTGAGGTTGTGAGGCTGGGGACGTATGTCAGTTCTGCGAAGGGAGTGGGGGGTATCAAAATAACAAGAAGAAACTAACTCTGCGCTACTAGATGTGATTCCTGGCCAACATCGTAGCTCTCGAGATTCCGTTGAGGTTCTGCGTTATGACCGGTGGCGAACCGAGGAGGAGAATCACTCTCATCATCCGATGAGTCTGATAGCAAGTCGATCACTACCGGTCCCGTCTGCTGCGGTGCCCTTTCGAGCTTTGGTGCAGACATCTCCTGTGATTCCCCGTCGCTCTCGTCTTCCTCGGAATACTCTTCTTCCTCCTCATCTTGGCCCCCACTTCCATCCGAATAGTAATTGCCATCCCCGTCCTCTCCCTCAAGCGGTCCATTGTCATATGGTCCCTCAACATCGTCTTCCACGTCGGCGTAGTTCCTCATGTCGTAATCATCATAGGACTCATTGGCCAATTCGCGCTCGTATTCGGCTTCATCGGGATTCATGGATTCCTCAGATGATACCGATGCTCTCTCGACCTTCTGTTCCACCATTTCATCTTCGGCTTCGTTTTGGTATCGATTCTCGTTGTATGATCCGTACACGTTGACCTCAGTAGGCAATGCTGTACGGCTAGGAGTGCCCAACTCTGTGTCTGGCCCGTCTGCATCCAGAGCTGCTGTGAGGGAAGGGTCAATGGGCAGCTCTGCATCCGCGTGTGCAGGGTTCAGTATTTGTTCATTGCTGACATTCCAGAGCGGTATCGTCTCTTGGTGGACTGCTTCGCCGCCATACGACGTAGGCATCGAAACGGGCGGCAAGTCTTGAACCATTCCTGAAACCTCAGCTCCGGTGCTGACCGGGAGTGGCGTCACCTGCTCAGTGCCGTGGACTTGTGAAAAAGGTTGACTATGCTCCACCTCCATTCCCTGGGGCGCCAGTGGTATAACAGGACTATGATGAAAACCAAACCTGACCTGTTCCTCTATAGAAGGGCCGCCCTGGATGCCAGATATGTCTGTCTGAAATCGAGGCACAGAGTAGTCGCCATTACTGCTTTCGAACCTCCCAAATAGGGTGCTAGTCTCAAACGTCGAAGGAACAGATGTTTCGATATTTCCAGTTGGCATCTGCGCACTTTCCGGCGCAACTGTCGGTGCGAACAGAATTGGTGGGTCTGGTCCACTGGCATCTGTGGTTGGCTTCTCGGCCGGCGACGCTACCTGACGATCTATGTCTGCCTCATCTGGGACGAGATTCGACTCGAAGACCTGGCAACCTTCATCAACCATACTTGGCTCCGAGGATTTCAGCGCGGATGCCGCTGCGCTTGGACTATCCTGGATGCCTGCAGCAACCCCCGCTTCGGGATCCTCCTCCACACCGGCCTCGCTGGGCTCGGGGCTAGGCGTATGGCTGGCATATCTCCATGAGGCACTGTATCGACCGAATCGCGCCCTTTTGCGACCCTTTCCTTTCACCCCACCATCGTCTTCTGCAAATGGGTCGTGATCTGGTTCAAATAGAGAGCCATATGACAGGCGCGCTCTTTTGATGAAGGCCGGGGAATGAAACTCGACATTGCTCAATTGCTGCACAGGACTGGTAACAGAAGGTTCTTCTTCGGCGAGGGGGGAATCCTCGGAAGGCGCTTCGACGATTGGAGGTTCGGGCGCAGCGTCCGTTTCTGTGGAAGGCGGATTGGTCACATCCAGAATCTTGGTGTCCTCAGTGAAGGAGGATTTGATCTATCGGAGGGTTAGATGAATCAAGACCCAGAAACTCATGTACAGGTGCTGTGCGCAACCTAGTATACATACCTCGAGAGTGATTTTCTGAGTGTATTCAAGCTGCCAACTCGAACACGACCCAGGTATCCGAGTTTCGTAAGTGTTGGGAGCCCAGCCTGCACCCGCCAAGCTCAGCAGGATCTCATCGCCACTTTCCAGCCCACTCTCAGCGACGAGCTTCGCGATCGCGCCATCGACCTGGAGACGAATTTGACCGTTGGAGTCGCGTAATCGGACGTCGGGCTCGGCGATGACAAAAGCAAAAGACTTGCGGATCAGACTATAAGGCCAGACCACCGTGACCTCGCCTCTCACGACGCGCGAGTCTTGGTCGGAGAGTCCCGGGGCGAGCTGGGTGATCGGGGTGGCGACGCCCGCGGCAAGGGTCTCGGGTCGGTTGATCGCAGATGGCGCGTCCATGTCCATGGCGTCGAAGGTTTTTTTAGGTGGTTTTTTCTTATTGCAGAGCTCTCAGCACAGACGACGCGCCGAACGTCGTCTGCGCCGGATTCGTTCTGCGTAAATGGGAGGCGGTCTTTTGCGCGTCCTATAAAATCATTGGGCGTTTCGATGACCTGGGCGGCAGATCTGAAAATCGATGGGTGCCGATGCTTCCCGTAGTTTTGGGTTGCTGAATGAAGTTGTGTTTGGGGAAGACAAAAGTCGCGGAAAAGCGACTTTGATAGAGGTACCTTGGGTGAGGTATCTTTAGATGTGGAAACGAAAATCGCCCATAGAAAGCTCCGACAGCTACATACCTTAGGTACGCAAACAAGCAGGCAAGGCACCTAATACCTTCTCCAACTTTATTCAGCTTTCCAAGACAGTCAGGTACTTGGTTGCCGGTACCTGTAGCTACATTCCACGCTAGTATGTTTGCGGAAAGCGGTCTGTCAAGATAGGTCCCACCCACTGGAATCCACCCATCTCCGCTTTCAGCACCCCGCGAGACTGGGGCCCTTCCCTCACTATTATCGGCCGCATTCCAACTTCTAGAAGATGGCGTGATTGATTGAGTAGAGTAGAACACAAGTCGAAGAGGCTGCTTGGGCCAGGTGCTTGCAGCTTTGGAGAGATTCGGTGTCACCCGTCGCAGGCCGTTTTCAGGAAGTAAGCCTTTGTTATTCTGGTTCCGGTTTGGCAAAATGGTCCTCCGAGCCTGCTTCGATGTGAAGCGCATCGCCGTCATCGGCGCTGGCCCCTGTGGCCTCGCCGCTGCCAAATACCTTGTGGCGCAAAAGGCCTTTGCCGAAGTCGTTGTCTTTGAGCAGGCAGCGGAGGTCGGCGGGGTTTGGAACTACAGCAAGAATCCCTCGAGCACGCTACACGTTCCTCAAACGAGCCCCTCGTGTGCCCCGGATCCCCCCGTCTTTCCCGACAAGGGGGGGCCGGCTGTGTTTCCTTCGCCCATGTATGATCTCTTACATACCAACATTCCAAGGACTATAATGGGATTTAAAGACTTGGACTTTCCCGAAAGTGTGGCGTTTCCCCATCGGGATGAGGTTCAGGCTTACCTGGTGAAGTACTCGCAAGACGTTCGACATCTTATCAAGTTCTCCACCATTGTCAGAGACGTTCGCCTCAGGCAAGAGACAGGCAAGGAACAGTGGGATGTCAAGACTGAGTCTTCCACGGGTGGAAAGTCGCAGCTGGAGACCTTTGACGCGGTTGTTGTTGCATCTGGTCACTACTCTACCACTTATATGCCACGGATCCCCAACATTGAGGACTTCCACAAGGCGCACCCAGCCGTCATTACACACTCAAAGACCTACCGCTCGCCCAATATCTACTCGGGCAAGAAAGTCATTGTTGTGGGCAACTCAGCCTCAGGAGTCGACATTGCAGCGCAGATCCAGAGGGTGGCCGGGCAAGTGTTCCTCTCGGTGCGGGAGCCGACAGCGTCGGATAGCTTAGCCCACATTGGGGCTGAAGAAACCCCTCCAATCTCAGAGTTTCTCGTGAAGGAAAAGGGGGTGCGGTTCGAGGATGGCCGGGTTGAGAAGGGCATCGATGCCGTGGTGTTTTGCACTGGGTATCTGTTTGCATTCCCCTTTCTGGAGTCGCTCGACACACCGCTGTTGACAGATGGCCGGCGCGTTCACGGGCTATACAAGGACTTTCTTCACATCAAGCATCCCACCTTGGTGTTCCCCGGCCTCCCGATTAAAGTCATCCCGTTCCCATTCTCGGAAAGCCAGGCTGCCATCTACGCGCGGCTCTGGGCGAACGTCTTGCCCCTGCCGTCTGAGAAGGAAATGAGGGAATGGGAGAAGAGCGCAGAAGAGCAAAGAGGCCCGGCGTTTCATGTCTACCCAAAGAAGGGCGATGTCGAGTACCTCAGGGAGATGCACGCCTGGGCTGCAAGGGCCGAGAGTGGAAAGGAGCCTCCGCTGTGGACCGATGAACAGGTTTGGCAGAGGGAAATCTACGCGCAAGCCAAGCTAGAGTTTGAAAAGACTGGCAGAACCGCCAAGACCCTCGCTGAACTAGGCTTTCATTACAAGGCACCGTCTGGGGCAGTGGATGAGGCCGCACAAGATGTTCTATAAGCGCAATGATCTTTTGGGTGCAAATTTAGACTAAACATAGATTGGCAGGGTCGCAGACATTGTCTTTGGAAATGGCCGAACAGCCAGACAACCATACAAGTGTAGCTTGTCTGTTGAAGAAATTAAATGCAAAGACTGCACCTGCGCAGCCAGAACCCTGGCTTTTCGCATTGTTGGGCAAGGCAATTACATCTGCCCTTGTGGTATTCCGGGAGCGTTATGTCTAATGTGAACAGCATGCTGCTGCAAACCTTTTGTCAAGGAGGTTCGGTAGGACTCGCTACTCACAACTCGTTCGGCCTTCCCCGGACAGGAGTACAAGGGACTCCCAAGTACATGTGTCAACTGTTACTATTGACGTAAAGGATGAACCCAGGGGTCATTAACTTAAGGGACAAAAATGAAAATCTATATTAACCGCTTGAAGATGGGCGACGCAAATAAATTTACGAACTCTATCCTTTCTTTCCCACGTACTATGGCTAAAAATACATTCCAGAGTAGCGCAGCAAGATACACAGCTTGTTTGGTATCAAGACAGCCAGTATGTATAAGTAGTTCCCCTAACTTGAATGAATTTGTTTTGTTTTTTTATACTTTTTCATCCGCAATCAGGTTTTTGCATCAACATATCTTGTTGTTGTTGCGTTTTGTGGCCTTTCTTTCTGGACTTTTCTTTGTTTGCTTTAGTTATTGGTTTTTACGTCCTCGTAAACGAAGCTTTTTTCATTCACTTCATTTGTTATCGCGTTTTTCGCCCAAGATGTATGCCTCCACCTTCTTCGTCATCGTGTTAACCGCCTCCGCCGGTCTGGTTTCAGCCGGTGTCACAAGATTCGGGTGGCCTTGGCGATCGACGGCTCCGAAAGAAAGACCCGAGCTCGAACTGATGGAGGCTCCGAAAGAAGGACACGAACTCAAACTGATGGAGCCTACTCACCCAACGGCCACGGAGAATACAGCCCCATTGCCAAGGGTCAGGTTGTACAAGAACAAGAACTCGCAAAGCAAGAATGATAACAAGAAGGAAGGGGAGAATAGCGATCGACAAGAACATGCGCGTTAGGGACCAATAATTGCCCCGTCTTTTCGTACAACGAGTCTCTACATGAGACGCTGAGAAGGCATTACTGGCTCGGCAACTTCAGGGACGCGCTTCATTGCTGCTACCTCCCTGGAGCCACATAGCTTTCCAACGAATACCAGTTGCCATGTTCGAGCTACTATTTCCCTAGTAATGTGCCCTATTATGGTGCTGTCGCAGTAAGCTGGTACGAAAGTTTCTTTGGTGCTGTTACCATTGCCATTTTACTTTTCGATTTCCGTTGTTTCCTCTTATTGTTTGCCTTCTGTTCCTTTTTCTTTATTCTTTCCATTGTTCGTTTATATTTGGTCTTCTTTTCTCTTTCTGGCGTTCATACTTTGTTCATATTTCTCCGTCTTCAATTTTGGTCATTACCCCTCTGTTTGTTTTTCTGTCTTGTTTTACCGTACTTAAGGGTATGTATGCATAGACCGAGTTCAAAAGCATTTGATTTGGGCGTGTGATTCTTTTAAACGACATGTAGACATATAGAATGTCCACATCATAGTTCTTGTGCAAGTCTTACATGATCTATAAGCTTGTGCCATCCCTCAAAACTTGAGGATTCTGTTTGTACTCGCCTCATCTCCTTGCGCGCTCTTCCTATGACTCCAGGAATGTGCCATGACGGCATATTGCTTACTCCTGGAGAAGCCATGGCGCACTATTTCGAGGGATGTGCTTCATCCAAGACGTGATGTATTATGTCCTTCAATATCAAAATATAAATCTATGACATTGGACGAGTGTCATCCGTGGAATACCCTGCTGCTGTTCCATTACCACGTAACTCGTAAAACTTACCCTAGGTACATACCCAGTCAGCCCTAGAACACCTAGTCTTGAATTCATCTGATCCTGTAAGATCTGGAAAACAGTAGCCCAGAATTGGCGGGATTTTCGTCCAATATTTCAATGGCGCCTACTATAAGTATGGCGCCAGTCTCTTGAAGAAGTAGTGCGCAAGCGATTGCGCCAGAAGAAGTGATTGCAGTAGTTGAAAGCCAAAAGTCTCCATGTGTTCGTCCGCCCGGCCATGCGCAATTAAGCCATTGCCGAGGGCGGGGCCCCGCTAATCTGCATGTGGTCAACGCCCTATCCAAGGGGGCTATCGTGAGCAATGAGAGCCAGGAAAGAGGGCCTGCTTTAGCGGGGCCGCTGGCTCCGATGCCAGGGGTTTTTAATGGTTACAGCCAATGCCGCGATTGGAATGGATAGGGTATGTTCCTGGGTAACCTACAGAGCTGGGGGGGGGGGGGGGTTGTTTGCATTTGTAATCGTCACCAAGCTGGATGGGTGTTTGAGCAGTTGGAACTCTGGCTTTCTTATCTTGACCTTTGATCTTCCCCGGTCGTCTGTTGGATCTGTCGCAACCGTTTTTTGAATAAAACTTAGGTAGTTAGCAGACGACAAGAACCCACCATCCCAACCTACCTTACCTAAACCTGCCACTGTCTTTAAAGAGATCAGCGCCTCTATCGGCCTTGGACAAGCTGCTAAAATGGAACTACCGACTCGCCCCCTGTCCCGGGCGCAGGACAATGGCAAAGAAGACAGCAGGCCTCTACCCCGGGATTTGAGCCACTACTATTCGCAAACGACCAAGAACCGGAACCCCAGCCAAGTCAAGGAATTTTACAAGTTCTTCCAGATACCAGGCATTGGCAACTTTGCCGGAGGTAAGCATCACCTGGGCTTCTATTCCGCCCGTCAAAACTCAAAGTGACGCCCGCTATCCCATCCACAAAGATTAACCTCTCGCCCCCACCTTCCACCGCGGGCGCACACAACCGGCAGGTCTTCCCAACCTCCGCTTCTTCCCGTTCGACACGCTCGAGGCGCAGACCGCAAAGCCGGAGCGCTGGACGCCGAGCGAGAGCAGCGGCAATGGGGACTCTCCGGACCGGAGCGCGTCGACCCACATCACGGTGCCGCTGGTCGCCAAGGAGACGGACCCGCTGCGCAAGATCGACCTGGCCACCGCCCTTCAGTACGGCATGGCCGACGGCTACCCGCCGCTGCTGTCCTTTGTGCGCCAGTTCACCCGCGAGCACCTGCACCCTGACGTGCCGTACCGCTCCGGGCCCGAGGTCGTCCTGACCGTCGGCTCCACCGACGGCTTCGCCAAGACGCTCGAGCTCTTTGTCGACCCGTGGAGCGAGGGCAAGGGTGACGACGTCCGCGACCGGCCCGGCTTGCTGTGCGAGAGGTTCGCCTACGGCAACGTGCTCACGCAGGCCAGGCCCAAGGGCGTTCAGGTCGTCACCGTCGAGGCTGACTCGGGCGGTATGCTTGCCCATGGACCGGGGGGTTTGGAGCATGTGCTCGCCAATTGGGATGATAGCAAGGGTAAGAGGCCCCATCTCATGTACACGGTCACCATGGGTCATAATCCGACGGGCATCGTGCTGGACGTCGAGCGGCGAAAGGCCCTATATGCTATATGCAGCAAGTATGACGTGGTCATCGTAGAGGATGATCCTTACTGGTTAGTTAATCCCCCGCCGCCAGAGGATGTGTGTGTTGCTCAGTTGCTCACACATCTCTTTACAGGTACATGCAATTTCCGTCGGCAGCCAAAGAGGAGGCCAAAAGCAGGAACCTGCCTCCGCCACGGATGGCCTCCACATACTCACGCTCCACCGGCTATTCGTTCCTGGACTCCTTGGTTCCATCCTTCCTTAGCTTTGACGTAGACGGCCGTGTTGTCCGGCTCGACACCTTCTCAAAGACCGTCGCACCCGGCTGCAGACTCGGCTGGTTAACGGCACAGCCGGCGATCATTGAGCGATTCGTAAGGTAAGTTTAGCGTCTCTATATCACTGTGCAAGAAATCGCTTAGACATTCCTCTGACGGTGTGCTGTAGAATCACGGAAACATCAACCCAGCAGCCAAGCGGGTTCGTCCAATCCATGATCGGCGAGCTGGTCATGGGCTCGCAACCCGCCGAGACCAAGACGTCGTTCCTCGGCCTCCGCACCCACAAGGACCGGATGGCCTTCACCGGCTGGCAGATGGACGGCTGGGTGCGCTGGCTCGAGGGCCTCCGCGGCGCCTACGAGGACAGGATGAACCGCGTTTGCCGCATCCTCGACGACGGCAAGTACCAGCTGAAGCAGGGCACGCCGATCGTCCCCGGCCCGCATCCGCTCGACGCCGACTGGGGCGTCATCACCAAGACCAAGCTCTTCGAGTTCGACTGGCCGCGCGGCGGCATGTTCGTTTGGCTCCGCGTCTTCTTCGAGACGCACCCGCTGTGGAAGGCGCCCCGGCCCGGCAAGGACGGCGAGCCCGCGGGTGTGATGGACGGCGGCGTCCTGTCGGGCGCGCTGCTGGCTATGCTCACCAAGAAGCCGTGGCTGGTCCTCGTCGCCCCTGGGTTCATGTTCAGCGCCAACGAGGAGATTCAACGCAAGGACGGCTGGGCATATTTCCGGCTGTGCTTCGCCGCCGAGGCTGAGGAGGCCATTGACCCGTGCAGTCGGAGGTTCGTTGATGGCATTCAGCGGTTCTGGAAGATCAAGACAGTCCGCGAGATTGAAGATCTGTTGAAGGGTTTTCCCATATCCAGTGGCGGGGCATCATCCTCTATGAACACTGTGGACCAAGATGTCGCAAACATGGGCATGTACATGGGATGCTGATTCAAGGCTTTGAATGAAGTAAATAAATAAACACAAGAAGACCACAAGACTGTAAATAAATAGAACCCTGCCAGTCTGAAGTTAGTATAAGGTTTGGCACAACAGCGGTGTGGCGTACCGCTGATTGGTAAAGCGGGCGTGCAAATTTGCGTCGTCGGCGTCTCGACGCAAAAGAAATCGGATGGCACATCAGGGCTGTAGCCAAATCAATCTTGACTTCATATCCGAACACCACACAAATCACCAGTCTCTCTGAACATGCCAAAATCCACTCGTATTATTATCATGGCTTCTCTTTCAATTGATCATGTCATTCGGGTATTGGATTTGACTCATGTGAAGAAACTCATTAATCACCATCATCTCACTGCCGATGAAGCTACAGAGGTGAAATCGATCTGCTGAAATGACATTGCACTATGGTTTTCCATGAACCCACTAGACGCCCCGTAAAAAAGAAGACAACCTTTTGAAATCCCCATGCCCAAACACCCAACCTAGTTCTCGTGAAGCTGAGTCTTGAACGCCTCAGGTACCTCAGGCTTGCCCTCCCTGAGCTTCTCCTCGCCAAGCTTGTTCTTTTGGTAGGCGGAAGCGTAAGGGTTAAGGCGGAGGAGGATCTGCTTGTTCCTGAGAGGGTTCTTCTTGAGGCAACCCTGGCGCTTTGTGCGGGCAGTGCCCTTGGGTGCGCGCAGGACGCTCTGGATTTCGGAGCTGTTGATCAGACGGGTCAGGTCTGCTTGGCTGACGACGTTGGAAGGCAGGAGGAAGTCCTTCTTCAGCGCAGAGGGGGTGGTTGTGGTGCCGTAGATGTTGTCGAGGGCCTTGAAACCAGCGGAGGTCCAGACAATGAAGCGACCAAGGTGGCCACCAGGGGCGAGCTGGAGGAGGTTGAGGGAGTAGACGGAGCTGGTCTCAACACCGGGGATGTTGCGGAAGCCCTTGACCAGGTCGGTGCCGTCGGTGGCAGGGTCGTAGATGACCAGGGGACCGCGGCGCTGGCGGTACCTGCGGCCACGGAGCTTGCCCTTACCGGCACGCATGGCCCTCGACTTCTTGACCTTCTCGAGGTCAGCACCGGCACCGACGGCGTTCAGGAGGCCGACAGCGGCTGCAGTCTTGGCAAGAGCGGCACCGCTGAAAGCAGCGGAGTCGATGACCAGAGGGACCTCGGGGATGTTGCTGATCCTGTGACCGCGGGCGAGCAGGAGAGGGGCGACGGCCGAAGCAGCGAGAGCGGAGGTGGTAGCGAAGCGCCTAGAGTGAAAGTCAGCATAATCCCTTGACTGGTGATCAGAATTTTCCACAAGTCGCTACTCACTTCTGGCCCTGGTTGACCTTGATGTGCCACTTGCGCCAAACCTTGGTAGGGGCGAACATGCGACCGGAACGGCACATGTTACCGAAAGCGGCCTGACCGGCACGGTGGGTACCACCACCAGAGACACGGGGGATACGGGCAACGGCACGACCTAGTGTGATGCCATTGTTAGCAACGTGATCCGAGAGCTTTGTGTGTGGCTGTTATTTTGGTCTTGGCGCCTCAAATTGAGCATCGTCTGAGGATTGGTTTTCGAGAAGGCACCCAGGCTAGCGATAGCAAGTCCAATGATGCCTAGTCGTCCCTGTCCCTCAAAATCTGCCAGGTTTGATGCTTGATGCCCTTGATCTCTCAAGCCCAAATATTCGCCCATTTCGGGTTGCACTAACCAGTTCCCCAAGACTCGGCAGAGGTCTGGTGACCTGCCTTCTCGCTAACGGCGTACGGCTGGCGCTTGTTCTTTGCCATTCCCTTGTGAACCTGCTGAACAATGTCGGGACGGATCGGTGCCGTGAAGACATTGGGGATCGGGTGGGTGGCACCGCTGGCCTTGCCATCGGCGCCGATGATCGTGACGGTCGGTCGGGAAGCCATTGCGAAGATTTCTGCTGTCTGGTTCGTGAGGAAATTCGTTCGAATTAGCGATCGAAACTCGTTTTATGAGTATTCAGGCTCTTCAAGAGTCTGACGGCGGGTGTAAATCGCGAGGAGGCTCACCTCTGGCTGGTCGGCTGTCTGTTGGTTAGTATGTCCTCGAAAAAGGCACGAAAGCTTTTTGCTTCGTTTTTGCTCCTCTAACGACAATTTTCGTGGGGGGCAATGGTCGGTGGGGCTACTTTTTTTCGTGAAACTAAGTCACGTGCAAGATGGAGCTTCGTTCGAGGTTTGTGATTTTGAAAGCTCCGTAAGGACCCTAACCCGGATCATGCAAGCTGTGTTGTATTGTAGCAGTTTGAGGACCCACGTTGCCACGTTCTTTTCTCACCACTTGTTCCAGAACGTCAGGCACAAGTGCCCAGCTAAACTTGGGTTATCTTTTTCCCTAGATCCGTAGATTTTGCCTGAGACTTCTTTATAACATCCTCCGGCAATGTGTTACCCGACAGACTTCTCCGGCCAATAAAGAAAATATAGTGCAGTACAGCTCCAGTATATGGCCCGTCCTCAAGTCCTACAGCCCTCCCAGGCACCAGAGCGACACCCCATCCACACTCACAATCACCCTCTCACTGTCTCTCTCTACCCCTTTCTTTTCCTTTGCCCATCACCACCATCATCAGCCACCCCCGGCCAAGGCTCTCAATTGCTCCAAGGCCTCCTCCCTCGCCCTACCCTGCGCATTTCTCCTCGCCTCGTACAGCCTGCCCGGCTCCTCGGCAGCAGGAGAACCGGGCATCGGGCGCGGGTAGTGCTCTCTGGTGCCCGCCGACCCCAGCGCAAGTCTGAACCCGCCACTGCCGTCAAAGTCCTCCCCGTAAAGCTCAAACTCTTGGAGCTGCTCGTTTCCGACCGGGAGACCAAGCGTCTGCGTTGCATGTAGTAAGGCGAGGCACTGAAGTAGTCCTTGCCAGTGTCTGGTGTGCATTGTCTCTTCATCTCAGAACATATGCTGCTGAGTGTGGTGTGTGATGTTGACGTTGACTAGAGTGGTGTTTAATTTGTGTTTTATCGAAACTGTGGCGTCTGTATAAACCGCCAACAACGCACCGTGTAAAAGAGTGATGTGCTCAACTTGGTAGCTTTCAACTTCGCTCAAGAAGCCGGGGAAGTAATCGATTTCAATGATGTAAGGGTCCCAAAGACTTGGGGACCGGGTAAATTGCTTCAAGGACACTCTGCAAAACGGTGGTCGGTGCTACCTCCAATTATCCAGAAACTTCTGTCGTCTGGAGCTCCCAGCGTGTGCATACAGCATTCACTCAAATTTTCAGGTATCTTGTACCTAATTGCTGTGTGCTCGGGGCGCTGGCTTGTTATTTTCATGCTCTCGATCGTGTATATCAAAGCTCCGACCATGAGCTATCATATAATATGTAGCTATATGATTCGCTCACTTAGCTACATATAGGTCGACTCAAGTTGAATGGCTCTATTAATCAAAAAGACTGCTCGGAAGCACATACGATTTCAGTTTGACCTTTCAGTAGTAACATGCCCAGTGTACGACTGTTAACGAAGACAAATCGGCCACAGACATGGTACCATAATTAACAAACAAGATGGCACTGTGAGGCATTGGAAACATCCCTTGACAGTTACTTGCTTCACTCGGACTCGAGCACACAAAGCTCATGGGTCATCATCATCATTTTACACTCCAAAAAAGGTCCCAAACTAGTCTACAAAGAAAGAAAGAAAGCCCCGAATATGCCACCAAAATAAAAATAAAATGTGAAAGTACTTCTACATACAGAACGCCACCTTTCATTTTGCGTCGCTTTTGATACGACAGACGCCGTTCGAGTCTCCGATGCGTCCATTGATGAAGGGCATTCTCATGATATCACTTCCCCTCTGCCTGGCTCTTTCACTCATACCTCTGCCACTTCCTCTCGTAGTCATCTACCCTGTCGAGGCGATTCTGTGCCTGGTAGTGCGCCATGCGCGCCTTGCAATCCTTCTCGATGTGCTCCCGCTCCTCGACTACGCGGATGAGCCTGTCAAGATCGTTGGTGCGGCAAGCCTCGGCAAAGTGGCGACGCATCCGCGCCGAGTACAGCTGGCAGGCCGCCCGGCGCACGCGCTGAGATCGGTAGAGAAACTGGCTCGCCAGCGGGTTGCTCCTATCGATCTCGGGCTGCACGACCTGCTCGAAGCACTCCTCGCATGCCGTGAAGCGGGGGAAGTTGCGTATGGTGTACCACTCGCGGTCGGTCAGGTACTCGTCGCGCGCGCAGTCGCCTAAGCTCAGCCGTCGAAGCTTCTCGTAGAGCCTGCGCACTTCAGGGATTGAACCGCGGGATATGGCCCTGTCCGATGTTTCCTCGAGCAGATCAAAGTAGTCGAGGAACCGTAGACGCTCTGCGGAAAAGTGCAACGAGCATATCGCCTTTGTGGGCTCGGCTTTGGGGTCTACCGGCTGGAAGATGCCGGCAAGGTTGGGGAACAAGCTCTCAACAGAATCTGCACAGTATCCGCATACTTGGAAGCGTTCCACAGGCCGGTTGTCTCTAGGATTGCGAACTGTGAACCAAAATCGCGTCGTTCGTTGCTCGCCAGAGCATGGCTGGTTCCTGGCGTCGACTACAGCAATGTTTTGTAGCAGTTGCAGGTTTGGCAAGCCAGACTTGCGCGTCATGAGCCAGGAAATGCGGTACCAAGCCGAAGCTCCAAAGTCACACCCAATAGGTTTGTCCATGGGTCTGAATGGGGCCGGCACAAACATATGAGCGTACTCAGTATGCGCAAATACTCCCGTATAACAATCAGGACATATATTGAAGTTGTTAGATTGCGGAAAGGTGAGCCAATCCGTCAACCCGACCTGAGGTGTCCGGCGAGGGCATACGGGCAGATCGTTAACCCATCCCTCGCTGACATCCTCGGAGTACTGCCTGAAGGATACGACCTGCTGGTCTGTATTCACGTTTTCGTACGGCTGCACGGCAGGTGGGCTGTACGGGGACTGTTGCCATGATCCAACCGACGAGGCCGAATCCTGACGCTGGGCTGGTGGAGGCATCGGTGTGTTCATACGCTCGATAGGCTCGATGGCTCCATTTGGCATACTAGTAAGAGCAGATGTAGCAACAGCGGCACCAGCAGCCATTGTGGCACCTATAGGGAGGCTCATTGATGCGGTAAGGCTAGGCATCTGCGCATGCTGAGTTTGGGGTGATGTTTTCGTCGGCGAGGAAGGGCCAGGGGCGAATGGTGACGTGGAGCCTTCATCCCCTCGGCGTCGCTCCTTCATCTGAGGGAACGTATATGAAGAGCGCGGGCTCGGTAGCGGAGGGGTATCCATGCCCGCAACCGAGCCCCGAGGCGATGTCAACGGGGTTTCACGTCGTGAGCTCATTCTGCTGCTGAGGGAAGGCCTAGTTATCGACTCTGGGCTGAGCAGGTAGTTCGGATCGCCGCTCATCAATGACGTACGGCTCTCTCGCGGGCCTCGAGCAGACCGGAGTGAGCTCGCATAGTCATCGCTTGATTCATCGCTGTTGTGCGATGAGCGTTGGCTTTTGTATGAATCGCTTCTCGATGGTGGCTCACGCGTCCGATCTCGGTTCCGCTTTTCTCGGTCCCTGACACGTTCTCTCTCCCTCTCCCTGTCACGATCACGATCACGATCACGATCGCGGTCCCGTTCCCGGTCTCTTTCCCGCTCAGAGTACCTTCGCGATGGGGGAGATCTTCTCCTATCTGACCTCTCTGACCTGACCGAACGCTCCGAACGAGTTGGCGAACTTCTCCTGTCCGAACGAGGTGGGGATCCGCCACCGTAGTATCTACGTCCATCTGAGCGACGTGGGGAGATATTTCTCCTGCTAGTGCGAGGACTAGATTCGTCATACTTCTTCTCCGATCTTCTGTCAGAGTACGCCCGCAACGGTCTCGGTACTTCAATGCTGCTAGCCGAGCGTCTGGGGGAGTCCTCGTAGTGTTTTGTTCTCTCGTATGAGATTGCGCTTCGCTTTTCGCCCTTGTCGTCGTAAACCTTGGGCCTGGTCGAGCTGTGAACAACTGTAGAGCGTGGCCTTTCGCCGTTGGATGGGGTGTTGTGGTTCATGTCAAAGTAGGCCCTGTCACGTCCCTTGGTGGAGTGCTTAATCACAGTGGGGTTAGGTGATAAATATGCGTCGCTTGGGGAATCAAAGTAGTCGGTACGAGGGCGCTGGTTGATAAATGCAGTTGACTTTCTCCTCGAGATTACTGGGGATGGTGCACGAGATCGTGCTCTTTGTCGTTCCCGAGACCGTTCCCGAGATGAATTCCTGCCGGAAGGGTTCCGGGAAGCGGCTCGGGATGCAGCTCTTCGGCGCTCCCTCGATCGATCCCTGGATCGGTTTCGCGACCGGTCTCTCGTGGATACATCAGTTTCGATGCGAGGCAGTTCACTGCGGCTTCTCCTCAGCCTCCTCCGCTCTGTGTCGACCTTGTCCTCTGCAGGCGTTGCTTTTTCGACAGGCTTCAGAACAACTGGTATTACGCTGGGCATAGTGTACTTGCGACCAGTGTTGGCCTTGTAGCCCTCATTCTCCGGCCTTGGCTTTGCATCTTCCTGCTCTCCACCACTGCCTCTTTTCTTGGGGCTGTCGTCGGACTCATTATCACTGGTAGCCTTGGCTCCGACAACGTGCACAAATCGTCGCTCTGGATTGGACTCGTGCACCGGAACAAGGATCGGGTTTTGCTCTAGTTCTCCACGGTATTGAACCTCCTCATCGACTGTTAATGGGGACTGCAATTGAGAATTTGCATGCTCTTTAGCCAGTGAAGAAGCCTCGTCCTCAACACTGGGTGCTGGTGGATAACGGGGGATTAAGTCATTAGACCGGGGGACCTGACGGTCGAGTTTGGACGACTGATTCGCGCGAACAGGCGGTGGGGGATCGGCACTGGGAATTCAATCATGGCCTGGTCAGTTTCGTCTCAGCTTTTCTTTGGGGGCGTTCAAAGGCGTTGTTTCTCAGGATCCAACGCAAGCATATCTGACCAAGTAATCGCGCATAAATAAAAGAAAATGGGCTGAACACTTACGGGTTAGGTGTTTTTGCTCGCGGCTCTGGGGCTGTCCATTGTCCAGCTTGGAGGTTGTTGATTTCAACCGAGTCCATCATCCTGGCACTTATAATTTTATCGGTGCAGGAAGAGAGAGGAGAGAGAGCGAGAGGGCTTCTGAGATCGCCAAGCTCTCCCACTCAAGCCAGCGGTCTCTCTCCGCGCTGTGTGAGGCTATTCGCGCACACGCGCACTTCTCCTTGAGGTGAACTCTCCTCAAAATTTTGGTTTTGGTGCTTGCCAATTGCTTCTGCTAGTTGTGGCGCATCATACAAAAAAACCCTGATTGACGGCTGGGAGAAAGAGCTGACTGCAAGCTTAGTCGGGCTCGTAGATGTTCTTATGCCCAACGAATGGCCCCGATTACTGTGTGAGGCGGGGACCGGGGGTTGGTGGTAACCAGGGCGAGGTGAACTGGGCCAAGTAAAGCGGGGCTGCCTTGTGTACTGGTCAGGGGAAACAGAAACAAAAAGTCCCAATGGGAGAAGATCAACAAGGAAACCAGGCACAATAAAGAACAATCTGAAGTGGGAGTAGTCAAATAGGTTCAATCGTCTTGGAAAAATGGCTTTCTTCCCTTCTTCTTTTACCTCGTTAGCTCAGAAATACGCCAGTAAAGAAGTAGTAACGGGTAAATACCGTAAGCGTAAGATCAGTCGAACTGCGGAGCAGAGGACGGAACGGCAACCTTCTTATTTAGCGACACAACCACAACCGGGGCTCGATCGATCTCCGCGTGGAGTGGTGTTTTGTTGGGGGGCTCGGGATGCAGGATGTGAGGGGCGTGTTTCTCGTTTACGGAGTGCTCTTAGAAGGATTTGCGGTGCTGTGCGTTTACAGTGCATCACTCACCTAGACGCCCAGCCATCAGTCAGAAATTGATCGATGTCTGGGTTAGCACCGGCGGTCTCGGGTTGCCACCACCGAGGTACCCTCATATGCAAGAGGATATGCACGAAAGAGGACCTGCGCAAGAGGAGACTACCTATTACGCAGTAGAACCACTCACTGCCTATACTACCGTACAGCAACGACAGACGGTCTGTCTGAGACTTGGGTGAGGCGGACTGGTGACAATACACCGATACTTAGTTTTGTTACCTGGTACGGAGTAGGTAGTTCTCAAAGCCACTGGTCTTAGCTAACTAAGGTAATCAATCATCTTACCGCAAGGCAAACAAACGTTCGAGTAAAGTAGTGCATGTCCCTTTTTTCATCATCGGTCGGTTGGTTGGGCAAGATAACATGCAAACTCCCGTCTGATGACGGATTCCCGATAAGTGAGTGCCTTGTCACACTCAGTACAAGATCCCTAACGGGCAACAAGACAGTAATCATATTGTACTCCTACTGGGGATTACTACATTAAACAATCATTACGAATCACCGAAAAAAGTATCTTTTCTCCGGTAACGAGTCTGTGTAGCCTGCACCTGTGGGTACATGAAATGGCATTTGGGAATCAATAATCAAAAGTCTCCAAACTGTCCTATTTACGGACAGGCTTTTCAAACAGTCTCACCCAGGTATACTATGTCGAGTTGTAGTTGAACTTCAGACGACTTAAACATTCTAAAATCCATGCGGCTCTATAGCTTTAAATCAAGCCAACGACCAGCGGACCAGCCGTAGCAAAACCAGATGGGTTTTTTTCTTCTTTTCTTTTTTTATTAACAAACTGTCATCTCATCTTGGGCAAAGTAATCCGAAGCAATACACACATGTCAGCCCCTCTAATCATGCGGTTTGATCTACGGATTTACTTGGACAAGCGCACATGAAATGGGAGAATGCACACAGTATTTCAGGCTTATTAGTGCCAATGGATTGGATTGTGGGATAATTGTCAAAAGGAGGGGTAGCATGTCGAGAGACAACGGTTATGTCGGGTGGGAGCGGGGCAGCAGCGTGTCGCGAACAAACCACCAGCTTCTTGCAGCGCTCTCTTTCAGCACTAGCGCGCCGCCCTGGCTTGGCCCTGCTATGGACACCACGCTTGGCAACGGCTACAGGACGAGAACGGATTTTGACCACAGATGAGATGAACTTGGATTACTACAGAAATTCCAAAAAGGCTTTTTTGGCTCTTGCCTGTTAAGGCAGAAAAGATCAGAGGCCACCCGACCAAGCCGACGTACCTACCGGTAGATTGCAGTAAGGAAGGATTCCCCTTCTACAAAAGTAGTCAATTACCTATTCTAGTGTCAACGTTTCTTGTTTTCCCGCCAAAACAATGCCAATTATGTTTCTTTGTGACCTCGGTCAGCAATAAAGATAGGTGTACGTACAGTGCAGTACAAGACACCACTACAGTAAATCTCCAGACTTACTTCGTACAGCGCAGAAGAAGAAAAAAAGACCAGGGTGGGTTGCATCGCATCATGTTGCGTGCGCCAAACTGTTGATGCTGTGGTGCCGGAGACTGTTCGGGCTCCTCCGCAAACTCCAGCACAGGCCCCAAACCCGACTCCATGATTGATGGTCACGCACCTTTGTCGCTCCCACAACGCGTCTTCGAGATGGTCTTGGTCTCTTGGAAAGTCCTGGGCATACGGCCTCTCCTCGAAATGATTTGCTTTTCACAGAAGGACTTGGCATGGATGACGAGTTCAATTCTATCCGCAACCGGCGGCCTCCTTTCAGCAATACAGTCGGCGGTACGGGTCGATTTTGGAAAGAAAAAAAAAGTTCCATCACTGCAAATACCCCGTTGCGACAAGACAAGAGACCCTTTGCCGCCCGTGAGCTCGGCCCCTCGTCGTCGTCATCATCGCCCATCCTCCTGACATTCTTCGAACCCGTTTGAGGTCTTGTCCCGGTAGGAAAATATAAGCCTCATTGAATGGATCACGGCAGTGTCAGTCTACCACCTGGAAGTGATCTAAAATGGCGCGGCATATGCGTCCGCTCCACGCACTTATGTACTCGTGCGTTGGCGCTGCGTCCCAACTCGAAAGTCTAAAGCACGTCGACGTCAAAGGGGACCTCTCATCTCTTGGGACTTCAAAAAGCTGATGATGTCGGTACTACCTACAGTACTGTCCCTAGTGCTGTGGGTTTGACGACAACATCCGTCTTGCCCGACTCCCGACCGAGGTCACGCATCTTGTGCGGGTCGAATGGAGAAGTCGTCGATCGTTTTTGTGGCTCAGACGAACGTGATCCATCGCACAACTCCGGTATGTTATTTTTTTTTCTTCTCTTGCCCGCGGCTACCTGCTTCAACCGGTAAGATAATGCGGCTAGTTTACCTAATGCTGTATTTATTGGAACCCTTTTACTGGCTTGACAAGCCTTGACTTCGGCACGGAAAACGCCCCTCGCTTTTCTTTTAGTCTTTTGGTTCGTATCGTTCGCCACAGTTTTCATTCCCTTGCCACTGCCTCTGTTGCCAAGAACTTGTTGATTTATCTCTGCAGCACATTTTATGTTGCCCTAGTCTTGTGGGTATGTCGCCCGCGAGAAGTCTCTCCGCTTCGATCGCATGTTTTTTTTTGGACCAGTGTATCCGATATGCTGTTGCGTCCGCTTCTAGTTCTAGTGTGCGCGGTGCTGAACATCTTCTGGCGAGATGAGCAAAAACCAGCCGTCTTGGTATGGATTGTACTAGATAGACTAGGACTAGGTCATCACAAATCGGCATTCCACAAATAGCACGGAACTGGCTGCAAGAAACAAGACCTTTCAGCCTTGTAGGAAAAAAAAGCCGGCGTTTCTTTCGAGGGGGATGCAATGCGGCCGTGGACTGACTGCATAAGCCTGTATGCAGAGATCCTGTTCTGGCAGTGTATACAAGGCGGGTGCAGGGTCAGATCCAATCACACCGCTATTATGACAAGCATCCCATAACTCTATCAAGGGGTATACAAGGTATACTGAGTCGTACAAAGTAGATTTCCTTGACGTGCTTTCCATTGCAGGATAAGCCTGGGTCGGTCCAGACTCCAAAAGGTCTTTCTGATGGTCGATATCACACTGACAGGCCGACAGCAGACGGTAACATCGGTTAATAATATGTTATAAGCTTGTTCGAGTACTGCAAGAATGTGGTCTTTGTGCTGAAGTGCATTCCGCATAAGCAAAGGCCATAGAAACCACCAATTGGTACCTTGGTCCAATTCAGTCAGAAATATACGATTATGTGTTGTTTCTGATCGGTCGAAATACGCAAAATGTTGTGATACCTTGCAGCATCGTACCACGCGTTGGGCATCAAATCCTTCCCACAACCTCATAGGGGCTAGCCGCCTTGTCCAGTCGACCCAGCTTAAAGAGTCTGACTACCTTTGGGGCAGGCAAAAATGCAGAAATGACAGGATATCGGCCTTTGACTCAATGTCTCTATAGGCCGACAATCTTGGCGAATCAAGGGCAAATTCGAGGCTGCACAAGGCGACCAGAATGCCGTGACACATTGCAATATATCAACCATGCGACTACGCGCCGGGATATTTGCGGAGTCATTTCAGAAGCGGTCACTGTCACCGACAGTCAAAGCTGGCAGTTGACAGAAGCCTGTGGTTTTCAGGGCTGACGGGATTATTGCGGTGTATGGCAGCAAATCCATGTTAATCCATACCTGCGGGACTATATCCTGGAAAGTTGACCGCCTCCAACTGGCTTGTTGGATACGTTTGGATTTTCTAAACCACCAAATCTTATTGAACACATGGAAGCTACTTCTGAAAAGTCTCTGGGAGTCTTGAAATCAGTCTACTGTAGGTGCCTGACAGGCTGAGTCCTAGACTGCATGAAAATCGCATGAGGTAGACTGTAGGTGGTTACGTATGCTGACCGAGTCGCGTCAAGAGTCATTATTATCAAACCTTGAGGAAAGCGTCAGTATTGTGCTATTATTAAATCTTTATGCCTCTTAAATTCGCTTGAGGCTGTTTTTTGCGTTTCATCAACACTTCAAACTACACGCGAGGTCTCAAATCGGCTGTATGACTTCGTTTCTTGAATAATTTCCAACTTAGTAGCTTAGCTTTTTCCACGGATTCATGTCAAAGGTCTATCTATTGACCAGCACCAGCGAGGGATAAATAGCGCCATGAAATCTCGTTTATTGCTCCTGTGAATCCCAAGCAGCAGCTTCCATTCCAATTCAATCACGATCCTATACTAAAACGCTTTAAAAACTTATATACAATAAAATCCTTGCCGGCAAGATACATTTCCAAGTCCATTCTTTCAAAATGAAGTTCACAGTCACAACCGTCCTCCTCTTCGTCGCCTCCGTCGCTGCTCTTGCTGTCGACCCCAGAGGCGCCCCTCCCGGATCCGCTCATCTGAACATACAGAGCCGCAAACCCTTCTGTCCCCCCAACGGGGACGAATGTGAAATTAACAACTGCTGTTAAACACATCGTATCTAAACGAGGCCACTGAAGGTATGTATGTGGTTGTCCCTGTAAGGGATCGAATCCTTTTTTTATTTATTTTTTTATTGTCAATGTTTGATGCCTAACTTTTGTTCCAGAGGATAGGCACTGTAGTCATCTGTTACAGTACAGTTATGGATGCTTCAGGTCTGATCAAGATTGAAGGGTGCTTCTACTATTACTTGGGTATTCCACTGGAAGACAGTACCAAAGATTTGGATAATCGTCGGCGTTTCTTCTTGTCCTCCGGTCCAGGCAATCGAGAGCTCCTTTGACTTTACGAAAGGGATATGTATGGAATACTGCTCAATGTCTGCAAAACCAAGCTAGTTGCATCGGAATGAGCCCTCTAAATAAAGGAAGATCTAGACCGTCCAGTCCACCCCGCATTATATCGAACCTCTCAGACGTGTGTTTGCATATGTGATGGCCAACCTATCAACATGGAGAAAACAAGAGGATCGATTCCTTAAAAGGGTGTAGCACACGAGTCGAAAAAAAAGCATCACATGCAGTGCCCACGAGACATGCCCGCAGATGCAAGCTGTGTACGCTAAAGCAAGAAGAGACATGCATCGAGAAGTTATTGGCCATCCGGCACTTCCGTTGCGATTGCTCAAGTGCCGCCGATCACCCGGCTCCCGCGGAGCCGATGCACTCCCGGATGAGGTGCTCAGTCTGCGTTCAAAGCTGGGCCACCAGCCGCAGATGGACAACAGATTTGGAATGAGCGAGGCAGATTCAAACCAATGAAAGAGTCATCAAAGCTGTTATGCACGAGACAGGCACCGGGTTTATATGGCCGTCATCACTCATCCAAAGGTGATTAGGAAAGTGGCAACTCCGTCATTCTTCCACGGCAGTACCGGCGTCCTCTGCATGACGATCCGATAATTGAGAATCGGTCGTACTCACACAGCAGGTCCTTGTACTTCGTCCACTCGTAGCATGGGCGCAGAGATCCTCAGACCGGATCCAACCCGCATGACGATGTTTTATGTAACATATGCTCGCCACCAAACGAGAACATGCCCGCAAAAGGCTCAATTCCCCGATCGATGAGCTCCGGTACCACCTCCGGACGTGCTTCCGGACCTGTGGTGACGCTTCTTCTGCCGTCTTTCCCTATCGGCCCCTCGTCACCATATGACACAAAGAACCTGTCTCAACTGATAGATTAAAAGGTACGAAATCTGTTCTTGTTTTGCAGTTTGGGTTACAGAACAAGATAAGGGTAAGGTTTGGTTCGCTTGGTAGTTATCAAAGAGTCCAACACGCAAGCTTCCTTTTTTTTTTGCCACCGGCGCCCATTGGCCGCAAATCTAATAACAAAAGAAAAAAAAAGCAGGCCAGAGTCCCCAGGGTATCACCCCATCCAAGCCCGAACCCCCAATCCCACAGGTCTTTTTTCGCCTTTCTAACCCGATCAGTCGACCAAGAACTCCTCGATATCCTTGTCCTCGTCGTCACCAGCCTGGTCAGCCAGCTTCTGCTCGTGGTCCTCGAGGATCTTCCTGACGACCTGGCGCTGGCGTCTCCTGGCCTTCTTTCCCCATTGCGCGGGGGCGGCGGGCTCTCCGTCCTCCTCGTCGTCGGTGTCTTCGGGGACGCCGGCGATCTGCTGGCCGCGGAACTCATTGGGGGACATCTTGGCGCGCTGCTCGGCGGCCTCGGCCTCGGCGCGGGCCTCCTCCTTCTCCATCTGCTTCATTTGCACCTTTCCGGCCAGGCTGACCAGGTACGGCCGCACGAGGAGGTAGGCGCAGATGGCGGTGATGAGGCGGATCCACTGCTGAGCAGACATTTGCGACAGCGAGTTGCCCAGGTTGTTGCGCACGCGGTCCTTGACCAGCGTGGCCATGTTGTACAGTCCGTCCATGGCTTGTTTTGGGAGGGTTTGTTGTGGTCGCGGGGGGTTGGTGGTGGGGAGGAAGAGTTGGCCTGGTCGTTCAGCGCCCAATGCTGAGAGGTGACAAAGGTTCGGCTATTCTCGTAGTCAATGGCGTGAGAATTTATGCTAGAAAATAGCCAGAGACAATTAAAACGGTAGATTAAAAAGTAGAGAGCAAATGGGAACTTATGCTTACAATGAAATTAAAGACCGCAACTTGACAAGTTGACGAAAAAAAAAAACACAGTCGCGCGCGATTAGATGAATCGGACCCCCTGATCAAGATTTCCCATTACTTCCGTATCTGGTTGCTGGGGAGAGTGGGGACCAATGCACCCAATAAAATTTCTTTGTTTTGCACGTTCAGGACCCTTCGACTCTCCAGGACAAGGGTTAGAAAGGAAGAGCTTTTAGCGGGGTCATTTCGTCAGAGCAAACAATTAATTAGGACTTTCTCCAACGCGTTTGTCTTCAACGATTTAACGCGTCGGCCTCATTCTGCTAATCTTACTTGGGTGGTTCGCATTTGTCTGTTTGCCTTGAACAGAGTCGCCCGAGATGGACGAGGAAGAAGATTCAAGAGAGGCAAGTCACCAAGTGTTTCTTGCTCAACAATCGTCTCTAACGGCAACTAATTGGACAAATCTGAAAGTATTAGCGACTTAAGGCCGCCTTGTGGTTTGCGGTGGGGAAGATTGTCGATGAGGGTTGGTAACAGAACACATCCATACATCATGACAGGACTGGTTTGTATGAATGAAGAAAACAAGTCCAATTAACGAAAATCAACCTTTAGAGACGATGAAAAAGCAAAGAAATGCTACTCCTCAGTTCATAGGCGCTTTGACAGACATGGTTTTCACACAAATCGGTGCGCCCAAATATCAGCCAGTTCTCTCTCCAATGATTCGCATCACATTCAACTAACCAACAGTCTGCTCGGGAACTCCATGTGTAGAGAACGTCGCCAAGGATTTGGAGAGCTTCAGCAGCCACGCGGGCCGCAGCACAATCACGACGGACGACGTGCTGCTCCTCGCGCGGAGGAACGAGGACCTGCACAATATCATCAAGCAGGAGGTTGATCAGCAAAAGGCCAACAAGGCCAAGGCACGCAAGGGAAAACAGAACCAGTAAAAAAAGAAAAAGAAAAAGAAAAAAAAAAGGATTCAGCTTTGGCCAGTCGGTATGGCATGTTGACCGCGAATGCGAATATTTGTCAGTCACAATAGCGACAAAAGACAATTTAATGACAAATCATGCTCCTTGGTCTTGCTTGCTCTTCTCAATCGTGACGGTCCGGAATGACGAGGTGGTGTCCTAATTGCCGAAACAAAGAAGAAGCAGCACCCTGCAGCCAGGGGTGCACAACAGTACAATAGATAGCGCGCGCGCACGCTAAACCGCTTTGGTAACCCGCGCGGCAGTCCCACTTGCCCGCTTCGGACTTCAGCCACGCCGCCAAGGTCCGCTGACAATTCCAGTCACATACTCACAAAGACCAAACCGACCGCTCGGCGACTTTGCAGAGTAGTTTTGTAAGTTCAGGAACAGAACAGACGGATTCTGCAAGCGGCGCGGCGCGGCTATTCCTACTCACAATGATTCACAACCATATTCATGATGTCTCTACAGGGTATAAGAATGCAGAGATGAACGGGCTCAAAATGTCTGGTCGGTTCTGTTGTTGTTCATCATCACAAACATCAAGCTTCTCTAGCCTCCCATAGTCTCAACAGCCTTTTGGCCTCAATCAACAGTACAATATACTACACTTAGCTGCACCCAACCCTACAAACCTTCCGTTCTTCAAACATGACGCAGTCAAAGACAGTGGTCGTGCTCGGCGCTGCCATGGCCGGAGTTCCAACCGCCTTCAAGCTGCTCACGCAAGTGGCACCAAAAGTTGCCGGAGGGCTCAAAGTGATACTCGTCGCTCCCAACACGCACTTCTTTTGGAACCTCGCCTCCGTCAGGGGCGTCCTCCCGGGCAACCAGATGCCCGACGAGAAGCTTTTTTACCCCATCGTACCGGCCTTTGCACAGTTCAACTCGTCTCAGTTTGAGTTTGTGCTCGGCAAGGCCACAAAGCTCAACCCGGAAACAAAGAGCGTCTTGGTGACGGCCAGTGGAAAGCAGGCTTCCGAGAGAACGATCTCCTACGACATGGTCGTCGTCGCCACTGGCAGCTCGGCCAAGGAGAGCATGCCCTGGAAGATTGTGCAGGATGTCGAAACCACAAAGAGCAAGCTGCAAGACATCCGCACAGAAGTCGAAAACGCAAAGTCCATCGTAGTGGCCGGAGCTGGCACCACTGGAATCGAGGTCGCCGGCGAGCTGGGCCAGACCTACAAGGGACAAAAAGACATCACTCTCATCGTCAACGACGAACTGCCCCTGGCCCCTGACGTGCGCAGCGACATTCGCGCCCTGATCATCGATGAGCTGGAGCGGCTCGGCGTCAAGATCATCAAATCGAGCCGCGTCACAAGCGTCAAGGACGACAGCAGCAGCCGCACCGGCGGCAAGACGCTCGAGGTCACAAGCAAGACGCAAGGCACCACCTCGACGATCCGCGCCGACGTCTACCTCCCCACTTTTGGCGTCGAGCCCAACACGGACTTTGTGCCCGCGCACCTGCTCGACAAGACCCGGCGGATAAAGACCACCAACCGGCTGCTGGCCGAGGGCCACGACGACGTCTACGTCGTGGGCGACGCCTCAAACCTCCAGGCGCCCCAGTCCATGCACGCAGACGCCCAGGTCACGTACCTGATCAAGGAGCTCGAGGCGCGGCTCGTGTCGGGCCAGGGCCTGGCCGAGGAGTACAAGCCAGACGAGACCGTCAAGTTTGCAATGAGCATCGGCAGCAAGCGCGGCACGGGTCAGATGGGCACGTGGAGGCTTCCGTCGATGCTGGTGTGGTGGGTCAAGAGCCGCAATCTGTTAACGGATAGGGTGCCCGACTACCTCAGGGCTTAGTCGGGGCTTGTTTGATTGCGGCATTGCTGGTGTTAGCTGGCTCTTTCTTCTGCGGGTTCTGACCATGCTTATATCCTAATACTTACTTATCTGTCTCATACTTCTTTTGGTATTCTATTATAATCTTTCATATGTTTAGCTTGGTAGCAATTATAGAGCAAATTAGAACTCGTCATCAAATTATCGTCTGGCTGCCTTTCTCACTTTCCTGGACACACATGTTGATTAACACCCAAAATGCAATCAGTGAAGCCAATATGAGATCACTTGCCTCTCAGCTTGATTAGATATAGAAAAAGGGCTTACTTTCCTGATTTCATCAGTTAATACGCCGTATCCATGAGCAAACCACATAGCGAACGTAAAGGGGAGCAAAACACAAAAATCTCACCAGGCAGCCCGTAGGGTGCCTAGCTACGAAAACCCCCAAGAGGGTTTTACTTCGTGGCAAGGCCCGGGGTCGAGCCCCGGCCCTTGAGTTGGAAGGGCGCAAGGGGACGAGGTCCCCCCACGAGCTTCCAACTGCACCACGGGGGCAGGAAACGGATCCCAGCACCCCCGTGGCGCGGTGACAGGAAGCTCTGGTCTGGGGATTATAAGGGGAGGGATGTTGGTGGCTTGTTTGTTGGCTGGGAGGTAGCATGAGGTAACCCCCCCTCCTGGATATCTCACTCGATGGCATGTTTACAGTAGATCGGCTGGCTGTTTGCCTCTGACCATCCTAGCCGTCTGATAATGCTGCCTTGTTTTTCATATCTACCATCAAGGTAGGCATGCTTTCCCTACCTAGTTAGGCAAGTACCCTGCCATTCACTCTGCTTTTATATCCATATCATCTCCCTGGCCCAAAAGCAGGTCACTTTGATAAACCATTGATTTCGTCCATCTGAGATGGACGTGAGCCAGAGCTGATTTTACTTCCTCCACCTAGTTTTATAGGGTCGACTTTTACACACTTTTGCTCGAGTTTCTACTTATCTCACCAACGCACATTCCTTAATCATACTTCTCGACATTGATACCACCACCTACCTGTCACAGCAGTCTGATACGAAAATGGCCGTAACCTTTTCACCAGGGCGGCGCAACATCACCAGACTCGCCAATGGCGCCCCGGACCTGAACTGGAACCGACCACTAGCTGATGGTGTGAAATCTTGCACCGAATGTCTACTAGAAAGCGCCGACAAACTTGAGGCCTCCGGCTTCAAGGATCACTTTGAGATCAGCTGCGACCACCAGCGTTCCTCAGGAGACAAAGATCACATCGTCCTTGGCTTTCTTCGATTTTATATCATACGGTCATGTGCCATTGACGGAAGCATTTTCGCAGCTCGAGAGGACATTCTGGCTCTTTTCAAATTTATTAAAGAGCATACCGAGCCGCTCGGCCGCATTCCGACTTCGGTGAATCAGATCAAGATGGCCTTACACGAAGCGCTCTGCAAGACTTTGGAAGTGGAGCGTGAGTTCTCAAAAGAGATGAATAAGTTGGTTGTAAGCTTATACCTACGCTGTTCTCGAAATCTACTTTTTGACAGTATTCCCAGATGAGTTGACTGACAAGGCGAAACTCACCTTAAGAGTGAACCAATTATCCATGCCAAGTCTCTTGAACGTATCCAGTCTCGGCTTAGGCGATTGGATGGTTACAAAGCCGAACTTGCTCTGCGGAGGGACCACTTCCGTCTGCGAGGTCCTTTCCCCTACGACGGAGACATAGTCGAAAAGCGCGCCTGGCACCTCGCAAGCCTGCCCCGTCTTCTGCCGACCGATGGCCCATACGAGAGGTTCCACCTGGCCATCGATGGTCTGTTGTTCCAGCAGGAGCGATTCCTGCGAAAAGCGGCCAAGGTGGTATCCGAATCTGTCCGAGATGAGATGCCCCCGGTGCGTCTCCTGAGCCAAGCGCTGCGGCTTCGGGATGGAGTACACGCCGAATACCACTCTGACACTAAGCATCGAGATGACCAAGAGTCTGCTGCCGATGTACAGGAGAATAGAAAGCCTGGAAAGTCGGCACAGGCAGGTGGTGAAACTCGTCACAGGCTCAAGGAGGAGAAGCATCACAAGCTTAAGGAGGAGCCGCGTCACAAACCCAAACAGGAGCGAGGACATGTCATCGCCAAGAAAGTCAAGCCCGAGCCTCAGGATCGCCTCCCGATTGTCTTTCCTGCAGACAGAAAGCGCAAGACAACCCACGCAGCTACTGACGAGCCAGGTCCCGACAAAAGGCCCAAGCTTAGTACCCTCAACTTCGGTGCCGCTCCAAGGCTTGCCACACAAAACAGGAAGGATAACGCACCACGTCCTAAAATTAAAGGCCGAACCTCTGGCGACTTCGTATTTGGCAAAGTGACAAAGTCATCAATGATCCCAGGTTTCCCCCGTAAGACCTGGCGCTAATCTGGATGATAAAACGCACAAGCTCAGCGGGCTTATACCGGGGCAGTCGCGACAGAGCTTAGGGCAGATTCGACTTGATAGTCTATCAAAGGCTGCTCCTCTTATCATGCCATAGGTTGCTTTAACGCTCAGTTACAGGGATAGGATGTTGGGATTTATGGGGATCCTTTGGAGGAACTGCGGGTGTCTTTCCTATTTGCTCTTACCTTTATTCCTGCTGGATCATTGGTGGTTCGGGTTATCCAAAAAAGAATACGGCGCTGCTCAAAGAGAATGGAAATGATACGTTCATGATATCACTGCAGTCTTGGGACACTGCCTTGATTCCATGGCATGCTGGTTATAGAAGTGGTTGTTTGGTATTGAATGCGTGTCGATAGATTACACACGCAGTTGCACCCTACCTACTCGACACGAAAGGCCCAAGTGGGAATCGGGGATCGAAAGAGTTAAAATGAAATAATAAACCAAGACACCGACCAAAGTATGGGTATAGCGTGATCCTCCAAGTTATATGTGCCGTTCCGCGCCAGTGCCGTGGAAATAAAATAAAAAGACGATAGAAAAAAAGGAAAAGAAAAACAAGGCACATCTCGCCAGTGGCCAGATGGCGGTATCTGCTACATTGACGCCGACAACCAGGTATTAAAATAAAATGCCAAAGAAAATAAACAAACAAAAAGAAAAAAGACCTTTTAAAAAAAAAACTCCTTCCAATGCTCATATAATGTGATGCTTTATACTCGGTGTAACCGACAAGGTTCCGCGACGAACTCAGCCCAAGCCGTGTCGAAAATAATAAAGCGAGGTATTCTGTTAGGCTCTTGGCAGGGTCAACTGCTATTGGTTCCCCCTCCTGAAGAGCCGCTTGGTACCTCCGACCTTGTTGATCTCGCCAAAGAAAGTCTCGCCCGGGGATCCGCCGCTTGTAGGAGGAAGTCTGCGCTCGCCGCTAGCAATGCGCACCTTCTCCTTGACGTTCTCGATCCATTCCTTCCTCTCGGCATCGAGCTCGATCTGCTTGCCGGTCGGGCCTGACATGCCGAGCAGGCTGTCTTCTTCGGCCCAGCTAAGGCGAGATGAGGATCTTGATCTTGTTGACGATTCCGAAGGGGGCGTGATTTGGTGGGATTGGTTATCTGCGTGGGCAGTCGAGTCTACAGAGAGAACGGAAAGCGGTGTTTTGGGCTGGAAGGCGTGTCGCACCGCCGAGGCACTTTCATCCATGCCACCAAAGCTGCGTCGCGTCTTACGAACGTGCAGAGGCGTTATGGGAGAATCTAGTGCCGAGGCTGGGCGGTTACTAGGGCTAGAGGTTGGAATGTCCTTCACCTCAACCTTGCTTGCGTTCCCACCCTTTGATCTCCTGCCATGATGAATGGCATACTCCTTGAGATACTCTCCAAGATCTGCCCACCCACCTCCAACCCTCACCATGCATCGATCCCCGTTCTCACCAACCAGTCTGATAAAAAGCTTGATCGGCGGCTCACCAGTCGACTCACGTGATAGATGATAGACTTGGATGTCTCGTTGCATCCGTGATCTGGTCGTTCTGGCAAATGCCGGCGCTAATAGGAAAGCAGGGGTCCCGGCTCTAGAAGATCTTGCTGACATTGCGGACTGGCTCCTTGATTGACTTCTTGGTGTGGAACTGCGGTCAAAGTGCCTTGACGATTTGGTGTTCAGATGTGGCAGCTGCAAATCCGGCGGGTTGAGGTGGTTGATAGGGCTGGGCTGTGACGACAGGTGGATCTTAGCCGGAATCGAGCCTAGGATGGAACTAATCTTTTGCTGGAGCTCGTCAGCGTGATCTGGCCTGATCTGAGGTAGCTGCTGTGGTGTCTCCGGCTCCGAATCCTCAAGCAAAGATGGTTCGAGTGGTGATTTAGGCGGTGTGCCTTCCAGAATACTCTCGTCCTCCTCCAAAAGCGGAGGTATCTCGGTAAAGGAAGTAGATCTTGCACGCTGGTGTCGACTCATCGAGGGTGGCGAACTGGGAGGGCTGATTTCGGATATGCGGCTATTTCTTGCCTGTACCTTGGGCAGTGGTGGGGTTTCGGTCTGCTCATGGCTTGTGATCACGGTGGTCATGGTTGACGCTGAGCTTGTTGGCCTCTTTTCAGAGTCGTCAGGGGTTTGGTCGAGTACTTGAATTGATGGCCTGGGCCGGATAGTCTTGGCAAGTTCTGCTTCCGTCATCATCTTCTCGCAGATGGCTATCCAGTCACCATACCCCTTTTCAAGGCAATCCATACGATCGATCCATTCAGAGGGCACGGTCTCTGGCCGGCCATCCAACTGATCCAGCATAAAATCTATTGCGCGACCAGCCTGTGCCGTCTTTTGTCCAAGCACAGACTTTATGACCTCAAAGTCATGCCGGAGCAACGTAGAACGTTGCGACATAGCAGTCGAACTGGAGTTCTTGTTCATGTCGGCATCGATCACGTTCCATCCTGACCTGAGTGCGATCTCCGCATCATCCAGGAGCTTCAGTGTCATCGGCACCCTTCGCAGGACGAGAAGCCGGACACGCCAGCTGCTCATAAGTCGTACTAGGCGCGAAAGGTTTGGAAGTGTTTGTACTACTGTAGCAGTGACTAGAGCGGTAATGTCGTCCATCTTGTTGTAGAAGGAAGCTGTTGATGCTGTTGATCCTGTTGCCGAGACTGCGGACCTGGCGGACATGGGCGTGCCTGGCCTCGATAATGGCAGGATGTGGTTGTATAGCACATGCCTCTTGATGCCTTCAATATCCATATCGTCCAGCTCAGTTTGTATTGAAACAAGGCGCTGCTCGTAGTGTATAACATCACTGGTCTGTAAGCATCCCAGCCACGCTTTGTCCCCTGCAACGTCATCCTTCTCATCGGCCCTGGTCTCGTCCGCGACATCGTCATAGTACGAGTCGCGTTTCTGCCGCCCCCTAGATGCCGCCGGGTCGAAACCTGAAGAACCATCTTTATCAGTTGGCCAGGCCCATCCTGACAGCTCAGTCAACCAGTCATATATGTTCTTGGACGCTATGGCAGCTCCCAGGGCAAATGACTGCTCTGCGGCTGTAGCTGTGTCAAGACATTTCTTAAGGGCACCAGCGGGGTTGCGGAATGCGTCCAGGGCAGTCGAAGGGGTCATGGAGGAGAGCAGGTCGTCGGTAGCGCGCTGTCCGATGGAGGATATTGAGCTCGACGCATGATGTCGGCTCGAGCCGAGCAAGCGCCCCGTTGGCTGATGAAGGAGGTGAGCCTCACCCATCGTGACGATGGATTCGTCTCGTCTTTGGCGTCAGACGAGGGGACGTCTGATGTATGCCTAGGACTCGCTAGGTTTGTTGTTTGCAAGTAACAGGCGTTGGTGGAAGTCGGGTAAATCGAGGCAAACGAACGTCGCGTATCGCAAGCAAAACGCAGCGACGTTCGGTTAAGAGAGCTTCAGGTATTTAGGCGGGCTGGAGCTCTTTGTTGTCTGCGGGGAAGCTTTCTTTTTTCTTCACAAAGCGCCGCTTCGGACAAAAAGAAGAATCCAGCAAGCTCGGAGCGACGCAATGCAATGCAAAAAGAGGAGGATGGAGGACGAGGCTGACGTCGATAGCGGGTGGCGGGGGATGCTGTGAGAAGCAAAGAAAATAGGAAGGCTTCTGAAAGAATTCGGGGGCGGCTCGCGCACACACGAGGTAACCACAATTTTGCGTTGTCCGAGATATTGTAGAACCCCAACGTGTGTGTTTCAACCGGACCTTCCTCCCCCTCCTCTTTGAATGTCGGGGCGAGCCTGCCTTCCGCTGTTGGTAAGAGTGAAGTGGCTACTGGAGCCTGAAGAAATTCTTTCCCAATAAGTGACGTGTGTCTCGGCCGCGCACCGCCTTTCTGCGCGAAAATGGGCTCGTGCGGTGTTCTGCAGCTGCAGAGACAAAGGACCCAACTAGCCTAGGCGCGGTATTAGGAGCCATGAGGAGCCATAATTGGCAGGTCCTTTGTTTGCCGGATTGTTCAACTGATGAGAATTTCGGTGGATGCGTTGGTTGGATAGGTCGGTAGTTTTTTTTTCGAATTTGTTGTTAATGAGTGACGATAGGTTGGATGGTTAGTTTTGGCTGAAACATGCACACAAAGGAAAAAGAAACGAATAGCAAAGGACAAAAAAAGAAAAGAGAAAAAGAAGTGAATAATGACACAGGAAAAAAAGAAGGTGATGATGCTGTTTGCTTGCTTGCTGAGCCGCGCACCGATCTACGCGCCCGCAATCAATGCCTCTTCTCTCCAAAGGAGCATGAATGATCAAGAAACGAAACGAAAACCCGGCCCAAGCTGGAGAAAGCCATCATTCATGCGTCCTGGGGCCATGGATAAATTTGAACCCTCGTCCAATAGCAACGGGCAGGGATGTATAAGTGGATCCCCTTGAACAAACAAGGACCATTCAGGAAACAAATAATAGTCGGTCTTCTTTTGATCCAACTAAAACTTGCCCGGGATACCAGGCAAGCTTGACGGCAGGCACATGTGCTACCGAGAGTATTTCTATTTCGATCTAGGAAGTGGCTGGACCGCGTGATTTGCTAAAAAAGACTGCTAGATTACTTTAGATACTCGAAAACAGGTTTACTGCAAATCGTCCGAAATCTCAGTGTCATCTCAACAGAAGATAACCCATACTACTGGTAGAGATAAAGAGAAAAAAACCAAAAAGAACCTGCATCTCCACAGAAACCCAGCAAATCCAGATCTCCACATCCATGTCAATGTGCAGTTGACGTGCACATGTCGCGCGACGCACAGATGCCGTTCATAGTCAAGAAGCAAAGTAAAGATGGGATGGCGCCGACAGGCAACCGCAAACGCGTGAGCAAAGGCCGTTTATTGGTCCTTGACCATGGCGAACCAACCAACCATTCCTATCCCATCCCAAGCCATCTTTTAACATGGCTAATGATGATGAATTGGTGGCGGGTCTTTTTTTTTTTTGTCTTGGCCTCTGAACAGTGATGAGACATTTCGCCCGCAAGCATTCTCCCCCCCGCCCTCGGCTGGCGTTCTTGCTTGTTTGACGAAATGAAACGATGCTGAAAGTGTCTTTGTTCGGCAGTTTCCACCCCCTCCGTTTGTAACGCCCCTCCCGCTCGTTGGCATGGAGAGTACCGTAGGAGAGGTAGAGTTGTCCCATTGACGCGCTAAGCCAACGCGCGCCGCTCGAGATGGACGCGCCGCTGGATTGGGTCCGATGTAACATTAAAAATCACTTGGGTGATGAACGACTTTTAAAATTTTCCTAACTAACAATCACCCCTGGTAAATTGAACGCGTAATAAAAGATCGGTTAACATACTTGCCAAGATGAACTTTGGGACCAGTCACATCTAGGCGAACATGAAGCATACCTAGCCATGAAACAAAGTCTAAATAGAACCGTCAACAACATCGTCCGGTGTTGGCTAATCGAAAACAGACAAACGTTAGCCCATAAGGCCACTCTATAGCCAAAAAAAGAAAGCCAAGTTCTATAAACTTAAAGCTTGTACAGGAATACAGTGTACAAAAAACTGCGCCTGGCGGTGGGTATATGCAAGAGATATACTAATCCCTTTTTTTATGTCTCCCCCAAGAAAAATCAATAGAACAAAACAAGACTTTAAAACCCGAACAAATAGTACCCAGGTATCATAGGTTGTGACATCGAAACTGTATGACGAAACGACGTGACCTGCGTGTACTTTTATGTCCCCAAGAATAGAGCCACCCATTCCCATGCCAACCCGTGAAAATAAATAACCAAACTCCCAAAACCAAAATGCGTATGTTTCAATCCAGCATGTCGTGGTTCGCCTTGGTTCATCAAGACAATACAGCTACGTGCTGTGCATTGTTCCCACTCATATGACCGTCAAACATGATCGTGTCGTGACCGTCGTTTGGCAGACCGCCAATCTTCTCTCCGCCCCCATTGTCGTCGTCACCACCGGCTCCACCGGCACCATCAGCCGGGAATTGAAGCCACTGATCAAAGTCGAGGTTGGTGCCCGTCATTGCGTTCCAGTCGAACTCGTCCTGGCCCGAGCCAAAGTCTACCACGTCCATCATGTCGTAGCCATCAACGCCACTCGACGACGAGCCAACGCTCGCCGAGGGTGTGAGACCCACCCCCGAATCCAAGTCCCTCTCGGTATGCGGTGGCGATTGACCCGCTCCAGTTACTACGCGCGCTAGAGCAGCCGGGTCAATGTCGTTGGCGCCCAGAGACCCAAGGGATTCGGCCTTGTGCAAGTCACCCGCAAGATCACCACGGCCGTTCTGCTGCGTCTCAGCGTAAGATCTGTCACCGTGGAAAAGTCCCATCTCGAGCTGGTTCAGATAAGGCGCGTTCTCAGGCGGCGGGGTGGACAGCTCGTCGCCACCTCCTCCCATCTCTCGTCTGAGCGAAGCAGCACCTGCGAGGTTGATGGCAGGTGCTATCGTTGTTGGCTTGGTTCTCAAGCTCACTTTCGAGCCATACTGGCTCTGCCGTTGCATCATCTGCAATTTGTGCATCTGCAGCTGCCTCTGTGCCGCGGCACTTCCCAGCGTGTCAGTAGGACCCGTGGCGCTCGGCTGCGTGTTCAAGTCAATTGCTGCCTTGCGAAGAGCAGCATCTAGGAACACGGTCGCAAAATCGGCAGCCGAATATATGTCCCGCAGCTTCTCCATGACCTGCAGACACTGGCGGAAGCCCTTGGTGGCCTTCTCGCGGACTTCCATCACGGGGTTTTTCATTTCCAGCAGATGGATAATCATGGCAGGAAGGATGACAGTGACGCCTGTCGTCGGCAGGAACCGCTCCAGGCGCAGGCCATGGAGCTCGGTTGCCATGTGTGTGATGCGAGCAGCGCTTTCGCGCACGCGCATGCGTGACATATCCTGCACCTGGCGTGAGGTCGTCGGGACTTGGAACGGCGATGCAGGCAAGAATTGCGGACGGTGGAGAGCCGAGACAGTGGTATAGTAGACCATGTGCAGAAGATTCCTCTGTACTGCAACCGTCGAGTGTCCATGCTGAATATCCATCGTCGTAAGCGGGCGATACTGCGCGGCCGGAGGAAGGTTCTCGAGCCAAGACTTGAGCTCTAAATCAACCACATTGATGCTGTCAATATTCTCAAGGGTCTTGTTGGGGAACAGCATCATTGTGCTATTGGTCGTGTTATCCGGCTTTGCGGCATCCCGGATGAGGACAGAGTATTGCGCCTTGAGCATCCCACTGATCAAGACGCAAAGCTTCGCCTTCTGGATGCACAGTACCGCAAGCTCCTTCTGCATCCCGAGGTCGCGAACAACTGTACACTCGGCAGGCAAAAGCTGGTTCTCGTCCGACAAGGCCTCGACTTCGAAGTCGGCCTCGGTTAGCATTGGCACATCAAAGTCCTCAGCCTTGATCCGGGTCGGCCTCCGCATGCCGAGCGCCACGAGCCTGTCCCGCATGAAGCATGACCACCATATCCGCTTCCATAACCTCTGTTTACGGGGAGCCATGTTTGTGCTGCCCGGGTTGCGGTGAAGCCCGATGGTGTGGGCCAATGAAATGGCGACCCCCATCCAGTGCCACGTATCCTTCTGGTCGTCAGGTGTTTCGTACCAATAGGTCATGAGAAGGAGGGCCTGTACCAGGACCAGCCTATCTGATTCGTAGTCAAAGTCGTACAGAAGCTTACCACCGCCACAATCAGTTAGTCATTTGGGGCTCTTTCTTTCAAGTGTCACTGGAAATGCTTACCCTAGTTTTGCTAAAGTAAAACTTTCGTGCTGCCTTCCTAGTCGGATACCCGGCGTCCCGCAAATGCTTGATATCGACAAAAGCAGTTGCCGCAAACATGACTGCATGATAGAGAAACAGGCTTATCTGCCCACACAGGCCATCCCGCGAATGAATCGCATTGAGAAAGTCGTGTATATCTATCAGGGGCATGTAAGGGTGGACGTATTCCACATATGACTGGAGGAGCGCGTTCTGCAAGCTGAGCTCGGGAAGGGCAAGGGCGCCCTTGGCGTGCAGATACTTGACATCTTCAGAGGCAAGCTTGGCGGGCAGTGGCTTGACAAAGGCAGGAAGCTGCGAAAATATTGAAAGATCTGGCTCCTCGAGGGAACTGAGGAACTGGGCGGTCCGGACGTCGCCAAAGAAACTACCTGGGTTTAATGGAGGGTCGGGCCACAGAAGTCGTTGTTGGTTGTTCAAGCTGTCGCCCAGCTTGGAAAGCAATTCGCTCGAGTTCTCGGATCGGTAATTCGCCCGTTGCTGATCTTTAAACAAACAATCCCGAATGGGCTTGGGTTAGAAACGTCGGTTGCTTGCGTGCATGCTTACTGACAGGTTGTGATAGGATTGATGGTGGGCCCACGTGCTCGGTCGTCGACTTGACATGTGAACGGGCGGAACGAAACGAATCGAATTGAGCCGTGAGGGGGTGGACATGGGAGGTGGGTTTGATGGTTTTTTTTTGGGGTTGGGGTAGGTAGCATTTGGGGTAAAACATCGCCAAGACAAACCAAGACTGACCAAACAAGTTCGTGTCTTCGTACTCACAAATTAGATGAGGAACATGTCCGTGGCCATCCAGGGGCGATTGATCCAAGAGTCCAGTACCATTTGCATGGCCTATTGCGGCGCCGGCGCCGTCGTGATTCTCCATTCCGCCATTGCCCAAAGACGCAGCAATTGACACAGCATCCTCGCTTGGTCTCCGCAAATCCGCGCTCGAGAGGCTGATGGGTGCATTTCCAGTCGCCGTCTTGGCTCGCAGAGTATCGGTGGTGACGGGCGTTCCTAATTGGCCTGCGCCAAGGGTGCTGCCCGCGAAGATGTTTTTCCTGGTTTTCGGCGTGTTAGTTTATTGGATGTTCAATTCTGCGTGATCAAATGACCAGCCCTGTCTCAAGAAGAGGCCGCATCGGGCAATTCTGACTGCTCTGCCCATTGCTTTTTTCCCTTTTTTGACGTGTGCTTGTTGGGAATGTGTATGTTCCATCGCGCAACTAAACGCAAAACTCGATTGAGGCGTAAAAGAAAGAGAGCGTTGCGATGCAGGAAATGCACGAGGCTGTCGAAAACGGCCTGAAGAGCATTGTGCATGCTTCGGCCCAACGGAAGCGGACGAATACATGCAAATGTTCAACAAACAATTCCAACATGGTAAATCGAACAACAAAAAGACACCAAACAAAGGCAACCCCATGGCAAAAATAGGAATAAAAGTAAAAAAGAAAAAAAAGGTAAAACTCACTTTCGCCGGCGGCTTTCTGAAAGAATGCAAGCCACATTGTCCCAACGGCAATTCCCACATGGAGCACCCTCCACTACGTCGCATCGTACCTTGCGCGCCCTGCAGCTTACGCAGGCGCGTGCCGCTCGTCGTTTTGTGATCTTGGTTGCCGGTTCCCCGCTATCCGCATCATTGCCTGTGCCAGCCGACGTCGACTCTTTGCGCTTCTTGGGTGGCGAAGATGGCACCGTCGCCTTGGTCGTCGTCGTCGTCTTGGGCGATTCAGAAGACGTGGTGGCGGCGGCGATGGAAGGCGAATCTTGTCGTTCGACCGAGGAGGGCCTGGATGCCGGCGAGGCCTCGCCGTCGCTATCGCTCCCGCTCATAGTGGGATGCGTTGTTTGCGTGGTTGGTATGTTGGTTTGTTGTCGCAAGGGCCAGGGTAATAATCCACCCGGCTATCGTTCGTCAAGGTTTCGAAGCTCGTCAATGTTTCCCCAACCACTTTGTCGCTATTCCTCCAACCCGCAGCTCTTGTCGTTTGCTTGGAAGCAAAAATAAAAAAAACCTCCCATGTAATGTTGACCCCGTTTGTTTTTGTTGTTTTGGCAGCTAATCGTCTAAGGAAGGAGCAGCTATCGGTAGCTAAATCGCCAAGTTTCCGTCTGTGTGTGGCGTGGATGCGTGATGTGTATGTGTGTGTGGCAAACACGACGCGCCGTTCGGACCAGACCGACCGCCGTCTCTGCTTTCTAGGATTGCTGGCGCAGTAAGCCTTCTGTAGATTTTTTTAAGGTTTGACGAGCAGCAGCTGTATCTTGCTCTCGAGCCGCTGGGCGTGTCTTGCGGCGAGTCGTGCGTGTAAGAGGCGACGTCTCTGGACTCGTGGCCATCACAAGCGCCAAAGCATAGACCTCAACTCAACTCGAGAGGTACTTCGAGATGACCAAAGAGGCAAACCCCAGCTTTTCTGTGCGTCTTTGTTTTTTTTTGCTCTCTCTCTCTCTTGTTTTCTGTTGAGGGCCCGAAAATAAAAAAGAGTTGCTTGCCCCAAGCATGCAAAACCGTCCGTCCGAAGAGCACAGGGCAGAATAGAAAATCTGTGGGAGTCAGTCAGATGGCCGAGTGTCAGGATGAGGTGGCATCGGAAACAAAGAAAGGCAGAAGAGCGGTTTCGGCGGGACTCCGAGACAGGCAGGTAGGCAGACAGACAGGTTATGTATGGTACAGATGCATTAAGTTGGAAAGGAACTTGATCTACTGTAAGGTAAGGTAGGTAATTAGGTACTTGTTTTGATTTGTTATTTGTTATTTTATTTTATTTTATTTTATTCAGTGGTACTTGTTTCCTCTTTTGTTTTTCCCTGCTGGTGCCAGTTTACTACTAGTTTAGAAATGACAAGCCAGTCAAGGCCCCGGTCCATCATCACCTCCTCTTTCCTTGTGTGCACACCCCCACCAGTAACCGCGCTTTGGTGCTGGGCAGCTGCCTCATCGAACGCCGAAGCATCCATTAACTTCCCCAGCCTAGCTAGGGTATGCTCTTGGCACGAGGTCACCGTGGGATCCATTTGTGTGGAGGGATCCGGAACACACAGGGCGTATCAGTGGTACGTATAGAAATCGAGAGCTTACTCCGTGAAATAAAATACTGTAGTAACATAAGAAAAACATGAAATTGCTCCATACTGTACCCACACCAGGCGCTGATCCTTGTTATCTCTTTTTTTTCCTTTCTCTCTCTCGAGTGAGGGCATGGACACGTGCGAATTGATTTATCAAATTACGAGTACTACGACATGTATAGTTTTTGACCAAGAAGCTCCCAGGTAGGGATGATGCTGTTAGCAATTGAATCATCATCCCAAGACGGCGGGGTGGCAGCGCACGACACGACCACCACAGCTCGACGATCGGTGGTTTGGTAATATCCACGTACGAAGTATTAAGTTAAGTTGGGTACCTAACGTAGGTACGAAGTAGCTTGTCCCTATTACCCGCACGTATGACGCAGCAGAGTTCACCCTGAAGCTTTTTACTTTATTAGATGTCATAAAAATGACGGTCTGCATGGGTAGGTAGGTAGGTAAGAATAAGACGGACAAGATGGTATAAACATTGGAGTCCAGACAGTACAAATTAAACACAACCTTTTGATGGCTGACTGATTGAAAAATGACCGACTTGGAGGCCAATGAATTCGAGCAAAGTCAATAGAAGCTTGCAAGCTTGGGCAAGGTACCTTAGCTAAGTTAAGGTCAGGCAGGTAAGCTGTTACTTTTTTGATTTCTCTGCATGTCTCGTGCTTGCTTTGCTTTGGGCTCCACGCTTTGGAAGCTAGGGTCTGGGGCGGGGATGGGGGTGACTTGGCACACGACCCCCAAGCGACATCTGCATTATTGATGCTAGGTCTAGCATGGTCTTGACACCTAGCCTAGGTACCGTAGCACTGTACCAGTACTGTACCTTGCCGCTTGCTACGAGCCGCCAGACAGTTGACCAAAGTACTGACTGTACAGCAAGTAAATGAATACTTTTTACCAAACCTTCATGTACCGTAATGATAATCCTCACAATTAGAATGTGGTGTGTTGCATTCATCTGCATGGCGTGGTCATCCTCTTGCCGGCATGTCCAACGTCGACGGGTGACCGGAGGTTCGTGCAGCTGAGGTGACTTGACTTGCAAAAAGGAAACGTCCAGACAAGATCGGTTTTTTTTTCAATGATTCCAATCCGACGGAGAACATTCAAACTTTTTGTGCGCAAACCAGGGATCGGTTGATGCAAGCACGCCCACCCCAGCCTTGAAGCGGGTTCCCCCCTCCCTACCCCTTGACTACGTCGATTCCCAAGTGGATAATATCTTCCCCACATGATGAATGCTTCACTCCATTTATGGATTGTGAAGCCGGATTCCCTTACTAAAAAGGGGAGGCACGATTTATCACGACTGGACGGGTTCGTGCCATTAATATTGGAATGACGGGCGGTCAATTCTTCTTTGAGCATGAATGGCCAACTAACTCGTCAGGGGTGTAAATCAAACGCTCCTTTTTCATCGCGATCCCTTCCCAATCCCTCACCGCGACTTTCATGCTTTTCATATTAGGTTGCCAATGCTAACCGTCGTGTCGTTAGCTGGCCTTTTGGTTGCGAGTCATTGCCAGCCGCACCGCAGCACACCACGCGATAGGGCAAATAAGCATTGACAGGACGAATAATCCAATCTACCTAGCTTTTTTTTGTTCACGACAGGTACCTTTGTGCTTTGGCTTAGGCTTCCGTTGGATGAATACATTTTGCCATCCCAAGTAATTTTCTTGCAACTATATATACGTAATTCCTCCGTAGCTATTCCTAGAATCACCCGCAATCGTGTTCAACTTCCTGCTCCGTTGGCATCTTTTTTGTTTTTTCCTACTTCGTCCCAAAAGCTCGGTTCCAGGAAGCCCAAGTCTAAAACTAATATTAATAAACCTCGTGCTCAGCCTCAAGAAAGTCCCATCGTCTTTTTTAGTCACTCCCCCCAAAACAACAATGAAGCGGCAACGACGGCAGCAGCTGGAACTGGTGGTGGACCCCACCCGGCCGAGCGGAGAACAGCCAAGCCCACAATAATCTTAGCCTGCAAGGCGAGAAGTCACCTGCTCGCCTTGGGCATCCTGGGAAAAGCGTTATTTTTTTGTTTTCGTTTGCAACAAGGTCAAGCTCTAGCCTAGGCGCTCGTCATCGTCAGTAGCAAGGGAATGTAAGAGACCGAAGAAAAAACGTGGCGTAGCGGAACCCTGGTGCGAGGGGACACGAGGCTGAATCAAGGCACCACCTGATGAAGATTCCCCTTTAACGACGCGGAGGTTTTGTTGCTAGTTCTAGAAGTATTTTGGACACGGATTGATCACCCCTAAAGATATGACAATCAATCAACTACGTATAACTTAGGCATATTATTCGATTGTGCTGAGCAAACCAGTCAGGTCTGGGTCAAGACGAATTTGTATCTCATATTAATGCAGATCTCATCCATTTCAGAGCGGAATTAAGCCGCCGATACACATCATTCTTCGATGCATTGCGGAGCTTTTAACCAGTAGCATGTATTGCGTTAGTCAAAAATCACCGCCCCTCCACCCCCATGCTTTTTACTCCTCCCGTTTCGATCGGCAAATTTCGGGGGTGGGTTCTTTGTTTTTCTGGATCGCAACGGGACGGTACTCGTTCAAGGCATATGGCATCAGAAGCAAATTCGATATTAACAGTGCTTGGTATTATCACCAATTGCTGTGTCATCTGCATATTTACCAACGCAGAGGCACTTTAAACCTACCTCTTTTTCACCGGGCTACCTTGCCACTTATGCTAGAACTAGTGGTTCTTCGTGATAATCAATATAGCCCGGTGAGGGAACATTCTTCGTATAGTTACGGGTACACCGCTTTTGCCTACCTGGCAAGCTGGATTGACAGCAACGTTCTGGGTACGCATGCCAATGCGCGCTACTCGTTCATTATTTGACCTTTAGTCAGGCGTCCTCAGCTAGAGTAAGCTTGAACCTGTCACCAAAGTATAACGTTTACGGTAGATTCAAGATGCAGGCAAGTCGTGCGTACAGGTACCTAGCTACGTAGGTAGGTACCTTAGTTCGCTAGCAAATTATTACTACCTAGGTAATTACCGTACATTACATATGTACAGTAGCGCCGCTCATCGGCTGCAACTGCCCAAACAGGAAGCATTTCTGATGATTACTGCTGAACACAAAAAACTTCAACGCCGGCGCATGCATGCATTTCCGTCCTTCTTTGTTTTGAAGGTACCGTAGATCAGGCTAGAGAATGGGCCAAGCTGAAGATCCATCGGAGTGAACGCCAGAGAAAGAGAGAGTGTGTGAGAAAAGAGAAAAAAAAAGAAAAAAGAATAAGCAGAGTTTGTAACGTACGGAGTGCTAGGATGGTTAGGGTCCCAGCCAGCCGTTACCCGCCGATATAGATCACACATCCAAACTCCTCATTGGGTATTCCCATCTCTTCAGGGTTCATCATCGAGTGCCTTCATACCTGACGCATCGATCTCATTTGCTCGAGTTTGTCCCTTTGACGGGGAAAACCGCCGCAAGCGTCCGACATGCTTTTCTTCATCCCCTCTCATGGGCGTACTTTTGTTTCTTTCTTTCTGTCCTTTTTTTCTTGTCCTGATCGGAGCTGCGCTTCAACCTCTGTGCGGACGTTTTAGCTTGATAGATTTGATTGACAGTTGTCATCGCAGTTTTTAGTATTCGCATCATAACGCCTTTGTCATATTCTTATTTTCTTTTTATTATTATTGAAGTTTTTTTTCTTTTAGACTTTTTTGCCTTTTCTCCGCCCCCCAAATAACCCCCCTTCGCTTTTGTTACGAGTAGTGGTCTAGCCTCCTGCTCCATCTCCAACCCCAATCTCCCCCCCATTCCCCCCTTCCCCATGTCAGTTTCTGGGGTTGTGGGGGGCGGATAAAGGAGCTCCCCTGATAAAACCCCCTTCTTGGTTCAAAAAATCACATGCTACGAGTTACAGCTACTTACTGTATTTTTTTTTTCTTGAAACTCCCTTTTTCTTCTTTTTCCCCCCTCCTTCTCCCCCCTTCGTGCGCGGGATGACGGTCATGCAAGTCAGTTTGCCCCCAGATCTGCCGTGCTCCGTCAAAGCGAAGGAGGCTAGGGATCAACAAATGGGATCTTCCCGCTGTTATTGACAAAAAAAATGGAAAAAAGATGCATGCACCACGGGCCATACGTTTTGTGGGAAATAAGAATTTACGACGTTGGGCCGTCGGATCAAGTAAATCTCCAACATGGTGAAGCATGGAGCGACCTGGGGGGAAAACGCAAAGAAAAGAAAATTGTAGAGCGCGTCGTTTCAGGAACCGTGTCGTCTGATCGCTATTATTTAATCACCTACTATAGTGCTGCTACTGTGAACATTTCCTCACACCGCTAATCCGCCTTACTGCTCGCGTCAGTAGTATGGCCCAGCTCGGAAACGCCTAGCCTTCCCTAGCCCGGTTCTTTTGCTCCCTTTTCCTTGTGCACAGCGGAAAAACATTTTTGTCCAGCCTAGAACAATGTTTCAACAGACGCGGCGGCCCCTAGAACCAAGTAGTTAGTCAGTCTAGTTCGTTGCATAAGTGGGCCAAAAAAATGGTGAGGGTGTGGTAGATGAAAAGGATACCGTCGGGTATAGACTGGGAATATCGCGGGAGAAACCAAAAAAAAGGACATCGAACAAATCCAATGTATAGTTTTTGTGGCTGATTGTGCAGATTTTCCACATTTCTGCAACAGGACGAAAGCGGACTTTCTTGTTCGTCATTCGCCCTCTCGCGCATGATCTATACAAACAAATCATCGATATTCCTTGTGGTGACAAAGCAAAGAAAAGCAAAGGAAAAATAGTCATACACCCCAACTTAAGTTTGGGTCAGGTTACTTTCTACTACGTGATAGCGTCGTAATTGCCACTTTTGATATACGGTGTAAAAAGTATCACATCGGATTGGCATGACTGAATAAGCGCGCCCAAAACAAGCAAGATCGAGGCCCCTATTTCAAAACTTCATGTACATAATCTTGTTACAGTATTTGTCGGTTGCCAAGCCCGGAGGGACCAAATAGACTTGACGCAAGAAATTATTGTTAATAGGAAACCGGTTACGGAATATCATTCTCCCACAAGTATATGAAGTTTCGGGACGCCTCGCGCCTCGCATTTTGTTGTCCGATCGGGCATCAAACTCACCAAGCCCGCCAACCGGGTGCCCTTTTTTAGCATGACCAACCTTCCCACCCAAGGCTACTACTACTCGTTGGGACGGGATAACCTTGGTTTGCCAGTCAGTGGGCAGGCCCTACCCTGGCTTGCGAGCAATCCTCCGATCGTGAAGGAGTCAACTCGCGCGTCCGACGAACATGCAGTTTGTCCTGTTCCCATCCAATCCACGTCCAACTCGTCCGGCCTTTGGAAACATGTCATGACATAGGTCATCGGCCAAACAGTTTTCGTGTCGTGCTTTTTGGCTCCAGGGCTACATCCAAACAGGGGCGAAAAGGAACGACTTTGAAACCAACGGCCAAGCAAAAAAGCTAGGCTGACAGGATTTGTACGAAATATAGAGTTGGTAATTCTTTTTTTTCATTGATGTCATTGTAATCATATACAGTCCCGTTAATTCCCTGCTTGGCTCATGTTCAAACCAGACGGGGAAAATCCTGGCCCTGTTGCACCAACCGGATTCTTCAGACCTCTACCCGACGGTATGTGCTAAGTCGCACACCGGCGCCGCAGAGCTGTGCCCCGTCGCCGGGGCAAGGGAAGCTACAGTCCGTCTCCGCCGCCTCGACCGAGCCCTCGCCAAAGCTATCTCCACAGTAGCACTCTCGACCGTATTCGACTCCAAAGTAGGTAAATCCCGTGCATGCCGAAGCGCAAGCCTCGAGTGTCATGGCGTCGTCAAAGTAGGCATTTCCCGTCAGAGCCCGGCCCTCTGTCGCTTCTGTTCGGCACTCCTGGAAGCTCCAGACACTACCATCCGCCGCGGTGACTGTGGGCTGGTGTGAGGGAGTGGCTGTGGCTGTGGGGATTGGAGGTACAGTAATAGTTGTTGTTGGTATGGCGGAATTTCTGTACAACTCAATTCTGTCACCCGCGCCACAGTATTGCAAGGGATTGCCCGAGCACGGCATGTTGCAGTCTGCCAGGGCCGCAGGGCCGCTCGATGGGTGTAGGGCATTCCCACAATAACATTCTCTCCCATATTCTGTCCCAAAGTATGCATATCCGGTGCAGTTGCTCATGCAGGTTTCCAACGTCATCCCATCATAGACAAAGGTGGCCCCTGCCAGGGCGCGGACGCCCACGCCCTCAGTCCAGCAAGAAACCAGCTCGTAGTCGCCAACTGTCTGGATGTGCTCGGGAACTCCCGTTGGTGTTGGCGTTACCACTGGGGGAGTGGTGGTGGCACTCACGATGGCACTCGTAGAGGTAGGAGGACTCGTCGAGCTCGGTATGGCTGTGGTGATAGTGACGTCCGCACATGCCTGGATGCCCGCAAATGGCTGGCATGTCCCAGCCAAGTCGGCGGCCAGGTTAAAGGCATCACGGACTGTCGTCTCACCGGCGCCGCTGACAATATCCAACCTGGCTGCGAAACTTCTCCCGCCTGGGATTGAATATGTTGCCGAGTAGAACGTGTAGGCGCCCACACAGTCTCCCTTAGCCATCGGGATTGACTCTTGGTTAAGGGCTGGAACTGGGCTGTTAGTTTGTGGTGTCTGATATGTGATTCCTAGGTTTACTGGTAGTGCTGCATGGTCATTACGGACAACGGCCGATACCGTGAGAGCACCAGAGCCCTGAAGAAGACAGCTCTGGGGCTTTTGCAGCAAGACAGCATCGGATATGGGGTAATGAGCGCCGTTGTTGTCGAAAACGGTTGACGTCCCGTCGACCCTGTTTATGGTAACGGTGAAGGATGAAATACCTGAGCTGGCGCTCAAGGAAGCAGAGATAGGGAAGAAAGCCCAACTGTCTTCAAGTCCTGCACCGGTTCCTTGCACCGTCGAAGTGACAGCGCAAGACCCACATTCGTTTCCTCCGTGGCGGTCCTTGTAAGTAACGACCACGTTACGGATCGTGGCCAGCGGGATCGTCGTTGTTCTTATGCGTATGTGGCCAGTCAATTGAAGCGTAGAACCCTGTGGTCCTAGTGTGAGTTGCATGTCGATGGGCTTAACAGTGTACGGGGTAATCGGCTCATCTGAGAGAGTGACCCCTGATGGCACAGTGTCTATCATCCGTTGGAGGATACTTCTGCACGTTGATTGATACACGGCCGGATCCCTCATTGCGTTCACGGTGGCGTTTCCATCAGCCGCGAAGATTCTACCGTCGGAATTCTTCCTCAGCTGGACCGAAGGCCCGACAACGAGGGGGTTCTGTGTCGTACCATCCAGATACTCGGTGACGACCCTGTTGTCAAAGCTGGCCTGTGTCGAGTCCATTCCCACAACCCCATTGGGGCCATCGGATCCGGGCGTAATAAGATCAGGAAAATCAACTGAATGAACTCCCCCCAAGGTGTGTCCACAAGCTACCAGCTGGATCATCTCGGCCTGGTTGAAACCCATGCGGTCGAACTGGTTCTGAAATGTAGCTGTTGGGTTTTGGACCTGCGGCACGCCGATGGCGCCAGCTGATGTTGCATCGACTCTGCCTACCCTTACAGGTATGTCAGGGCCACCACAAGAGCGAACCGAGGCATGTGCGCCCATAGCTATCAGATCCGACAGCGAACTCCGGCTGGACACGAAGCCGCCCAGGAAGCTAAGAGTTGTGCGCAGGCCGGGGCCAGTGTTTTCACCACTGTTGAGCTCGTACTGCAGCGAGCCATCCAAGCCACCGGTGCTGAAGTATTTGTTGTGCGTACTCATATCGTGGAACGCTGTCCTCAGCCACTCTGCCGCGTTTTTCCTTCCAGGGCCAGAGGCTGCGATTCAGGTGATCTGTGAGCATTATGATATTCTTGTTCTTATAACGTGGTACGGCAGTCAGTCAGTCCTACCTTCATTGGCGCACTGCCTAATATTATCCGTAAACAGGCGTGCTTTGAAGCCGCTGGTTTGAAACATGATCTCTTCCAACTCATCGATTTGGGGATTTGGCCATGTTGGATCTGCTGCTACGGTTGCTGTCAGGACGACAGCAACGAGCGCCCCGGATTGAAACGATTTTGACCGCATTTTGGGTTGTGTAATAGAGGATCGTGGTCTCAGGAGACAAAGAACATAAATATTGTGAGGTGGCAGGGCAATTAATATAGCAGATTGCGTGGGGATGCACCAGCAACGAGTGTGTGTGCAAAGATGCTAGACCCGAATAATTATCAGGATCACCAAGCAGCTTTGACAATGGGCAGGCCAGCAGTCGTAGTCGATTTCAAACTGACTGTCTGTGGTGAAACAACAAAGGAGAAAAAGACTCTCTCACCACCCACGTCGTTGTCAGGAGGGTGCTGCATCGCTAGTATAAAGCCTATCCTTGTGTTGCCCTTTTTTTAATTACCTTTTTTTTTTTTTTTTTTTTTTTTTTTTTTTTTTTTTTGCAGGCCGGCATGGGTTTCCGAAAAGAATCATCTGCCCAATGTCGGAAGGGCTGCGAGTGAGGTGCGTTGGCTGGAAGACCCTGGCCTATCTATTGCCTTGGGAGTTCGTATTCCGGCGATATGGCGGGGACGGCATCGCCAATGGGGTCCATCAGCATCTCAGATTGGTTGGTCAATGTACATGCAGCCGCAGGCCAGATGCATCCATATTGCACAACCGGGGGAAGACCGAGCTGCAAGAGCGAAAAAAACGCATGTTTACCTGCCAGATTTTGCATATTGAAATGCAGATAAAAGTGCAAAGCTGAAGGGGAAATGGCGGGGCTTGCGAATTTGCGGTCAAACGTTGCCAATACCAAGATAGATGTCCAGTCCAGCTGGGACAAAAAAAAAACATTCAGCAGGTCCGTGTGATAGAGAGGCTAGAAAAAGACCGCCAAGCTATAATTGTTCAGTATATGCTGCGCGAAATAGTTACCAATTAAGGTAAGTGAAAAAAAAAGTTTTAGCCATCATGGTGGGATTTCGGATTTGTTCTGGTTAAAAAGTTCTGGAAGTTGGGTAAGGCTGGCAAGCTGGGCTGTTATCGTTATGGTCGGGTTAGGGTCCGCCAAGTTCTCACTGCATTGAATATCCCTAGGCATCTTTTTCTTCTTCATTTTCCCCCGCTTGTTTTGGTCTGTTCCAGTGACTTCCCGCGCCCGGATTCGTCGGCCTATACAAAAAACCGCCAAGTCGATCTATGGGACGTTTTGATTGTCTTTCTTCTTCTTCGGGCAGTGAACTTTAGACACTAGGATAGTCCGAGATACCCGTGCAAACGGGCCTTAGAGACCTTGCGGCTAAAAATGTCCCTTTCATTCCATCCTTACTTCATCTCGACACAAACATAAACACTTCAAGGATTCACACATCGGCTCCAATGGCTATATTGATACCGGATCTTTCTATAGCCGCGGCGTATCGTTTCTGATTCATTAGAAACCGTTGTACCTCTGATGCCACGAGCTACCTTTGGTTCCAATCATTGTTCCGAGTATGCGAGTACAAACGGCAGCGTGCACTATAAATCTTGCGCAGTTGCACAGGGCGATCATCAGACATAATCTTCGGGTCTAAATCTGGCAACTGTGTGCAGACTGCAGCCTGGAAATTCCTCAGCTCGAGGGCTATCTCTCATGTCTTTCTTCCTGCCTCATATGCTCGCGCGTTGGGCCTCTGGTTCTTGCTTGATATACATGCTTGCTCTATAGTTGGAGCAGTCAAATAGAACTACATGGACGGGATATCAGTGTCACGGCCCATCCGGCGCAGGCGAGAAGTCTCACCCATCCCCCATTCCTCCGGCTCGGCACTGTCATGACCTTGTCATCCTGTATACCAAACAGGTGCAACAGTCTCACTTGGTCGTTCTTGGTGATATGGCCGGGTCCGTCTCGAGGCTGCGCCGTGGTCATACGCACAAACTCTTACTGAACACTAAAGAAGCGAACAGAGTCCTGATACTGGAAGTAAGAAAGACTCGGGGTCAATGTGTCCTCGAAGAGAGCTTTAACTATCTTCAAGCCTCAGGAGAACCCCGGACATAACCAACACTTACACTGTAAACCCAAAGGTCAACATTATTCAAAGGTTGCCACATCACAACATGAGGAATCTATCCTCATTCATCTGGCCGGCGTCAACAATGGTTGCCAGCCTCCTGCCATTGCACCTACTCCTGCTCCAGCTCATGACCCTTGCCACCGCACAATCCATTCCCCGAGCCTCTTTTCCACACCTGTCAGAGCGGATATATCTTGATACCGTCTGCCGGCCGCCGATCCTCCACATGGGGGACGTAGTCGCGCCTTGCATCTCCATCGAAACGACCGAGGCGCTCTGCTACCCAAACGGCACGACCCCGCTGCACCTGGACGCCCACGCCCAGTGTCTCTGCCGGGGCTCCTTTTTCGCCGAGTGGACCGCCTGCCGCGCCTGCCTATCCCTGCACGGCCTTCTCGACGACCCCGACCACTCCTTCTACCAGGCCGTCGCCACGTCCGCCTCCTCGGTGCTGTGCGGCTTTCTGACCACTCCAGCCGCCGCGCCCGCACCGACGACCATCTTCAAGGCAATCTTCAGCTCCATTGCGGCCACGCTGCCGGGTCGCCCTGCCAGCATCCAGGGCAAAAGTCCTGTCGCCACAGCAGCGGGGGCTGAAAATCCAGGGCCCAAGGACAAGGCTCCCTTTCAGACCGAGGTGGGCCTCTATTACACGGCCAGGGGACCGCAAGGGCCGGGTCCCATCACGGGGCCCGCTACAGCTGCCACTGCGACTGGCCTCCAGTTCGATACCGGCACGCCGACTCTTCCTGGCGCCCCTGGACCGGAGACATCATCACAATCTGGTGCAGTAGGTTCCACTGGTCCGAACGGCACGGAAGAAGTGGCCAGCTCGACATCGACGCCATCTTATTCCGCCGCTATTGCCAATCCCTTTAGGGGGCTTGACTGGATATTTGCCATTGCTGCGGTGGTAGCAGTAGCAGGTCTAATTATGTGACAGATCCGATGAGCCTTGATTTCCCAATAATAATTGGTCTTTTCGGTATGCGCTTTCTGTCTTACACACCAATCATGAATCTGCGGGGTTGGCTAGAAATCACCAGATGTTGTAGTCTGTTTTTTTATCCAGATGCCTGGTCACTCTTGTAGACTTGATGTCATTTTGAAATTCACTACATAGCTCTACTTTGCCCAGAAAAGATCTACTTTTTTCTGTCCCGTTACTCGAGCCCTCCGTGCAGGATGTATTACCTAACCAGGGGAGTGTGACTGAATACAATCAAGCCACTTTACTCGGGCATGTGAGTAAACGGCTTGGCGAGGTGCTCCTGGCAGAAGGGCAGCTTGCCGACAGTCCAGATCTCGGTGTCCTGCAAAATTGATAGTTAGTTACTTGATTGCACATTGTTGATAGTGGTGGCCTTTAATGTGCCCCCCAGAAAAAAAAGAACAGGCTGGACTAACAGGCTTGAGAGTCTTCTTGATCTCGGCATCCAGAGTACCGCCCTTGATGGCAATGATCTCGGGCGCAGCGTCCGGGTCGTGGGCAATGGGCGAGCCGCACTCGCCGCAGAAGATGCGGTGCACAGCCTTGCCCGAGGAGCCCTTGCCGGCCCACGACTTGGTCGGGCCGTTGATGGTGAGCTTGTCCTTGGGGACAACGACAACGAGGGCTGTTGGATGGGTTGTCTAGTGTTAGTCTTTTACAAAAGCAAAAAAAGCCTAGTCTTGTTGAGGGGTGGGGGAGATGATATTGCACACTCCAGGCCGTCTTCCAGGCTTGAAAGAGACCATTGAAGCTGCAGCTCTCGCCAATAGTGTCCCCAAGGCAAGTTGCCAACTCGCTAGGCATAAGTTCCGATCCCGGACCCCAAGCCCCTGTTCTAAGTCATTCAGGGGTCCGCTATGCAGGGCGGGGTTTTTGGAGGGGTCGAGCAAAACGTCATAGTTACAAGCTTCCCCCTTTCTTTTCCCCCCATTCACTCCCACAACACCAGAACGCAAAGAAGATGTCATCAAAAAAAGAACAAGATGGCTCACAGTAGGTAGAGCCACTCTGGCGCTGGCAATCGTCGCAGTGGTCGTATCCGGTGATCAGGGGTGCGTCGACGTCCACCTTGTAGGTGACGGCCTTGCAGAGGCAGTGTCCGCTGAGAACCATTTTGGGCAAGGGTTCGTTGCTGGAACGGGGAATTCTCAACCTTCTTTGGGTCGTTTTCGCGCACCCGGATGGACAGTTAGCTTGCTGGGAGACGACCTTGATTGGGAAGTCTGTCGACCTTTTTAGGGATTGTCAGGGATGTGGTGGTTATATTAGTAGTGTACCTTGTTTGTGTGGAACTTGTGGCGTTAATTCAAATTCGACGTCTTGATACTCTCAAACTGCTCAAAGGTATCTGCAAATATCGTCTGTGATGGTTGGTGAAGTTCAAGAATCAGAGCTTGGGGAAGCTACCTGGGCCGGTTTTATACCTCTTTACTCTGCTAGGTACTACTCTACTAGCAGGAGCAAGAGCCAACTATGAGATGGGAAAATCTGTCCTGGTACCCCTAGACTAGCCGATAAAGAGCCGGGTCCCAGCTCGAGCACTCAGAAGCATTCAAACTGTTTTACCTTGATCGAACATAGAAACTCACACCAGGTGTGAGAGAAAACCAAAAAAAAAGTCCATCCAATGGAATAGACCGGTGGTGAATTTCTACAGGGGTGGCCCAGCCGTTCAGTGGTATGCACTTCCGAATTTGAACAGCCAAAAAAATAAATAGTAGTAAAGCAGCAACACCTCAACAATGCTTGTTCTCATGCATGTGCTTACGTGAATGTTACATATTGCTCCCCCCATTTTACGAGCTTTTGGATGACGCTGCCCCTCTTCAGGTCGAATACCCCATTATGGAGCCGCCAGGTCTGGACTGCAATGCAATGACGATGAACTTCTGAGTTTGTCCTCGGAGGCAATCGAGACCCCGAAACATAGTCGGCAGTTTTTTTTTATTTGTTTTTTGTTTTTTTATGAGGCCTGAAGAGGCGAGATGAAGCTACCAGAGGCACTGTGTCTGCCACCGATACAGTTGGAAATAAAGCTTCCTATACTCCATACGTTGCAGTCAAGACTGGTGCATTAAAACGGCTGAATCAAAAACCGTCAATTCGACCAGTAGAAAGCTTCCAGTATTTGTCACCAAAGCCCCGCACCAACCCGCCAGGTTACAATGAATGTGTTGTGATTACTCCGTACTCCGTAGGTGGTTATAATGCTGAAAAAGAAACCCCGACCGGCAGGGTATTATTTGGAATTGCATGTCCACCGTGATTGTATTTGAGGAGTCCGATAATTAGCATGCATACCCCACCGGAACACTTCCGAGATGCCAACCAGGGTACAGCTCGTGGCTTGCTGTACTGTATGCACTTCCATGGGCTATCTCTCCCATAAGCTCGATTTCAAAGCTTGTTAGAAATGAGAAGGCAATGCTGGTCGGTATTATTGAGTTTCCCGGATTGTCTGAACCGAGACAATGGTAACACCACTTATGGCCTGATTTGATGTCAAGGCTTTACCTCGGATTGCAGGTTTCCAATGTCGAACCAAGTCTGCATACAATAAACAAAATCTTTCCCTCTAGAACTAATTCATAGCCTCCATCTTACTCTAGCCAGAATCTTATCCATGGAGAAAACCAAAACACCAGCGAATGCTGCTCGGAGTGTAAACAGCAGGGTGTCATAAAGTGGCACGATGCCAAAAGCCAGCCTGTCCGCGAGGAAAAGCCTCAGGACAGTGCTTCTGTATGATTCCTTCGTCATCGCATCTTCCGAGGATAGCACATACGCATCCATGGGCGAAATGCGGAAGCCTCTCAGATCACCGCTTTTAATCTGCCCGTTGTTGGTATCCGTGGTCTGGCTCGAGGTCAAAGGCCGCTCGATACGTTCTGGCCGTCGCCGGAGGATTTGTATTACCCTGAATGATACAAAATCCATAAAGCTTGAAGCTTGCAGGGTTGGTGATGGCGTCTTTAAAGCCAGCTTCGGTAGCAGCTCTGGTTTCGAAACCCATATAGTCTCGCTGTCTCTGAGCTCGCAGAAAAAGGCTTCAAGGTCATGTGCATACCCGACAAATCTGGAGTAGAACGCCGGTGTGAGGACTTTGATAGTGATTTCTTCATCTCCCCAAAGTCCCTGTCGGCGGGCTACATCAGACACCATGAGATCTCCTGCACCGTCCTCAGTACCACTTGCGTAATATCTGACCGCCAAAGCAGAGTCTGCCTTGGCCACGACGTGATATTTCAGATAAAACCTGAAGAAGGTCTCGAGTCTTTTTTCTGTCTCATCCGCCATTCGCCCAATGCTGTCCTTGAGCGGCTCGGGGCGATACCAAACATGCAGCTTTCTCTGGAAGAAAAGACGACCTGCCTCCTTGACAATCCTCGGGAAGGTGACGAAGCCTACCCACCACCAACGTGCCAGAAAGTCAAGCCGCTGCCAGGCTCCTAGACTCACGGGGTCTATGACATTGCCCTCGGAGAATATCCTGGCCACTAGCTTCCCATGTCCCTTTGATGACTTTAGCACAATATTGACGTCTATATGTTCAGGTCCTTGCATTTTTGGCCCGAGAAAGTCCTTTGCACTGACGGAATATGATCCTTTGCGTGAGTTGAACGGCGAAACATGAAAGTCTTTGGGCCATGTCTGGGTGAACTTGGTGGGCTCTTGTGTCAAGGTGTCTGCTGCAGTATCTGCGTTTGCAGCTCCATTTGCATCTTTATCCGAGATTGCTCTGGATTCCGAAGGGAGGAGAAAGTACATCCGCCTTTCGCCAAAAGTGTTGTTGACCTCGAGGATCATAGCCGAGAACACCTTGTTGGAGTCGTACAGATACCAAAATGAGACGGGGTTAAAATGATATCCAAGAAATTTAGCTGCAGTGACCAAATATGCAAATGGATAAAGCTCTGGTTTGACCCCCTAAACAAGATATGATTTATGAGGTTAAAATTCTTCATCATCTAATAAATTTCACTTTTTCAAATGGAGTATTTACCTGAGATTGCAAATATTCATCAAGCTTGCCTCTCAGTCCAAGGTAGCCTCTGCCTCTAGCGAGGTAATCTGTGGCGTCAACATCATACCAACCTCTCCGCGAAGGAGTATCAGCAGACACCAAAGCACCGGCGGTCCCGGTCCAGCCGACAGGAATCCCCACGAGGAGATACGAGTAGGAAAACGAATGCTTCTCGGGAAACATCCGAGAATGCGTCGTCCTCGATGGAATCAAAAGTGGCTTCCCGGGCCATTCGCAAGGGGTAGGAATCACCCTAGGCGGCGGCCGTAGCAGCCAACTCCAAAACGGAATTAGAAGGAGCCCAGGGCCTAAGCCGACGAGAGCACTCAGCCAGGCGCCGATTGTTGGGTTCGGCACACCCAGGAGAGCAAAGACGGCATTCTGGTTCTTCCACAGAACCAACCCTGCAAAGATACTGACGTTGGTGGACGATGGTCGAACGACGTCGTAGCACAGCCAAGCCAGAGCGGCAGTGTTGGGGCTAATTGCCGAGTTAAGTAATCCTGCGACCCAGGCCATGGCGCTCGACGACCTTCAAAGTCAAGAACCAGTCACCTGCTCCCAAGATATAACGATCAAAGTCATTTATCCAATCATTTGAGCGATTTTCCTACCGGAACTGGAAGAATTATGCTCAAGGCGGTATGAGTAAAAAATGTCACAAGCATGGGAAACCTGACGCTGCGCCCTAGGCTAGGGTACCTATTTAGTGTGCGTCGTAGCATGTCGTAGCACCGTTACCCGTACAGCCGTACTTGCCGTAAACTCTGTGCTCGTCATTACATGGTGATTCCAGGGTAAGGGTTAAGAATCATGGCTTGCATGGTTCCGATGTGATTTTGTCAGCATTTGGAACAACTGTCTGTCTGCCTGTCTGCTACTGGGTGGAGACTAGGTGGCACAGATCATGGAGGGCAGTGACGACAAAACCCCGCGACCGGGCTGCAAAACACAGCCCACTCAGCCAACCATCCTCAGCCTTTCTAAAAAAACCCTGGCATATGAATCTTTTAATAGCAGGAAAAGAAGGGAAGCCTGGGCTACACGACGTTTCGTGATCTTAAAAATCACAATCGGGTGCAACCATCCATTAGAAGGATACATGCAAAACAAGCAATCAGTGTGCGGCTTGAATGAATCGTTGTGGTACAGGCCGGTGGTTGATTGACCTCCTTGGTAAACTCCGATCATGACCCGATTTGCGGGCAGGCCGATGAGCGGCCAATACAAAGTACCAGAAAAAAAGAAAAAAAAATCAAGGTCCCGTCCGTCCGATTGTCTCGCTTGACATCCCATCTGTAAGGCCTCCAACCGACATCAGTATGGCTGCTTTGTGCGCCACCGCCTGCAGGCACGTACTTGAGATGCGCCTAGACTACCGGGTAAGCGCAATGTTGCCAGTAGGAAGCCAAGGGGGGCCAGGTTTGTGCACCAGATTAGAATAGAATACTCGGTGGCGGTGAAATCCAACCATGACAGGCACGGCGTGAGTACAGTAGGTGAGAGGTACGGTACATGGTAGATGGGTAGCAGCCCAGCCGTAAGCTCAGATGTTTTTATTAAGCCACAAGGCCCTTTCCTGTTGACTCAGGAATCCCCACTGTTTCTGTTCCATATGCTTCCAACCTTCAATACCGCCACCTGGTATTTAGTAAGGGCAGGTATTCATCATCTAGCGTCATAATCCACCACTGGGTCATCTTCACAATTCTTACCTCATCGTCAGACACGTCAAGCCTCGACAAGAACCTTATCTTCGTATCAACATCGACCCAATCGACTTTTTACCATCACCTTCAGGTATTGATTTACTTCAATAGACCGATCAGCCTCTGCACTTGACACGGTAGACCGTAAACAGAACGAAGAAATCCCCCCATATTCAACTTTTTCAACGCAACCAACCCCACATCATCACAATGGCCGACGACTGGGATACCGTCACCAAGATCGGAAGCAGGGTCGGCGGCGGTGGTGGTGGCGGCCCTCGCTTGACCACCATCAAGAATAAGAGCCAGCTTAACGCTGCTCAGCGCGCAGGCGGTGTCGTGGGAACGGAGAAGAAGTACGGCACTGCGAACTCTGTACGTGTGCCATAAACAATACCAACTTGAATCTCGGTCTATGGGCATCCGATACTAATATGTCATGTTCTCATCATTATAGAGCAGAACGGAGGCCGGCTCCGGACAGTTCCTTACCAAGGTCGACAGGTCTGACGACATCGTCAAGCCCAAGACTGGTGACAAGGAGTTGGGCAAATACATAATGCAGCAGCGTGAAGCGAAAAAGCTGGGTAACCGTGTTGACTTTGGCAAAAAGATCGGTATCAACAAGGATGACCTCGCGAGGATTGAGAACGGCGAGGTCCCCATCACACAAGACCAGGTCAACCGGATTGAGAGGGGCTTGGAGATGTACATCAGGGGTGTCAAGAAGGGTGAGCCCAAGGTTAAGACGTTTAAGAGGGCAGGCGACAAGAAGTAGATGAGTTAGACAGGAAGAATTCATTTTAAAGAGATTTAACCACGTCAATTCAAAGATTGGCTGGACCTTTGTCTTTTGCTGGACTATCATTGAACCAGCCCGAAATATGCTGTACAGATACTCTGTGATCAGGCAAGACCTGGCCTATCTCAACGTCGTTACGGACCTCCTGAAACAGTTCAAGATGGGTGCTGGACGCTGCCCTGTCGCACGGTTGTGAGTGTACACCATGTACGGGTTTGGACAGTCAGCAAACACATGGGAGTACTCTGGATGGTAAGGTCTCGCAGCGTGATAAACGAACCCAAAGAAGTGGTCCCCCTGGTCTAGGCGGTGCCCAGATTCGCTTCCACTTCCCCGCTCAACATGCCCAGTCTTTCCTGCAGTAAATGGGGGCCTTCTAGCCAATCGCAAGGGTAAACAGCATACCATCGGGCTCATTACCAAAGTTGTTTGGGTTGTTGGTCGCTTCGTGATGAATTCAAAAAGGATTCGTGCCTTTTCTAAACCCCCATGACGCTATCTTGGGTGATTCGTATTTCACTCAGAGTGCCCCCGGGCGTCACTTGTTATCGGGTCCTGCGCTCGCTTCAGACCTTGGCTAGCCACTGCCGGGCACAGTATACTATAGTCATGAATTATGCTTTGTTCATTCTGCGAGGGACTATCGATCGAGCGCCTTGTCGAACTGACAGCGGTCGAGTACAGAGGAGGCAGGTTCCCAGACCGTGCGTTCTACCAACATCATGCAACGATCGAAGACCTCGTCGAATCGGCCGATAATGGATGCGATTTCTGCCAGTTTATTGTCGCTTGCGCAGAGGCCATGCCTAGCACAAGAAGCCTCAATGAGACACATTCTTTCCTGGCCTTCTGTCAAGAGTGTGAGATGCGTAGCACGGATGTCAAGATAGCAATACATGCTGCTCAGACGAACGAGTATCAAACCATTGAGGAGGTCAAGTTGCTTGATACTCTTCAGATATGGTTTGGACCGAACCCTCCATATGGCTATCAAGAGATGGAAGAATATTGTCATCTGGAATGGCCGTTAGATCTGACTATAACTGTTCCACGGGGTAAGAAGTTTAAGGAATGCCCACGATGCTGTTATCTGGCTGGATCCAGATCAGATCAGCTGACGACATATTTCTTTAGAGCGACCGTTGACAGTGAGCAACCACCGCATCGGCAGGAACCAACTTGATCCTGACCTTGCGTCGGATTTAAACTTCGACGTAGCCCGTTCTTGGTTTGCTGCCTGCTGCAACGAACACAGCGGCTGTCCGCCCAGGTCTATCAACGAATTCCCGACACGGCTTGTCGATGTTGGAGAGGCACCAAGCTGGAATGTGCGGCTCAAGCAATGCCAAGGGCAGCGGGGTGAATATGTCGCCTTGAGCCATTGCTGGGGAGGTCCTATCAAGCTGACCCTTAGCCGAGACAATCTGGCCAGCTTTTTGGCGTCTATACCTGTGGCGGCCCTGCCTGAGAACTTCAAGGATGCCATAACCATAACAAGAAAGCTGGGTATGAGATATATCTGGATCGACTCGCTGTGTATCATCCAAGATAGTGAGGAAGACTGGACGGTTGAGTCTGCCAGAATGACGGATCTCTATCTCAATGCTGCCTTCACCATATGTGCTGCAACATCAAACGCGAGCGACTGCGGTATTCTCAATCAGCCTCGCTCAGTCCAAAAAGAGATCATAGAAAACTTTCCGACTCCACCCCAGGGGCATATACGTGTGTTTCCGCGTTCCGACCCGGACGCGACAACAGTTGCACTTCGAGTCTATAGGCCAGTGATGGGGGGTGGCGAACAAGACCACGCTTGGGAGTCAGAAGACGAGACGATGCGCAGCGTTGAATTCTGGGGCGCTTTGAGCAAGCGAGCTTGGGGGTTGCAAGAGAAGATCCTCTCACCGCGAAGATTGGTGTATGGCAGGCAACAGATATACTGGATATGTGTTGAGGGGTGCCAAAGCTCCGACGGCTTGCCAGAATGTTTCCTTACCGCCTCCGACTTGGAATACCAGCCGCTGATGCGGCATTTCCATACCCCGGGTTTTCAAGATCCGGCCGCACTGTCGGCTAGAGAGATTCGAAAGATCCATGAGAATTACTATGATATGATCTCTATCATATACACACCTAGAAAGTTAACATACCCCTCAGACAAGCTGCCGGCTTTCGCAGGCCTTGCGAAGAAGTTCCATCCTCTCTTTGGTGGTGCTTACTTGGCAGGGGTTTGGTCGCACGACATCCACCGAGGCATCGCGTGGTATTACGGTGACGGTCCCTGGCCTCACACTCCAGCAAGCCCATATAGGGCTCCATCGTGGTCTTGGGCTTGTGCAGACACAGGGGTATCATTTATGTTGGAGTGTTCCAACGCTGGCCGGTTGTGTCCTTGCATCGAGTATCCAAGACTTGAGCCCTTGGGATACGATGTTGATTACTGCGACAAAAGCAATCCATACGGCCAAATAAAGAGCGCCAGTTTGTCTGTTCGTGGACGCACCCGGGTTCTTCATCGCTTTCGGCCATCGTATGGTCAAATTGATGAGGACGAATCCTCCGAAACTGTTAGCGTCATGAGCTGGTTTGACGATAGCAACATGATGCCATCAAAATTTCAAATCACAGACGTTGAGGGACGGAAACGCCTGATTTGGATATTGCCAGAAGAGCCTGTAGATGAGGAATCCGCCTGGAGAGTTTACCCGTCTGTTCCCGAGAAGGAATTTACTATATTAGTGGTAGAAGCATCCCATAATTGCTTCCCAAGAATGAACACGGAAGTTTTGTCCGACAACGCGTCGGTAACATCGGTCTCTCAGAGAGGCGAAGAAGAACAGGAGGCTGCTACAGTTACATCAGCATCGACGGAAGGAAATATAGAGAAACTACGTCGTCTTTCGACCTCTGAAAAAATTTCCAGCGGTCTAAACTCCCCAACATCGGACTCTACGAGCCCAGAGAGTTGGGTAGACGGAGATATTGACTCGCAAAATGGCGGCTTCTGGACGGAAGGGGAAGATGAGCTCGCGGATAGTGGCCTTGACTTCATGGGGCATAGCGATGAGGATGTGGAAGGGAGCCAGACTGACGGTGGAGAAGGTCAAGAGGAAGATGAAGTCAGAATTGAATGTCTGATTCTGGAACGGGACCTGAGCCGAGAAGATATTGCGTACATCAGGGTTGGATTAGTGTCGATATTCGAGCCCCTAAGGTTTCTTGAAGACTGGGAGGTAAACACTTTGACGTTAGTCTAGAACCAGAAACTAGAAACAGTAATATTAGGTACTTGACGGCTTGTCGGGCTGCTCTTCCTGAACAATATGCGACGAGTTTTGGTTCGGAAGGTCTTAGATTGATCATCCGTGGTGTCAATTTTACATAAGCCCAGTAATCAGTCAGGTACCCCAGATTCCCCAAGTTGCAAGTTGCGGGGAAAATTAGATGGCAGAGCACTGTGTGTTTGTTGGGGCCCCACCACCTGCCGCTGACGTGGTACTGTGCATCCGACTCTCCAGACTTTGGCAAGATTGCCAAGACATACATGCCCTGACTCCGTATGTCGTACCTGATCTGGAAGAGAAAGAAACATTGTAGTCGATTGGCCTCGAACAATTTCTTCTCTTTTCGTACTATTTTTCTTTTCCGTGGCAATTTTATTCAGCGCGCTCATCGACCTGAACCTCTATCAAAGCGAGATTTTCGGGCATCTTTCGGGCAGCTTTCAGAGACTGAAAAGATCCATTGCACAGTCCACTGGCTGGGTCTCGTCTCGCTTTGTGAGGGTCAACCAATCTTCCAGTCTCCGGGGAAGACGGCATGGAACTCAGATAACCCCTGAAGCGAAGACTGCCCAGGAACCTACAACGTACCTTTTTTGTTTTTCCAGAAGTTTTTTTTTCTGTTTTTTTATTTCTCTGGAGCAACAGCCCTCGGCACCCTTGCTCGCCCGGGAATGTGAAAATTTTTTCCCTTGCCCATTGTGGTCCCCCCCGCAAAGTCCGGTGTCGCCGGTAGTGCGTGCTGAGTTTTAGGCTTGGATAATCTCTGACACTAGCCTAGCAGGCTGTCGATGATGTCTATTGTGCATAGTTCAGCCCAAACTGGGACCGCGGATTGTGATCCGGTTCAGTGTGCTTTGATGGTAGGAGTTTGTGCTCTTGTGTTTAGCTCAGGTTCGGTTGCGAGTTTGTGTGCGTGTCCGTGTTTGTGCTCAACCCGTCGCCCGCACGGTTTCACACCGCATGTTGCCATCCATTCGATCCATTCCTGGCTTGCTTTTTGTTGCGCTGCGTTTTTGCCTGCAAGTTCATTTGGTGTGTACACGTCCTTTGTTTGTTCTAGCCAGTCATCGAATGGCATGCCATCTTGCCTCATTTATTGCGGTGAGCACGCATCTGGCCTACTCCTTGCTCCCTTCAGTGGCGGTCCAGCCAGATGGGGAGGCTTGCTGCCCTCAAATGATACAAGGAACCTCCTTTTTTTATTGTGGGTTTGCCTGCCCGCCGCATCACTGCAGGGATCATGGAAATTTCCTTCCATTTATTCATCTCCATGATTCCATACCGGGTCCAGACTAGGTAAGGTAGGGAGATACAGTACCGTAGATAAGCCAGCAAAGTTAAGGCAAAGAGACCCGCCTTCCCGAAGTAACCTATACCGTAGCTATACCGTAGCTCAGACAAGGTACCTGACTGTAGTCTGTACCCATCCAACAAACAATCACCCCGTTCATCTGTGCAACCAAACGAGCATGGGGATGGAAGGCACGCCCCGTTCCATCACTCATTACATCCACTGAGCGACAGCACAGCACGGACGATACCCGCAGGCATATATGGAAGGTCTGACCCAGCCCTGATCATCTCAGCCCTTACGCCATTCCTCCCAATAAGTTTAACCATCATCTTACCACATCGCACACAAAACAAATAATCTCACGGCTTTCTTCTTACTTCACAAATTTCAGACCAGACTTAACTGCTTCAACCACCCATCAAATTCACTCACTTGTCTCTCTCAATATCACACAACGTTGAGCATCACTGCTACCACTAAATCACCACAAGAACCACATCAGTCTATCAGCTCTATCAGCCGAGGCTTGTGCACTCACTTATCAAGTCAGTTTTGCCTCGCCGCAAGAAGTTGCGTCCAGCCAACAGAATGTATGTACATATTGTGCATCGTCACATACCATATAAACGGGCATCTCCCCAAGACATATGTTATTCCTGCGATACTGACCATATCAATAGCTACCTACAACATGTCTGGCCAATTAGCTATGCCGGCGCCAATCTCGCCCGGCCGAAGCAGTCTGCAGATTGTCACTCCCAAAGATTTGTACGCCAGCTTGACCGAAAACATCTCATCAAAGCCGCCATCTTTCCTTGCACTGAGGGAGCACGACTTTATCGTCCCGGCACCTCCTCCACCAAGCCCCATCAGCTTCCGAGTGCACCCAGACCAACGACCAAAGCCTCCGCGTTCATGATAATGACGCCTTCGGACTGAAGGGCAAAAAGCTCAACAACAAAAAAAGACATAATCGGCGAGCAATAAAGTCCAACTTTGCAAAGGGATTTCACCATGTGAGGGAGGCAAGGTCACGCCAAGGGATGTAAAACAAGGAAACACAGGACTAGATCGGTTCCCCAAAAAGACTCCGGGAGCGTTGCGTTGCGTTTTTTTCTTTCTTTCTATTTTAATCGATTTTTCGTTGTCGTTTCTTTTCTGCCCCATTCTGGGCCCAAAGAGTTGTATCGTCCTTCATGCGCATTGTGACGAGGATATCGCATTAGAGTCTGGCATCGCATTCCTGGTGGTGGAATGTGGGTCGTAATAGATAAGTAAAATCGGCATTCCAAAGAAAGCTTCTGCTATGATAGGTTGTGTGTTATGTTGAGGCAATCCAATCCCTATCCGACATAGTGCGATCGGAACAAGGCCGTCGGTGCTACTCCATACAGTAGCAGTAGTAGAGTGTTGACTCAGGCGACTGGAGCTTACCCAGCAACAGAGGAATCCAGACCCATCTCTTCGTCATACTCGCTCAAACCCTTGTTACAGAAACATTTCCAAATGCTCGGTTGCTTTTCCAGTGGAAATGAAGAAGGGCAAGGCAGGCCTGAGTGGGGGTTTTGGGGGCGCACAGGGGTAATTTTTGAACTTGAACCAGACCCAATTGATTCTCTGATAGCGCGGGTTGACGTGAACAAAATAGGTCCACTTTGTGGCGTGCACGGCCGACCGTTGTGGTCGCCGCGCCAACACGAACGCCGAAAAACGCGGTCTTGGTTCCCCACAACGCGTGTTGACGCGTCTAAAAGAAACCACTTTAACTTACATCCACTCTGCTGCTCTTTGCCTTGGTCCTTCCCTTGACCTTCTACGACAAGGACTTTTGATTTTGAACCTGAGTTTTCCTCCTCTATTGTTTGCAAATTTGGAGCAGCTTCGAACCACCAAGTGCAAAAATATTCAGAATCGACTTGCTTCAGGTTCATTGTACCTTCTATACAGTTAAGCTCCCCCCGACTTCAAAATGCCGGGAGTAATTAAAAGGCAGACGCGATCCTCAAAGGTCGTTCCTGCAACATCGAAGCGCGGAGCCTCCATCATCAACAGCTTTGCTCGTGTCGGCAAACCTCAGACGCCAGGAAAGCTCATTGGCAAGAAGACCCTTTCTACTCCACCTGCAAAGACCGAGACTATCAGGATAGATATTGTCGTGTCCTCCAAGAAGCGCAAGGCAGTTGTCGTGGACGAGAATGTTGCTCCTGTCAAGGAGGTTTCACCAACCACAATCACAACTACCGCAGTGGCACCTCGTTCAACAAAACGTGCCTGCAGACGTCAGCTTGACGCCATCCAGAATAACCAGCAAACCTCCCCACCATCCAAGGCAGTGGCCACTCAAGAAGATGCCGACCTGTGCGGAGCACAGCCACTACTTGAGCGCCTGCAACTGCAAGCAACACCTTCCAAGGAGACCACATCAACCGCAGATGCTCTGCCCAGGCCTTTGACGGATATGCTCAACTTAAACACATCCTTTACCAAGGCTCTCGCTGTTCATCACGTGCATAACGGATCAAATGTTCCCATCGACACCCGCACACTGTGCCCAAGCATCACGCTGTCGTGGGGCAAGCGCAACGTTGTTGTTGACGACCTGCGCCGGTGTATCGGCATCCTGAACGCCCGTCCCTCAACCGGAATCAAGTCGCCTTTTTACCTCTCCGACTATGGCCGAGGAAAGGTCTGCATCGAGCTCCGCCCCGAGGCCCCGGCCATCCTAAACGAGGCACAAATCAACCGTGACTTCGAGAGCAACCTCAAGAGCCTCTGGTCCAAGAAAAAGGAGTCGGAATCCGCCACCGACGTCAAGCGGTTTTTGGCTGGTCTTCCCCTGGCACCTATCACGGTCTGCGAATCGTTGATCCGCGGCTCCGCCGCCCTTGCCAAGGGCCAGCGAACACTCGAAGAGTTCAAGCATGGCATTGTCATCAAGAAGAAGCAGGACGCTGAGCGCAAGGCCCAGGTGGCCGCGCCGGCAAACGTCGAGGTGGCCAAGATGAGCTTGATCGACCGCATCCGCTACAAGGAGATGCTCAAAACTCAGCAAGACAACAGCCCCAAGCCCGAGGACCTCCAGCGCCGAGCAGCCCTCCAACGAGCCGTCGACATTGCGGATGTTATCTCCATGCTCAGCACCTCCACGGCCCTCGGCCAGAAGCGTCTGGCTTTCACAATGCCGGCACTCCTGACAAAGCTCAAGGACTCTCTGCGCGTGCCAATCTCCCGCGAGGAGGGTGCCAGCTGTATCAAGATGTTGGCTTCAGAGATCGCACCACAGTGGATCAAGGTGGTTACTATTGGCGGAAGGGATAATGTTGTCGTGTTGCCCGACTTTGCATTGAGCAAGGCAGCCATCCAAGGTCGGGTTTCTTCTTTGTTGATGTAAAACCAAGTCATATAGGGGATTATGGTGGAGGATTTTTCTTGTCTTTTTCTTTTGTTTACGCATCAGCATACCAGTTTTCGGTGTTTGGGTAACAGGCCAGCAAGCGCTGCGAAAGGCCATGAATAAAACAGTTATTGTAATACATTTATGACTTCCCAAACGAGCTCGTCCCCTCCATGCTGTATATGCACTATCTAGAACTAGTTCGGCAGGTCCTTTTGAGTAGCTGAAAAGGGGTTTGGCCACGTGTGGTCTAAACCAGCTTCAAGCCGCCAAATTCTCCTTGTAGATGATCATGCTTCCTCATACAAATTGGTGCTAATTTTGGCTCGCATCTTGCCATTTAACACAACCAACTCTGAGGGCTAGACAACACCAGCCTTAAATGTCAATCCCGTACGCCTTAACCGCCGTCCCGGACCAAATCATTTTCTGATCCTCCTCAGACAGGCTAGCCAGGCGGCAGAGGCGGTCGATAACCGCCGTCCACTTCTTCCACGCCCCACCGGCATCCGCCTGATCAACGCCGACTGTGCACACAGGCCAGTCGCTAGCAAACATCAGCCTCGAGGGCCCAAATGCGGCCAGGACGACGGCCAGCCAGGGCTGGACTGCTTCAAAGATCTCCTCCACGGACCGTTGGCGTAGGGCCTCGGGCATCTCCGAGAATAAACCGCTCAGCTTCATGTAGACGTGGTCGCACTTGCCCAGGGTGAACATGGCCGCACGCCATGCGATGAAGCTTGGGTCGGCCTGGTTGATGATCTCTAGGTTTGGTTTGCAGAAGTGGTCTGTACAGTGCAGTGCGTTAGTATATTATTTTTGCTATTGGTGATGATATTTTGCCTCCTCATTCTGAGTCGTGTGGAAGAATTCGGCCTTACTAATGATGAATTTGACTTTGTTGTCCTCGTTTGCAACGCCGTCGTGAGCTTGGTCGATCATGGATACGAGCTCGTCCAGCTGCTGCCTCCCCCGACGATGCTGGTCCACACCTGCATCAAAAATATACCCCCTTTTGCCCAAAAGCCTCATGGACTCGACAAACTCCTCCGTCAACCCCGACGCCGCCGGCTTGTCTTGCAGCAGGTAGCGGAAACCCTTGACCTTGGCCCAAGTTGCGGGGCCAGCCACCTTCTCGGCTTGCCCCAGATACTCCTCGACTTTGGCGGCGCCGAGGTTCATGGGGGCCCAGGGGATTATACCCAGACACAGTGGCGCATCCTCTGGGGTGTGGCCCTCGTCGTCCCGAGGCTTGCCGTCGGCGATGCGGGCCAGCCACTCGACCTCCATCAACGGGAACTTCCAGTCCCGGCCTTCATCATTGAGCCGGTCTGTCTCGAGAAAGACGAAGCCCTTCAGGTTGGACGGGGAACCGGTCGCAGCGCGGTACTCGGCCAGCGAGTGGCGCTTGCCGAGTGGGTTGTCAGGCGTGTACCACTTGAAGGTTTCCAGCTCGGCCTCTGGGTAGAGGTGGATGTGGGAATCCACGATGGGAAAGTCTGTGGACGACATGTTGAACTGGTTTCTGGCGTCGAGGACCCCCTGGAAGTGCTAATATCTCTGACGGGCCAAACGCCTTGGAATTCGTCTGTTTTTGACTATCGAAGTTCGTCTCAAGTTGGCAATCCTAAAAGATAATGTATTTCTCCTAACTTAGGACGACCCCTAATGTGGTAATAATATGGTCAATTGACTTTATGCTTCAACAACTGGTCTGAAATCAAGAGTTGGTATGAAAATCCGATGCAGATGAGTTGAAATGGGCAAGGTACCTTTTGGGTGTCGTCGGATGTTTGCCCGACGGATCATGGAATGAGTTGCCCCAGTCACTATACTCCCCTCCTGTACCAGATACGTACCTGACCCCCTCCATAAACGGGTATTACCATTCGGTTGACCATTGGTGCTGCGGGAGGTTCAGTGACAGAAAGAGCAACCTGTCCCAGCTTGAAGCGGGGCGGTGCCTGCCAATTTCACGTCATTGCATGTGTATAAGCGACGGTTTGGTGGTGAACCCCGCTCTGTTATTCGACCTCCCAGGCCGCATAGCAAGGTACCCATCCTCCACTGCCTCGCCTCCAACTGGTAGGCGAACTGACCCTCTTGCGGTTTGATGGTGCCGCGCCGATGGCGGAGTACCGGCGGGACACGCGAAATGGGTGGGGTCGAGTTTGGTTTCAAGCAGCGGGCTGTGTGTGGGACTTTCTAAAAATGCCCGACGGTTAAATCCTCATCCCGCGATAGACGTGGAGATGCAGCCTGACTTCACTAGGTCGGTAAGGTAGTATGCAGGGAGACCGCCATGTCGGCATCACAACACAAGAGATTACATGTTAGCTAACCGGGTACGTGTAACTAGGTACCCAGAGCAGCAGTCACTTGATAACTCACATGCCCAACCCTGATAGATTACGTATCCAAACTTGCACTTGACTATCAACGGCCTCAATATTTCATCATATCAGTCTGAACTACAACCACTTTATGTTTCTGGCACACCAGCGCGGACAAACCCGTCCCTCCACTTCAACACAAATTCCTTCCCCGCCAACGTCTTCATTCCCGCGCGGGTGCTCTTGGCAGCCTCGACCCTGCTGCTTCCCTCGTATCCCTGGAGATTGTTCAGCAGCAGTGTGACGGAGCTGTTCTTGTACCTAGGCATTTTTGCTGACGAATCCAGGCCTGACGAGCTCCTCTCCCGCGCTTCGTGCCGCGAGACTTGGTAGACCGTGATGAGGAGCAGGATCGTGGCGATGACGATCAATGTCGGCAGGTACACGAAAAAGCCCCAGGACACGGTGTAAAAGGCCGCCTTCTCCAACGCGACGCCCCGAACGAGGGGGGATTGTGCCGTTGGCGCGGTGCTGCCGTTTCCACCGCGACGAAGTCGCTCGGTCATGCTGCGCGCCAGTCGCCTGGACAGCATTGACGTGTCGTCGGTGGCGAGCACAGTCCTTGCCACGCCAATGGCGCCGGCGTCGAAGGAGTCGATTGGCTGCGGCTCCTCCAGGTTGGCCGAGAAAACCTCACGGGCGAGAACGTCCCTGGCCTCCAAAAAGTCCCCGAGGCCAATTCTCATCTCAACGGGCTCAAGGTTTTGTCGCCACTCCTCGGGGCCCCGCGACACCTTGCCACCGGCTTCAAAGCCCATGGTCTGGTCGTCCTCGAGCGAGTTTGTCATGTTGGGCATGAAGCGCCACATGACCTGCGCTTTCCCTCTGGCGTTGTCGAAGTCTGGTCCCGGGGGTCCTCGAAGTGGGTAAACGACCGAGGCGCTCACGAGCAGCCTGTTTTTAATCACAGAGATGTTGCCGTAGTAGTAGGCAGCAAATGACAGCGTGCACTCGGTGACCTCCCAGGGCGAGTTCTGGTCGGCGGTTTGACGCTTCCAGACTGCGTAACGGGCAAGCTGGGCGTCTCGGCTGCTCAGTTCGCTGGCGGTGACCGAGTTGAGCACTGTGGATCGAAGAGTACCTTGGTCCAAGAAGGTCTTTGTTCGGATACTGAAGTTGCCAGGAGTCTGATAAGTGCACTGAAACTGGCCATCACTACCAGGAGAACCGCAATCTTCGACCGTCAGGTGAGTCACATTGTTGCAGCTGGACCGCACGCCGAGGAACGGGTAGCTGCCCGGCCAGTTGCAGTTGGAGGTAGTGCAAACAAACCCCAAGTTTGCTGGCGTCGCAGTGAAGACACCATTGAGGACTGCGCCATACATGGCAGCGTCAGGGTTGACAGCTGAAGGCAATGTCACAGCAGGTTAGTCATGAATGGCGGTCAAGTGTCTTCTGAACCCTCAAGACGAGACGGATTTAAAGAACTCACTAGACTGTTGGCCCCTAACGCTGGCACCCGAGTCGTATACTGTAGCGTTGGCAAACATGGCAATACCCCTCGGTGCCTCACCTGTTTGGCTGGCAATGTTGATTGCCTGCTGCGAGAAAGGGTCGGCAAGCAGAGCAAGAATAGTAATCAGGGAACCGACGACGGCAACTGAACTTCGGGTGCCGCTGTTCCACAGCAAGGACATGGCGCCGGCTGGCCCGCGGGTGGCGCCGTCGAAGACCTCAAGATCCACGAGTCTTCGGGGCCTCCCCTTTTCAAAGTGGAGCCACTTGAGTTGTCCGATGCTGTTGGCGACGGGCACGAGCAATGCTGCCTTGGACAGCGTTGACAGCAGCGAAACGAACGTGTTGGGCGTTAGGATCACAGGCCACTCGTCCACCCTCTCCCCTTGGATTACGATAAGGATGACCAAGATGCCGACGACGCACAAGAGGCTAAACACTAGCGAGGCGGTCTCGAAGAACCAACCGTCCTGGCTCATATAGGCCCACTTGCTGGGAGGCTCAGTCGGGCTGAGGGTGCTGGCCGTTGAGTCGGATCGATCTACCCGAGGGGTTGGCTTGTAGTCTCCATATGCGGCAGACTGCTCATACTGGTACTGGTTTTGGTTCTGGTTCTGCTGCTGAGGTTGGTAAGTATCCAGATTGGTTGGTGCACGACTCTCGGAGTGCTGTGCTACTGCAGTACTGTCCGCCCGGGATCTGTACTGGTTAAATTGTTGTTGTTGTTGTTGTTGTTGTTGTTGTTGTTGTTGTTGTTGTTGGTGTTGTCGACTGTAATGGTCGTCAGCTTGCTGCGTCATCTTGGCCTCCCTCTGTACGCACACAACATACCCGTTATCGAACGACGTTCTGGGCGAAATTTGCGGGCTTTCCCTGCGCGCGGCCGCTGACGGCCTGGGCACTTGGATGGGCACCTGAAAGTGAAAGGGCTCCTGTACGGGCTCCTGGATTCGAGAACGGCTTCCATCGCGAACCAAATCGATACTGCTTGCACGGCTCGGTGCGCCCGGTTGGTCACTGGGCAGACAAAGGCGATGGCCATTAACACCTGCACATGTCAGATTTAACAAATTGTAGATACTTGTACTCACATTGGAAAGACGACCGAGGCCGGGGACACCGGCGAGACTAGGTCATCTTCTTCTTTGCGGTGCGACATGGCGCTCGGATCCGAAGTCAACGGACCGCACCAGCGAGCGCACAAGTCCCATTCTCTCTCTCAAGCAAAGTCAAATTGGGGGCGTAACGCATTAAATGGGAAGAAAAGTGTAAAGCGGAAGGAAAATATCTGCCGGGACCAAACACGCTCAGTCCACTTTCCTTGGACCCTTTTTGGGGGGAAGCGAGCGGGCGCCAGGGGCACTTTGATCGAGTTTTAAACAGAGTGGACATTCAAGTTCTAAAGAGAACCTGACTCCGCAGAAAACTGGCTTGACTGGGGCGAATGCTGCGAACTACAGTAAGGTTTGGGAGTCTGCAACAGAAATAGTGTGGGGTTACCCTATCGAGTCTATTAACCGCGTCGTGAACCCTGGCCCAGCCTGTCTCCAAAACGAAGATCGTCTGTTCAGAGTGTCCGTGAGCCATAAGTTTTGGGCTTGGTGGGTTTAAAAAAAGAACGGACCGCGCAAGCGGAGCGCCAGCCCTTTGATCTCTCTCACTTCTCTTGGATAGGGGTGTCCACTGCAGATGTGACTCCTCAATGCCCGGCAAGCCTGGGCAAGGTTTTGAAGCTCAAGGGTTTGACCTTGTAAGGCTTTTTTGTTCGACCTGTTTTGATTTTTGGACCTTTTCTTTTTCTCTCTCTCTCTTTGCCGCCCCATCTTGACTGTCAACGTACGACGCACTAACCGAGTCCAGTTTGCTATGTAAGGTATTAATAAGTTTTCGTACAGTAGTATACAGTACGACGCTGTAAAAGAAAAGGCACTTTTTTTTCAATACGCTTCACCGTAGTATTCTTGTCTGTCCTGTTAATTTCTTACTCCTTGTTCGCTAAAAAATGGTAAACCACACCGAACTTACTAAACACGAAGTGGTATTTTTTTCTTTTTTTTTCTTTGTCTTTGCGCACCAGCCCCCCCCCCTTCCGCGGGCGAAAACGTTACAAGCGAAACTATAAACATGCGGGGAGTTCCTCTTTTTCATTTTTTCCGTTCCGGCCCCCAAATATCATCACGGTCCTTTGATTTCTGTGGATTTTGCCTGTTCATTCTTTCTTTTTTGGGTCGGTTAAGATTCTCGTTTATCTTTTTTGCAACTGACTCTGGATGGCATTGCGAACACGTAGTCAGCAGATTCCGTATATCAGATGGCAGGCAGCATTGCCAGTGGGTGTGACATGGGAGACCAAAAGACGAACAAAAGTAAGAATAAAAATAAAAATAAAAATAAAAATAACGGCCCCAACGAGAGGGAAGAGAGACAGAGAGAGCTATCACATCACATACGAGAGTAAAATAGCATACAGTACAGAACAAGTCAGTCGGCAAGGATCATCCGCCCATTCCCCCATGGACATACAGTACACACCCTTCTCTCCTACAAATAGATTTAAGTCACATACGGATACGCTACTTTGTATGGTTATGCTCTTCTTTTAACTGTGTGGCCCACGTTGTCGAACCGCTGAGTTCTTTTGGTTAATCATGCACGACAAGGAATCACACAAATTAAACCAATTGACTTATGCATTCAAGAGGAAGAAAAAAAAGGAAAATTTGTCTTGATAGCTTGTCAAAAATGGCTTGTCAAAAAAAAAGATATCCAACGAATAGATTGATTGTCATAAGTACCGATCATCTAACCGTTGCGCAGCAGGGGAAAAGAAAGAAAAAAAAGGGCAACGGTTTGAGCTGGGATATACTTTTCAGTAAACCCAGGCTAATTTTGACACTTGAACCATTCCCTGTCTTATTCCCGTCCTTCCCCCCTTCCAAATGTGGCAGGCCTCCCAAGGGAAAGAAAAATGCCCCGGAATCCTGGCTCCCCGAGGACCACATATTTATCTCCCCATGACGACGTTGAGAGGGATGAAACAGTAAACTGACAAAGAACAAGAGGATAAGCGCGCTTATCACGCCCCCATTCAGAAGCCAGACCATTTTTGTTCTCCTGGATTCCCCTCCCAACCCCGACACGCGCGCGGCAAGAGGCAAGGGCCGATCCCTCTCACAGAGACGATCTCGGTTGCCTCGAATTACAAGAATTTATTTTGGGGGTTTGCACATTATTTGGGATCTCTCCAAAAAAGAGAATATCACCAAAACAAAAAACAAAAGCACGAAAAAATCGCGCGGGCCTGGCATGAAGCGGCCTGGTCCGCGGGGGTCGCAGCATCGACCCAGAATGGGTGGTGCAACTCGAACCAGAGATTCACGAGTACAAGGCTCTCATGAGTTGGCACGACTCCCCCCCCAAGTAGCAAGCCGGGAGATGAAAAGATTGGGCGGCAAAACACTGACCAGCAATGTGGTCCGCGGCCCGGCTCTTTGGAGGGGGGTCGGCAGAAAGATTAAACTCGTGAACCGTTGTATAAAGTGAATCGGTGAGATGCGATCCTGTAACAACAAGTTTCGAATCAGGAAGGACCACTTTCTTTGCCACCGCCTATGCGGTTCAGGCTGGCGAGCAAAGAGGGCGAGCGCCCGGGTTCCTCCCCACTCTTGAATGAGTGAAACGGTCTGTCTGTGGTTTCTTTTGAAGCGACAAAATTAAAAAAAAAAAGATAGCGCTACAATAGTAGGGAGCTTCTCTTGGCTGTCGTCGTCGTATATTGGTACAAAAACTTCTTATCCTCACCCGAGGCAGCGGCATGGCAACGTCTAAGCACGGACGACCATTCCGTTGCGGCGGCTGGAGCGGCTGCTGACGTACTCGTCCTCGGAGCCGGACGAGCACTCAGACTCGTTGTCGTAGCCGCAGCGCGAACCACCACAGTCGAGGCGGACGCGGTCGCCCTTGCGGGTGATGCCGTAGCGCTCGCACGTGCATGAGCTGCAGTCGGAGCTGGGGGTCGAGTAGCCGGACATGCTTGAGTTGGGGCTGGAGCTGTCGGAGCGGTAGTACGAAGACAGGTCCGAGCCGGAGCCGACCGACGATACGGGCGAAGAGCTGCCAAAGTCGGTGACCAGGTCCTCGTTGTACTCATCCTCGAAGCTGGCGTAGCCGAAGCGCTCGGCGAGCTCAGCGACCTCCTCGTCGTCGTAGCTGCCGTCCAGGATGTGGCGGGTGGCGTGGGGAGCCATGGGCTTGGGGGCCTTGATCTGGGAGACGGAAAGGGGGCGGCCCTTGGCGACATCGCTGGAGCGCTTGGATGACGAAGAAGACGACGACTTGGACGAAGACTTGGACGAAGAAGAGTGGCGGGACGAGCTCTTGGAGGAAGACGAAGACTTGGAGGATGACTTGGACGAAGAAGAGGACTTGGCAACATCAAGGATGTTCAGCGAGCGGCCGGTGGTGGGCTCGACGGTCGAAGCCTCACTGGGGTTGTGGGCGCAGTGGTATCCATCGATGATGTAGTAGTACCAGTAGCGCTGGCCCGACTCGAGTGTGCTGCCGGGGAAGCGGAAAGTGCCCTTCCATGAGCCAGACTTGGACGAGGTCTTGTCTTTGGAAAGCGGGAGCTGGCCTTGGTAGTTGTCCCAGGAGCCGAGAAGGTGGACGGACTTGACGCCCGAAGAAACACGGAGAGAGAAAGACAGCTGAGTCGACATTTTGACTTTGTTATTAGGAATGAATTAAAAAAAGATGAAGCTGCTGGGTGCAAATGTTTCTGAAATTGGAAATAAACTTGAAAGATCTCAAAATGATCGTTTGATGAGCAAGAAAGGCCAGAAAATGCTTTGTAAAGATGGTGATGGCGAAGCTGCGCAGCAGGCTCCTAGTTGGCTGTGGATTTTTTTTTTTTGTTTTTGGTTTTGATATTATCGTGTTGTGAGTGTATTATGTTGTTGTAAAGAGCACAGCTCTTTGAGAGAGGAGAAAAAGGATGAAAAGGGGAAAAAAGACAAACAACAAAAAACAAAAACTGGCCTCAATCATTCACTTGCTTGCTGAAGAAAAGAAGAGAGGGAAAAAAAGAGAAGACAAGAAGGAGGGGCGAGACAAGAGGTCATTATATGCGCCGGCCATATATCGAGGCCAGGCTTGGTTGGTGGTTGTACCGTAAGTACCGTACCCGTACCGTAATTAGAATACAAACCGCTCACTCACTCGAGTGGCTCGACCTGGACGAGCTACGAACAGGTTAGTCCCTTGGCTGGCTTTCCTGTACCTTGCATCCACACTTGATGGATCTACGGTCCCAATACCCCATGTCCAAAAGGTGATCTGCACGAATGGAAGTTCAGGCTGACAAGCAAGGTCTGCCTGCCGGTTGACTAAACCAGACTGAGAGAGAAGGAAAAAAACCTGCGGAACACATTGCTCTGTCATGATGCGTGGGAAACCATGACGGGATAGTGTTGATGGTGATGGGGGCCTGCGAAGCCCTGTGCAGAAAAGCCAATGGGAGGGCGCCTAGGGGGTGGAGAATAACAATCAATATCACAGAGGGACGAGTGCGCAGAACGTTGACTTGCTGGAGCCGGAAAGCCAACGAAGCTACTGCAGGCCCGGCGGCTAAGGGAGAGCTTTTTTTTGCTGTTGATAATTACTTCGTATGGAGGGGCGCGGCCACACCTCGATCTACTCCTGCCGAACCTGCAAGTGCTGTTATTGTTTGTCGTCCATTGTGGCACCCGGCAGAAGAAAAGCAGAAGGATTAAAGTGATGGCAGGGAATCGAGGGGCAGCAACCAGACCTGACAGGTCCAACGACATGATTTGCGGGTCCAATTAACGCGCTAGTCGTCCTCTCCAGCGCTAAACACCAGCTTCCATTGGCCAGGCACAAGCGGGGAGTTGCGCAGTCCTACAGGGGTCCTCACAACCGTCCCTCCAATCGGACCCTTGCCTCCATTCTTTCCTTCGGCTGCATGCCTTTCGTGGGCAGTGGAACATACATCACACTAAATCCAATCCCACTCGTTTGGGCCGAATGAGAGCCTTGCAAATGCCCTTCTTTTTTTCCCTCTCTCTCTTTCCTGCGTATGCCGGCCAGGTGACGACGGCCTCTTCCTCCCTTTCCACTTTTATGCATATCACAAATAGGAAATGTGTAAAAAATAAAACCACTCGGCATGAACAAATAATATCCCCCCCCCCCCAAAGAAGAGCCACCTCCCAAAGGGAAGACCACATTGGCTCGACCTAGGCAGGTCATCTTGGCGTAATATATCATACTGCCTCCGTGGGATGGATGGATGGTATCTCGTGAGCACAACCTGCAGACTGCTATGCGACGTCTCCCCCCATGCACAGCATAATATTTACGGTACCACGACCCAGCCAAGCTGATGCACCTCTAGAGTGGCGAGCTCTCTCAAGCTGCACGATGGATGGTAGGACTGCTGTTCAGGATCGGATTCTTGCACAGGACGGGATGACGGATACCAGGATCCCATCTCGAGAACCGACCATTAATATTCTATCTTGCTCATTAGACTATCAAAATGCCAACCTTGGCTGGAGATGCCGACTTTTTTTTGTCAGCCCCTGATGTCAAAATTTCGACATAGCTTACATAGATACATACTTAGGTGCCTACCTACATAGGTAGGTAAGCAGGTATCTGCTCGCTTACTCTTTCCAACCATCAGCAACAACTTCGGATGTCTGTGCGCATTTTGCCGCGATATACGGAGTCTTCGTACACACCTACTTACCGAGCTACCCACCGAGCTGCCTGACAAGAACTGGACTAGTCGAGTGGACTTACTGACTAGCCTAGTGCATACTTACGTTGAGCTACTGCATGCTGATCGAGCTGCATTAGCTCCGGCGGGTAACTGCTTGCCATCACATCAAGATAGCTAGCATAAGCCACATTCCAAGACCGAGAGAGGAAGATATGTACTCGTTCAGCCGTCCCTATAGTGCCCCCGTCCATGAAATCTCCTCATGCATGCAGCGGATATACAGTACTTTTCGACTGCATACCAGGTAAATATTGAACACTGTCTCTGATCTTCGGAGGGTTCATCATCATCCATCGCTAGGTTCCCCTTTGGTCGCCGTGTATCCTAATTTTTCACTCTGTTCTTTCTTGGCTGAACCCTATCTATTCGTTTACCGCCGGGAACTATCACGTATAAATTCCCGCTTATAGAGTAAAAACGCAGGTGGTGACTGGCCACGGAATATCCAGTAGTTTCCACAAAAAAATGGCACATTTGCAGGACGCTTCTAATTAGCCGCGGTATCTGCAGATATGTATGCCTGTTTATGTCTTTCTGTCTGCTTCTAACGCCGATATAAGGCCGTGCCCAAGAGCTTTTCGCCATATATCCACTATTCATCCATTAGTGCATCTCCGTTCGCGCTTAGGAGTCCTCCTCGGACCCATACTAGACTAGGTATGCCTGAAGTCGCCAAATACCCAAGGTACAGACGGGTACGTATCCTGACTGGACTTTGGTAGAGTGACAGGACTAGTTCCAGAGAGACGTTATCCTGACCATTGTACCACATTTCCACAACACGTATTCACGACGATAGTTTGGCAGCATTAACACAATAGCACTGGACTGTTTTATCCTTTGGTGAAAGTGAGAGCACTCCATTTGTCCTGATGGACTATGTATCTACTCTCAACTATCTTTTCTTCTTTTGTTGCGGGTAATCTTTCCCTCGTCACATTTTCCATTACTGTCCGGTGACATGGTTCCAAAAAAGCCAGAATGCAAATGCGACTGTCAATCATCGATCAAAACCATCGCCTGAGAAATGACCATCCACCATCAACTTCTTTAGTCCATCGTCACAGCCTAAAATAACTGCGTCTCCGGACCTGCTGAACTAGTGGAAATCATAGAGATAACACCCTCTGTCCTCCAACTTGCAATGAAAAGAAGAGATTTGGAAAATGACAAATGAAGCTCATCTGCGTAAATTGCTCCCATTTTATAGGCCAACTCGCATGATGTAAGTCAGGTGAGGTCTCACGCCAAAGCAGTCGAGAAGCCTAAGCTGAAGACGAGGCCGTAGTCTCAAAGAAGATAAACAGCTGCCAGGCCGACAATGGCCATAGCCGCGCCTGTTTGCTCAACCTTTGGAGCGCCCGCAGTTGGGACCATTGGAGGCTCGGTTCCCTCAGGAGGGGTTGTGGCGATGGGAGGCGGCATGTCGCCTGGAGCGGTGGCTGCGCCTGTAGGGACTCCGCCACCTGGGACGCTGGCAGCTGGCACAGTCGGGACGACCGTAGGCTCAACTGGAGGCGGGCCGGAGCCGGCTGGTGGTGGGACCGGAGGCTGTCCAGGAACAATGGGAGGGGTATCGGTTGGCACACCGGGGATTCCGGGAGCAGTGGGCTCGCCTGGAATACCAGGAGTGATGACTTGAGGCTCGCCAGGAGCAAGCGGGGTGGTAGCGACACCTGGGGGGCAAGGGGTGGCAGCTCCCGATGGAGTCAGGGTGGTGGAAGGTGTACACTGCTGGGTAGGCAGAAAAATGGTATCGCTTCCGCAGTAGGCGATGCAATTCTTCTCACCTGTTTGAAGGCATCCACGTGTGAGTAAAGATTCTATTTATCGGCTTGTTAATATAATTGGGGAGCAAACTCACAGACAGCGTCTCCGCTGCTAGGGGAAGTCTGCCAGCAGGTGCCGGGAGCTTCGAGGGGAAACTTGGCGGCGAGAATCTAGAAACTGTCAGAATGGTTCGACGACCTAGTCGACAGCTCCCATGGATAACGACATGAGGCAGATACTTACGTCACAGCAAGACGACACCTGAGCAACTCCCATGTCGTCACACTTGACGATGTAGTCGGTCGCAAGAGAATCGCCAAGGCAGAACGATCCGCCAGGCTTGAGGCATGCCACAGTGCCATTTCCCAAGGAAGTGATCTGGCCGTTGACCAGTGTCAACACTGCCAGTGAGGTGAGGGTTGGGATCTTCATTTTGGGCGAAGATTGGGTGGTTATGGACGATGAGATGGGTATTGATGAAGGATTCTGTCTGTGATCTCTACCAAAAGCACTTCTCAAAAGAAAATGAGTGAAAGTATCGTTCAATCTTTGCGGAGATGAAATGTCAAAACGAGGGATGTACGTGCCCGGGCTGGAGATACAGCTGTATGGCTTAAGTATCCTGTTAAGAAGGTGGAAAGATGCGGAAGTGAACGATCTCGGAAAACAAGCCGGGAGGTGACGTGAGATGGTTGGTAGCCGACAGTTGGCTTGTGTTCACAATAAGGGAAAAGATTGGATAATGGACAGGACAGAGAAATTTTCTGGCTTGTTTGCTGCGGGATGAAATTTGATGACGTTGACGTTCTTGCTTGGCCGTTAAATTGGGAAGGAGTGTTCAGAGCCAACTAGGCAGGCACCTTGACGATGGACGACGGACGTGTTTTTAAGGGCAGGTACCACCTTCTGATGTTATGGTGAGAGGAAAGTGAGTTTCCCACTCATGCTCTTCCAACGTACCATCTACTCTGTCTTCTACCTTACCGCGCCAGAAGTGTACGCTTAGTCTGCTTGTAACTCCTGAGCAGTAGATATCTCCCGTCCACAAGGTACCTGAATACATGCTCTTCTGTACCTATCTTATAGCAGACACCGTTTGGGGCTCTGTAATGCAGCAGGTCATTTACAACGGCGTTTTCGTGGACAAGTATGTGGATCTTCCACATTTGCCAACCACGAGGTTCCTTGTGAACAATGGGAACCTGATCACAAATGTCGTAAGCTGCACAATGTATGTGGCTTAGAGTTGACGTCTCGTGCCTTAATTCTACCACGCTGTAGCTGCCTCTCAGTCCATCTACATACCTACATTACCCGACTTAGGTATGCTCGCGTACTTTATATATACCATTTTTGTTAGCATTTATGTAACTTCCCTACTTACTTGCTGCATAGGGAAGTTATAAATTATACCTTAGCTACTAATACATCGGCAATTAAGGGAAATAAGACGCCTGGGTGCTTTAGAGACAATCTCACACCTCCAGAGCTATCTGTAGCAGTCTAGCCCAGAATATCCAAGTCTATACTTTCACAGCTGATTTGCTGCGAGATAAACGTTCACAATGTCTTCCGGATTATGGCAGGATTGGATGTCCTCATCGTCCACCGTCCTGGCACACATGTACAACATTAACACAGCTTTGAGCTGGCCTAGGTTGCCCAAAGTTCTGCAGTAGTCACTTAGCCACATAACGCAGAACCAATTTCTCAGGTTGATAACTACAAATGTACCTTACCTAGGTTGCCCTTGCTCACGAAGGGCTGTGTGATATGGAAAATATGGTGGAAGAAGTAGCTTCAATACTGGTCGCTCCTTTACTAAACTGCATACGTACCTTACCTAGGCAGCCAGTTATGTTCGGATTTCAATTCCGCTAGGTCATTGTCAATGTCCAAGAATTGAGTTGTTTGCTCAAGGTATGTTTTGTCCCATTTCATGTAGCCTATTACACGCGTGGTAGTAGTGAATGCTGGTCAAAATTTGTCTTTTGTGTTCGTGTCCTGTTCGCCCTCTTGGGATGTTGAGAAGAAAAGTTAAGCTTTTATGTCTGCATATACTCCAAACAGTTTCATGAGAATGTTATGATAACAACATATTCGTACATGATTAAACTGGATGTGATCACATGGATATTCAAAACAATGATATCAAATAGAGAGGGTGTCAAGTAGATGAGAGTTCAATCGCTGGAACAATTCGTGAGGCTCATTGCTGTATGTTGCAAGATTCCATCGCCTTAAATACACACCAACGTAGTACGGTATATCGAGGATATGACAAGCACCAACCCGTCTAGTAGTAGCACAATGAAATATGATGGCCAACCCTGAATGACAGACCGTGCTACCGATTAGGTATTCTCAGGCGGAAAGTGATTGAGCATACAAACCCCCATGTCACGTCAAAAAAGAGAAGACAGTGCTCCACACAAAGGCAGCGTGGCTGGCAGAGTGGACCGAGCACTTTAAATCCCTGCACATTCTGACGTCGAGGCCAAAGTTTTGAGCAAAGGCCTAGAACCGAATAAACCGAGTTGTAATATCACCTACAGCACCTACAATAACTTACCACTCAGCCTCCATAAAGGAATAGGACATCGCCCTGCTATTGTTGTGGGCCAAAAAGTCGGTCGAATCGTGACCAAGTTGACTAGCGCTAACTTGAGTGCTGCTTGGCTGCACCGCGCGACAAGACAAGCTGCCTGCTTCTCGGTCCTACCTCACAAGCAAAACTTGGAAGAAAGCGAGTTGCAGCCATCTCATTCACCCTCCCACACATGCAGACAAATGAAAACCGCATGCAAAGGGGAGGCGGGTCAAGCGAGCCTTTGTGCCTCTTGTTCTCCTCACGGCCTGATTTGTTCTAATGAGATGCATGTCCTGCGCGGCCTTTTTATGTCTCCCTGCCTTGCAGTAACGGCAAGGGGAGTAAGGAGAAACGCAAACAGGGACCCTGGCAGTTCGTGTCCTCGACTTGGGGGCTTGTCTTGTTTTTTTTTTTTTTTTTTTTTGCCCTAAAAATCCCATACCATACCCTATCTGCAGGAACTTATCTAGTCTAGGTCGCCCTTCACAAAAGTAGGTAGGGATGAATATTAATACCTTGTGAACTAACACAGCTCAACCAGCCGAATTAAAAAGCTTGCACCGATTTGCAGTTGCATATTGGCTGATAGCGGCAGGGCATTGGCGTCGTCGAGAGATCATCCCTTGCGCAATTGGTTCAACTCGACAAGATTAGTGCTGCAGCTTGTCTCTTGACCATTGAGCGCCCAGGGACTCCCGGCCGATCAATTAATTAGACATGCAGGTGCTGCTGCGGTGCTATTCTTGGGGAACTTTTTTCTTCTGAACCAGCTCGGCCGATTTGTATATGTCGCAGAATCTTTCCTTGCAAATTGCATGGGAAAAGAGCATGGTTTTCTTATCCTCCTTTGCTTTTCCAGCCAGCTGCTGCGAAGTATGTCTGGTAAAGGACGGACCTCACGATCCAAAGTCAGCAGCAAAACAACGTTCAATACCAGGTCAAACAAAGTCAACCAAACAACACTAGGAAAAACTATGTCTTATCTACGCAGTGATTTTAGGTCTAGACCTAGTTCTACTTTAATCCTAATAGCACGTGAGATGAGCATCTCGAATAAGAATCTAATGGGAACTAACAGCCTAGCATGGCTCGTGTTTTTGACACAAGTGTTGCATACTGCAGGTCACGGGCTTTCAAGAGAAAGGATGAATGAATGCGCACAGGATCCAGGTGTCACGCCTTAGATCGGTACATAAGATATGTACCTAGGTACATCAACTTACCTACGAAGTATCTCATCCACAAGTTAACTTACTTGTATAGCGTATTCGTGAGGTGCTTTATGAACAAATCACTTTATTCACCTGGTACCGACCAATCCAAGTACTACATAGGTAAGGTATCTAAATAACCTCAAGGCACTTTAGTCTTTCAGGATGGGTGTGGGTCTTGCCCTGCTCGCCTGCCTGGTTAGGAACCCTCCATGGTTTTTTCTGCAACCGCCACCAACCAGCCTCTTGCAAGCGGAGCTTGCCTGGGCCCAATAATCAGAAGGAAAAAAAGCATGTCAAATCCCCACACTACAGCCACCTCGCGACGGGCTGTGGGTAGGACAGGACACTTCCCCCCTCTGGCCTGCGGGAGCTACGTATTGTATTCCAAGTTCTTCTTTAGCCCGCATGAAACTCTCTTCGTAGCAGACCTTTGCGATTGGGTTTACGTCGTTGACCTGATTACCGAGTACACCGCACACTTATCGATTTAATTTTATTATTACTATTATCATTCTACTGGGGGTTTTTTTTTTCCTTTCCTTAGTGGCGACTGGAACATTGTTTTGCTTCTTTCCATCGTAGGGATGTGCCGGCAGTAACTATTGGACGGAACAAGTGCGGGAATCCTCGGTCTGATGTTCACGACGCGCGATTGATTGGCGATCGACTTCGACGAGTTCGAGCTGAAGGGACACGACAAAGCACAACAGCCAGCAGCAAGGAATCGCCTTGTATGCGCCACGACGTACTGCATCGCAGCGGGGCTCGGGAAATTTGGACTCTGGGAACAGCTCGCGCACCCATCAACGTGTGCGCGATCCATGGCGGCGTCGGTTGTTCTGAGACCGAAGAATCACAGTGGACAGAGCATCTCGAGTAGAGTCATCCGCCGCCTGCTTGTCTCAGATGGAGGCGTGAGGACCACCAGTGCGTCCTGCTTCCCGCTCTAAGTCCAGGCCAGGCCAGGTTTAATTGCCAACTCGAGTCGAGTCGAGCCAACAGAAAATATTTGCATCTATTCATCACCTTGCTCTGACCAGTATTTTACCTCTCTCAGCCGCTGAATTTTAAGAGTCCGACGACGTCCTGTGTACGTCACTGCCTTCCTTCTCGGCATAGTTTGGAAGCAGTTGGATTTATATGTATATCACGGACTTATACATCGCTCTGTTCGTCGTCATGCAACAACCTGTCCATCGGTGAAGACTTTTGCGACCAGCGATATTACGAAACAGCGCGCGTGTGCAACGACTGACTGTAACATATTACCAGCGCGCGCGATATTGTTTTTCTCATTTGGTTCATCGAGCGGTAGCGGCGCCTCAACAACTCCCATGCAGGGGCGTGCCGATTCAGATCCGCCGCCGGCAAGCTCGTCGGCGGCGCAGGATGTCCCTGGAAAGCTGCGTTCAACATCCACAGGACAGCCGCTACTGTTCAAGAAACGCAAGATTTTACCTCACCCGAAACCGAACGATTATACTGCATGGCGAAGCGCCTCTGTGGGTGCTGCTCCCAAGCACAAGATGGCCTTTGAAACTGGACCATTTGGAAGGACTTCTGGCACACAATTCCCAGCTTTAAATCATCTTTCGAACCATGCGCCGAGACATCGTCAACCTGCCAGGAAAGAAAGCGGTCCCGATTTGCCTCCTACCCCGCCGGCGCACTCACGCAACTCCTCCTCTAGCCACTCGGTCATGCCGCCGAGTCCACCTTTCGTTGATACCCCCGACACCAGTGCCGAAGATGTGCGAAAGTCGATTTCGTCAAGCGCTAGCCCTCCCCGAACTCCCAGAACACCAACGAAACAAAGAAGCCCGCCAACTCCTGAAGGGACTCCTCCACAGCTTTACGTTGAGAAGCGACCGCGTCTGGCTCGACCCCCCGCATGCGATCGCCTACCTTCCAAGGCCACCACCGTGGCTTCCCAACCCGAATCATTCAAGACTGCCCCGGAAGTGCCATATTCGTCTGAGGAAGAGGACACCATTCTGGTGCTTAGACCCGTGGTCTCGTCCGTACGCACCTCTTCCCAAAGTACCGTTCGTCAAACCAACGATGATAGCTCAAAGAACAATAAGAAACCGCGAACGATCGGGCTGGGTCTCGGCTTGGAGTCGAGCCCTGTTACGAGCCCTGAACCGAGTCCCCTGACCCCTGGCTCGAAAACATCGGATAAGTTTCTAAACTTTGACGGCGAGTGGGGAGCCGATCAGAGATGGGATCCAGATGTGGACCGGACCATCACATCTCGGAAGCACGAATCACCTCGCGGAACGAGCGGCCAAGAGGTTGTCGAAGATAACACTGTACCCGCCACGGCTGCTACGGAGGCACTTCGCACCATGCAACTCCCCCAAGCGGCTGTAGCTTTACCTTCACCGCGGGAAATTCCTCAGGAGAGAGAAAAACGGCGGACCTTCCAGGTTGAACCCCCTTTCAGGCACCGCTCATGCCCCTCGCCGCCTGACCTTGAACCCTCGCCAGAACTCATTGCTTCACAGATCACAATGACAAGACCTGAGATAAAGCAGCGCAGAATATCAACTGCTTCTTCCAAGTCCACTACTTCTAACGTGACCACGGAGGCATCGCTTGCCGACACCTTGACTCGGAGCCAGAGGACATTGCGTCATGTCAGGAAACTAGATGGTCTCCGCAGCTCGAGGCAAGATCTTTCCTCGCCCAAGCCAGAGTACAAATTAGCTCAACTAGAGGATGATGTGGTCAAGCGGCCTCCTCTAAGTGGGAGGCTCTCGGAATCGCGGCATCAAAGCTATGCCTCTGTCAGTACTACGAACTCCATCTCAAGTCGGAAAGCACGCAGAGAGGTGATCAAGAATGGAGGCATTCCTGTAGTAGTGATACCGCAACGTCGATCCTCGATCAAGTCAGCGAGCGAATCGCCGTCGCTGCGGTCAGCTAGAAGCAGTACAAGATCGAAACGAAGCCACAGCGTCGGCTCATCGTCACGATATCCTCCATTGACGCAGCTTTCAAACGGCAAGGATCTCACCTCATACTTTGAACCAATCCCTCGTCGGGGCAGGAACCGTCCCCAGACTGACGGTTCGGAGCCTGGAGACCAGCGCACCATGGATTTCCCTCCCATTGTGCCCAGGCGCACTTCGTCACTTTCTGCTCCGACAAGTAGGAACACATCAAGGGCGGGCTCTTTGACTTCCGACAGCCTGAGACAGCTTGAAAAAGCCACAAGCCAACCGTCAGATGCAAGGTCCAGAGCCCAAGCAGCACCGGAGCCCCGATCACAAAAGTCATACGACTCAAGGCAGGATCTGCCTTCTCGCCGGAAAGAGCGCCTTGCCGAGGAACATAGCGAGCCCATATCATCTGCAGATTCCATAAAGTCACCACGACAACACTCAGTGCACAAGCTCAGCGTTGATCATCACGGTGACCCGTTGTTTGGCCGACGCTTGGCTGCCCAGAGGACGCCGTTTTCACAGTATTCGGTGGAAACAAGTGCAACGTCGCACGCCGAGGTGTCTGAGGCCCAAGCAGTTAATCTGTATGCGCATCAAAACACATCGGTGCTGATGGTGGACCACTCGACACGGCCAAGTGAAAGTTCAAACAGCTCTCTCGCCCCCAGATTTGAACGTCCCATCATAAAGATGATCGACACAGACGCACGCACAGGACCGGTGACTCCTCCACAGCCGACATTTTCCCTGGATGATGTAGATTCGCCTCTACAAAACCCACGGGATCCTCCAAAGCCTCCTAGAACTAGACTTGTACCTCCAGCTATCGCTTTCATCCCGGCCACCCCATCAGGGCTGACGCCAGCACAGGAAAAAGAAATGCAACTCGGGAATTTCTACGATGAGGTTCCACAGCGCCCGCCCATGCCTCGGCGTATGTCGACTGTCGTACGCAGGGCTCTGGGCCGGCGTGAGAGCTATCACGAGCCATCAGCATCTGCAGCACCAAAGAACTCGAGCGGGCTTTTGTCGCGCACATTTTCGCTGACAAGACGCTCGAGTCTTCGTGGCCACCGACCGGACGATGCGGACAGGGAGGCGGTAGGAGTGGACAGGAGACACACAGTCTCGGCATATGGGGGCCCCGACGATGAATTGGCAGACCCAAGCAGGTTACATCCTCTCTGGCGGCCGGCGTATGCCGAGGAGTCGGACCACAGCAGTGACGAGGATTATGATGACGAAGACGGTGATCATCACTACAACAGGCCGGAGGCACGGCCACGTCGAACCTTGTCAGAGCGGATGAAACGCACGTTTGCCATTCTGCCAAGTCGTGAGGACTATTATGGATCTGAGGACGCATATGTTCAGCCTAGGTCTCCCATTCGTCGCACCGTGCACCGCAGCAACAGTGGCAACCTACGTGTGGTTAAGAACCGCGCCAGCCTGGAGTCGATCTCTCGACCTCCCATTACCTACATGGGGAGACCCTTCACGGCGCCGGGCGAGGACCGAGGAGTCAACAAGGGACGGGGCGGACTTTGGAGGTCTCTGTCTCAGCGACGCTCCGAGACTCCCGTGGTTGGTGGTGGTGGAGGCAGGGGTTCGCTGCCCAAGCGACGTCTGTCGCTTCGCGGCAAGGCGCTCGACCAATCTGGCGGATTTGGCTTGCTGCAAGATTTGCCGCGCCGGCTCAGCGAACGCAGACGTGAAAAGAGAAGTCAGGAGTTGCGCCGGACCATCAGTGGGCCGCGTGAGGTCCGCGATGGCGTCGGCGACGTTATCAGGCGGAGGAGCGACCATCGCGATGCCTACACCACCCAGAATGCGCAATGATTTCGCCTGCCTTGGAAAACTGGGTATAAGAAGTTGCGTATCCATCACGGATGGGACATTAATACATGAAAGCTAAACATGAAGACACTCAAATTTACGAGCATGATCCCCACGTTTGCCCGCGAAGGCAGGGTTTGGGTTTGGGGGGTTTTGATTCCTTTCAATTCGCTGTTTTTATTTTCTGCAACGCGACCGCAAGGAAACGTTCTCACGGCATTGTACACACGAACAAACGATATCCACACGACGACTTTGATATTTGGAAGGAGGATTGGGCTTTTTGCTCTTGGTATATACGACGATATGATGTCTTTCTGTGCATTTTTGGTTGCACTTGTTTTTCTTTTTCTATTGTCAATAATTGGACGATCTTGGAGGGGACGATATGCTCGGGGTTTCTCGCATTCCGGCGACGTGCTTGGCTTTTTTGCTTGTTGGTTTGAGAGTGAGCCCTATGGTCCTATATTCCTCTCTTTCCAGCCCTCATCCTACACAGAAAACCCGTCTTTTGTCGCCACTGGCGAAAAGATGTGCAGGCCAGGGTTTGGTTTTTTTTTACGGCGTTATTTTTTTTGGCTATGGCTGGCTATATACTCAGGCTTTAGATTAGCTCCGCGTTTATGACTGCTACGAATTATCACGATTACAACCTCTTTGTCTGCTCGAGTGTGCCTCTTGCGTGATTGAGTTACGTTCCGTGGGTGATCAAGAGTGGGCCACAGCAGAGGTAAGCCTAGACGACTTTTTTTTTTGCACGTGTATTGTCTCGATGCTTGCTATTGCGCAACATGATGGGCAAAAAAGACGTGCTCGTGACATTGGAAGAAAATCAACCTTTTCTTTTGAATCCGCTGCCCTAGGGTACCAACACACGGGGGTACAGTACATGGCTCACTCCCATTAACGAAGCCTTGAGTTGTAAAACAAATAATATTCCGTTGACGCCTATAACTCCTCTGAAAGTGATATATTGGCTATGTGAGCAAAAGACGTGTATCTCTAAACACGCAGGCCAATGGCGGACACGTGACCCTCCAGACCCTTTTCTTTGAAAGGCTGGAAGAACCGTCGCAGCTGGGGCCCGCGGCCGCAGGTAGATGACGAGGCTAGCGTTTGCTGTCCGGACCACCCATCGCACCCGGGGGCGGCATACCGCCGGGGGGCATGAACGGCGGCGGCGGCAGTCCGGGCCCGCCTGGACCGGGCGGGGGCATGCCGGGGAATCCTGCGGGGAAGTTTGGCGGCATCATCGGGGGAGGAACACCTCCTGGACCCGCGGGGCCGGGCGGCGGGAACGGCATCCCTGGAAAGGGCGGCATTCCGGGAGGCAGAGCGCCTGGCGGCGGGACGGGGAGGCCGCTGGGGTTGGGGCCGCCGGGGATCGGGGGCGGGAAGGGCGGCATGTTGGGCATACCGCGGGCGCCTCCTGGTGGCGCTAGAGCGGAGAAAGATCGCGAGTGTGAGTATGGACACCCCGCAAGTGGGAAGAGTAAAGTGTTGCGCGCGCATGCGACTGGGATATCTCTCATCCATAGACGGGGACGACTTACGAGGCATTCCTGCGGGGAAACCGCCGGGTGGCGCGCCCGGCATGCCTGGGAACGGAGGTGGTACGCCTCCGGGGAAGCCAAAGGGCGGAGGGAAGCCAGAGCCGCCGGGCTGGTTGTGTGGCAGCATCGGGTTGGCGTGGGCCTGGCCTTCGGCGGCGTAGGATGAGGTGATGGAGTCAATGACGGATTGGGCCTTCTCGTGGCCGATTTCTGAAGGGCAGATGGGGAGGTTAGCTGGGCGGACGCGCATGCGCAGGGTAGAGTTTATATGTGTTTCGCAGGGATATCAAGCCGTGGGTGGTCGTACGTTGGTAGTATTCTATGACGTTCCGCAAGTGGTTTCGGCCGCTGTTGTGCGCCTTTCGCACGCTCATGGAGTCGTGCGTGAGGTAGACATCGCAGTAGTCGCCTGGGGTTATCGAATCGCTGTCAGATTATCGCATGTCGCGGACGTCGGGGCTGTCTCTGTCTCTCGACGGGAGCGAGCTTGAACCTACAAAAGACTGGATCACGGAGATGTTAGTATGGGTTGCCATGATGGAGTCGCAAGAGGAAGGTCGGCCTACACTTGGGCATCTTGAATGATTTAATTGGCCTGCAGACCTGGCGGCCTCAAGCTGGTCGAGCGGGTAGAATTCAAAACAGGGAAACCAATTATCGCGCAGGCAAAGTGGTCGCGGCAATGGATATGATGTCGTAAGAAGTGATTTTGGCGGCTGCAAAGTTACCTTGAGGGTTTCAGTAAATTCAGCTTGGACGTGACCAAAGAAATCGACCGCGTTCGAATCGCCCAGCCAATTAATGGCTTGTAACGAACTCACATTGCTAAAAGAGTGCAGTACAGCACAGCAGTAGTATGCGGGGATCTGAAAGCTACAGCCACATGTGGCGGGTGTCCATGTCAAATTCAATCCAATTGGGCCTTGGGCTAGCGACAGGACAGGGATCCCCATCCCGCCTGGGACATCGCGACAGATTTACCTTAGTTTAGGTACATACATACCTTGTGAAATCGTACGGGGCCGCCTTGGGGGGAAGCACAAGAGCAAAGCATTCAACCTTTCAACCAACATAAAAAGCGTCTCGCCCCGAATTGAGTCCCCACAGCATAATCGGCTTTCTTTTTGTTTTTTGCAATTTAGGACAGCGCTGGGGGGCAGCAGCCAGGACCAAATCGAAAATGGCGCTACCACGATCACTTCTGCAGTACATCTGCAGCCTCGTCCTCCTGGTCGGCGTCTCGCAGGCCCTCAAGTTCGAGCTGCAGGGCATGCCGGCGCACTATGACAACAAGATGCGGTGCATACGGAACTTTGTCGCAAAGGACACCCTGGTGGTGGTGACGTCTATCGTCAGCGGGTCCAAGGGTGACGGCATGGTGGTCAACTTGAACGTAGGTTTTAGATTCCTGCTTGGAGTTTTGGCCATGTTGTTCCTCCTCCAAGCTAATACACTGTCTCTCCCTTCATACAGATCAAGGATGCCGTAGGCAACGAATACGGCAGGGCAAAGGACGTCGTCGGAGAGCAGAGGACGGTCTTTACATCACACGCCGACGCGGCATTCGACGTCTGCTACGAGAACATCCTGGACGGAAGTGCGTGAACGATATGCCTGCCCCCTGCCCAATTACCACTATGCGATACCTGCACCGAGGTACTAACACGTATACACCGTTTTTTTCTTTTTCTCTCTCTAGGCAAATACGTCCAGACCCCTCAAAAAACCGTCGAGCTTGATGTCGACATTGGCGCCGACGCCAAGGACTGGTCGGCCATCCAGGCCACAGAGAAGCTCAAGCCCGTCGAGACGGAGCTCCGCAGGATCGAGGAGATGGTTGCTGAGATTGTGGGCGAGATGGACTACCTCCGCGTCCGCGAGCAGAAGCTGCGCGACACCAACGAGAGCACCAACACCAGGGTCAAGTGGTTCGGCATGTTGACCACCTTCCTGCTCATTGCTCTGTGGGGCTGGCAGATCATGTACCTGCGTGCCTACTTTAGGTTAGTTGACCATGTGTTTTGCTTTATTCGACGGGCACGCTCAGCCGTAAAGAGCTGTTTTTTTTTCGCTGACAATCAACTCCTCACACTCTCCATAGGTCCAAGCATCTCATCTGATTACCAAAATAAGACGTGCTGTGCAGGGGAGCTGGCTGGCGTTGTGTTACTCCTGGGTCTTATGTTTTTGTTTGCAGGCCATCTTCCATCAAAAGGTGTTGGGAACATTCTTCATGCGATTGGGAATCCGATGTTTTCGTCTTAGACACGGTTCTGCTAGTACTGCCGGGCTGTCGAATGGTAAAGAGTACCTAGGTAATCCAGAAAGCTTTTTGGTGAATTACTGCCAACCGAACTAGATTGGTCAGGAGTTCATTGATGAAGGGATTATATACGTGTTTGATGATGTGGGTTGACAACCTTTGGGCGGGATGTATCGACATATAGTATAAGCAAGCCTATGTAAAAAGACTTTATTAGACACCTAATCGTGAAATTTGAACGTCACCAAGATAGCATGGACATGGTGGCAAAAGTGCTTCTCATTCAGGCACATTCCCAGTTCTCTGTTCGTCAATAGTCGATGTTGGAACCAAAGAAGCTGGCCAGTCTTCTTTGCTCGCAGGGCCACAGGGCCAATATGTACAAACATCGCACCTAAAAGCTCGAACCAGAACAGGCAAAAAGCTGCCTGCCCACAGCTTGCCTAATCACCACCACCCACCACCACCACCACAACAACAACAACAACTACCACATAAAACGCCCAAGCCATGGCAAACCAGTCCCGGTCTCAAGTCTCCAAACTTCATGCTCCAGGGGGTATAAAGAAGTCCCAACATAAACACCCAATCAAAAGGCTTAAATGAACGGTGCTTGTAGTCTTTTCTTGACTACAAAAAGTCACCTGTGGTACGAGAGCGCCGCCAACAAGGAACGGTGGAGGGAATCATGACAAAGGAAATGGACTAAAAAAAAAAACAGTAACCTTCCGTCCAAAGAAATAGAAAGGAAGAAAAATGTCGATGGGAGAGATAAAAAAGGAGACGGTACCAAAATCAGACGCTCGTTTGAATCCCCTTACTTGTCGTCATGTCATTATAAAAACGCTCCTCTGTAATTAGAGCGAGGAGCAAAATCTCTTTTTCTGGCCATTACGCAGTTACCCCTTAGACCAGAACCAAGGTACGCACAGCGACGCACCCTAGCCGTCTTCTTCGGGTAATATCTTGCCAAGACTCCTTAGAACCTCCATGACGGGCAGGTTCTTGGTTCCGGCTGCAGCCTTTTCGCGTTCCTCGCGCTCCTTGAGCCGGTCCGCGCTCAGGCCGAGCACGCGGTCCGCCTGTCGCCCGCCGGCCGCGACGCGCTGGTCTAGCTTGTGCACGCTGTCGGCCAACTTGTCGATATCGACCTCGAGCGGGGTCATCAGGGTTTGTAGCCGCGACTGCGTTCTTGCTCGCAGAGACGCAAAGTTGCTAGTCGGCTCCGTCAGAGAACGCAGCATACGCGCCTCTTCCTCGTCGAGCGCCCCTTCGTCAGGCAGTGGAGCCTTGGTCGGGTCTTCCTCTTCAAAGAGGGGTGGGATTTCAGGAGGTGGCTTCTCCAGCGCCAACCACTTTTTCTTCTCCAATTTTAAGCTGCATCGTACATAGTTAGTCACGCTATAATCTGCAACCATGCCCTAACACAACAATTACGTACCGTTTGATAGTGGCCTCCAGCTCCTCTATCTTCTTCTCGTTTTCGATATTGACTGGATTTGGTTTCGTGATCACCGGCCGCTTGGGCTCGGCTTCACCCGCCTCGTCTTCCCGGCTGAACCAGTCCGAGAACTCCGACTTGTTCCCAAAGTCCTTTAATAGTTGATCTTGTATTGCACGTGCTGGAATTCACAGTCAGTCTTCCGTTCTTGTTTCTTGTCAATCAGACATTTTGTCCGACACCTAAGTCCCCCAACCCTGTGACAAGACTTACCTCCCAGAATCGCATTAGAATTCATAGAATCCACAGAGCCGTGCGCCGGCCTGTCCAGCAACGCCCTCTCGCCGCACCACGTAAGCAGTTGCTTCATCCTCCTCGGCTCCATCACATCGGCCTCGATGTGTTTGTAGAACTCGCCAGCGTTGACCTCGCGGTGCGGTAATGCACTGTGGCCACTCTCGATCAAGGAACTGGCCCGCCTGCCTCTCATCCCCAAGCTGCTCCGTCGCGCTCCACCGCCTCCCGCCCCGCCTTTCCTACGCAACTCCTTGTTGCGGTCCATTATGGGCGTATCGCTAAAGGGGAGAGCAATCTTGCGCGCCGGCTCGTGGTGCTCCTGGCCATACATCATCCCCTCGCCCGTTGGCCCGTCATCCATGCTGGTATCCATCGCATCATTCCTGGGTGTCGCGACCGGTTCTAATGCCCTGTCTTCCGCCGCAGCCGCTGTTGCTGTTCGCTTCTTTGTCGGTGGCCTCCCCCTACTCGGCTTCCTTGCTTCAAGTGCCGTAGTTGCTGCTGGTGCCGCAAGTGCCGGTGCTGAATGATTCGCTGCGCCATTTTCCACCACTGTCTCCATAGAAGATCGCGTCCGTCGACCAGTCGTCGTCGCGGCGGCGGTGCTTGCTGGTGCAGCCGCAGCCGTCGTCGTAGCCGCCGCCTCTGTCCTTCTGGTGCGGATTTTCGCAACGGCGAGCGGTTTCGGTTCTGGCGCTGGGGACGCGCTCGGTTTCCTCCTCGTCGGCCTCTTGGTCGCCGGCGGTGGCGTCTCCTCTACGGGCGCCAGCTGCGGTGAAGCGGCGCGTTTCCTCCCTCCTACGATCGCCACGGACGCGGCCTTCTTGGCCGGCCGTCCTGCCGCCTTCTTCGTTGGTGGAGCAGCTGCTATCGTCGAGGGAGCGGGAGCATCCAAGTCGTCGGCGGCCGTCGATGTCCTGGCTCGTTTGGAGCCGCGCGTAAAGAGAAAGTCGCCATCCTGCTCGTCGTACACCGCGGCATCTGATCCCATCCCTCGCGTGTTAGCAATTCCTGCCCCCCTCCTATCTGTGCGGTTTTCCTCCCAAGCCACCCGTTCCAGCTTTGATTTCCCACCGGCCATAACCATCTAAAAGAAATCCCACCTACCGGCAAGGCGTTTGCTGTAGCGACGCGGCTCCCCCGGCTGATTGCTCATGCTCAAGTCCTGTAGCGGCTGGCGTGCACGTATGAGAGTCGTCATGGATGGCAAGCGGACGGCGAGGGCGAAGGCATGGGTGCAGTCGGGGATTGGCGAGCTGTGTTTTTGCTAAGTTTTAGGTATGCTATAGCACAGCAAAAAAAAATATTATACGGTTTGTCGATTAAGCTGTCGCACGTATGCCGCTGCGATTATTTGTCGTCGGTCCCTCCCGAGCTTCGGTGCTGGGTCGCGTGTCGCAAAGCAATTCGAGGCTGCGTGCCCCCAGGGAGGCAGTTTTGGCTGGGCCGCCCCTCCACTTCCAAGACGCGTCAAATTTCCCCCCAATTGCGGATTCGCTAGGCGCGGCCCCTTTGGCGCGTATGAAAATAGTTTGTCGAAACCCTTTTTCGTGTGATTAGATTGATTCGATCGGTTCTTGCTCGGTGTCGCGACTGCGGTGAGATTAGAGATGCTGGCTGAAGTGGTCGTATTTTCAATTCGTTGTGGTCCGCGCGAAGTTCCGCCAGTTCTGCCCAACTTGGTCCGTGGATTGCCGTTGTGGAGAGAGATATGCTGTCGCGCAAGGGGCGTGGAGCTTGCCATTTGTTTACCACTCGAAATCGTTCTGCACCACCAACTTGTAAATTGTACGTCAGCCCCATAATTCCAGCAAACCAATCAAGCTTTCTATTGGATGATACATTGAAGCTAATCCAGTTTTGGCCATGACCTAATTATCCTCCTTGTTCTCTGTCCGCAACAATTCAAAACCGTAAGGAGAGCACCAAGCGAGTTGAATACCGTGACTAATGCAACTCCCGTCTTTTACCGCAACATCTTTGATTTTTACTGCCTACACGATGGCCCGTCATTACAAAAGGTCTACAGTAGCACTTTCAAATAAAGATATGCATAAAATTCATAAGTAGCTTTGCATAGATTGACTAGATCTAAATCATACCAATTGTACCTGAAAGGAATCTGCCTCCCACACAACTTGCTGATCGGGGAGAACAACCCTCATGTCTGGATTCATGTAGACAGACAGCGCACACGAGCCCGTACGCGGTGAAAGGCCGAACAGGCTTGCTCCTCCCATGAAAACGTACTCTAGGAAACCGGGAATGTCTCGAAAAAAAAATAAAAAAATAAGCCAGTGCAGAACCCCCCCAACGCCTATCTCCAACCTTTTTGCGTGTGTCCTTTTAGAGCCCCCAAGACGGTTGCTCGAATCGAGGCTGAAAGTAGAAGTCCAAGTGTAAAAACTAGTGAAGTAAAGTAAGAAAGGACTGAAAGGTTAAGAATAAGACAAGTAAGAATAACCGGAGAACATGAAGGGAAATAGAAGAGAAAAACAAAATCCTCAAAAAAGACGAACTCCAAATCGTGAAAAAAATGATAAACCTGAGCGCCGACTGTCTTCTTGTTGCTGTACAGTTCAATGCCCCCAAGTGGACAAACACCACGCCCTTATTATACCCAGTGAGTTTGATAAATCGTGTGCACATGAAAATGCTTGACATGCCGAGGGGCCAGATGATCCCCCGAGCAAATGTCTATAAGTTACTATCCCATGAAAAAGACCATTCGTTATGGTCGGCGGGGACATTTCAGGGTTGGCCCGACGGCGATCTGCTCAGCGCGACAGAAGAGCCCCTGCTCCGGCTTGATCCCGACCGCCGTCTCGCAGCATCTTGCGCCATCATGTCGAGGATCGCGGCAGATTCGTTCTATGAATACCGCCTCTGACCACCATTGGCAATAACTGGCTGCGGGGGCATTCCTGTTGGTGCCAAACCATAAGGATTCATTTGCGCGTTGAAGTGGTCCATTGGTGGTTGCTGCATGAACTGCCCCTGAAGTCCTTGTGCCTGAGTAACATTGCAGTCCTTGTGGGCAAGGAGTAATGTTTTTAGGTTCACAACTTCTTCCCGCAACTGACCAATTTGGGCTGTAAGATTTTCGTTCTCGGCACCATACATTTCAACCTTGCTCTGTAAATTAGCCAGCCACTGCTTTTTGCGCTGCCGGCATTTGAGAGCGGCCACCCTGTTGCGATTAATGTTAACAGTTTTCTCAGCCGGATAATCGGTAGGCTCGTGTAATCATAGTTCACATACCTGTTGCGCTCCAAAAAGTTCTTGCGCTTCTCCTCATCTGTCTGTTTGCCCTTGGGGTTGCCCTCCTTGTCCAACTTCATCTCGTCGTCGTCATCATCCGACATCTCAGGTTCAGGGCTGAAGTGAGGCATGCCATTTCCATTAGCCTTGACCTGCTTGGTGTTTGGTGCTTTGGCTGGTTGGGCATCACTGCGCTTCCTCTTGCCGTTAGTTGCAGGGGCTGCTGTCGTTGTGCTCTTCTTAGTTTTGCCTCGGGTAGAAGGCCTGCTTTGCTCCACATCGTCCGACCCAACGCTTCCGGTTCGGTCACTCCTTGTGGCGCTGGGTGGTGCCCCTGATGCTCCATTAACGGTGTTCATGTGAGGTGATGTCTTGATCGCAGGTGGAGGGGGAGGATGCGCGTGGGCGTGCGCTTGCGGCGGCTGTTGTACGGCATAGTTATTCTGAGCCTGCGCACCGTTGCGACCCTGAGCCAACATGAAGAGGCCGTTTGCCGCGTCATTATCATGTGGATCAAAAGGACCCTGAGCAGGCTTGGTTTCAGCCTTTACATTGCCATTTCCGTTTGGCATATCCTCGGGCTGCGAGGTTGCAGGGAGCGACTGCTGCTGAGGTGGTTGTGTTTGCGGTTGGGTTTGGGTCTGGTTAATGCCTGCCTCTCGCTTGGCTGCCGCCGCAGCCAGAGCTGTCCGATGGAAATCGAGAGTGCTCGGTGTGGTTCCTCCGTTCATAAACGCTTGAGCACTTGGGCTAGCAGCAGGAAACATAGACCCGCCTCCTCCCGGCGTCAAACCTGTCCTAAGCGAAGACTCGTTGGGCGTGGGGAATCCGCCACGCAGATGATGTGTGTCCCCAAAGTAATCATTCGTCGGCCCCGAAAGCATTGCTGGGCTCAACGGACCAGTGCGTAATGAGCCGCCTCCCCAGTTGAAAGGTGTCGCACCACTGCCAGGAAGTAGCGATGAGGGAGATGTCAGTGCCGCGACGGAGGGCAATTTGGTGCCTCCGGGAGTCTCGGGTGGTGCTCCGAAAGACTGTTCGAATGGATTGGGCTCGAGGCTTAGCGAGCCACCCATTCCGGGGTTGAAGTAGTCGGGTGTTCCCTGTGCAGGCACGGGTCGCGGCGGAGGGGCCAAAGGTTTCGTGGTATTATCCGCATTTGATTCTGGTCTCTTTGATTCGGGATCTGCGGCGCCGACAAAATTTGGTAAGCCATCATGACGACAATTAAGAATTGATGTCATGGAAGAAACAGCGATGCCAATGGAAAGCCGGTCGCATCGCCGTCGATCTAGCGGGAACCACAACGGCGGCGGCGGCGGCGGACGGCGGATGCACAACAATGTCGCGCATTGGGACCCGGTGACTCGGCATCGACCACACCGAACAATGAAAAAAAAAACGAGCACAACATACCTTCAGCTTTGTTTGACGGCGACGACCGCTTCGGCGATTTCGTCTCGGTCTTGGAAACGATGGCTGTTTCCGCCATGACGACGATGTCTAGTCGGCCTATGTGGTACACAAATAGGAAAAGGGTGATTGGGGCGAAGGGCAAGGGCGGAAGGCCAGAATGGATTCGAAGGCAAACTCAAAATGACGGGATGTCGTCACGGATCACAGTCGGGGAAGAGGCGGCTACTGCTGCTGCAACGCTATCGCAGCGTAACCTCTTTGTTTGGTAGGTAATCTAGATTTCCTGTGGTATAGGCGAAATAGGGCGCGAGTCGATTTTGCGCGACCGATTACAGTCCAATGCTGCGAAAAAGTGAGAAGGTTAGATGAATGGGTTGGAACTGGCGATGACGAAGATGACGACACACCCGTTGGAAAGACAAGAGGGCGAAAAGAAAGAGGAAATCAGAGGGTGTGGGGTGCACTGGCCACCTAGTGGGTCCACGCCGTCACCGCGTCCCCAATAATGACAACAGTCGAAAAATTCGAATTCGATACACCTTCACACCCTGGGCCGCACCTCCCTTTGATGTCTTGGTTTGTCTTGCCAACTTGGATTGTCAAATCGACGGCTCCTTACGCATTTTGTGTATAACTTGCAAATGTTTTTAACTTTGTTCAGGAACCGGCCAAGCTTTGCTTGATTCCTGTATTTTTTTTTCTTCCTGTGCAATTTTTTCTTTACAAATGCTCAATTGCGAACTCCACTGCCCAGGTCATGTTCAGTCCTTGCAGCCTCCCGCGGACCAGGATATACCTCCGGTGGTTACTGTATATCCAGAGTTTGAATACACTGTCTAGTCTTAGCCAGAGTGGGCAGGTTGCTCCGAAAGTCTTCTTTGAAGCCGCCGGACGCACAAATGAATGGTCACCCATTGCCCAAAAGAGTGCGCCCCTTTTCGCAAATCAGCAGCTGGTGTCGAGACCTAGAATTTGAGATCGATCGATTGCTTTTTTATTTCTTCTTCTACATATTATATTTAGAGAGGATGCATTGACTATGCTTTTTTAGTTTTGCAGAAGGATTTTGCAATGCCCTGCGCACCCCCCACCCTGCTTCACCCCAGACAAGTCCGGAGTAGCTGCCATAGTATGCAGCCATAGGGCGGATATTACTTTCGCCGGCTGTCATGTAACAAATCTGGGAAGAGAATTTAATAAAAAAAAAAGGAAACCATTAGACAGGTATTGGATTACACCATATTTTGATGAATTCATGTCTGGTGGCAGGGTTAGGCTTTGCCAGAGTACATGGGACGGCCCAGAAGAAGTGGGTTTTCCAGACGCGTCGTGCGATAAACAGTAGGGAAATTCTTCTGCGTTTATTTCTCTGGCACCGGCTCCGGCTGTAAACATGCTTCGACGGGAGGAGAAAAACGGATGCCGGGTGCCCGCCATGATTAGTGCGGCTGGTGTGTGGGTTCCCCAGTAAAACAAGCAAGCCAGCCAGCCTTCTCGAAAAACGAAAAAGAGGAGAAACATACCGGTACAAAGACCCCATCCTTGCACCTAGTATGCACCTCGACCCAGTAATTTTACACTGGCGAAATTTATACCATGCTAGAGCTATTTGCTAGTGTGGGCAAGCTCGACTCGCGCGAATCCAATCAGCAAACAATTTTTCTTGTTCTCAGCGGTCCTCGTTATCAATAGAGGTTTTCGGTTCGGTGGTCGCACTTTTACAGACTGCCGCCAGGGAGGGGGAAATTCGGTAGAGAAGAAGTTTGTTAATTATTAATACGGCCAGCCCCCTCTTGGAAATCGGTTGGCGAAGAGCCGGCTTTGCCACGACCTAGAACGGGCTGCTGGACTGGCAAGACTGGACTGGACTGGACTGGACCTGAGTATCGAACACACGACACAGGGTCGTCTTACGAGGATGGCACACTGTGCGAGGCTGGAGAGATGACAGGGTGGATCCAGCCGGCGGAACGGTCAAATCAGAACTGACAAAGCTCTTTGTTTTCCAGGTAGGTGTGACGTATGCAGTAGGACCCAGACGACGCCATAATTACCGTGGTGCTCCCCCCCCCCCCCCGGGGATATCAATAATTTCCAGCCGGCGATACGGTTGGCAAAGTGCGGTCAACGGCCCCGTCGTCGCAAGCAAATAGAGATCCATACACTGACTGAAATTCTTGAGCCTTGAAGAAATTTCTACTACAAACAAATTTGCACTGAATGCAAATGGCAATCGTAAAAATGCATAAGCCTGATGCGGCGGAAATTAACGTTTTTTTGGCCCGTGCGAACTTATAGAAGAGACTTCCCACGGTTCTCAGCTAGCATTTCCCGAGCCAAAATCCTGAGTGAGCCGATGACGCAAGAGCGCATGCCACGAGCGTGGTCGAGTCGCCAAGTCTAGCGCGGGGGCGCAACTTGACCCGATAGCCGGGCCTGCGCTCTGGTCGAAACGACCAAATAATCCATGCAGACACGCCCGCCCACCTTGGATGCTAAATTGAATCTTTTTTTTGACGCAATCGATATTGACCCCATCTTGTCTATCTACGACCTGACGCGAATCGGACTGAGAAGCGAACTGAAAGCCAAGCGGAACCGTTCGAGTCGCCTCTGATTCTATTTTTGCCGGTACCTACCTATATTACGGTAAGCTACTGAGAAGTCTACCAGTTTTTTTTTCAGCGCACCTAAATTTGGTTGTTTTGTCTTTTGTAATCACAAACAAAAAAAGGGGGAGTGCATCTAGTAAACAGCTGGTGCTATAGATCGCCCCCAGATCCACGCGACCTTGAACCAGACGTGCGCATCGGAGTTTTTGGCACAGATCGCCAACGAACGCGGTGCTTTTGCTTATGCTGTGTGCGCTAGGCGTGCAAGGCGTGGTTTCTTGGCTTTGCGTTGGGATTGAACTACAACTGTTTTCGCATGCATGCACTTCAAAATAGAGCTGGAGATGAGATGCGTTGCAAACATTACAGTGCAGGGTAGGTTTGTCATACGGCATTTTTCACTTATAATTCTCAGATGAACAAGGAATCGTCCAAACCTAATCTTGAAGCCACTGTTTCGTATATGGTGTCGAGTACCTGGTGGCAACAACGAATGCTATAGTACAATCTAGGCAGGCGTCCTTTCTCCTGCGCAGGCACATAACCCGGCCGAGATAGCCCTGTCTTGCCCATGCTAGCTCTGCGCGATTTGGTAGATTGCCTACAGCCCAGCCTCAGCCCGCACCTTGAAGCCCTGTCGGGGCGCGTGTACCCGAACACCGCGAAGGTTCTCGATCACGATCTCAGCCTGGTCCATGTGCACCAGCTTGCCGGAGTCCCGATGTCCACTCCCAGTGTCAGTCGGCCAGAGCCTCACCATGGAGCCCCTGGTCAGGCCCTCGCCATCTGCGGCGGTCAGGCCAGCCCCGGAGTAGTCCTCGTTGTGCCGAGAGGCGAGGATCAGCTGCGCAGCCTCCTTGCCCTTCAATTTACGGGGCTTGGACCCGGATGACCCGGCCGCCCCCACGGCCTTGTCGAACCGCTGGATCCATGCGAACACGCGGGGGAACAGCTCCGCAGAGACTTGGTCCGAGGGGAGTGCCGGGCTCCCGGGCAGAGTGACAAGCCAGTGAAACGGCCAGATGGCCTCGATGTCGGCGAGGCTTGGCTTTTCCGTCTGTAAGATCCAGTCACCTAGAGGTTTATGTTTTATTTATTTTATTTTTTTCCCTTCATTAGTCAGGTCTTGCAACGACGTCATTTGGAATAGTGCCACGACAAAACAAAAGCTCCCAGTCAGCAAGGTGCGTGAATCTTAAAACTTACGTCCGTCTGCAAGCAAGGTCGTCTCGAGCAGCTCCATCGCGTCTCGGATCTTGTTGACGGCGTCAGCCTTCGACAGCCACCCTCCCGGCGGCTGGCCGCCGATGAAGCTGGCCCTGTCTTTTTGAAATTTGGGGTCCTTGAGCGCCGGCAAGTCGCCAGGCAGCAGGCCCATGGCCGCGAAGAAGATGCCCGTGTCGAGCGTCAGCGCCGCGAGCAGCCGCTGGACGCCCTTGGACTGGGGCTCGGACGCTCCCAGTTTGGGCACCGATGGGTGCGCCTCCTCCAGCTTGGACAGGATCAGGCGCGTGTCCAGGTACATGTCGCGCCCGATTGAGAGGACGGGTATGCGACGGTATTGAACCCCCAGCTCCTCAGAGAGGTCTGGTCGTGGCATAATAGGCGGTTGCAGCTGTTTTCTGGGGTCAGTGATTAGAGCTCTCGCAGTTAAGCCATCCTGTTTTCGCTTACACATTGAATGTACGGTATGCCTCTGAGGGCTAGATACCACGAAATCCTCCTCGCAAATGGAGAATAGGGATAGTGGTATAGAATGATAGGTTGCTCTGAGCTTGCCATCGTGAATCGCTACGCAATGGTCTGAATCTTTCTGATCAATGACTGTAAATTTAAACCTGTGTCGATTGGATTGACTGCTTTAAAAGCTGTTGATACCCTGCGCAGGTGCTGGCTATATCAATTATGTCACTCCGAATATATGTTTTTGTTGATGTAATGTTGTGTTGTTATATCTAACTAAGCTTACGTAGGGATAGACGGAGGGTACGTAGGAATAAACGGAGGGGCAGCTTGACGTACCTCGGCAATTCGGCCGCTTATAATTCAGGGGTTCTGCGCAAATCCAATAAGAAGCGATCGCACCAAAAGAAAATTCAATGAATGGAAAACCTCGGTATTGTGTCTTACATTGTATAAATGATACCTTGACGGTGACGGAGCAATAATTAAACCATCATACATGCAGTATCGTCCAACTGTCTTCCGCAGCTTCGGTATTGCCGGCCAAGACCTCTTCTAATACATTGGGACAGCTTGACCAAAATATATACATGAACATAGACCCAACTTAATATCAGTCATAACCAACAATAAATCAATGCAACTGTATTCAACCGGACAAATCAAACCCGCATAGATTCCTGCCGCTTGGAAAATGGGTTTACGAGTGTTCTCCAGAAACCCGTTTTTCTCCAACTGCCACCCGCTCCAGCTTGTGACTCGAGCCTGAGGAGCGCGGCCATCTCAGCCTCCTCTTGACGTTTCCTGCTTTGCTGCCTGAGTCTGAGTATCTGTTGACAAACAACAGGAAACATTTTTGTGACACTATGGACCGTACCCAAGGTCAGCAATAAATAAAACATGGCAGCTTTGGATAGGGATCGAGCACTGTATGGGCGAGGACGAGGGTTGATCCCAACTCAACCCTAACGGTTGTACGTACTTGTCACCACTCCTTGCGCTTATCTCCATAAAAGAGCAGCTCATGTCGAACGCAGAGGCAGTCCTGAAGCCCTCGGCCCAAGCAACCACGCGTTCCTCGTCGTCGACATCGCTCTTGTTTCCGACGAGGACGAGGCCATATTCCCGACGGATCCTACGGTTGTTTGAATTTCCGCTCCGAAACGAGCCACTTATAAACCTCTGGACGCGAATCGCAAGCTCGAGTGAGTCTTGGTCGGCTATGTCGTACAGCAGCACCGCACCCTCGGTGATCGCCAGTGCTTGTTCCAGCATCAGGTTGGTGGTGAGATGTATCGATGGCAGCTCGAGTACGTCCACGTTGTAGTTGAGACCATTGATCTGGATCGACTTTCGGCAGCTGCCTTCGAGTTTCCCTTGTTTGGGATCAGGATTGTATTCGAAGACATTGAGAGCAAACTATCCAGCGCAAGAGAAAACGGAGACGGGTCAGTATCTCATGTCCTGTCCAGGCTTCAACGTATCCATGGTAAAGGTTGACCTGTCGTGGTAATATATTTCGAGAGGCTCAAGAGCTGTCAAGAGGCACAAACCCTGGTGAGAACACTTGTCTTTCCGCAGCCTTTAGCGCCAACAACAAGTACACGGAAATCACTCTCTGTCTTTCCCTCACTCTTGACATCTGTAGGGCGCCGATTCTGTGCTTCAAACTGGCTCAACCTGTTCGCTCGATCTAAAGTCACGTCGTCGCCTTGTATCTCTTGCCAGGTGAAGATGGCCTTTAGGTAGTTGGCCTCTTCATCTGTCCATTGCATCGAGCCCATGGTGATGATGCCAGATTTGGTCAAATGTCAGTTTTGAAGCTGCGCAGGAGGCAGTGGGATAGGAACACAAGTGCTTCCTGTGCTGGCGCAAGATGTGATTGTCATGTAGGGACCAAGCGGCTGGTTGGTCTTTAAAGAGCTGCCGAGCTCCAGACTTCTACATTTCGAGTACATGTCGAGTCAATGGATCAGTCAGTGTGCAGAAGTAAGTAGCATATATGAGGCTCACTCATCCAGTCATAAGAATCATGTACCACATGCTGGGCTTGGGGATAATCTTGGAAGTCAAGGTCCCGGAAATCATCCGCCTTCTCGTCCCCATTCCGCTTGGGGCCATGTCACAGCAGCAAGATCGAACTCGTGAGGAGCAGTACTACGAACATTCGGGTAGTCAATGGTTGGAAAAGGTCAGCTCATTTACATGAAACCTTTTCCCTTACTCTGGCAAATGATTCGTATTCTCCCGAGCGGCGAACAAGTGTTACAACATAGCGGTCCGGTCTACCTCGAGCCACTGCCTATTCGTTGCATTCCGTGTTCTGTGCTGTGATCCGGAAATACTGCAGGAGATCAGGGGGTAGGTTAAAGGAAGAAGCAATGTTGGAGGAAACTTGCGGGGGCCGGAGCCGAGCAAGAAGCAAACGTCATATGCTTACACAGCAGCGACGCGTGGAGTGTTCTCGGACACAAGGCAACTGTTGCACCACCATCTAATTTGATTCTCGTTTTGCGACCTAGCAGTGGCAGAAATAAAACGATGTTGGATTTTCACATTGTATACCTTCCGAAAGGAGATCAATGGATCAACGGGACCAACATATCAAGGGATCAAGGGATACAGATTAACAGAGACAAGAAGAGGAGATAGAAGAGAGCTTTGCGTGATGGCCAAAATTTACTTCATGGCATGCTCAAGAACCCGCCGGTGGATATATCTTGAGAGGAACCAGAGTCGAGAATGGTTTGTTCAATGTCATCGTAACGAGAGGTTGTGACTCGTGCTCTCATAGATGAAATGTTTGCTTCATTCGGATTAGTTCCACAGAGAGCTCCAAGCTTCCAACTCTTTGTTGAAAAATAGAACGGCAAGTTCCGATAGAAAAAAAAAAACATTGGACGGTACCATTGAGTTCAGTTCATCGTGTTGGCCTGTTTGTGGAACCGGAGCTTTCGTGATTGAAGCCGAAACGATCATACGTTATATTGTCAAGGATTTTGTATAGCATGAATCGAGTACCACGGCCCTACCACTGGTAGAATGATAGCTTGGTGGATAACCTTCATGTTGACAGTTGGTCCGAGGGAGATGAAGATGGAGACGGATCACTGCATGGGCTCTGCAGAGTTGTGTATGGAAAAGACTCGGCTAAATGGAGCCTTGCCGCAAGTTGCTGGAGAATCAAACATGACCCGCTGTTTGGGATTCGAGATGTTTTGGCGCGACAGCTTGACCGCCCGCGCTAGTGCAGGCAGTCAAGGCAGTCTCGACTCTTGAACCCGGCAGGCAGTCTCCACCTAACCCAAACTAAGAAGAGGTCTGGTAGCGGCTATTCCAACATCAAATAACTGGTGCCTCCAGGGCTGCCTACTGTACAGTACCTGTAAGGAGCCCACCGCCACAGCACAGCCAAAATCCTCAACCCTTCCATTCCATACCATGCGTAGTTCCTCCGACCCAGCCCAGCCCAGCCGGAGTCCAGCCGGAGTTGACCAAGTCGATTTATGGTACAATGCGGTTCTTGCCTTGGTAATGATTGACGATCAAATAGCTTCTGCGGCACATATTGGTTGCCACAACCAAGCTTTTCACTTCGTACCACGTAGTGCAAACTTTCAATAACCTTCAATGCCTTCTCTGCTCATGATTTTCACAATGATTTTCACGATGACCATCCATTTAGCATGGAGCTGAAGGCTTTTCCAACCGAGAGGAGCGACCCGCTGAATCGCACGAGCAATGGGGGGGCATGGGTGCAAAACATGGCCCCTTGTCGGAAGTCGGAGCATCGATGCTACAGTACTCGAGAGTACCGCCGGACGCATTGCTCTACGATGGATACCATCTGTCAAGGTGAGACCATCAATGGGGTAAGGTGAGTGATTAGCCAGGTAATCAATCGCTCGTCGCTGGAGGATTGACTTGGGGGAGGCTGTGAAGGCAAGCATACTTGACCGAGACCTCTCGCCCATTCGTGCATCATTGGCCGCTTACCCCCGACCAGAGTGGCTGCGCCTTCTCACTTACAGCGTTTTATTTTTAATTTGTTATAATATTTTCCTTTGGCTTACTCTGTCGAGCAGGCCTCGCGCATCAGCAAGCGACCACTTTAACGCAGTAATCACCTTAATCAACTCGGCTGACAAGCCATAAGCGCCTTGAACGTTCCCCCATTAAGCGATTTAAGCAATCAACAAAACGCCACTGCCTGCAACTTTGAGGCGTAAGGAACTTTTTGCTGTTTTAATGCTTGGCAGTCCACTGCACACATATCGAGTTGGGATTCTTCAAGCAACAACATTTCTTCAACAACTTCGATCTTGAAGTTTTGCGCCTGGTTGATGTCTGTTTATTAACGGTGATGTTACCCGGTGGAACAACAGGCAGACAGACTTGAGATATATACCTCGGGACGACGACACGCCTGCAGCATCTTTGTGATGAGGACGTGCCCTTTTACCCAGTCTGACTTATATGATGGATTCAAATTATGATGACAACGGAAGGGCCAACAACTCTCGTCCTGTGCCGAACCGCCAAGTCTCCAATATCTCAGATGTCGCCATGGACAGTTGGAGACATCAAGATGGAGTAAATACTTCATCGCGAACACGGCCAAGACACTCACTTGTTTCCTTGCCTTCCATCGCGTCGCCTCAGCCGATGCAAGATTTTTATACTTCCCAGCAGCAACCACCTCCGCTGCCTTCTCAGATCCTGCCCCGACAAGGCAGTTCCCAAGGACGGGACTTGACCTCTAGTCCTACTGAGATTCAAACCCAAAATTCCGAAGACTACGCCCAGAACTCCTTTCTGGCAAGCCTGCCTAATAACAACTACCATAATGACAGCCAAAACAGCGGCGCATTGCAACCCACGGCCGATTCGACACCTCGGCTTCCCCTGCAGTCGCCAAACCTCTCACCCGAGAGCGCCAAGTCATATAGAAGGGGTCAAGAGCCAACAGTACATGAGGAAGACAAGACTTCCATAGATATCACATCGATACAGTTCACTGGCTACAGTGGCGATCCCGCCAAATCTCCGGGGCTTTCGAGGCCGACGCCTGAGCCATCGCCACTCTTTGGACAAGATGGAATGGGGTTTGACTTGTCCACCGCTGCTGGCCTTGGGCCGTGGTTACATAGCCAGGAAGATAACTTGAGAGAGGTTTCGCCCGAGCAAGGGGATCGTTATGGTTCTTTGGCAGGTGGCCTCGGCTCCGGCTTCCGGGCCGCGACGATCAGAGAAGCCGACCTGGTGCTTGCCGCACCTCCTAGCTCTAATAAAAAGGAGCCTATGTCCTTCACCAAGCAAGTTTCTGCAAAGCTGAGCCGGATGAAGACGATCAGGCTTGCCCAGAGCGAGGCCGACAGACGCGACGAGATCATCGAGGTCATCATGGAGTGCCCGCCAAAGCAAGGGCCCGACACTGCGAATTTCGACATGAGTGATATGGGCGGCCCGTCCGAGGACTTAAAGAGTCCTTTCCAGCCAGGGATGCGCAGGACGACATTTCCAACCAAGGACGAAGAGAAGACACAATTCTTCTATCCACAGCCGAACTGGAGACCGTTCGTCATGCGCGGGCCTTACATGGGCTATCTCATTCTTCTCGCCCTGGGCATGGGCATTGGGACTGAGCTCTTGTACCGTCAGTCCGTGGAGCAGCCCCTGCTTACTTTCAAATCACCCGAGGACATATCTGCCGCAACGTACCTTACTCTCAAGTTTGGCCCGACGATAGTATCTGTAGTGTTTGGTGTGTTGTGGCAGATGACAGACATCGAGGTCCGACGACTCGAGCCATTCCACCAGCTCTCCAAGCCCGAGGGCGCACTGGCGCAAGAGTCTATCAGCATCGACTACATCACATTCATCAGCTTCTTCCGCCCCTTCCGAGCGCTGCAATATCGCCACTACGCCGTCTTTCTCTCCTCGGCTGCATCGTTGCTGGCCACCACCCTCGTGCCAACCCTAGGCGCTGCCTCAATCGTCATGAAGCCTGACAGGGAGGAGAGGCTTGCCAACCCAGGGGTAGAGAAATCAATCATCATCAACCCCGTCTGGGCTCGCTGTCTTACCAGCGTTCTCGTCATCGTAGCATTTTTGGGAGGTGTTTTGCTTTACGTTCTCAATACCAGGAAGTCCGGGCTCAGTGCGGACGTCAAGGGCATCTCGGGGCTGGCCTCCATGGCGGTTGTTAGCCGTAAGTATACTTTTTCAAGGAGCATCTTTTGGTTGCTCTCATTATTCTTGGCGTTGTGTAACCTACTGACGGTTGATATTTGTCTTTAGACATCCTGATGGACTTTCAAGACATGGACACTGCGCAGCCTCAGGATATCCATCGCCAACTCAAGAACAGGCGTTATGCTATCCGCAACTCGTCGCTGGCGCCCATGGATAGCCAGCCGGTATCGCTCGCATCGCGAAGAAGAACATCGACCCTCCAAGACAGCAGCAGCACCACCAGCAGCGACAACAATGCAAACGGCCTCTCGCAAAACCCACACCCGCTCATGCTGCGAGCCGCAGGCTGCGTGCCCCTGATCGGCGCCATTGTGGTGTTCTTCATCCTGGTCTACGTGGTCATCTTCGTCAGCGAAGCGGCGGTGATCACGGACCGTGCGCCCTGGATCATCACGATGCTGGCGGTCACAATCAAGATGGGCTGGGGTGGGCTCGACGCGGATCTGCGCATGATGGAGCCGTACCACATCCTGTGGCGGCGCCACGCTCCGCCCAAGACCCTGACGCTCGACTACACGGCCATGCCCGTGGGCTGGGTGGCGGTCAAGGGGCTCTTCAACCGGCACTTTCTCGTCTTCCTCGTCGGCCTCGGCACCGTCATGTCAGAGGTGCTCACCGTCCTGGTCACCTCGCTGGCCACCGTGTCGGGACAGGACTTTTTGAAGCACGAGCCCGTGCAGACGATGAAGCAGACGGTCGGCCTCATCCTGGACGACGACGAAGAGGGGGGCGCCACCGTCAAGGCCGGCCAGGAGACCCAGAGCTCCTTCTTCACCACCCTGGCGGCCGTCTCATTCATCCTGGTCTACATGGCCATAGTGGCGGGCGCAGTGGCCATCAAGCGTGGAAAACCGTTTCTGCCCCGTCAGCCAAACACAATTGGTAAGTTTTCATTGATTGAAGAACAAGAGAGAACAAACGGATGCAAGGAATAGCCTGCTAACGTGTTTTTTTATCGGGTTGCAGCAAGCGTACTCGCCTTTATCCACCAGAGCAAGATGGTTTACGACTTTGTCGGAACCAGTAAATTCAACAGGAACGCCATGAAGAAGCGGCTGGCAGAGGTCGGCAAGACCTACGGTGTCGGTTGGTTCACTGGTCGCGACGGACAGACGCACTGCGGTGTCGACGAGGAAGAGCTCCTGGGCGACTTTATCCCGGGCTATGGGCTCGGTGATACCAAACAGCCATGGGTGGCTGTGTGATTCTCATGCTCGAGGGTGGAGTTCATGGTATTGAAGGTGTTGAAAATTGAATAACGGTTCTTGTATTCTTGATACCCCCCTTAAGCCGGCTAGCAATGATAATGAATGGCATGTCCGTGAGATGGCACAAGGAGCTACGTATAAGCATCTAGATATCTAGGCGATCTTTTATGCTACTTGATTCTATTATAGCGCGCAACCTTTGAAGCTTGACTGATTCCGGCATATGCTTTACGTGGTACATTCTGCATTTCTGCGCCTTTTGCCAAAGGCTTTTTTTTCTTTTTATTGTTCATATAGCCTCGATCGGCAGGCACAGGGTTATGCGCGTGATCATACTTGTAGGCATCTGCCTGCCACAGACCGATGCAAGCCCGCGCGGGGCCCTCAGGGAAGATCCATCGACGCCGGAGATGCGGCTGCCAAAACTAAAAAAAAAAAAGAAGTCCACGATGCCTTACATACGAAGCAGTACAGCGTAAGGATACCGCGGCCATTTTACCGTAGGCACATCGCTCACATCAATAGCCCTGAGGCCGCATCGCGACATGGGGGCGTGCATCTATATAAGGAACCAACCCCCGTTCGAAAACCCGTATCCAGCATCCAGCAGGGCCCCTTGTTATCATTTCTAGGTATATTTTCTTTTTTTCTTTTGGCTCTACCACGTACGGTTTCACTTAGGCACCTGTCGAAACGATTCGTATCAAGCCCAAGAAGTCTCGCCTGCGAATCGTATAGTGAATGAGCTCTATGTGCAACTATCATTGTACGCGGTAGAGAGAGAGTGTCGAACGCTTTAAGACTTGGACTTCTTTTCTTCTTCCTCTTGTGTTACTTGGTCGTTCAAGCAGGCCCCCTAATGCCTGCATGATGGATTCAATGTTTTGATGATCTATACTTAGACTGTACATCTTTTGGGGCATTGACGCCGCACATTCCTCCTCCATTCCTCCCATCCGCTTGCGTACCCAAAAAACCACAAACACAAAGTAATGGTAAGACTTGGCATGGTGAATGATGATGGACAAACAAAAAAAAAAAAAAAATCCGCACGAACACATACACTCTCTTTTGTTCCTTAATGACGATGATCAGATTGGGACTGCCGGTAGGTTTGGGTTGCCTCGTGCTAAAGTAACGTCGAGTCAAACTTTACTTTTTAGGGTACCCTCCCAAAAAAAAATAAGAAGTAGCAACGCAAAAGCCACTAAGGGGACCGCATCGTAGCAGAGAGATTGCGAGGGACAAGGGAGAGAGGGGGGTCCAGAACCCCCCCCCCCCCCCCAGCCCCCCCGGTTTGCTCCAGAATGGCGGCAGACCGGCGGGGGAGGGCAAATGCAAACCGGCTCTTGTTTGATCTGCACCCACCAGCAGATCCCACTTCACCCAACTCTTGGGGGGTTTTTTTGTTGCGCGCGCGCCAGGACGGACAAAAAATCTAAAACCACGGGCTCTTCTCCGTGGGTATGATGCGAAACGAGGCGTGCAAGTTTTTTTTTCTCTTCTCTTTTTACCCCCTCGCTCTGTTGTGTGAGAATTGAGTATTCGGGTGTATGTATGGTATTTTACATAGCGTATACTTTCTGCTCCAACCACCCAAATACTACATTCTGGTACGCACATTCAGACGACTGATACATGTTTTATCCTTTTTGGTCACGGAAAAGCTTGTTATCAATTTCGTCTGGTTTGCTATTACCAGTAGTACATCAACCGACTTTTGTGCAAAGTTGCATGCAGATAGCACATTTACAGATCAAGATCGGATGGAGAATGCCCGCAACAAAAGAGACAGCGGGAAGCCGTGCACGTTTGGAAACCATTGATGCATACTAGGGTTTTTTCTCTTTCGTTTTTAGGTCGAATGGTCTTTTTTGTTTTGTTTTTGTTTTTGCTATGATGTTCTTTTTTGTTGTTTTATCATTTTTCTTTTCTTTTATTCTTGTACCTGACTCTTTACAAGTACCTGCTATTGTACAAACCTTCTGCTCACTGACCGTTGTTAGGTATTATTTGCGCGAATGGCAAGTCGTGCATGCGTGATGATGACGCAACACACCCCCCCAAATGCACAAAGAGCTGATCGGATCAGCCTTGTGCAGCATGCCGTCCGGTTTCTTCGTGGGCAGAAAGACGGGCCGCCTCAGCTGATCCTTTCTTCAGTCCTGCCCTGCCGTCCCAGTGTCTACCGCATCGTATTCTGCGGCCGCCCAGTTGGAATGTGGGTTGATGTGATGCAATTGGGTCTTGTCCTGACTCTTTGTGGCCCAGGTAACTGAGGTCTTGTTCAGGAATTCATTTGATATCTCCGTGAGGTTGGCAGCTGAAGGTTTGATCTGTAACCAGGAGCAGTTTAGTTCAGGTACCGTGGCGCCGAACCTGCCGCCCAGCTTGTTGCATCGTCCTTTTTGTGGCTGGGATGTTCAAAAAGATCAACAAACCGAAAGTATACTTTGCAAACGTCGGAAAGATCAACAGAATAAGTGTACTTCTGTTACTGTATGTATGGTACTTGTTACTCGCTACCATGTGCAGATACGACGTACATACTCTGTAAGTAAGACACCAATTAGTAATAGCGCACGAGCTTCAAAAAAGAGAAACAGCCCACAAAGCAAAAGCGAGATGGAAAAAAAAGACCCCTTTCGTCCAAAAGCGTCGAGAAAAAATAAAATAAAATAAAAAGGGAAAGGCGCAAAGTAGGTACAAAGGGGAAAACGGGCTCGACGGGCCAATCTGGGATCCGGACGGCGAAGCGATTCGTCGTTTTGGTGGGGTCCTTTGATTAATCCGGGAGGCTGTGCAAAAGATGGATCAACTGGATTGGTTCCCCTTCGTTTAGGGAAATTATTGGGCGGCGACGCACGATTGGCAGACGCCGACAAATTTTGACCCTGACGGAATGCTTCTTCGACGCGAGAATCTCCAAGGCTGCCAATGGGTTGCCCAGGTCTTGAGTTTAATAGGAGTTTGGGGGAGATGGACATTTGTTTACCGGCATTTGTACTATTTTATTTTATTTTATTTTTATCTTTCCCTTCAATAAACGTGGTAACAATCCCAAGTCAATTGAGCACAGGAATGTGATTTGCAGGGTAAAAGTCTATCCGTCATAACATCAAATCGCCAAGCAAATGCCTCCAAAGCAGCTGTCTGCCATCTCATCATCAAACATGAAGGAATATGCAAAGACGACGTAATGCAAGAGTGTAAAGCAAGAAAACGAAACAAACATGGATATTTTACAAAAGCTGACAGAGAAAGCAAGCTCCCGACGCACCAGTCAATAGTGTGCTTTCTATCTTATTGTGATCTTTGGCCATGATCGCCAAGCAGCGTTGACGCCAGCCGTGGCTGCAAAGGTTCACACAAAAGACATTCCAAGGCATTGGCGGCCAGGGAACAGAGAGGGAAGAGAGAGAAAATAAGGGAAGACGGGACTTGTGCTCTCGGGAGGCAGTGCAGATGACGCTCCAGGAGCCGGCGGCTGGGAACAAAAAAAAAGGCACTTTTGTTAGCAGACACCCAGTACAGTACATGCAATTTGCTAAAAGAGTACTTGTTGCGCCACCTAATTTAGCTGCGAATCCCAGGTCGCCCTTGTCACTACATGCCAAGGGAAAGTATCTTTGATGACTCGTCAGGTATCCCACCCCTCGCAGAAGCCCAGTTTTTTTACCCCTTTGAATTGCGGCACCCCTGTGAAGGCCAGGCTAGGCCCAGCGTCAACCGTTCCACGTCCGTCGGTCGCTGACTTGACCTTGTTTTATCCAACTCCACGCTTCTAATCTCCCCATCTTCCACACTCGCTTTCAATCGAACTGACCTCCCTTCTTTCTTCTTCGTGGCCAGGAACGCGAACAATTACATCCCTTCATATCCCTATTCAATCGTTTTGAAAACGTGCTTCTGGGGAGCCGTTTGTGAATCGGTTGAAAGAGTATCGTCGAGCAGCAGATTACTCTCGCTTGCATCTCCTGCCGCCGAAGGGGTGTTGTAAACCGACCACACGTTTTAGCAGCCAAATTTCATCGAATCGCCCAGACCCGACGACCATCCCGCCTCGATCCACATCAATCAACAGCGACAATAATCTATGAGCTCGTCTAACTAGAGATAAGCACTTCCAGCCGCTCTTCTCGTGACATCGTCCCATCCGTACAAATCCAACCGGACCGCAAAAGTCAATTCGGGCAACATCAGATCGAACTAGCGACGAATTTCGACGTGAGAAATAGAAAGGGGCTCCTGGATTTCGAGGGGCGACCGTCACCCTACCGCGATCATGCTACCATCATTATCGAAGGCATCATGCCTTCTTCCTACTTTGCTCACTGTGGCATCGTTCCTGGCGCCTGTAGTTGCTGACCAGCCCATGCTGAAGTCGACGTCGCTCTACCCATGTGCGGATAACTCGGGATTCAGTGCCAGTCTCTTTACCGTCCAGTTCACGCCCGAGAACAACTCGGTTCTCGTCGAAGCGGCCTTCGTATCTTCCATCGAGGGCAAGGTCATTTTCGACGCTCAAGTCTCGGCATATGGATACACCTTCCTGTCCCAGAAACTGGACCCTTGCGATAAAGACTCACCACTGAAGGGATTGTGCCCGATGACTGCTGGAAAGATTCCCATGCCTCGCTTTACCCTCGACGTGCCCCCGGCAGCGACCAAGCAGATCCCCTCAATCGCCTTTAACTTTCCCGACCTCGATGCCAAGGTCAAGATCCTGATCAGCTACGCCGAAGGCCCCAACAAGGGCAAGCAGGTTGCTTGTGTGCAGGCCGAGTTCGTGAACGGAAAGACAGTCGATCTTTTAGGAATCAAATGGGCAACCGCCATCGTTGCTGGTCTCGCTTTGCTAGCCTCGGCCGTTATTAACGGTCTGGGCCATTCAAATGCAGCCTCGCACGTCGCTGCCAATGCTCTGTCGCTCTTTGGTTACTTCCAAGCCCAGGCCATGATTGGTATGACGGGTGTACCTTTGCCCCCTATCGTTCGCGCCTGGACTCAGAACTTCCAGTGGACTATGGGTATCATCCGCGTTGGTTTCATGCAGGATATCGCGACGTGGTACCAGCGCGCCACTGGAGGCACTCCGGCGACGCTTTTCGACGAAGTGCAGGTCGTTTCCGTCCAGATAATGAAGCGCTCGCTCCAGGCCGTTCCTCAAATTGCCGACAGGGCCCACGGCATCTACACCCGCTCCATGGCCATGATGCCCCGTGCCGTTGCAACAACCGCCGGTCAGATATCCGAGACGGCTGCACACCTGATGAAGCGTGGCAACATCAAGACTGAGACGGGCAGCTTCCTCGTCTTTGGCATCCAGCGCGCCGCCTTCAAGGCCGGTATCGAGACCACCAACCTGTTCTTGACTGGATTGATGTTCTTCTGCATCTTCGTCATCCTTGTCGCTATCGGCGTCGTCATTTTCAAGGGCTTTTGCGAGCTTGCGGCCAGGCGTAACTGGACCAAGCCTGACACTTTTCTCGAGTTTCGTCAGACCTGGCTTACTGTCCTCAAGGGTATCCTCTTCCGTGTTACCCTCATTGGTCTTCCCCAGATGACCATCCTGTGTCTCTGGGAGTTCACTCAGGTCGACTCGCCTGCTCTCGTGGTCCTGGCTGTCTTCTTCCTCATTGGTATGATCGCCACTCTTGGATGGGCCGCCTTCAAGGTCATTCGTATTGCCCGTCGTTCGGTTGCCATGCACCGCAACCCGGCCTACATTCTCTTCTCCGACCCCCAGGCCCTCAACAAGTGGGGTTTCCTCTACGTCCAGTTCCGTGCCTCGGCCTACTATTTTATCGTTCCCTTCTTGGTCTACATCATCATAAAGTCCATGTTCGTGGCATTCGCCCAGAACAATGGAACTGCTCAGGCCATTGGGTTCATTCTGATCGAGGCTGCCGCGCTCATCACCGCTTCCGTGCTTAGGCCCTGGATGGACAAGAGCACCAACTCATTCAACATTTCCATTTGTGTCATGAACTTCCTTAACTCCATCTTCCTCTTGATATTTACCGAGGTCTTTAGCCAGCCTCCCTTGGTCACGGGTGTTGTGGGCATGATTCTCTGGATCTCGAACGCAGCCTTTGCCCTTGTTTTGTTGCTCATGCTTATTGTTACCACCACCATTGTACTATTCCGCAAGAACCCGGACAACCGCTACCAGGTCATGGCCGACGACCGTACCTCGTTCATGAAGTCGCAGACTCAACTGACTGCGACCACTGAGCTGGATGCCCTGGCTGCCACTGCTCGTGGTGACAAGGCCGGCTACAAGAACGACCTTGATGACGACGCCGACTCGATCTCCTCGGCCTCCATCCGCCGCCGCCAGGATCCTGCCAACATGCCGCTGCCTCCTTCGACCGCCAACTCGTACAAGGAGTCGCCCCCCAAGTCACCGGTCGATCCGTCGGTACCTCTGTTCCCTGCGGATGGTCGTCGTGGCCAGTATGGCCCCGGTGGCGTGCCAAACCGCACACCGAGCCCCTACAACCCCAACTCGTCAACATCAAATCTGTCAGCACATGGCGGTTACAGGCAGCAACACAATGCCAGCCCTGGAGGATTCAGGCCAAACACTGCCCCTAGGTAAGTTCGTTGTTTGAACAACCCGGGCTATATATAAACAGACAAATAAGCTAACCATGCTCTTTTTCAGCCCATGGCAACGGGGTGCCGGTTACGACTAGATGAACCATTAGAAACCCGGGCTGACAGTTCCGAGCTCGGGACATGATGAAATGTACCATCGGAGCGCAAAACGAGCATAACCTACAACCGGGTTGCCTTGCATAGTTTTCTTTTTGTTATTTGTACAGGGAATATTCTTTTTTATTTGCACAACCAGTCATGCGAGATACCCGCTTGGGGTTATTTTCACACATAACATGCATGACAGACAGGCGTTGGAGATGGCGGCCACCATACGCAACTACTCTTTTTTGTTTTTTTTTTTATTTCCTTTTGTCACTCTGGCCGCGCGCGTCCTTTTTTCTATGTTGTATTTTCCTTTCTTTTCATCTACCAATACTTGGTTTATTTCAAGTGTAACCATCCACCTAGAGGATTACTATTACCACGTGAGCAGCTCAATGGCGGGACCCGATGGAGTTAGGTCAGATCGTGTGTACATAAGCAGTAAGAGAAGAAGTTGTATTATGAATGGACAAGGTAGTCTTGACACATGTTTCCACGGGCGATCCTTGGCTGGAGCTTTCGGGCTACCAGGAATGAGTAACCTCAACAAGCATCAACGTTGCCGTCATACCAATCTGGCGACTGGCATCTTATCAGTGCGCTGCGCAGAGGCCACTTGCTTGGAGTCGTCGAATGCCGGACAATAATGTAGTTTTACCATGGCTACATGTTGATGTACGCAAGAATTCCGCGTACGTACAAACACCAACGGGAGATGGATTGGACATGGCTCACTTGCATTTCCATGATGACCACGGAAATGTCGGGTTGGTTCAGCGCCTCGGTCCGTCACCCCCTCCAAAACCAAAATAACATGTTTGGCTTTTTTCGGACGTAAGCGCCTCGAGTGACGGACGAGTCGTATTACGAGTGGAAATGTGGGGGCGGGGGCGGTTCTTGTGTTCAGTACGAAGTAGTAATACGGGCGAGTGGGCGGTTGACCGAATGTGTGAGGGTTCGTAGTCAGACGGGCGCGTACGCGCATGTCAGTCAGTATCCAAAACTTCAAAGCTGTACGTTTTGTGAAACTGTAGCTGGGGGGTTGTTTGTTTGATGGGGACTGTGTTCGTCTCCGCGGGGGAAAAAAGTGACACTTTGTAAGTGCGTACGTACTAGTTCTAGTCTAGATAGTTCTAGATAGAACTAGAGTTCTAGTCATAGTGGAGCTGTAGGTATAACGTTCAATTCATTAAGCCGGACAGAAAAAGAAACCCTCAAAGTAGATGGCAAGTAGGTAAGCCAGGACTTGCTTAAACTGTTTCGATTCAGGTGAGCAAGTAATGTGTGGCTGGCTATTTACCAACCAAAGTGTAGAGACAAGATTGGAAAGTGGGCTCATTAGGTCTAGAATAAAAATCCAGCCCTCAGTCGGCGAATGGATAAGGAGTAGTGTGAAGTTTTGGATGGTAAAGAGCAACAAGGCAAAAAGAGACAAAAGACAGGAAAGACTCCGGCGTAAATGACATCAAGACAGAAAAGTCAAAGGGGAAAATAACAGAGCTGGAGGGGATTGTGGAAGAAGCAAACGATAGTAAGAAGCAGAAAGAAGTCAGAACAGTTAAGGTGACAAAAACACAAAGAAAACATAAACATCTTCAAACATCATATGGCAATAGCCCCACTCATGAACCGCCCGGCATCCCCACCGGCCGCCGAGACAGCCTGAACAAACGCCTCCTTCATCCTGTCCTCGCGCTCGCGATTCTCCTTCTCCCGCCTCGCCTTGGTCTTGGACGACCCGCTAGGCGCCACGCCCGCCATGAGGACGTCGTGGTCCATGGCCGTGTAGTTGACGAAGCCAATGTTGAGGTTGGCCGCCGACGACGCCTGCTGCTGCTGCTGCTGCTGCTGTTGTTGTTGCTGGCTCTCCAAAGCATACAGGTCCAAGTCCGGCCGCGACGCCCAAGAGCGCCTCTTGCGGATTGCTGCTGTGGCAGACGATGATAGCGACGAAGAGGAGTCGCCATCCCGCAGGGATTGCATTGAAGTGCTGCGACGTGACGCATGTAGCAGCTGCTGCCGTGGCTTGGGCGATGGAGACGTCGTGGACCGCGCCGAGCCGCTGCCGCCCGATGCCTTGCGGGGGTTCGAGTGTGAGGACACCTTGCGCGGGCTGGCGCCGGATGATACCTTGCGTGGGCTGACTAGGGAACCACCGGGACCGGTGTGGCGGGCGCCGGAGCTTGGGGCTTTGGGTTTGGGGCGCCTGTGGTGGTGGTGACTGTTCTGTGGTTGCTGTTGCTGCTGGTGGATGCCGTGGTCTGACCTGTGGGAGACATCAGGCGAGAGCATAGGGACGGTTTGGGGCTGCATTTGGAAATTGGCACCCGGCAGAAGGTGTTGTTGTTGCTGTTGCTGTTGATGAACGTGGTGATACTGGTTCATCAGCTGTTGCTGGTGATGCTGCTGTTGCAGTGAAAGAAGCGTCGCAGCATGCGGAGGGCCTCTTGGCTGCGGCATGTGTATCATTAGCCCGTCGTTGGTAAGGTCTAGCTGGGACATGGAGATGGTGCCATGCTGGTTGGCCTGAGCTGCGGCGAGGTTACGGCTCGATTGTTTCCTCGACGCCATCATCACCGCAGCGGGTGCCCCATTTGTCGTAGCGCCAGTAGCAGCAGCAGCAGCAGCAGCAGATTCAGCAAGAGCGTAACCCTGGCCTTCCCTCGTGTTTATCCTATCTATTGCCAGCGGCGAGGGCACGGCCGACTCGACGTGGGGGAGACCCGCCGGCAACGACCTGTCCCAGAACTGAGGGGACAGTTTGAACTGGGCGGCGGCCCACAGCTCCGGGTCGATCGAGGCGGCGCTCGTCACGGGCATTGCGGCGTAGTTTGCTGTTGCGTATGCCTGCTGCGCCGCCGACATGTCTTGTGCACTCAGCAGTGGAGTGCCGCTGGGGGTCTCGGGCAGGACCATCGGCTGCTGTCGACCGCCAGGGTTCGGCTTGGAGTTGAAGGGGTCTTCAACAGGGCCCGAGACAAATGGCTGCTGCTGCTGTTGCGGTTGTTGTTGCTGAGTTAGGCCACGCCCACTCAGCGGCGGCGTGATGGGCAGGCGTTCACACATAGGCATCGCCCGAAGTATGTTGAGCGGTGCCACCGTCATTTCCTCCTCGGGCTTTCCTTCCCGCTCCAGCCTCTGCCGTAGGCCCTTGCTGGCCGAGCGGGAGTGCTGAGGCTTATGATGCGGCCCGGCCCTCCCCAACGTCGCCGACGCCTTTTTGTATATGCCCGAGCACACGCCCGCCAGCCGGTCCGTCACCTTCTTGGGTGACCCACGCCTAGATACTGGTGCCGAGGCCGGGGTGGCGGCGGGCTTGCGCGGCGAGTGGACCGAGAGGTGCTCGAACTTGAGGATCTCCGTGTCCGAGTTTGAGCCGGCGTTGTTGACGTCAAAGCTGTTGCTGGGTGACAGGCTTCTGAGGTGCTGCTCGAGCTCGTCGTGGAGGCTTCCTTTCGATGGTTGGTCTTGCTGCTGCTGATGATGTTGGTGCCCGCCGTCTAGGTTCTCGTTGCTGGTGTGATCGAGGTGTGGTTGTTGTTGTTGTTGTTGTTGTTGTTGTTGTTGTTGTTGCTGGTGGTGGATTGTAAAGTCGAGCTCCTCGTCTGCCGCAGACCTGTAAACAACAGCATTGGTTCCCTGCTCACCCGACAGGAAAGACAAAACACGAGTATACTCCTCCTGCTTGATGTCCAGCTCGGCATCGGGATCGAGCGTAAACATGTTGCAGTGCTCCAGGCCGTCGGTGGACATGGAGTCGGTCGTCGACATGTTCCCGTCGAGGTTCAGACACGAATCCATGTCGATCAGGTCCTCAGAAGTCAAAAAGCCGCCAATGTTGCTCATTGGCGTCCAGTAGTAGGCCGAGTCTGACCCCTGACCCGCGTTCATCATGTGCTGCTGCCTGTCGACGTGCAAGTCGACATCCGCTGGGTATGTTTCTGTGTTTTGACTGTTGGGGTCTCGTTGCGAGTCTTGCTTGATACTGCTGTTATCGCCGTAGGACGAGTCGCGTATAGGAGAAGAAATGATGATACAAGGGAAAATGCTGTCTGTTTGGCAAAACGATGTGTCAAGATCCGGTCCGGATGGACTCCGGTCCATATTTTGGGGGGACATGTTTCTTGTTTCTGTTTTTGCTGTTGCTATGAGAGTCCGAACTATGTCGATCGTAAACAATGTCCTGGCTGCTGCGTTGAGTATTTTTCTTTTTCTCTATTCTATTGCGAGTGGCATGTAAGCCAAGTCAACAAAAGATATATTTGGTTAAAAGTGTTCCTGATACTACAGCAACATGCAACATTGCAACATAGAGAATGTGTGGTTTGGCTTGTCAATGTCTCGTGGACTCCGATCAGAGTTAAATAAAATGTCTCGAATGATTGGAATGCAGAATAGGACAGCTTGAGTGTGGACCGTAGCTCTGGGTCTCGATGGGATGCTGGCTGTAGAGAGAGATGTCACGGGTGCCTTGCATTCCTCAGCATACCCCCCCCCCCCAAATGGGGAGAGCGACGAACGAGCTTTGCAACCTTGACCAATCCCAGGACAAGGTGCTGGGTCGGATAGTCCCTGTCTTGCAAGTTGCCGGGATACAGATCACAGCCTCGAGCTAATTCTTCAAAATAGCAAAGCATACAAGTCTTTGTTTGACTGACTTCTCGGAGACAAAGATCTCTGATACCACAGAGGGCCACAAAGAACGTTGTCGCCCTTAGGGCTGTAGCCGGTAAGGCCCTGGAATCTGAGACAGGCTTCGCCCCCTCTCGGCCAAGGCCTTGAGCCGACTCTTTCTTTGAACCGTTGCGCCCCAGCCCTCGAATGGAATCTGTCCAAAATAACTTCTAGGGAGCAAGGCCCGGGGAAGAAAAAAGACCAGAAACAAAGCCAGGGCTGAGGTGGTCCAACAGCAGTGGTGCTCGCCTGAAATTAATGGCTAAACCCAAACAAGGCTGAGTAGGAAAGAAGCATTGTCATGAGCTCTACACTTGTGTATGCACCAACGGACATTTCCGAGCCACAACCTACAGATGCTCCAGAGCTCTTTTTTGACCTGGCCTCTGTCGACCAGGGGGACCTTGCAAAGATGCCCCGACCTTGGGGGCCGACTGAATGGGAAAGGTTGCAGAAGACTTTGAGAAGCGAAGGAAGCTCAAAGGGCAGCTAAGGGAGCAGCAGATCGGGGTCACCGGTTACACGGCAAGATTGATGCCGGGAAGCTAGATTTCTCTTGGTTGGTTGCTGTAGTTAGCTTCACAGTCATGTAAACCTCGTTGAGAATGCGTGGAAAAGAAAGAAAGAAAATGGTCGATCACAACGAACAGTCGCCTCATAGCTTACCTACGTCGATGGATGGCATCAAGGGCATCTTCAACTCCATGTTAGTGAGGCCCGTTGTAGCCAACGGCATAATCCACGAGCAGGGAAAAAGGTTCCTTGGAAGTTCAATACAAGTCACCTGGACATCGTGCAGAATACATCAACCAACAAAGCCATGACATCCCATATGTGATATCGGGTAAAACTGACAGCAACAGCATATGCATTATGATCCCTTGTGCTTTGTACAACACACACGATCGGGCAGACCAGCCCCCCAAAATGCCTCAGGAAGTATGACAGGAGAACGGAGTTGGAGAGGGGTTTAGCCACCTGCTGCAAACCGTTCAACGTTGACAAAGCTCCATCTAGCCCTGTCCAGCACATCCCTTGCGTCCCGCACCTGCCACCTCATCACTCTCGCCCTCATCAAGCAAAGAGGTTCCCTTGCCGCTAAAAATATCTTCAACGAATGAATAGAGAAACCGTCCCTTGCCTCCACTCAGTTGACGCTCATCATCAGACTAGCATTTTTTGTTTGAACGCACAACGCCAAATAACCACAGAACGCCAATCAGGAAAAAAAGAAGAAAAAGAAAAGAGAGGGGGTATCAACGCACGCCATCATGCAATAGAAAAATGATATAACAAAGAAAGAAACAGAATAACGAGACCGAACTCGCTGGACACTGCAAAATAGAAGATAACAATCATTCCAGAGCAGCAGGTCATCCTGTATCTACAGAAGGAGACCTTTTGTCGTTCGCTGATGAAGTAGGTTTTGCAGATGAACCTTTTTCACCAGGACCTGATGGTATTGTTGCTGGTTTGCGAGCAGGCACTTTCCCACGAACTCTCGTCCGCGCGGGCTTGTAAACCCGGTTCAGGACTCGACTGGAGCAGTGCTGAGCGACCTCGTCCGAGAGATGGAATCGCACAAGATCCTTGCGGTTCACACCGCTCGCCAATCTCGGTAAAGATGCACGTAGTTTTGCGTGTATCATCATGGCCTGAAGGCCACTAGTTGGCAATTCGGGGGCGAGATCTGCAGTGAGGTCGAACTTGCCGGGTATCAGGCTGTCGTTGCTTGCAATACCGGTCCTGGGCTCGCACGTATCGGCCACTAGGATACCTGGTTCGTTTATCCCGGGACTCGGACCTCCGACGGTGGGCGAAGCAGGTGTTGTGATCCATGATGGCGCCAGGTTTGCGGACGTGACCGTATATTCAACGATGCCTCGGGCCTTGGCGCTAGAGTTACTCATGTGGCCGGCGTCCAGATCTAACTGGACGTTCTGTTGTTCCATCCACTTCGGGAAAAGAATTGAAGATGATGCATCCGAGGTACAGCCCTGAGCACCCTGGCTTCCTTCTTGATACTTATCTCTGTAGTCCAAAACAGATCCCGCTACTGACATCTCACCTTCCGATGGTGGCGAGTCCGGCGAAATATGGCTTGATTGAAGCTGTAGGTCCTGTCTTCTCATCCTCCTGATGATACTCCGCATGTCTGGTGGATGCGGTGGAATGCTATCAGGAACAGGCGGATCGGTTAAAGGTGGCCCAGTTTCGCAATCTATAGCCATGGCCACATCTTCGCCACTCCCTTGCGGCTCGTTGATGTCCTCCAGGACACTGCTGGCTGAAGATGTTGATTCCGCCATGTTGCAGAATGTTTTATAGGGTATCTTCCAGGAGCGAGGAGAGCTTCCTCGTGTAGGGGAAGATCCAAAACCGATACGCAATGACAAAAATGCCAAGACTGGGTACTGGCTTTAGAGCGGTAGCATGTAGGTGGTGTTGAATAGTTGCCTCGGGGTATAAAAATAAGAAAAAAAGGGGGGGTCACAACGTTCTCTGAAATGGCTTATACCGAGCGAGAACGAGTGTTGCTGTCATACTTTGCTGAGGTCGAGCCAGCCAAAAGTGAAGCTAGCCAATGAATTTACTGCCGGTATGATATATATGTAAAACGCTGGATCTGAGTCGGAGTTTGGTGTAGATCCAATGCCCAACGGAGCAGTCGAATGGGTGTACTTTGAGAGACGCCGCTGTGATAATGGTAGAGCAGAGACAGACGGTTGATCGAATAAGGCATCAACAAGTTGGGCAGGCTGGCTTCTTTTGTTGATATGATATCGGGAGCCGAGGAAGAACAGCGGCAAGACCATACATTGCTGGAGGTATTAGCCCACCTTTCTTGGGCAAAAAAAAGCAGGCAACGCAACCACGACTCGGGTGCTTTTTAAACCCGACAAATCCGGGGCAAAAAACAAATCACAAAAAAACTCGCAAGCCAAAAAGAAGAGCCAGTGATGGACAGATAAAACGCCCCCTATCAAGCCAGGCCTTCCTTCCACCTGGGACGACGACGACACAGGACGAGTTGCCCAAAAGGCACGGTTCAGCGGTGGCTATGCCTGTGTTGGTCTTGGCAGCGATGTAGCGTGAGATCCGTCCAATACAAGGCCTTGATGACCGCCTTAGCGCATCGATTGCTGCCACCACTCCCTGCCAGACAGGTCTTAGCGGTGCTCATCAGTGGTCTGCTGTTTCGAGAGAAGCAAAAACCCAAAATCCGACAGCGCGGACCGTCGTTGGACCCAAACTGTCGGTAGTCTTTTCTTTTTTTTCTTTTTTTTCTGTGGTTCTTCTCTGCGGTGAAGGAACGCCGAGGTACGTTGATTAGTTAGAATACGAGTCTCCGACTGGATCGGCTTGTGTCATTCAAAACAAAAAGGCGTCAACGGAGGGAAAATCATTGAGAACCTTGAACGACCTGGCAAGGATTGGGAGTGAATCTTATTTAGAACAGAGTTGATTGATGTGTTTACAGAGATAAACGTGAATCCATGATTTCCGCGCAGCGAAAATCTTTCAGTCGTTCGTTGTTCCTGACTCGACGACCAGTTGGATCTACAAGGGCTGGCCATGTAACACGCTGTAACGTATCGTGCCTGCCAGACTGCTTTCGTACAGTACTCCGAGCTTCCTGGCCTTGCCTCCACAGAGAGCTGGAGACCTTTGTCCACCAGAAACACTCCACTCGTTCATTACTGTACTGTGCAGCACATCAAGGAGGAGCACTGGAGACTGGAGTCCCGACCTGTTGTCTTTCTAATTGTCGCAAATATGAAAGCCAAATCAGGAACACGAGCAAATTATGGTTCGATCGCAGCCTCAAATAACACCCCTCGTCCGACAGCGCCCCATCGGAGGTTTTATAATCAATTCCATACTACTCCGGATTCCAATCCAAGTTGGGTAATTTTTCAATGTTATGGTCAGGCATATCGACCGCGACAGATAGATGATGCCCCTCTGCAACCTGGACTGTGTTTAGTTAATACCTAGGTACCCAAGTACCTTAGAGTTGTCAAAAAGGGTCGGGTCCATTGACCAAAAGCTAGGGCCAAATACAATGACGGTTAGGCTCCAAGGTTTCGAGCTAACGTCTCCCCCCTCCTTCCCGTTTATGCAGCGGGTCTTGGCAGTGGTTCTCATGTCCGTCTTACTCTCTCTTCTCCTTTGGGTCGAATCAAGCAGAAGTCCGCCAGTTTTCCTTTTGTTGCAGTGGCTAAGTTTTTGATGATGCTGTTACTTTGGTGTTTTGTTTATTGTTATTAAATTTAATGAATAAATTGTACGTGGTAAGTACAACGTCAGTACAACACAAGATGGGTTTGAAACAAACATCGCTCTCGGGTTCTCATCTAGGATTAGAAGCGGGAGAAAAAAAGATTCTAGGTGTTAGGTTGTAGGTATTAGTAGACGGAGGTATCCGTAGGTCTAGGTCCCAAATAAGTAGTCTTGTACGCAAGAATGATCAAAATGACCCGACCATCCAATTGATCATCATACCAGCTGGTAATGGATGGCCGATCGTCGGGTGGATGCGAGCGGCAAGCCAAGAGGGCCTAACAGGGAGTACGAAAGGCGCCAAGCAAGGGTCAGGTCTGCCAATCCCAAGGGTCATTACCCAAGTGCTTGGAGATGTTTCCTCTGCCGACCGGCCTTATTGCAGCCCTCTGCCAAGCCCCCGTGCCGAGCTCTTTAGTCAAGATAGGGACAAATTCCGCACGAATGACGCGCTGAATTTGGTTCGTTTTATTTCTTGTGTGGTCGTTTTTTCTTGGTCCCTTTTCCCCTTTTCGTCTGGGCAGCACAAAGCAAAGCAAAGCAAAAAAAAGGGCGTGGTCTTGGTTGCATACACACGCACACACGCACACACAACAACCTCCTGACTCTGACGCCAATGTTCCTGGCAAAAAGCTGGCCACTTCCTTTCTAGACTTGTCATGGTCGGATTAGGTGGGAGATCGCCGCCCAGGATGTGTGGCAACGAGGACAAAACGGTGAGTGAGCTGTTGTGCAATTAGTTGAATGCCAATGCATGCCATGGCCGTGACAAGAGAAAGAGATAGAAGTGTTTTACGTAGTACAGTTTTTCTATTCGACACAAACTTGTGGGAGGCGCCTAGAGGGTTGGCTCAAATGCCGAGCTGCAAATTGGAGTTTGCGCCAACAAACTTGCGACCTTGCCGCCCAGCAAAGCCCGGATCGTTGGATCACAATGAGGTAGCAGACTCCATTCTTATCAGTCCACTTGTTCCCAGGCTCACTGTAACATGTTCCCATTCCAGTGATCTTGGAAAATCTGCCCGCTTGCAGAGTGGGGCATCGACATGACTGCCGTCCGATCAATTTGGAGGAGGACCCGGAAAGAGAAAGAGAGACAGAAACAGAAACCGAAAAAAGACATTCGAAAAGGGAAATGGTATTTTTCTTTGTTCTAGAAAAGAAAGGTACGAACCGGAAGAGGCTGGGGAAAACGAGAGAAAAAGAGACCAAAAAGATAAAAAGCATAAAGCCGGTGATATTCTTACTTACCCTCCCATTACTTTTTGTTACGAATACTTGCCTGCCGGATGCTGTAAGTATGTTGTTCTTGGAGGTTTCATTCCATCGACGGGGATGCACTCAGGTACCGACCGGTTGCAGGCAAATAAAGAGAATGCCATCCACTCATGAAAGCAATTCAGATCCAATCCATTCTAAAAAATGCGTGGGCCTTTCTCAGCTTATTCGCCCTTCCCAGGTGCCCAGCCTTGTCCCTAATCATTCTTTGGTGCCAGCTGATGAGAAGTAGCCTGGGCGTTGCGGGGATGTTTTTTGTTGCCCTCTTTGCCCTTTTGGATTTTTATTTTATTTTACTTTTTCTTTTTTTATTTTAAATTTTTTAATTCCTTTTTCTCTCCAAATCTTTTTCTTAGTTTCTTGGGTCTGACCCTCAAATTTTTCCTTATGCTCAGCGCCAAGTCTTGCCGAGCTCAAGGCCAAGTGCCAAGCAGCACGCACAAGGCAATGAGCATTGTCATGTCTCGCCCGCCATGGCGCCGTCTCTCCCCTTGGTTCTTGGGGGGTTGATCGTCAAAAGTCTTGGGCCATTTTGTCCTTGTACTCTGCTGTCGCCGCCTCGATTTCGGGTCTGGCGGCACGGTCAACGTACAAGCCTCTTTCTTGTCCTTTTCTTCGCTTTGGCTTGGTCTTATTATTTTTTTGTTTCCTTCGGGTCGCTCTTTGCCCTTCCGGATCCCATGATATGAAGCCTCAAATCCACCCGGTCCGGTCTCTTCGGACCCATTCAAACTAATTCTTGTTCTCTTCACAAAATTCAATTTTGCTGTAATACTTGTTTTTGTGTCTTGGAACGAAAGAAAAAAATAAGACTCCGCATCTCCCGTTGACTGTGTCCTAGACAACGAGGCAGTGAACATATATTACATTCGATTCCACTTTCACCCTTCAAACCCATCAGAATCCACAGCCACACTCTGCACGTCAACCTGGGAAAGCTATCTTATCAGACTTTAACTTGTCTTTAGCGTCTGCATCTTGATTGAGCTTTTTTTTGGCTTTACCTAGGTAGTCCATCTACCTAGTCGATCTTCGACCTGCCTGGACTTCTAGACTTTACACGTGACGCACATCAAATATATCGCCCGATCCGGACATTATCAAAACGACACCAGGATTTACCGCATCTCTACCTCTACCAGACATAGGCATCTATCTTACGACTGTTATCAATTAGAGAGGTGTACATCGAGCCTCAATGAAGGCAGGGGTCATCGCCTGACATTAACAGAGTCGAGGCGCAAATCCACTCACTTGAGGGCGTCTACTGTTCCATTGCTCCTGCCAGGCTTGGGACCGGGCTGCCTCGACGGCCCGGTGGGGATAACATGGTAGCTTCACTCTTTGACTTTCAAAGACGACGAAGGAAGATTTTGGACGAGGAGGAGGGTAACGGCCAACCGTACCTTGGCCGCGAATCACTACGATCTTGCGACAACCGGGATGGCGGGCCCCGTGTGGTGAAGCCCGTCCTTTCCGAGACCTGCAGGGCTCACGCCGTGGCCACAAAGGACACTAGGACTCTGGACTGTTGCGACGACGACGATGCTGAGCGCGTCAAGATCGACATCGGGAGTGGCACCACTCGCCGCGTCTTCCTGGTCCACAAGGCGCTTCTGAGGCATTACTCGGAGTACTTCCGAGGGGCTCTCCGTGGCAAATCGGCGCTGCGGGAGGCGGCGGATGAGGAGTTCTATTTTCCAGAGGTGTACACGGATGGGTTTCTGCGATTCGTCCGCTGGCTGTACATGTGCCGGACATGCAAAAAGGGTGGCTGCCGGCTGTACGAGTCGGACCACAGGTGCAGCGGACAGCATTCGAGGACAGACCCGGACGGCATCTGGTGCGGCGTCAAGCTCGAGCACGACTATGTGCTGGGCGACTGGCTGCTCTGCCCCCGATACTGCAGCTTCGTCATGTCGCACTTTGTCCCCCACGTCGACGACTTGATGAGCCCGGAGCGGATAAGATGGATCCTGGCCAACACCATGACCGATTCGCCGATGCAGCGCTTCACGAGGCACTACGTGTGCTGGCTCAAGCTACGCTGGATGGACGGCAAGTGCCCGGCCGAATGGGCGCGGTATCCGGACCTGGTGGAGCTCGACGACGGCTGGGCATCCACGGACCCGCGGAGATATCAGCTCGAGCACTGGGAGGCCGAGTGCAGCGTGCCGGCCTCCGAGGCCAACGCCATGTGCCCGCACCGCATCGCCGAGTCTTCACGGACGGACTCGGGCTCGGGCGAGCTGTTGAACAACAAGATCACGAGAGGACTCGGCTCAGCGCCAAGGAAGAAGTTTTGGGAAAAGTATAGGGATCCACTAAAGGCATCATTCGGCTTACTGGTCCTGATATATCACGTATGTCCTTTGTGTTTGTTTTTGCTTGTTGTTTCCCGACCGCTCGGTCCTTGTGTTCATCCACTAACCATATCCACCTATAGTTTCTCTTCCCCTTTGCATGGGTTGGCATATCTGCCTTTATCGTCGTGGCAGACGACGACCCCCTACTATTCGAGGCATCCAAATACTACAGTCTCATCACGGGCTGCCTGGCAGTCATTGGCATATGGCCTATCTGCATGCGTATGATGAAGATGTACTTTGCCATGGCATGCTCTATACTTGTGGTGATAGCAAGCGTGCTGTCATTTGCGTCGTCGTCGACCTGCTTAGCAGTAAGTTTTTGGACCAGCAGTCTCGTTGTCTGTCTTGAAGCCGACTCAAATATGTGGACGATTCCCACTGACACAACTTTTTATCAACAGGGAGCCGACAGGGACGTTGAACGATCGATCTGCAAGATGGAGATAGGAGTAGGAGTCCTTCAATTCTTCTACTCGATAATCGTGGCCACTTCATATAAATGGTAGATGTTGCATTAGACGATACTTTTTTTTCTGGGAGGGTTGATTGTCAAGAAAGCGCGTGCGTTTTATGGGCAAAAGAAATGAAGCATATTGTTTGGCGTTTTGGGTGGAGTTGCTCTCTGTCTCTTGTTTTTCTCTGCCTCTGTTTTCTTTTACTTCTTATCCTTTGCACGCAAGGGAACGACATTTTGGGTCAAACGACCTCACATACCGGAATGATTTCTGCGTGGGTAGCAGGCTGGAGGAAGGCGTTCTTTGGATATACCCAAGCAAGCAGGATCAAAATGATGGCCTGTCCGGAGCAGATCGGCGTTTTCATTTCTGTGTTTAACGTCATTATTAATGAGTACACACTAGACAATACATACTCTGTACATACTCTATTGAATTATGCTGTAAACGACAATTTGTCGAGCGTGAGATATGCAGGTATGCATGCATGCTGAAAGTGGTGTATTGTATGCTTGCCAGGTTGCCTGTAGAGTTACCGGTAGCTTTATCGATTGTTGAAAATCAGTGGGTCCGGACACCCTGGTCTTGCCTGCAGACAGACACCTTCGGCCCCCTCTTGCCCGAAAATTCCAGCACGCCTGAAACCGATTAAATGGTTGCAGCTGCTAAAGATAAATAAAAAAACAAAAAAAAAAAAAACAATTAAGCAGGGGCTCCATGGCAGCTTACTGTACCTACCAAACACACCTGCTACAAAGTTTTCTTTGTTTCTTATAGACCAAAATCAGAGCCAAATATCCTCACGGCCTTGTGGCCGTGATTGCGACTAATCTACAATGCAAATACCAAACACGGTCCGTGTAGGCCTGGGAGCCCATGTCTACAATCGCACCGTCTACCTCAGGGTGCAGCCGACGCCGGAAACGCTGGCCGAAAGACGGGCGGTGCTTCGGATGCTGCAGCGCTCCGGCGAGGTCGAGGTCTTTAAGAAGCTACGCGTATGTTTTGTTCTCTATACGAACCCAAGAAATCTTCATCACAAGTGAGGGCGTCACCTCAAAAACAAAAGCACATAGCATGCTGACTTTGAAACCCCAGCGTGACGATTCCTTCATCTCCATTTTCCGATCCAGCAAAGATGCTATAGAACTCGTCAAGCGCGCCCCGATCAGGTACGAACTCGTCGTAGAGAACACAGGCGTCAACCTTGTGAGTTCGCGAGACATCACCCCGACGGTCGCCCCGATTGAGACCATGGCGCACGGGACGAGCGACACCGAGACGCCAGCGGCCGCGTCGCAGAAATATACCGAACTGCAACAAGACGAACCGTTGCCGGAGCAGCTGCCGTTGACGCCGGAGCAGCAACAGGAAGAAGGCGACTCGTCGGCACCTTCCTCGGCCTTTTCCACGGTGCGGCAGCGGTCCTTCATGCTGTCGGCCTTCATCACCAACCGGCACGCGCACTACACGCACATCCGGAGGTCGCGGCTTTACGGGCCCTGGGAGCGTGAGCAGCACGCCGCCCAAACCTTCATGTCGCGGGCGCTGCGGAGACTCGTGCCCTCGGAACACGACACCCAGCCCTTTGCCGACTGGACCACGGGCGACCAGCTGAACGAGGCGAGGATCGAGGAGCACGACGAGCAGCAGAGGTCCGGGCTGGCTACCACGTACGTCGAGATGCGCAAGGCCAAGAGGGAGCGCAAGGCGGCTCTGCTGAAGAATATGGGTAACGTTGGCCAGAAGCCCGTGCTTGCGGATTAGGTGTCCACAAATCCTATATGATTTCTCGCGCAAGTTTCACCAGCAAAGTACCGCCGCCAGGGTTTGCAGGGAAAGGATCAACGGCAACTATGCCGAGACTCTGGCACGGCTACTTTGTTCCAAGGACAACCATACCGCTGAGAATGGGCTGGTGTCCAATGGCTACGATGATATGAAACAATACGACGCAGGCAGCATCCGAGCCGAGAATACGACAAAAGATAGCATGCTATCTTTGATAGTGCCGTTCTCTTGCAGCTACTCCTAGGAACAAGCTTCCATCAGGATAGGTGCAGAGGCGTTATCGTATGGCATGCCCTTTGGGTCCGTCCATTCGATGCATTCTTCAGCTCGTATGCAATCTTGACACACTGGTAATCGACACGTGCAGTCAAATAACGGAATCGAGCTGTGGAATCTGCTCTACAACTTTTGAATTGCCAACGCCACATGTGGTCATTTATGCTGCCCGGCTCGCGATGGCAATGAGGTTAACGACGCAGACAACTGGCCCAAGGTTGGTGCGTGCGTACGGCGAAATAAGAAGGATCTGAATTCAAGTCTAGGAATAGTGGGTGTTTCATCGTCGATTTCTGGCAGACGTAGCCCGATTCTCGTTGCTAGTCTTTTTTTTGTTTAAGATTGTGGCTGAAGGGTTCGTCTCAAAATGAGATGTCAGCTGTCTGTACCTCTCTGCCTCCCCAAAGTCCCAATCTTGGCTACCCGTACCAACGCTAGCGGATAGGGAAACGTTCAGGCACCGGTGTTTGCTTCCGCCGTAATCACTGCAGGTATGGCAGACATGAGCATTCATCCGGCAGGCCCAGGCGGACATTGGCCGATCATTATATGGATCAGCCTAAAAAAAAGAGCTAGATCTAGGGTTCTAGAACTACTACTTTAGATGCAGTCCAACCCTAACTGTTCTCGACAAAGTGTTATCCAGGAACCGCCGACTCTGGAGAGAGATTTGCGGCTCATACCGCTTGATGTACTCGCTGGCATCAAAGGCATTGCCAAGGAAAAAGAAAAATATGCAGAACAATAAAAAAACAGCACCACCAGCAAGAGTAGCATCTTACAGTAGCACGTGAGTCTCTGCAGAGGGAAAAGAACGGCAAAACAAGAATAAGAAGCAATCAAAGACAAACAAAAATTAAAAGAAAACATACCTACATCCGCCAGCAAATCCATCGTTGAGGCGCCAGGGGGGTTTTCTCTGTGCACTGGCCGCCTTTCCTTCGGCACCAGGCCAGCTCCAGTCCCGGCAGGATGACACTAGGTGTTTTAAGCAGCCCTCAAGTGATTCCAACGACGATCTTTGAGGGATGATGTTTATTGTTCTGGACCTTGGAGGTAGCCGACGGTTGAGGGACAGAATCCTACGATGTGACGGCGGGCTCCGGTTACTAAACATCAAGTCTTCTCTACTGAAACCTTGCATCCCCGGTTCTTGTCTATTATTATTGTTATCATCCCCTGCCTCGGCCCTTCCTTTTCCCCCTTATCCTTGCCTTAGTTAGACCTGGGTCTGGAATCACCCGTTACTTTGAGCTCGCTGCAAATGAGGTAATTGGGACATGACTGGACATGTCCATATGTTTTTGCCTCCCTACCCACCCTCATCCCATATAACAAGACTCTGAGAAGCTCGTCCCATCGACCTTAGCCGCCAGTGACTTTATCCGTTAACACTGGATACCACCCAACTGATATCACTAGAGTCGACAAACCCCTCCTCCTGTGATCGTCATTCTCGAACTCGGCTCCAGGGACAGCAGCAAAACAAGACAGCTCACATCATAGTCTTTCATCATGGCCGCCACTAGCCACAAGATTGGCACCTTCTTCCTCCTGGGCGCCGTTGCCCTCCTCGTCGTCACAAACATAACCGCGCCCGTGGTCAAGCCCATCTCGCTGCTGAGGATAGACATCAACAACTCGAGCACCACGCCAGACCACCATCCCGTCCTGGTCCTCGGCACGTACGGGTACTGCATAACCAACAGCACCAGCAATCAGAGCAACAGCAGCAGCAGCAGCAATGATAGCACGACCGTCAGCGAGAACAGCAACGGGACGACGACCAGCGGCAGCACCGGAGGCGACCACTGCTCGCCCATGCAATTTGGCTACAACGCAGTGAGCTTGGTCGGCGAGATGGCGGGGCTGCAGTTCACGCCCTCGGCGCTCGACACAGGCGCCGCCGCCTCCAAGCTGGCGGTTATGCACCCCATCTCGGCCGGCACGACGGCCCTCGCCGCCCTGCTGTCGCTCGGCGCCGGCAGCTCCGGCAGCTGCACCGCCACTTTTGTGACCCTGCTGGCCCTGTGTTCCACCCTGGCCACCCTCGTCATCGACTATGTCGTCCTCAACATGATCCGCTCCGGCCTCCACGAGACCCCCGCCGCCGGCGCTGGCGCCGAGTTCGGCCCAGGGATGTGGACCCTCTTGGGCGCCGCCGCCCTGCTCGGCCTCGGAACCGTCATGTCCCTGTTTGCCTGCTGCGGGGGCAGGGGCCGGAGCAGGAGGAATGCCAGGTACTCTAAGCAGCTTGACTAGCTTGGGAGGGATACTATCTCGAGTTTCCACAATGCAGAATAAAATCAAAAAAAGACGACGGGAGGGAGACACTACAAAGATACCACAGGCCATCTGCATCATTTTCTTTTCCTTCCTTTTTTTTTCTTTTATTTAACTCTTTTTTTCATCTTCGACATTGCCAATGGCCGATGAACTTGCGCAATGCAAAAGAACGCATGCAACGACCACTTAGAAATACACATAGACGCACACACATACATACAACGATGAGCTACGACAACGATATGGCCAAATCGGGTCCAGTCTATCTATCCCTCTTCTGCACCCCTAAGGCGCAATGTGGGAGCTGGAGGTTTTCTTCTTTTTTTCTGTTTTTTTCTTCTTTATTCTCTCCTTAATTTCATCCTTTTCCGGCTTATTCTCTTTGTTTTTATTCCTCTTCGTGTACAATGATATCCTCGGCGGGTTATATTTTGCGTGTACAACAAACACCATTCATCTTCAAGATAGACATTCCTATGTATATATTTATACGAGAGAGATTTCTGATTATAAAAAGACTACTTACTCTCCATTCAACGAGATCAAGGTATCGTGCAAGTTGCGCCTTGTTCTCTTTGACAATACTCTTGGTTCAAAAAGATGACCTCAAGGCTGTCCACAAAGGTCGAGGACTTCATGCTTCTTTCTTTTGCATCGTATACGAGGCTGGACGAAACTATCGTTCTTCCTAAATTAAACATCACCGGGGATCAAATGGCATCAAGAATAGACAGAGATAGATGCACAGACGCTTCAGTTGCCCATTATACCATCAGTAAATGCGTGGCAATTATTTTCATAAATCATCGCTGGGTAACAGGACAAAGGACCTTATCCGAAAATCCTCCCCGAAACCCTTATACTATCCTATCTAAGCTGAACACCAAAACTCTGCTTTTGTTTGATGATTGGATTCGGCAGGTGATTGCACCGAAAAAAAAGAACCCTTTGACCATCATGAAAACCCCCCGTCCGTCTGAACCCCCCAACCATCTTCCGGAGAAGAATAAAAATATCTTGACTGCCGCTTATGCACTAGGCATGTGGCCATTAAAAACTTGGTGAGAATGCAAGACGGTGATAGGATAAAAAAAGTATGAGAAAAATAAGGTCAAAAAATGACCACGCAGCAAACCCTCTATACAACGCTTGCTCTTGAAAGTATTCAGACAGAGAAACTGTGATGATCATAAGTAACAAAACGGGAATATCTTGATGCTGGGCAACACGAGTTTGGAGAGAGAATCGTTATGTAAAAGATGGTATCGAAAAGCAATGATTATGTCGAAATGTTTTAGTGGCGTGATTGACGTAAAAGAACCTGGAACGGCCTTTGTGTCCATGGTTTCGTTGCAAATATATGCATCAAGGGACTATGTCCGCTTGGGGGTGTGGAATGAGAAGCTCTGGTATTTTTTCTTGTTTTCTTTTTTTCTTCTTTTTTTAGCACATCTAAAACGTCTCTGATTCTTGAGAGGCAATAGATCCAAAGGTATCTGAGAGAAGCTATGTTAGCATCAAGTACTGCTTAGGCAAACCGAATCATATCAAAATTCCACGTCAAACATACCTCGCTTTCGGCGCCTGTCGTCCTCACTCTTGGGTGTCATGGCCCTGGGCCCGCTAGGCCGTCGGGCGGGGACGCCACCACTAAGTGCACCGCTCAGGTTCCTGTTCTCCAAGCGCGGGCTCTCGTTGTAGCTGGCATGTGTAGCGGTGCCATAGCCGCTCTCAACACTGTGGAAGGGGAGCGGGCTCGGGCTTCCCTTCTGCAGCTTGGAAATACGGTTCGACTTTTGTGGTGTCGATCGGCCGTCCAGGGGCTCCTTGGGCGGACGAGGGGGTCCGGAAGGCGAGAGTGCGGCCGGGATCGGCGAAGAACCCCAGAACTGCGGCTGGTGCTCCTGCTGGGCCGAAGCGGACATGTCGCTGTAACGGTGCGGCCGCATGTTGGCCGCCTGGCCCTGGAGGCGGTTCAAGCTTGTGGCAGATTCCGCCCAATTGGCTGAATTTGGTGACCTGGGCACGCCATAGTCTTCGGCTTGGGTCTCTATGGCGACCTTGTGAGCCTGCTGTCGGGGCCGCGGGTGCTGCAAGTTCAGCGAGTCACGGTGAGCCTTGTACTTGGGGTCTTCGGGCTCAGGAAGAGCGTCTTGTGAGAAGCCTGTGTGAAGCTTGTCATCGCCGTATGGATCAACGTGTGGGTCGCCATCGTAGCTCCAATCGGCGTCTTTCTTTGAGTCCTTGCTGCTACGGAAGACCCTGCCTACGCTGGACGTCGTCGTCTCTGACCAACGTGAAATTTTGGGGAACCAGTTGGATGACCCAGACGACTTGTGCTTTTTGCTCTTGTCCTGAGGAGTATTGTCGTTGCTCATAGAGCTCTGCGCCGGGCCAGGAAGCGGCGGCGTCGAAATAGACATGCTGCCTCCCGAAACGTTTCGCGACCGCGCGATATTAGCCATTTCCGGATTGGCGTACTGTTCCTGGAGCTGGTATCCGCGCTCAGGTGTACGGCGTTCAAAGTCTTCCTCGTTGGCCTCCGGGACCGTGCTGATACGGTGGTCAGAAAACTTGCGGTCGTAGCCGAGCTTCGAACCGGCACGGGCTTGCGGGATCGAAAGATGACCGGACTGGCTGGCATGGCTAACGGTCGAGGTACCTGCATGGCCTTCAGGTTCGTAGCCGCGGTCGTGCTCGTACTGGACAGCAGGCTGCAGGTTGTCGAAAGACTGTATGTCCGCACCGGTAGGGGTGAATCCTCCTGCGCCCGCGCTTCCACTACGGACGGCAGTCTGCGTCTTCAAGGTGTCGACCTCGGTGAGAAGCTGCATGAGCATGTCCTCAATCCTCCCGAGATCATTGTTGCCCTTGGTGCTCAAGCCTTTTAGGGCTCTGCGGAAGAGGTTTTGTTTCTTGGTGCGCAGTTCTTCGGTGCCTGCTTGAGAACCGCCGGCGGTCTGCATGGGAGACCGAGCTCCACTGACGCTGCCGGGGAATGGCCTCGGCCCACCAAGATGACGGGTAACTGTCTTCTCGGTGTTCTCTTCGACCTCGCGGATGATTACGTCTTCTGAGTCCGCAATCATGTGCTTGATCTTTTCAAACGACTCGCGCATCTCGGCCGCGGACCGGACGAGGGTCATTAGTATTTCTGTGTCCCTAGCACTTCGCTGAGCATCCCTGACCATGAGCTGCGAGGGAAAAAAAGAAGGTTAGCGTATGCACTTCAAAATACAATTATCAGTGTGTCCGGAACTTACATGTTGCATCAGGGCGACAATATCCTGCGACTCTATGCGGTCGATTCCGGCACCAGTAGATGGATCGAACAGCGGTGAGCCCAATCCTTGAGACATGCCACTGAGGTGCCTTCCTCCCTTGGGGGTGTAGAACGGGTCGTCCATGTTGGATGCGTTGATGGGTTGAGAGAACTCAACTCCCTTGCCCTTACTCCTGACATGGTCGGGTGTCTTGTTGGCTCCCTGTGAGATGTAGCCCTCATCAACTTTGTTGTGCAGGGGGCTACGGGTTCCAAAGTCCGCACCGAAGCCTGGGTTCTGGTACACCGGCGCGCTCCCACTCATGACGTTGTCACCAAGGCCTGGAAGGTTGACATGAGGACTGTTGCCCTCGAAGGGGTTTGTGACAAGGGTATCCCTCTTGCGGTCGTCAGAGTTACGTTGCCAATCCTCGTGCTCTTGGCTCGGCTGGCGGTTGTGCGATGATGCCAAAGCAGCCGCGGTCGCAATGGCAGCAGCACCAGCCGCAACGCCAGCTGCAGTCCCAAGTCCATTACCACTTCGCTTGGGTGTCTCTTGAAGACTAGAGTTATCGTCCTGGTTCCTATCAGCAACCAGCTGAGTCGGCGTCCTCTGGCCTGACCAGTCCTGGCTGCTCCGCCGCGAGCCATCGAGACAACCTTCGACCATTGAAGGATTTGACTGTTCGTAGAAGCCAATCTCTGGGAGAGGGTCTTGCGCATCTGGGACGCCGGTGGCACCCATTCTCGGCCGGTCGTATTCATCCAGGCGATCGACACTGTGCATTGGAGTGTTTGCCGGCTGATGGCCATCCAAGGTTCGTTCCTTAAACGACTTGTTGCGCTGGGGGATGTTGCCGGGAGATCCGGCATAGCTTCTCTCTACATCTTCATCGACAGTCTTCATATCACGCTCCCTAGCGCGCAGGGCCTTGGACGCCGCCGCAACGGCAGCGCCGGTGATGGCAGCCTCTGATGCGGTAGGAGAGTGGCGTTCAGATGACTGAGACGCAGGAATCTTGCGACCATATTGGTCAAGCTCATACTCGCCGGCAAATGCCGATCTAGGCTGGCTGCGATCGCGCGAGAAATCAGACGCATGCGAGTTACTGGCGTCTGGCGAGGAGGGCGAAAGCACTGGGCCGCCTTTTACAAGCATCGGATCCACAGAGTGCTGGCGGGAGGGATCCCGAGATCCGTGTTCATCATAGGCTCGCATCGAGTTATGGGCGCCGTAGCCACCGCTACCACGGGCGGAGTCGGTCATAGTTGAGCCGTCAAGCATGGAGCCATCAATAAGGGAGGCAACGGCCGACTCCACACCCATGGGATTGTGTACAAAGTTTGGGTTAGCTCCAATGCCCCGGACAGCCTGGCCTGGGGACACTCCTTCGATTTCGCTCTCAGTCGCATTTCTGTAGTCGTATCCAGAGCTTCGGAGACTACGCTCGTCTTGGTCGAAATCCCGGCTCATGATATTGCTCGGTATGGAACCCGGGGTGCCAGGAGCATGGTAATGAGGAGACTTCATAGGTGAGAATGATCCGCTTGTCCTCTGCGTTACTCTCGAGTCGCGATTCTGCTGCACCTCGCTTCCACCCTCGGTGTATCCAGAAACGCTTGGGATAGGGCTCAAGCCACGACGCTCCAGTCCATATGGTTCGTACCTGAGTGGAGCAGGAACATCCTGCTGGTTGTAGTAAAACCCAGCTGGCCCATCATACGAGTATTGATCGTCATCCACCTCATCGTAATCATCGTACTCCTCCTGAAGTCGCCGATCGTCGTTGTTGGCATATAGCCCATTCTCAAAGTCTTCTGCAGTAGCACCAGTGCCGGTTCGTGGCAGAGCTCTAAGGTCACCGTGGGAAACATTATGATGGTGTACCCCTAGTGCTGCCAGTGTCGCCGGTTCTATAGTCGGTGTCAAGTTGTCATCTGTAGAAGTACCCACAGCCCTTCCAGGTGTCGTTTCGTGGGTTGAGGGAGTGTCTCCGCGGGCAGATTGTGGATGATCGCTCTCTGCAGACATGATAGATGTCCGCGTAAGCTCAGAGGGGTTAATCTCGCTCATAAGTGGCATTGGCGGCCTCGGCTGGAATTCTGATTCGTCGTCGTACTCTTCAGCATGGTTGCCAGGCGGGCGATTCTTGGCTTCGGCCCGGCGACGCTTCCGCTGCTCTCTGGCTTCGTTGTGGCCCATCGCTGCTGCCCCCAGCCCCCCGACCATGGCACCAGCTGCTGCCGTCTTGAGTTTGCCATGGGCTGGACTGTCGGTGTCGCGGTTGTATTCTTGTATTGATGATTCCTGTGAAACAACACTTGGTTCAGGGCTTTCGAGGAGCACATTGCGAGCCTCTCGGTCCCTCGGCTCTCTGGGCTTGGTCGAACGCTCACTGACACCCGACCTACGCTTGTCGGACTCTTGATCATCTCTGGATATGGATGTTCCGCTGGTTGAGGTGATGGAGCTGCGGCGACCATGGTTTCTGCTTTGCTCCCGTTTTAAGGCGTTAAGCTCTGGTAGGATTAGACGACGAATTGCATCTTCGACAGTCTCGAGTAATTTAGGGTTGTTGATTGATGAGGCCTTGGATGTACCAGATCGGACAGAGTATTGATCAGACCGATGACTAGGGGTGAGGCCGGATGAAACGACACTTGAGTCGGCTGCCGAGACGGTAGATTCCTGATGGCTGCGGCTGGATTTTCTCCGGGATGACTTCTCTTCGTCCCTGTGTTCCCTGTGTTTGTCGCTCGTGCTGCTTGTGCGACTTTTACTCTTGTGCTTTCGCTCAGATCTCTCGCGGTCTCTATCCCTGGTCTTTGGCAAAACCACTCGCTCCTTGTCTTGTCGGCCGCTACGTACCTTGTCGGCAGCCGCAGCAGCGGCAAGCCCAGCGGTAGCGCCAGCGATCACATTCCCAGCTCGTGAAGGGCTCTTGTCTCGCCTCCTCTCGGGTGACTTGCTGGATGGACCTGAGCCGTCCAGAAAGCTGTCTGTGGGAATGGCCGAGATCTCCGACATGTTTCCTGGCTGATATGAGACCTTACTGCTCTCGGTGGTCGGAATCAGTGGACTCGCGGGGCGCCGGCGCCGGCGGTCAATCTCAATGTCAATTGGCTGGTGGGAGACATTGGACTCCTCGGTAGCCGATACGTATGAGTTCATACTGTGGGTGTCGTCGCCTTCGAGGACAGAAAGGCCCTCGCCCTCAAAGACGGGGCCGGTGGGCGTGGCCGATGCCGATGCCGACGTCTTCCTCGTAAGGGAGGCCTTGCGACTCCTGGTCTCGGTGATCTGGATGTGATCGTTCTTGCGATTCTTTGACGGAGTCAATCGCACGCGTACGCTAGGTTTGCGCTCGCTCCCTTCGCCCGAGGAGCCAGGGCCTTTGCCACCCTCAAAATATTCTATGAGCAGCGACGTTTGAGAGCGATTGTGCTTCTGGCGTGTCTTGATGGTGACTGGAGTGCCGTCGTCTGGAAGCGAGTACGAGGACTTGGCTTCGATAGGCCTCGAAACATCGGTCGCCAGATCGGTTTCCAGGTCGAGCTCGGATGGTGAGGTAGTTGTTGAATCGGTCTCTGTAGGAGCGGGGAGGGGAGGCGGCGCTGCTTTTTTCTTGGAATCAGCACCCATTGTGGATACCTTTTTTTTCTAGGGCCAGCGTTCTTGGATCCCCGTAATGCCGGCCTGCCAACCCAAGACCCGTCCCTGTCGCGCGCCGATTACACGTCTTGGTTTGCGAACGGTGGTGTGCGGCTCCTTCTCTCCCCCTTCGGAAGCCCTTCTCTTTTTTTCCCCCTCTAGGATGATGCGAGAAAGGAAAGAAAGGCGAAAAAGAAACGCGGGTGGCTAGTAATGATGCCGGGTAGGGAGGTATTGTCGAATTGGCCCGGCGCCAAACATGGGAGCTTGAGTAGCTGGATTGGTTGGAATTCTGGAGACGAGCGAAAAAGTGGTGAGCAAGTGCCCTTGCCGCGGAAACCGGTGCAACGTCAAGGTAGGTCGGTCCAGCCCCAGCCCACAAGTCCCCAGCCCCCCCCAAGGTGGGCCACCGCAGGCGACTTGCAGCTGAGCAACAGTAGCGGGACGCGAGTGTCAGGAGGTGCGTCTGAGGTGACCAGCACTGGAAGGCAAAGAGATCGACGACGCACAACGAATGAAAACGAATAAATGGCAGCGCTCAAGGTTTAGGGTGGTTGTTCGAAGGGTATGGGTGGTAGCGTATCTGCGTGTGGTATGCGGCTTTTCCAATGCCTTGCTTGGGCGCAGGAAGCAGCGGTCAAGTGTGGATGGATGATGTACGTGGTAAGAGGTAAACGTTACCGAAAAGAGAGAAGACTGAGGTACGGGAAAAGAGTACGAAGGCTTGGAAGGGTGCAGTGCAGGCAGCGAACCGTTGCCGTCCACTTTTTGCTTCTCCCGAGGTACCTGTTATGCTCACTTTCAATGTCTTTTCACCATCAAAGTCCACGCTGCAGACCGTTCGTGGGGGTTTGCTTCTCCCCCAAGATCTCCCACGGAGCCAAGCCGTACAGTCAAACAGTGGCGCTCAGATGTGCCCAGCGTTGCGGTGCGATACGGAAACTGCTGCACACTAGACTAGGTAACCGAGCCTTTGCCAGGCGGAAAGACGTAAAAAGTGGGTGAATGCGGTGCGAGTTTGGTGTGTGACAGGGAGAAGACGGGAGACGTCTTGTAAAGAGGCTAGAAATTTGAGAAGCAATTAGAGAATGAGAAAAAGTTCCCAAGAACCCTTGGTACGTTTGTTTCCCACCAGTACCGATTAAGTGAATGCTTTGGTTGCGTCTTTGTATTAATTCAATTCAATTCCTCTGCAATGCAAGCGACTTTCCAAGTTGACCATGTCGGCCCAACGTGACTGGGACTTGATTGCATGCACTACTACAGTACTGTACTCGATATTGTGTGATTTGTTTTTTTTTTCCACGGCGGGATGAGCCACCACAGGGGGGCCGACTTTGATGCGCTGTCCCTGCTTCGAGATCATGACCAATGGGCTTCCAGAAGAGCCGCGGGTCAAATTCTTTGGGCTGCAGGAGTCTGCGGGCGATCACAGTTGTGCTGAGGGCAGGATTTTGTCCAATCTAGTCTGGGCCAATGAAGTAGGTCTCGATGAGGCGCAAGTGTCAAGCCTCCCTCCTTTTCTCTTCCATCTGTGCTTCCTAAGCATACTCCGTACTCGAAACTCTTTGAACCAAACGTGGCTTTCTACAGTACGTACATCGGGGTTTCCTAAGGCACTGTCATACCTACATACATACATAATTGAAAATGCCATAATGACTTAACAAAGTGCTCAGATATCAAACTAACCTGCCTCCTATCTTTTGAGTTTTTGCTTCTTGTTGCTATGGGAATCAAAATTCAGCCGAATGGAGCCGCCCTGATCCCGAACCCCAGCCACCCCGCTTGTACCCTGGGCCCATCTGAACAGCTTCCCATCTATCTTGTTTGACAAGCAAGTGGATCTTGGCCCAAGCTTAATTACCTGACAAACATCGTTGACCTGGTCAGTTTTTACTGTCTGGCAAGCTGGGTAGTACGTAAGCGCAGTTGACTGAGTTGATTTTGACAATCTGGGGATGGGGCTTTTTTTTTCCTCCTCAGCATGCTCATGGCTTACCGATCAGGAGATCAAGGGCAAAGCACTAAACTTCGATGCAGAAACCACCCCCGGAGCGACCAAGCTCTTTGCTGTCTACTCCGTAGTTTTCACATTCAACTCAAGCTACGGTGGTTCCTTGGCATGTTGCAAGGTTACGTACCTACAGTAGTAGTACAAGGTACACATTGATACACTAAAAGCTGCTGCTTCTGGAAAGGTACCACTTGTGGGTACAAACTGGTCCGGTCCACCCAAGCCACCTCAAATTCAAGATTGGGCATCATCGGGCCACACACCTTGCACACAAATTGTGCGCTGGCTATCAACAAGCTTAAGCCTAATCAGTCAACGGAGTCGACGGTCTTATCGCTTCATCTGTGCGAAAGTGCCATGTGCGTCATTCACTATGCTCCCAAACTGGTTAGAGCAGCCCCTTTGTACTTGATCGGGAACTCTTCTATTTCCCAATTTTTCTTCTGTCATTCACAGCCCCCCGAGTTACGGATGACAGTAGTATCTGAGGTTGCAGCTGAAAATATATCTAAATATAAAACCAATCCAGAGTGGGTATTGTATTTCGTAACATTGAGACTATTTCTGCTTTTACTGTGGCTCTCTCGGCACCTCAAAAGTCTATCAACTTTCATAGTGCATCAGGCCACCAACACTCCTGAAGAAAACGGGATTGTCCTCAAAATGGGCCAAAAAACCCCCCTTCAAAATCCTCTTCATCATTTCCACACGAATAAGGGCAGCCCATGTGTCAATCCAAAATGTAGTGCCTGCTACCGTAAGCTTATGGCGGTACCGAAGAATCGTGGGGTCGTCAGCAGGGTCCGGCTCATCATAGGCATTTTTTGGCTGCTCGGGGACGGAATCGCGCCATCCGGGACCCTTGTTCGTTTCAAGCGAGGTAATGATGCTAGCGAAGCTGGATCGCAGATTTCTGCGGCTTCGCTTTGATATCGACTTGGACCCCTTGGCAAGCTCGCTCATACGCTTGACGAGGACTCTTGGATCGACATGGAGATTCAACTTATCGCCGGTGTCGCCCTCCTCGAGATTTCGTGACACTTCGAAAAGCAAGGCAATGTTGACACCAGCTGATATTTGCACGTCCACATCGCCGCTGTCTAGTTGCTCGGAGAAAGCTTCGAGCGCCTCGTAACTCTGCGCGTCGAGACTGTCAAGGCTCGTGGCCACAAAAGCCCAGGACTGAAGGGCAGCTGAGACAACCTTTCCGCTGTCCAATGCGTTGACCTGGTCGCCGTCGCTTTCAATTATAGTGATGAGATACTCCAAGAAATCTTCCATCTCCGCTTCAAGACCACCGCCATAAATAATGGCGATGCTCATAGTGTAAAGCGCATCCGCCTTCACGTCTTCATCCCCATCATCTTCGCAGACGTTCTTAAGCGTCTCAACAATCTGCTCGCACATGTCATCATTGGTATACGTGAGTATGGTTACGGCAAGCGCCTTGATAGCAAAGGACTTCTCCTCAGTGCTTGTTCCGTTTTTGATGCTCCTGAGGAGATTTGGGATTATCTCGGACACGGATTTTTCGAGCTTGGTCTCTGCGTAATGGTGACGAATGAGATGAAGGTAGGCCTTGAGAATTCCACTTCTGCCGGCGCCGCTGCTGCGTTTGCGAGATGGAAGCTCGGCGATACAAGTATCCAGTCTTTGTTCCCAAGGGGCACTGGATTCGGAATCCGAAGCCGAGTCCGTCATGTGGTCACTGCCATCTTCATCTTCCGAGGGATACCGTGAGCTCGGGCGTGAATTCGGTCGAGAAACGCCTGGAGATGTGATGGGGGAGTTTGTGCTCGAGTTGAGACCGGACTCGGGCCGCGACCTGGCCTTTCGAGAGATCGTTTTGCGGCTCTCGTTTGACTTGCCGCCGCCAAGCAGAATCTGCTTCCGGAGGTCGGACATGCTGCCGGTATGCCCAAGCTAGAGCCAGTGGTGTATATGGAATCTAGTGGGTGCGAAACGCTATGAGGCCGACGAATGGTGGGTTGAGTAGAGCCTGTACAAAGGCGTACGCTTTCGATGGTGCTTCGGGATTGGAAGAAGCGGAATTGGTACTATGAGACTAATATATAACACGGATTCTGGCTATTCGAAGTTGCAGTGATAGAGCCGATGTAAAAGCATGAGATCAGGCGTTGATGCATTTAGTCTTCCCTCGTGGCGCCAAAAGTTGTGGATGATGTTTTTATATTATTTTTGTGTATCGTAAATCAACAAAAAGGTTACAAATCACGTCAAAAGCAGGAACGGGAACTTGGTGTGTGCACCAGTGGCAAGATTCGTTGGTGGGATGATGATGAAAGAGGTGTGCTGGCTTGGAAAGCTGCCAGCCCCGAAGCTTGCCAATCTTGGTCGTAGCGGGGTTGGGTTGGAGGTCTGGTGTCCATTCACGTCCACTTAGCTTGCTGGCACAGTGCGACCATCTCATCTCCAGACTCCCCCTGGCCTGAGGTACCTAGCCGGTCCTACCGTACGTGGTAAGTAGTAAAGAGCTTGCATGTCGCGCCCCATCAAGCGAACGGTAAATGAACCGTACAAGCCCTTGTAAGTGGTAAGGTGATGGTAATCCAACTGCTCTCATAGCCAAGAAGATTAAAAATGATGCTGAGGATCTGGATATAAATGCAAGTCTTGCAAGCGACTCGTCTGCCCTGTGAATCAGGGTTCATTCCATGCTTACCTTATCTACCAGTTGTGGTAACTCGCTCAATTGGTTGCCATATGGCGGGGTCGTCAGTGTCCTGTGCATGCTGGCGTGTATCAGATCGGACTACTGTACCATAACACATGATCACATGCACCTCTTTCCTGAGGTACCTTCCGGTATCTTTCCCTTCACTAGGTACCTGTTAAAGAGGTTTTGGCTTCCGCCTTAGGTTTAATACCAATTACCTTACCAACAACTACATCGCATACCAAAATCAGCAACGCCAAACTCGACTTCCTCGCAACTGTCATAAAACAATTGCCCCTATCTATAGTATTTTGCGTATCATCGAAGACCAATACACCACTTTCCATATCGGCCATTGTAGTGGGGACCTTGGCCAAAAGGGTACCTCCGCTCTACTACGTACCATCAGTGCCGGCCGGATCATCTACCCCACCTCCCCCAACGCCATCTAGGTGCCTTGGTATCCTTGCTTCCTCACCTCCAGCTGCCTCAGGTAAGGTACTCCCATCGATGTTCCCCGCCTAATACCTACCTACCAAAAGCAGGTAAGGTATCTACCTATCGTCGACCTCGACCACTCATCCTGACTGCTACTTGCGTACCCAGGCAGGCCGGTAATCAAGATACCCAACTACCTAGGTAGCTAGCTATCTGAGGAACTTCCTCTTCCGTTACCATAGGTCTTGACGACCAAACGTTGTTTTTCGCTCTTCGTTTCCCAAGATCGAGCTGAGCCAACCATCACATACTACCTTCGCCTCAGATGCTCCTCAGATCAAGGCATCATATTCCTCGATAACATACCACCACTTCTGCGAGAAACCCTTTGTCCTTGGCCTAAAGTCTACCAATATCGCACGCAATGTCTTCATCAACCGATAAAGAAGGTCAGTAACTTTGCTTGATTGGATATCGTTTCGAAAGGCATCTAACTCGAATATCTACCTAGTCATTGTGACTCTCTCTCAGATGGGACCAAAGTCCGTCGGCGTGACGTTTATCGATCGACGGCTTACACTGGGGGCGGAAAACGACAGGGTCGCTATCGGCAGGACTTCTAAGAGCATTTCCAAAGGCCGTGTTGCGACCGACGTCAACGGTCTTTTTGACTGCGCTGTCATGAGCCGAAACCACGCAGTTCTTTATACCAAATCGGGAGATATTTTTATCGAAGATACAACATCTATGCATGGAACTTTCGTCAACGGGGCTGACATCCGCGGACGCTCCCCACACCAGCTTCGAACTGGTGATGGCGTCCGTTTTGGAATTCCCATCAATCGCGGCGAAGAGTCCTTTTCTCCCGTTCTGGTCACGGTTGGCATTGACAAACAAGAGCGGTTAGTTAAGGATGATATCACAGCCCTTTTAATCCAAAATACTAACAGCTCTTTTCACCTTAGACAACTACAACTGCCTTTGACTTTCGGGGTCCCAGATGGGTCGGAATCAGAGCTTGAGGCTTCTGACGGTGAGGAAAACGACCACAATGACGATTTTACTCAAGGCGTAGCAAACTGCCTACAGGTCGTGGATTTGACATCATCTGTCAACTCTCCTCAACCTCATAGCAGTCCAAACCCATTGGCCGTATCGGATCTCGACTTATTCGCCGTTGGACAAGTCGACAATATCGAGCACGGTGTCATCGCTCCGTCACCGCTTGGAGGATCCGTTATATCCAGTGACGGAGATCTTGACGGTGCATTGTTCGATTCCAGCAGTAACGATGCGGGCGATTTCGAGGAAGATAGTAACGACAATGTTGATTCGGATATTTATTCCGGTAAGTTATAAAAACCTTAATATTTGACTAGAGACCGTCTAACTCTTTTTAGAAGAAGTAGATCCATCCGTTTACGACGAAGTCGATTCCGATTACGGCTCCGATTTCGAAGATCCTCAGGATGAAAAGAATCATCAAGATACAGATGGTGCAGAAGATGTCGAAAACGCAGAAAACACCGAGCCTACGGCCACTGTGGACATGGCCACTCACAATTGGTCTGCTCCTCTCCTTCATGCTGCTGCTGCTGCTGCAGAAGCACCAGACTTTACGGTCCATCCCCAAGAGGAGATTGACCGACAAGCTATTTCGAGAAAGAGAAAGGCAGCCGACATTTCTGAAGTCACCACCGAAGAACTCGAATGGGGTGCTCCACGCGAGCAGGTAGTTAGAGAGCGCCCTGCGCAAGACCAGGAGACTGTATTGGTACCAGCACCTGTGACTCCTGTGATTCCTATGACTCCTGTCTGCTTTGTCGATGTTCCTCGACCATCAAAACGGCTGCGTCACTTTGCGGCTGGCCTAGGTTATGCAGCCCTTGGAGGCATCACAGCCGCAGCCGTTACGTTCGGATCTCTTGCCTATACTGCACCAAGTTTTTAACCGGGCAGGATCTTGCCTATTTGTTCACCGGTTGCCTGCTATGTTGGTCATGGGTTGACTGTCTTTAATTCTCGTTCTGCCTTTTCTCCATTTGTCACCCACGGTGCGGTTAAGGCTTTGGGACATGTTTATTTTTCTTTGTTATCTGAACCTACTTTTCCCCCACGAGATGCTTTCCTACTTATCCACCATATTTTTCACGATTTTATGACGCAAGACCGAGGGGCTGGCGAACAGGCTTTTGCCAATGTGGGCGGGAATATTCATTTACGTTTCTTGTTACAGAACCTTTTAACTTGACCACAATGGCGTCCTGGCGGAGAGAAACACACGTGTGTATGGTAATTTTGTCTTTGTACCGGTCAATATAGCGACTTCTCAGGCTCTGTCGAGATACCGTGCAACGAATCGGTGACACAAGAAGCCGGCACCATCCGACAAGGCTAGATCCAAGTTCCAGAGCATTACAACTCACCCCGAATGTCACAGGAAAGGAGCGTGAAACGCACGGATGAGAGTGTCTGCCTTTCCCAGGACTAGAATGACGGTGACATGGCAATTCACATCGTGGGTGTTTACCATTCGAATGACATCCTGGCAAATCGGACGAGACTTTTCTAGAAGCTCTATGGAACCAACTCTACTTGCGAACAGCTGGTCATTACCATCACCTCAGCCCGCAATTTTTTTGGCTGAAATAATAATATGCTTTGTCATAAGGAGAAGAAGGGTGGCCACATTTTTGATGATTTGTTTCCCCTTGTGTGACGCTTGGTGATGTGGTGGCATACAACAGGACGAAAACCTACATTCCTGCACGGAAGAATACCCCTGATCACATAACCTCTCAGGGCTAAGGTAGATAGGAAGCAGGAGATGATAACTGGTTGCATACATAGGCTCGGGAGCCAAAATTTATATAACGCGGGTGACTAGAGGGAGGCAATTACGGAGTCAAAGTCCATGTAGCTGCGGGTGTGGAGATATAGGATGCTAGAACTCGATTGGGAGCCAGCGTTGGCTATGAACTGAGAAGGCAATATCCTGCAAGCTATGGTAGCACGGTTAAAAATCGAAGGGCTGGATTCCTTGTGCGTCTGGAGCTCGTTTGGTCAATATGCAACGATGATAATGACGGCGAGGTTAGGGAGGTGGTACTTAGGTGCATGTTCCAACTCCTTACAAGAACACCACGTGGAAATGGAAACGAAAGATAGGTACCTAAGGTACCTACCTATCTCACCTACCTTACCTAACTTCCCTTCCTTCCATAAGTGCCTACCTCACCATCAAAAAATGCTTGGTTGTCTATACGATATTCCGCATTCACGTTCATTGCCTACTACCTTTACCTTAACTCCCTCCATCATTTATTCCGATCCGACAGGCTTTTTCAAAAGACCGTAACATCTGCGGGTCGTTTCACCCCCAATTTGCAACAAAAGTGCACATTTTGGGTTGATCTGGTCAGCTTCAAAAGGTCATGTGCACTCACGCGAGAATTCGAGGATGCCCAACTTGGCCGCGTTTTTTGAATGCAAAGACCGCATTCCGTCTCTCCGATAATCCTTCTTTCTCCATTTTTCGAAACTCGAGCATCTTGTCGGTCTGATTCGGAAGAAACATCACGTCAAAAGGATCAAATTTGACTATTTCGGCGAATAAGAGCTTGAGGCGGCCTGGCAAAGACGGCTACCCGCAGCAGAGAATCACACCTACCCCCGCCAACAATCATTTCATCAATGCACCCTCTGATCATGAGTGTCTTGTCGTATGGTTCTCGACTCGCTCCAGTGCCCAGCGGCATATCACTTCCGCGAAAAGAGGGGGGCAGCTGGCATATCATATTCATTACTGACCTAGGGCTGTTGTATGTGAGTAGCTGTCTAATCTAACCCCAAGGTATACATCTCCCCAGAAACTTGTTAGTGTGCTTTTTACCCTGGCCAGCCGGTTGGCTCTTGATATTGTTTTCTGACCGGTTTCCGCGTTGCAGTTCACCATCTGGTTTCGCGTTCTCGGAGAGATAATCAAGGAAATTGTGGTGTACGTTCCGCAAAGTGGTCTGCCGCCGATAGGCCGAGTAAACTGAGAGGCGGAACACAACTCTTGGTGATGAACCAGTGGCTTTCCCTCTCGACTAGAACTATCTAGTGCTCAAATTACTCTACACTCAAGTTCTTCAACCCACTCTAGCTCGGGAGTTTCTCCGAGAAACTATGGTTGGCATGATGTTGTTTGGTCTACAGCAATTTGGTGAGTGACACCAGTTCACGTCGTCGGGTCGCCTTGTGAGACGTTTATGGTTCGAGGTCAGTTTTCGTTGCTTCTTCGAACAAGATCAGGCGCGGACGGCTTTCCGAAGTCTTGAATGGGAACAATTTGTGGCGCTTTTCATTACGATTCTGCCGCACTCCGGCTACGGAACGAACACCACACCTTTCCCCCCACCCCATGCATTTGCATTGCACGCAGCTGCAGACCTTGTCTTCGGCCCCGCCGCGTGCGGTAGAACATGGAAGCAATCTCTCTTGGCGCCTCGCTTCTTCTAGCAGAAGCGCTAAGACGCTGGTGTGGGGTTGCCGCCGGCAGTGACATACGCAACTAACACGCACCAACAACAGCTCGGGTGACTTTGGCGCACCAGTCGGCCCTCTGTACTGCTATTCTGGACGAGGCTCAAACAAATAAGGGCGACATGCCAGAAAGTTCACCCCGGAGTCTCGGGATGGATGTGTGGTCTATAGCTATCCCATATTACGAACCGGTCGACCATACCACCACTGTGATAAGATGTCTCTATTTGGTGGTGACATGACCCACGTCTCCATCCAAGACGGGCTACAATTTGGTTCCTATCGTTGTACATACAACCCGATCGGTCAGATAGCAGGAAACTTAGGCGCCAAACAAATTATTCACATCCGAGCAGAAGCGGTGAGGGAGAAACTGGCTGTCCTCCCCTACCTTGTCTTGGCTGATGGCTGATCCGATACCTCCGTCCCTCCGTCATCAACGCTGACAATCTCTCCGTAGCTTCCTCACCGGTGTTAGGGCCAGGTCGACCAATCGGTCTATATGGACTAACAATGTCTCGTCGGGGGTGTGTAAATGAGAAACTTGGCTTCCGACTATATAAGAGAAGGACGGACCCTAGTCCAGCCACATCATCCTTCTATCCACCAGGACGTTAAATTATCTTGAATACTTTTACGTATTGTCAATTTATTGTCCCTATATCATCCAGGCACCACGCGACCAACAAGTCCATCTGCTCTACATCCATACATACCTGAGAAGGCCTTCGTCCTCCCAGTGCTTCCTACCAGATACAGTCTTGGTGTTCGAATCATTACATCCTAAGGAAAATCCTGCTAGAGCAACAAAAAGATGACCTCGAGTAATCAGGAGCGCCAACGCCAGCACCAGCAGGCACAGGCACAAGCGCAGCAGCAACCCATATACTCATGGCCGGAGCGAGAGTGTTGCGGCCACTTTGCCGATGCCTACGGCAACTTTTCAGTACCGCGTACTTGTGACAACGAGATGTGTAACATGAGGGGGTACGGTAGAATTCTTATTCTTGAAATGATATGTCTTTCAGCAGAAATTTATAACATGCCTTATACTTACACTAGTGTCCCATATACAGTATCCAGCAAGGATCATTCTGCTGTCCAGACTGCAACAATACGAAGCTCATCTGGGAGTTCTGCGGGTGCCCCCCTTCGCTCGCAGCTGAAACCCACAGCTACGGACTCGCCAGTGATGAACAAACATCAGCGGCTGCCACCAATGTGGGCAGGTCAGGCGATGCGAGCACCAGAAGACGCAGAGTCGCCCGAAGGGGTGGGGAGAGACGTAGCGTCGACGGGCAGTAGAGACGTCAAAGTGCCGCCCAGCAGAACACTCGCACCAACTCGATATGCGCTTCATTCACTTACATACGCTCCCCGAATGTTACGCAATGCGCCCTTCCCCCCCACTTAGTACAAACCTCGTTTTCATATTTCTTGCTCGACATATCGCGTTGATATTGTTGCTTTTTTCTTCTTTCTGGCCAGCTTTCGAGAGATATCCCATAGAGTTGATTGTACACACATGATGTTGATTTTTTGTTTGGACTTGTTGAGGCAGAGTTCTCATGGGACAGTCTCGGCTTCTTTACTTCGATGTTAGCCTTTATGATATGATGGTTCCTGACTTATTATTGACGACCGTTTACTTTTTTCATCTGTTACTTGATAGTTCTTACATTACACATACTTGAAAACAACCCTGATCCAGCACGTGCACTGATCCCGGAAGGCTGCATGCAGTTCTACATGTCATGGTGCACACTTTTGTAGTATACTTGGTTTGGCGACTCTGGAACCAGAAAATGTATATGTGCCCAACCTAGTAGCGGACCACACCTGGTGTTACACAGCTCAGGTGTCGATGCCTTACAAGACACATTGAACTGTGTAACCTGTTGATACTATACATACCAAATCTCGACGCATATGGAATACATCGATTTTCTCTCTTCCCGTGTATCAAAGAATCCCAGACCCTAAGTCCCAGAAAAGAAAAACACGCGCGCAGCCATATATCTTTCACCGCCGAGCCATAAACTACATGCAAGTGGCTTGATCACGTAGCCTTTGGTATGCTCCCATATTTCGAAATAAAGACGAAAGAAAAACGCCACCGATTCTCCTGCATTGCATTAGGCGGCCCCTCCCTTTAACCACTCTCCTTGTTTTTTTTTGTGTCATGTTCGTTGCCGGACGGGAAGAAATTGAAAGCGTTCCGTCACCCGATGGATCGCTGCAACGCAACCACTTCCCAATGGGTGTGATGTGAGTTTTGAAGAATTTGGTGTCGGGCTTTTGCGCATCAAGCTGGAGGGGAGGAAAGACATGCATACACACGCAAAGCAAGATGAAGTTTAGAACATATATCAGCTCGACCGGTTTCGCTCTACAAGAGTTTCATTTTCTTTGCGGCACGGTGTTTGTACCTCTATTCCTGCTCGTGACATGTGATCAGAGACTAGAACTAATGGGAAACAAGAGTGCAGTTGATCGCATCCGATTCTATGTAACCACCAGAGACCACCGCCGTTTTTTTTCTTCTTTTATTTTATTTTATTATTTATGTTTGCTACTTGCTGTTGAGGTGCTACCAAAATTAGATAGTAAGTAGACTGGAAGCGATATACTGCTGGTGCTCGTGTGATATACCTCAGCCGGCCCTCGTCCAACTCGCGTGGCTTCTTTTTTTCCCTCTCCCGTATCGCCGTTGCACCGAATTACCCGATGACGAGAGGGCAGAGACCCGTGAACAATTGGTCGATCTCTTCCTCCCAAGACGAAAAAGGAAGACTGTTCTTTTGCTGGGCAGAGGCGGTGTGTCCTCTTTGTATCTTGGTGTGCCTGGCTAGCTCGTGTGTGGGTTCCGGTTAGCGAACGCCACAAGAGAAAAGCTCGCAAAACCACCACCGCATGTCCCAAAGGCACCTACATACTACTACATCCATCGTGGGTGAACGGCACGCGGGTCAGGTGGTTGCCTTGGGTGGACTGCACGTGCTGTTGTGCTATTTTCGGGTCCCCTCTCTTCTTGTTCTGTAAACGTCAACAACTTGTCGGGGATGCTTAGTGAACTGAGTGAAGAAGACTTGCCAGCCGCAAACATTCAGAAATCACTTGCGTATAGACCGGCATGTGTCATAGTCAGTGTCCAAGTTGGACCTCAGTAGTAGTAAGATTGAGTTGCGCTCGTGCGATGATGATATGGCGAGTCTGCGCAGATCTTGTACAAATCTAATCCATCCCCAATAATTTCCATATGAGAAAACAACATGTACAACTTCCTGACTTTTCCCTCCTCCAGGAAGTAAGTAGAACCGCCTGGCCTTCTACATCCAGGCTGGATAAGCCTTTACAATCACTCATCGTCATCATCTGACGTGTGACTTGTGCCATTTATCGCCAACTTTTCCTTCACAATCTTGGGAACTTCGAAAACAAAAGCGCCGTTCTGACCACCCTTGATTCGTTTCCACCGCCCAAGGCGATGCTCCTTTCCAACCGCGGCAACAATGCAAATGCCATCCTTGCCGCGGTCACCTCGTTCAAAGACCGATATGTCGTTGACGATACCTTTTATGAACTTGCTGTGACTGCTGTTGTCGTTGGTTGCGGTGTTGTCTCCATTCGTAATGACCTTTGCCTTGCTGTTGTCCTTGCCGAAAGCACTCATGTCTTGGCTTAGCTCTAGGGGTTGTCCTAGTACGCCGGCAGCTTCAAGTTTCTTCTTGTCGTCGCTTAACCTCCAGATCCGCACGCAGCCATCCCAGCTGCCGCTCAAAACAAGATCCGAGTATGGAATCGTGCGTAATGCAGTGATCCAGCGCGGTTGCGGTGGTGGTATTACTTTGGGATCCGGAGATTTATCTGCTGAAGCAGCCTCCAGGGGCAATGGAGGTTCAAGACCGTGAGCTAGAGGAAGCACAAAGACAGGTCTTTTCTTCTGCAAGCTCCACAGAGAGATGGAACCGTTGTCGCTGCCAGTTACAAACAGCTCATCATCTAGCATGGCAATTCGGTCCACGTTGCCCTCATGAGCGAGCGACTTTGGATCCACACCCTCCGGGCAGTTGTTCTTTTTATTCAGTGTAGTCCCACCGCCACCACGAAACACCAGCTGTGATTCCTCAACGACCTTCCACAATCGTGCAGTGCGGTCTCGTGCACCTGCCGAGACGCAACGCTCTTGAGCCAGTGCGTCAATATCAACCACATGATCTTGGTGGCCGAACAGTGTCTCAATATACGCAAGGTTGTCGATGTTCCAAACCTTGACCGTCCTGTCTCGCGAGCCAGAGTAGAGTTGATTTGTCCCCCTCTGAAAAGCCAAACTCGTCACGGCATCTCGGTGATGCGTTAGGGCACGGACTGGCTTAAGTGTCTCTGCATCGTGGACAACTATCCGCTTGTCTGCGCCGGCTGTCACCACCCATTTGCCGTCTTGAGACGCCGCAACAGCTAGTATCGCTCCCGTATGTCCGTGATAGCTCTTATCGCTGGCTTTCCTGCTGTCACCCCGAAGGCTAGCAACCTTCTCCGGTCGTCGTTTCGGTGGCGCATTGGGCTTCTTGGACTTCTTTTTAGTCATCTGCGGCCACTGGTATTGAGGAAGATCCTGAAGCTTCCATTTGCTCAGGAACATGTCTTTTGTGACTAGGTATGCGTAAGGAGGGCAAGTGGCCACGCCTGTAACATTCTCGGGGTTCCACCGGAATCCAGTCTGGTATGTTTTCGGGTAGTCGAGCTCGCGAGCTACGTGCCGGTATACCTTCCCCTTTGACTCCGCAACGTCCTCCCTGAGCCGCTCCGCGATGATATCCCTGTCGATCTCCTCGGCATCGAATGCATATTCGTCCTCAGCAGCGACTTCCTGCCTCACGTTATCGAGATACCGCTCGGCAAGCCTCAGGCGGCGTTCGGCGGCAGTCTCCCCTTCGCGTTCTGAATCGTCGTCCGAGCCGGAGCCAGCCTCAAAATCACCTGCATCCTGACCCTGGTCATTGTCGGAATCGGAGTCGCTGCCTGATATCGATTCGTCACGTTCGACCCTTTTTTTGGCCGGAGCTGCGGAGCTAGCCTTGTCTCTTGATTTGGATGCTTGAGCTTTCGACGGCCTGAAACCGCTTGTTGCAAGTCTCTTTTTGGGATTTTCGGGGGCGGCGTTACGTTTTCGCTTTTGAACGCCAGGAACAGTGAAAAAAGAAGACATTTTGTTGTTGAGAGGCTTTCAATGGGTGGAGGTGGAAATACTACCTCATCCGCATCTTTGGAGATTTTTTTTTCTACCTTCTCATTCCAAGGCGGTCCAGCGCATGTCGCTCGAGAAATTTTTGGCGGGGAGTACGGTCAAAAAAAGTTACTGAAATCATTGGTGGGGCAATGAGTTAATCCCATTGGCTGTAAACTACATGGGTAGCCTGGTCGGATCATTTGCTTGGGCTAGCCCCACCAAAGGTTGTTCCGGCAGGGTAGGCGGTAGCGGAGGTGCGCGTCAATGGTTGGTTTGTGCTTGGAGGGACTGACTGTCACCGATGCTAAGAGCTGGGGACGTTGCCCCATCACGGAGCTTCCACGAGCAGACGAGTTAAACCAGCCAGCAACAACTAAGCTCCGCAATCAGCACACGCAAAACACCCCAACCTCTAATCGCAGCTTCCCAAAGTACAATCAAGATGTAAGTCTCTCGGACGATGAACCTGTGCCTTTTACAGTTATTAACAAGCTTGTAGGGAGGTTCTTTTGGGAATCACAGGCAAGGACTTCACCTTGATCGCAGCATCCAAGGCTGCGATGCGGGGAGCCACCGTTCTCAAGGCATCTGACGACAAGACGAGGCCACTAAACAAGCACACCATGATTGCATTCTCGGGCGAGCCTGGAGATACTAGTATGATTTTCATGCCACCTCATCTCGCGCAGAATCCGGTCGGATTGCATTGCTGACCGCGTCGTTATACCATTGTTACCAGTCCAGTTTGCGGAGTACATCATGGCCAACGCAAAGCTCTATTCCATGCGTAACGAGACCGATCTTTCACCGTCTGCACTGGCGCATTACGTTCGTGGTGAGCTTGCCTCAAGCTTGAGGTCGCGGAAGCCATACACAGTCAACCTCCTCCTGGGCGGTGTCGACCCCATCACACACAAGCCAAGCCTCTACTGGCTGGACTACCTTGCGGCTCTGGCGCCGGTCCCATATGCTGCGCATGGATATGCTCAGTAAGAATCCCCATTGCCGTACAAGGACGTATGCAAGCTTGTGACCTGAGATATTCTGTGCCTGACCACGCTTCGTTTGTTTTCAACAATAGGTACTACTGCCTCTCCATCCTCGACAAACATCACCATCCCGATATCACCCTGCACCAGGGTATTAAGATCCTGACCATGTGCACCGACGAGCTGAAGAGGAGATTACCGATTGACTTCAAAGGAATGGTGGTGAAGGCGGTGACAAAGGATGGAATCCGAGACATCGAATTTGATGATGACAAGATTGTCAAGAGTGCTTAAAGCTGTTTGTCGGAACCAATTCCGGGCACCTTCTTCACGTCATTTTCGCGGACTGCAGGCGCTTTGTACTATTAGAATCGGCGTAGACTGGATTGGGTTTTAACGGCGACAGAAAATCAATGACAATGATGATGAAATCATACCCCGAGCTATGATACTATTGAGTTGTGGGATCCCAAATGTGCAAGTGCAAGTGAAAAGATATGGGAGCCAAATATGATTTTAGAAGGATGGTACAACTAAAATAGTGAAGCATACTGGGGCAGAGCAGGGATTCCGCTGCTAACATCATGAATTTGCGGTGCATGACCTCGATCCTAATTCACATAGTGTGTCTACCTAGATAATTAGTATGCCTGGTGGAAATGGAACGGACACAAGTCACGACAAGAGTCGCGTTGTATGTTTGAAGAATGAAATATATATCTGATGATTTCAGATAAGTACCTATGGAGAAACTAAAAGTACCTTGCCTGTTAATTATAATAGGCTTGCAAGGGTAATCTAAGCAAGCAGTCTTTATGTGGTGGTACAGACTGGTACATATCGGTCTACATTCGATCAAGCACTTCCGGGTGGTGGCAGTGGAGAGCATTCGCCCGAGGTTCCATGACTCAAAATATCAGACTGTTTGTTTATCGCATTCGCCGTACAGCCAAAGACGATGACATGGATTGATTGAACACCTTTTACTTTGTCGTCATTTAGGCACAAGGGTTGGTGATTGCCTTTGGTTGGTGGCCTAATTACTGTACTTCTCATCATTAGAAAATATTAACGGTTGGTCGGATACGGGTTTGCCACTGAAGTGTCATAGTGGGCCTATTGACCTGCATACCTTGATACTTACAGGAAAACGAGATGTGCGGGCAGCGAATTGGTCTCGGCGGTATACTAGGCTTGCTGTGTGGACATTACTAAGTAAATTGTTCGTTTGGAGACCGAATATGCGAGCCCTTGTTCTTTGGATTGCTTTGGAGATTCAAGACAGTTTGTCAGTTGGTTCAGAGGTAGGTACCTACCTGGATTGCTGAACTAGCGTACTTCTAGTCTGGGTAGGTTTAAGCTTCATATTGCTTGTCTGCGCCTGGCTTTTAGAGAGATTGGGCTCTTGCGTCCCCGCCGCCTCTCCACAAGAGCAAAGTCGCAGTACTACTGTACAGCAAGACAGACACCAACCAACCCCCCTGATCGTCAACAATAGTCGGGAATGTCTGCGCACGTCCTGGACTCATGAGGTTGAGAGACCCACTTGAACGACTGGCATAGTGCAAGTTTGATTTTGGGGGCTTCGGGAATGGCTGCCCGAACCTTGCTGACGTGTTGTCTGTGAGTACCGTATTGAGGTACTGTACTTAACATGGCCCATAGGTTCCCGTGTTATCCCTTCCCCTCCCCTCCGGGCAGATCAGGCACTGTACGCAGACAGCGAACTTATCTCTGCCTTTGCTTTTCCGTTGAATAGATATGCACGTGGATAGGATGTCATGCAAAAGCAATGAGCACACACAGAAAAGCAAGTCACCTGCTCTATGCGAGAATAAACGCCACGTTCGTGATGAAACCCTTAACGAGAAGCCAAGTTTGACCTCGCAATAATCTCGACTCGCGCGCCAACATGTGCAGAAAACCAGGAAAGCAAAATGTTTCCACTAGAATATCGAAACGAATTTCGGTTGGGCTCACCGGTAAGCGACTCAAATGACTTTAATCTGTCGGTATATGGCACGTTCACCCTGCCAAACATTTTATGTGATAACTGTCGATGACTGTTTTGGAGACAGAGGATGTGTCAACATACCGTAACACTAGGCGCTACTGCGTAGGGCTGACTTACTTGCATAGGCGCCAGTCGGGGGACTCCGAAAGGACGCGAGACGGCTTGACGGCAAGAAATGGTATTCCCAATCTATATTGGCATAGAATTACCGGTAGGCACGTTGAGATTCTAAAGATAATAATAACAAGCACTAATACCAGGTCACACATGGGCAGGCAAGGCAGCAGAAGCAAATGTGAGATGGAGGCAGGCGAACATGGTACCATGTCACCGTATCTTAATGGATGAGGGGATAAGCAACCGAGGGTCGCCGTCTTACCTTGTCCGATCTTCCTCTGATAATTCCGCATCTTGGACTTTGTTCGTCAAGGCTTTTAAGTGGTAGACGTGGTAATTAGAAGGCTTCGCCGGCCCGGAGAACTCCATGTGGCATACATGTTTTCGAAGGTTCTTGCTACCTCGTACCTACCTTGCCTTGGTTTATTCTAGTCTAACTTGTCGCAGAGAGCAGCGGCAAACGGCATACTGGACCAAGGTGCAGAACGGAATTGACAGTGCCTCAATCAAATTGCCACCTGCCCACAGTAAGCAAGGAAGGCAAGCAACACACGCACACACAACGTGTGGATTGCTACGCAACTGGAAACTTTTTTTTTCCTTTAGCTTGACAGGACAGCCTGGGTGTCTCGCTGCTCCTGCGCTGCGCCAACGGGCCATTTACGGTAGACTTGTTCAAATTTGGCAGATAGTAAAAGAAATCTTTTTGAAGAAGAGTACCGGTAGTTCGCATAAGCATTTCCTCAGTTGATGCGCTTCTCTTTTCGAGTTTCTTTTTCGTCATGACGACGAAAGATTATTATGGAGGAAGTGTTTTGCTTTGTAGATTCCTTTTCTTTTGCCCGAGATTTGCGCAACCAAATGACTCTTAGCGCCTGCCTGCCTTGCCCATGGCTTCCCGCTCGAAATTGTTCTTGCTTAAGTGCGCGCCACGCCACCAAAGGTCGCACCCACCTTACGGGGGGTTTTTAAAGTGGGCCCCGCATCAAAAGTCTTCAGTTCACCTTCTTTTCGAAAAATTTCCTTGCGTCCTCCATTTCTGTTTTTCCTTCAAGCGCAAGGATTTTTTCAATCCGATCATCTACACCAGACAAATCCCCTCATTTTCGTCGTCTTTCACTTCACTCTCTTGGAGATTTTTTTTCTTCACAGGAGGGTTATCAAAGGCGTCTTTTCTTCTAATTGTTTGCATTGCCGAATCTAATAGACGATACGAGAAGCACTCTGGAAGCTGCCACTTCCTCTCTGCCTCTCATTTCCATTTCAGTTTGCGGTTTACAAGTCGAACAATTTTTTATTTATTTCTTGTCGAAATTTCCCTGGGAACACCCCCAAACAAACGAACCGAAACGATATCTAAGTTCATATCGGCTGATACATTAAACTGTAATCATGGCTGATCAACTCAACATGGCTGGGCTCAGCGTCGGTGGGGGCGGCCCCGGAAACGGACCCCGATCCTACATCCCGCCTCATATGAGAGGCAAGGTCGGCGGTCCTGGCATGAACGGACCCCAGAACGGACCCCAGAACGGTGCCCCTCCGGCCCACGATGGACCCCCTTCCTCAGTTAACAACGGCTTGAACAACTCTGCTTGGGCTGGGTAAGTACATCGCTGCAACCTCCCCCTTTTCATGCACAGTTCATCCTGAAAATGCGCTTTTGTCCTGACGCGATATGTCTATAGAAACCAGAACTACGATGCCCGCGGCGGAAACTGGGGCAACCAGGGCGGCCCCCCGCCTCGCAACAACAACTGGAACCGTCCCTCGTTCAACCCCAACGCTTATGGCGGCAACCAAGGTGGTGGCCATGGCGGCGGTGGTGGTGGTGGCGGCTATGCTAGAGGCTCAGGAGACGGCCAGTGGCGCGAGGGCAAGCACATCCCTGGTCCTGCCAACGCTCGCGTCGAGCGTGAGCTGTTCGGCACTCCCGACGACCCGTCCAAGCAGCACACCGGTATCAACTTCGAGAAGTATGATGACATCCCCGTCGAGGCTTCTGGTCACGATGTGCCTGAGCCCGTCTACACCTTCAGCAACCCTCCTCTGGATGACCATCTTATCAGCAACATTGAGCTTGCCCGGTACAAGGTCCCCACTCCCGTCCAGAAGTACTCGGTCCCCATCGTCATGGGTGGCCGTGATCTGATGGCTTGTGCTCAGACTGGTTCCGGAAAGACTGGTGGTTTCTTGTTCCCTATCCTCTCCCAGGCATTCAAGACCGGCCCTTCGCCTATTCCCCCGACGAACCAGGGACCCGGTGGTTACGGTCGCCAGCGCAAGGCTTACCCCACCTCTTTGATCTTGGCACCGACTCGTGAGCTTGTTTCTCAGATCTACGACGAGGCTCGCAAGTTTGCATACAGGTCGTGGGTTCGCCCTTGCGTCGTGTACGGTGGTGCCGACATTGGTAGCCAGCTCCGTCAGATTGAGCGTGGTTGCGATTTGCTCGTTGCCACTCCCGGTCGTCTTGTCGATCTCATCGAGCGCGGTCGCATTTCGCTGTGCAACATCAAGTACCTGGTTTTGGACGAGGCTGATCGCATGCTTGACATGGGTTTCGAGCCTCAAATTCGCCGCATTGTTGAGGGCGAAGACATGCCCAACGTCCAGGACCGCCAGACGCTCATGTTTTCAGCCACCTTCCCTGGTTACATCCAGCAGCTTGCCCGCGACTTTTTGAAGGACTACATCTTCTTGTCCGTTGGTCGTGTCGGTTCCACCTCCGAGAACATCACTCAGCGCGTTATGGAGGTGAAGCACCGTGACGACAAGATCTCCCACCTGTTGGATCTTCTTAGCACCCACGGTGGCGGCCTCACTCTTATCTTTGTCGAGACGAAGCGTAACGCCGATGAGCTGTCGGACTTCCTGCAGAACCAGAACCTGCCTGCCACTTCTATCCACGGAGACCGTACGCAGCGTGAGCGTGAGCGTGCGCTCGAGATGTTCCGCACTGGTCGCTGCCCCATTTTGGTGGCTACTGCCGTTGCTGCTCGTGGTCTCGATATTCCCAACGTTACTCACGTTATCAACTACGATCTCCCCACTGACATCGATGACTACGTCCATCGAATTGGTCGTACCGGTCGTGCCGGCAACACTGGTATCGCTACTGCTTTCTTCGACATGAAGGACAACAGCGGTGTTGCCCAGGAGCTGCTTAACATCCTGAAGGAGGCGAAGCAGGAGATTCCTCCTTTCCTGGAGACTGCTGCCCGCATGAAGTCGTATGGTGGCGGCCGTGGCCGTGGAGGTGGTGGCCGTGGCCGTGGTGGCGGCGGCAACCGTGACTTCCGCAAGTTCGGCGGCGGCGGCGGCGGCTTCAACGGCGGCGGTGGTGGTGGCTTCAGCGGTGGCGGCTACGGAGGTGGTGGTGGCGGCTACGGCGGTGGTGGTGGTGGCTACAGCGGCGGCAGCTACGGCGGCGGCGGCGGTGGTAGCTACGGAAACCCCGGAGGCGGCCAGTCCTGGTGGTAAACCTTTGCGACAACCACACCCACGGACGGACTACATCAACGGGGCCAGCTGGCAATAGCCCTCTACACCGTCCTTTTCCATTTCGCCCTGCACATTTTGCATTTCCAACATTTATTTTTTCGGTTCGCGATAACGGCCTCACATCGACAAACGCTGCTTTTTGAGTCTTGCGGAGCGGCAACTCCGCGCAGGCATTTTGTTCTTATAAGCTACGACGATAGATCGCATCTTTTTTACTGCGCTACCCCTAAATACCCATAGACGACAGGGGAGTGTTGCGGCCACGAAAGCCGCAACCGGCGCTACAGGTGCGATACAAAAATGTGGGATATTTGCTCCTGGGGATGTTTGGCTCGAGCCTCGTCCCCCCCCCGGGTGCTTCCCCATTAATGACGGTCATGTCTCTGCTTTTCTTACGTTCAAGAAGCACGCGTTTGTGTTCGAATAGAGTCGCATGTCGCATGTCGCGATTGTGCTTTCTTTTTTTTGCACATTTTCATATCTTTTCTGCTTGTTTTGTGGCATTTACATCTTAGACAAAAGTGGATTTCTCGGTTCTTTCTGGTCGCAGGCGTGTCGGGCGGCCTTTGCTTTCAGAGGCACACCATAGAGGAGGCACGCTGATAGACTGGCATGATTGTTTTCTTTTCCTTCACTTTCCGAGGCATAGGGGCTACGAGTCTGGCAGGACTACGTGGTACCAATTGCGACTGTGTGCCGCAATGCGGCGCAAGGAACTTTTTAATGATACCCAATCACCTTTTTGATGAGCACAGCCCCTGCTGGGGCGGATGAGCTTATGACACGAAGGATTTAGGGTCTTCGGCTTTTGAAGGTCGCTGCAGTCTCGGAACTGGCAGTGTCCCTTGGGACATGGGGGAAAAACTGGACAAAGGAAAAGAGAACTTTAATTGTAAAGACCCAACGAGGGCCAGGCATTTATGCTCCAGGACAATGAGCACACTGGAAGACGAAGGATTCTTCCTGGCGGGGGAAACGGGACAGGGCAATTAGGTTATGTTAAAGCCTGTTTTGCTGTCCTTCATCGTGCTCGGGAATCACTGGAGGGATGGAAGTCGGGGACCCAGAACTGAGGACTCCCACACAAAAAAAATTCAATTGAAACCTGTGATTGCTTTAACTTGGACTTGGAAGACAATGATGAATTGATGAACTGCTGAAACGAATGATGCCGGTGAATTGTAGAGGACATGTTTGGGACATTGGATTGAATATCAATACTGAGTGGATTACCCAAGGAAGGTTTGAACTAGAATGTTGCAAACAAACGGTTTAAAACAGGTCTATAAACCCATAATTGTACAGGATATACAATAAATACACTTTCAGTTGCATCCAAACATCACAAACAAACCCACTGCCTCAAATCAGTTCAGCGGCGGCATAAAAGCCATCCCGCCGCCGGTGTTTCCGGAACGAGCTTGGTCATTATCCAGAGTCTGCTGCTTCCCGCCATCCAGCACACCAGCCGCAGACTTCTCCCTCACGTGCCTCCTCAGGAGCGCAAGGATCTCGCTGTCCTTCCAGCGCGACGGCACGGGTCTGTAGGCGGGCTTGAAGGTGCCGACGGTCTGGGCCCACTCGCCGGGTCGCGGGCTCTGGGTGGGCGTCTGCGCCTGGGGCGCCTTCTCGTTGACGCTCTCCGCCGCGCCCTCCTCGCTCTGGGTGGCCCAGTAGTAGATATCCCAGTCGTTCTCGTCCAGGAAACGGTCGTACTGCTGCATCTGCTCCACGGTCATGGTGGGCAGGTGCGCTTTGGCAAAGGTGGAAAGGAGGAGCTCGGATTCGAGGGTGCCTCGGCCGCGCGACTGGCCTGTATTCGGGAGAGGATGATCACAGTCAGCTTTTTCTCTCTTCTGTATATTCCTCTGCCTTGCTTTCTCCATAATAGAGATGAAGGGGGGAATTAGGGGATTTTTTCGACAGGTGATAGGTGACTAACGTTGAAGTCTGGCGCGCATGGTCCTTGCGTCCTCGCCGACGCGGCGCAGGGGCTCGATGCGGAACTTTGCGCCCTGCAGCTCGCCGACACCGAGCTCTCCGTCCGGAATGGCATCCGGGGCAGCCGGCTTGCTAGAGTTGAAGCGCCTCGCGGCGGCGACGCAGCAGGCCGTGGGTGTGGCTACTGCGGAGCTGGGGGAGATGCGAAAGTTGGTGGCGAACTGACGGGTTGCCACCGGTCGGAAGATGCGCTGTAATGAGGCCATGTTGTTGCGTCTTTTGTGTGTATTTTTGTATATGTGTGGTCTTGTGGCAGAGCCTGGCTCCGTAATGAGAAAAGTGCAACTTTATAAATCTTCAAAATGTTGTATACATTCCAATCTTGTTCTTTGGATGCAAAAGTATCCACGGCCAAGCCAAGCCGAGGTCGGGATTCTGAGCCTCCTATAATTCATATTTGGAGTGGCGGGACCCACTTATACTTATCGGCACCGCCTTATCGTCGCCGCCCGCGTCCAACCCGACCTACCTGGCCAGTTATACCGCCCCACCATTGATCGCATACCAGGGACTTGGTAATGGTTTACAAACTGATTCGACATTGACAACATTCATATACAACTGTGCTATCCCGTGTGGTTAACTTTTCAAGGAAACTCTTCTATTGAGAAGCACTTTAAAACGCGATCCATATAAAAGAAAAGTCCCCTCCATCTAACCCGCCAAAATGGACCCCTACTCGGCCGAGGGCGAGCTCATCAACATCCACAACCACTTCCACCAGGGCCAGTTCCAGGAGGTGGTCGACTACGACACCTCCTCCCTCTCGCCAGAGAACGCCCTCCCCGCCAGGGTACTGCAGCTGCGATCCCGCATTGCTTTGGGCCAGGCCGACAATGTCCTGGCCGAGGTGAAGGGCGAGTCGGAGCCCGAGCTGGCCGCCGTCGGCGCCCTGGCCCAGCAAGCTCTCGGCAAGACCGACGCTGCCGTCACCGCCGTCGAGAAGCTGGCCGAGGAGAGCGGCGACAACCCGGTCGTGCAGGTTGTTGGCGGTACGGTGCTCCAGGCTGCGGGCAAATCGGAGGAGGCGCTGGCGCTGTTGTCCAAGCAACAAGGGAACCGTAGGTTTTCCGCATCTTCTTTTATAGGGTCTTAGGAAGAATTGCTGCTGACTAGACTCTGTTTACTTTCAGTCGATGCTGTGGCTCTCACCGTTCAGATCCACCTTGCCCTGAACCGCAACGACCTCGCACTCAAGGAGGTAAAGGCTGCGAGGAGCTGGGCTCAAGACAGCTTGCTGGTAAACCTGGCAGAGTCATGGGTTGGCCTGAGGAAGGTACGTGAATTCCCGCCGTTTTCAATGATGAACGAGAGCATGGTTGTTCGGGTCTAGAATGCTGACATGATATACTTCTTGTCCGCGTAGGGAGGTGAGGCCTACCAACAGGCTTTCTACGTCTTCGAGGAGCTGGCACAGTCGGCATCAACAGCATCGGTGCGGACTCTTGTCGCTCAGGCCGTAGCTGAGCTCCACCTCGGCCGGACCGAAGAGGCACAGGCCGCACTGGAGCAGGCCACGCAGAAGGACCCCAACTTTGCCGAGACGGTCGCGAACCTGCTCGTCCTCAAGGTCATTACTGGTACTAACGCTGATGAGCAGACCAGGTAAGAGTCGTTCCGTTTTCTGTATAGACTGTGGGCAAAGGAGTTGTACTAACAAATGCTTCGGCATGACTTTTCAGCTTGTTGAAAAAGACCGCACCGGATCACCCGCTGTTGGTCGATCTGGAGGAGAAGAGTGCTCTGTTTGATAAGGCTGCTACGAAATACAGCGCCAAGGTGTCAACTGTGTCAAGTTAAGACTGCGTTGGGACTATCAGGCGTTTAAAAAGAATATTCACGATTTTAATGACCTTGTCTCGTTGCGTTGCTTAAGACAAAATAGACCGTTACAGAAACTCTTGGCCGGACATGATACAGAGTGTTGCAGCTCTCACATATTGCGAGTTCTGGCATGACCGCCGCTCAAGATACATACAACTGCTTTACTGACATTTGAGGTCTTACTAGGAGGTGATATAATCTACGGCAGAGGGTGTGGTCAAACAGGTTGACTATCTAAATATTGTATCGATTGTTGATGAACATCCAAACCCCCTATTTTCTAGTAATAGCTTCCGTCACGTGCCTCTAGGCTCCCACGCATTCCTCAGCATACATCTCCTTCAGCCACTCAGCAGCCCGATACAAGTCGCCAAAATCGGCCTCTCCGCCAAGAAACTGCCAAACTGCGATGAAGCAGAGCACCGCGATCGCCACCGCAAAGAGGTAGCGGCACATCTTAGCCGACCGCTTGCCGCCAGACTTGGCCTCGACGCTTCCCCCTCGCGGCCGCTGCTGGCTCAGCTTGGGGGAGGCGAACTTGATGGGCTGGTCCTGGGACCAGGTGGTTTTGGCGCCGGTGGGGGTCAGGGGCCCGTCGAAGTGGTTGGCCGTCCAGTTCCACAGCCCCTTCTGCAGCGGTGTAGGCGTGTCCCTGAGGGTTTTGTCTTGCGTGTCTGCGTGGCGAGCGGAGAAGATCAGTCGTGCGAGGGTGTGGACGTCGTCCTCAAGCCTCTCGAGCCGCTCCTCGGTCTGGGGAAGCTGGAAGTCCAGTGCATGGCGGTCGCGGGTAGGGCGTTGAGGCTTGTGGCCTTGGGGGTTGTAGATGGGCATTGCTTGTAGGGATTCCTTGGGATGTTGGGTTAGATGGATGAGGTGAAGGCTTTATTGGCGATAGTGTTTCTTGGACAAGTTTAGTACGAGCTGAGATGTTTTCTTGATTGTGCTTGGAATATATACATGAGCATACGAACTTCAATCACTGAGCTATCCACCATTTTATCAATGGCTTGAGTATTCTCATTCTTTGTCTATAAAGTTCACCAACTACTGAATTTGACGTGGCCTCCACAGACTATGCATATTTTTGAAGGAGACACCAGTATACGGATTTTGATAGGCAGAAACCATGGCGGTGTTGCATGCGCAGCGTTTGTAGGGACAAAGGACAAAGAAATATGTAGAAACATGCATTTGAGAACACACAGTTGCGCAAACTTGTCTCATTTTCGCCACGCTACAATGGGATGCTAGTCTTACCTGTATCAGTTGCCATTGATGTGGCGAGATTGGAAGCTAACGCAGGGGAACAGTGTGAATTCCCAGAATATATGAGACAATCAATTGCTAAGCTGGACCGGACCAAGCACATGCGACAGAAATACAATGATATCAGTTCGCGGACCTGAGTGATTCCCAGCGGTCGGACAATGGGAATAACCGATAAAAAAACATATTCATTGACAGGCTATGCCATTTAAGTAACTTTGTTGGCCTCTTCTGCGAATTTCCATACGCACACCGAAAGTAGATAATAGGCCAAGAATACGACAAAGTTGTGTTTGTCCAAGCGTATCAAAGCTGCGACGTTGGTTTCGGTCGTGGCAGGCAAGCTACTGCTAATTGTCGGAAAGTTTTGCAACGTTGAAATTCTTTGACCCGATTCGACTCGGAAACACGAAACCGAATAGAAATTATAGTTGCTTGCTTGTCCTTGCTAATTGGATCCATGTTAGAGACGGCGACGTAAGCATTTCGTAGGCATCCGTAGGTAACCTAATTAATTACCGAGTAATTATACCTCGTCGTAGCTTCAACTGAGTTTAAATGGGTTGAAAGGATGAACACTTTCTGGAATTCAGCATGGGTGAGGTCTAGAAAAGGAAAGTAAAAAATTAAAAATAACAAGTCTCAACTCTCAAAGTGTTAGCTTGCCCGCTGCCATCTCCCAAAAAAAGAACCCCTCTGTGCAATCTATCTCCTTGGCACGGCATCCTTGCACAGTGGGAAAATGCTACACTGCCTTGACTGCGTCGTACGTACGTTGGGGACTACTGTACAGTACTGTTTGGTGCTAAGTCCCCCGTTTTGTTTTCCGGCTAATCAGCCCCGAGCGGGCCGATAGCGACAAATAGAACTAGAACAGAGGAAAACGTCCTTGCGGGGGTATGCAAGGCAGAGAGAATAAAAAGAAGAAAAGAGAAAGGAAACAAGAGTCGGTCATCTACGGCCTCAAATTTTCCGACTAGGGGGAGACAAATGAGGAAGGAGAATATTTTAATTCCTTCAAAAATGAGCGATTTACCCGATCCGAAAGCTGGGACAGAAATGGAAATTGCCGCGGGTTGGCATCGTAACATCGCTCGCGCTTCTATTTTGATCAAATGGTCGCTGAGCCATACTGTTGGTATGCGACTGACAAGGGACAGGCAGGGCTGCGCATGCGAAGCATTTCCGATTAGTCGCGTGATGTGATGGGTGTGGGAAAGAATATTGGTGGGGGTTCTGGTAAGGTAAGGTAATTAGCTTTTTTGGACTTTTGGTGTCAATTCCTGGTTGAACCAAGCCCCAACACAGCCATTATGCAAGTCAATGTTGGGGGGTTCTTTTTTGAGGAAAAAAAAGTACGATACAGAGTCACTAAATAAGGGGTAAAATTGACAGGACCAGTATGAAACAAATCAGAGAAGATAAGATATTGACTGGTCTAGGCCTAGCATCAATCTCACCGGCGCTTCTCGATGCAGGTGCCTAGTCGATGGTAAGCCGGGAGGAGATTGCTAGTAATCAAATGAAATGGTCTAAATGTACCTACATGATTAAATAATCCCGCGCCTCCTTTGTATCAGCATCCCGAAGCACCTGGGTGGCTCAGCATCAGCATTAACAACAAACCACTGCGAGTTGGCCCCAACCAACGGTGAGGAGAATAAACAAAAGGCACATTAAGGCCCACGCCACTCAGCCCTCGGCCAACAGCAGACGGAAGAAGGATGTGGGCGATCTTTTCTTCTATTTCTACCGGCCAGTGATAGGGCGTTCAGGTGTGTGCCACAGCCCCAGACTTAGCGTACTGGTTCAATTCAGCATCATAACATTAACTCGATGCGAAAGGGGCTGGACTGATACGACCGAAACCTGAACCTACTTACATTAGGCATGAGTCTAGCTCATTCCTGTTACAATGTCATCGTCTCAAGCCCACTCAGTCGAAATAATCAAGTCACTTACCCGCTGAGCAAGGGCGTGGAGAAAAAAAAAGAAAGACGGAGACCCCTTGTGTACTGTACGTACTCTGTCTTGTCCAGGAGAACACACGTCCACTGCAACGGCTCAGCCTGAGTAGGTATTACATTACTTCTTCCCCACGATTCCCCGCCGAGGCGCTTTGCGTTGGCCCGTCGTGTTCGATCCTTTCGGTTGTGTTATCGATCAAAGCTTGCTTTAACCTCTCTTGAGGAGGTGAGCCAAAGCCAGTTGTTCACTGATTTTGGTTTCAATTTTTTTCTCCTTTCCTATTTTGTTTTTTTGTCTTTCCTCCTGACGCCCGCCATGCTCAGGGATTAAACAAATCAAAACCAAACAAAAGACGAAGTTAGACCGTGCCAAGAAAAGATATTCACACAATACACACAGCCAACTTGCATTCGTCATCGCCTTGCTCGGATCCACATATACCGTTTCCTTTCCCCACACTTGCGCGTCCTCCCTCGTAGGCAGGAAGCTTTCAGTTGTCGCAGCAGCAGCAGCAGCAGCAGCAGGCAAGCTCCCCGCCGTCGGGCGTTCAGCACTACCTACACGGTCGGTACCTTTATCCAACCCCATTCTTTAGAGTCTCATCCATCTGCCAGTTTGGCCTTGGTTTTGGCCTGGGCACCCCAAGTACCACCAACCACGAGTAATAAGACAAGCAGGTATTGGATTGGATGCCAGGTACAGTTCGTGCTGGTGGCCACCGCTGCTGACGTCCAGCTTCGATTGCGATCTCGTCTGGTCTCGGAACTGACGGGAGTTCTTTTGCAGGACCAGGCAAAGCAAGAGTTTTTTTTTTTTTTTTTTTTTTTTTTTTTTTTTTTTAAAAAAAAAAAGAGAAACCAAGAAAAGCAAGCCAAAAGAAGCAGAGGAAGCAGCTGTCTTTTGTTGTTCACCTGTGACGTCTCCATTCCAACTCACTGGCAACACGTGCATAATTTTATCATCACGCCAATCTTCGACACCTGTACCGATCAACACCAAGACTCGCCGAACCCGCGACCAAGCTGCAGCTACAGCTGTAGCCAAGCCCTACGCTGCTAAACGGCCTCAACGTCGAACTCAATTGGACCCGATTCAAAGCCGAACACCGCCAGGACGCGTGTGCTTCCGGGCCTCCGATAAACCACATTCCTTTTTTTCGCAGCCGAGCCTTGTCAATTGTTTGCGCCCCTGAGACTTGAGGATCTTATCCCTTGCCTGCAGTGGTGACGGCAGTTCATGCTGAGCACCACAAGCACGCCTGACCCACTGCCAAACGCCACTGTCATCACCAAGCCTGACCCCTCCCTCCAGTCGCCAATATGGTTCGAATAATTCCCAGCAGGCTCAAGTCGAGCGCCTCCATCTCCAACACAGCTTCCAGCAACAACAGTCGGGCACCCAGTCCAATGAGGAACAAAGGGGATTCAGCAAGCCCGGAAGGGCGCAGGGAGACAGGTTTGGTGTTAAATATTGTTATTTTGAGGGTATGTATGGGCTTGAGTTTATTTGCAGTGGAGAGTGGTGAACTCGAGCAACTTTGAAAAAAAAGTACTGACAATCGTATTTTGTACAGGGCCGCAACTTGGCCGCGAAAGATAGAAGCGGAACCTCGGATCCGGTGAGCCACTGATACTCTCCGGCAACTTACCAAGACAGGACACACCAAGGTGTACTAATACGATTGGGCCATAATAGTATCTTGTCTTGAACTGCGGCGATTCCAAACACGTTACTGCAACAGTATCCAAATCACTCAACCCCGAATGGAACGAACAATGCGAATTTCCTATCAACGGAGCACAACACCTGCTCCTCGACGTCTGCGCCTGGGACAAGGACAGGTTTGGCAAGGACTACATGGGCGAGTTTGACCTTGCATTGGAGGAAATATTTCTGGACGAAAAGACAGAACAGCCGCCGAAATGGTACCCCCTAAAGAGCAAGCGACCCGGCAAGAAAACCAGTGTGGTTTCTGGAGAAGTCCTATTGCAGTTCACCATCTTTGATTCCTCCAACCGCGATGCCACACGCCGCGATATTTACAACAAACTCATGAGCATCGTCAAGGCTGCGGCGCCCGAGGCCGATTCTTCATCCAGGGACCCTACACCAACCCTCACACCAGTGCTGGCTCCGGTGCGCAAACCTAGCAGCTCAGGAAATTCTCCGTCCCCACCCCTTCTCAGCAGGCGGCAGACTTCAGACCTTGGGGAGGGAGCGGATAATGGGGATGAGGACTATGAGATTTATGACGACGAGACACCCGACGAGCCAGAAGAGGCCGATGATCCCAACCAGCCCGAGGTCATTGAGAAGAGGAAACGAAGACTCAGGATCAAGGGTCTAAAGCGCAAGAAGAGGGATAATGGGTTTGAGTTCAGCAACAGCAGTTCCGACGTGGTTGGTATTATCTTCCTCGAGATACGCAGCATCACCGACCTACCCCCAGAGCACAACTTTACCAGGACTAGCTTCGACTGCGATCCATTTGTGGTGGCCTCACTGGGCAAGAAGACCTACCGAACTCGGACGATTCGACACAATTTGAACCCTGTTTTCAACGAAAAGATGCTTTTCCAGGTTTTGAACCACGAACAGCAGTATTCTTTCTCTTTCACCGTTATAGACCGTGACAAGTTCTCGGGTAATGATTTTATTGCATCTGTCAATTTGCCCATCAAAGAGATTATGGATAAGGCTCCCAGGGCGGACCCGTCTACCGGCCTATACGAGCTCAAAGATCCTCCAGAATATACGCCGGAGAAGCGGTCTCGATTCATGAGACTTAGCATGTCGCGGTCCGCCTCTTCTGCATCCCTATCCAAACTGAGCCGGCCGTCATTGAGCAAGTCTCCGTCGGTGGCTTCTAATACAGCACAAGGCTCTGCGACGACTTCACAAGCTACACCAGCCCCCTCGACATCACCCGGTGCCAGTGGGCTGCTTTCGGAAGCGGTGGCCAGATCCAACGCAGCTAACTCTGGACTGCTGACACCGACCGAGAACGGCGGTGCGGCCGCTGCGGTTTCTGCTGCTGCGACTTCGGGTGGAGAGTTGAATCCGGACAGCGATGACCCCTTCTTCGTGTCCTTTGACCTACCTTTGAAAATGAAGAATCTTGAAAAATGGGAGGACAAGCACAGCCCGGTGCTGTACATCCGTGCCAAGTACATGCCTTACCCAGCGCTTCGACAGCAGTTCTGGAGAGCTTTGCTGCGACAGTACGATGCCAATGAAAGCGGCGAGATCAGCAAGGTGGAGCTCACCACAATGCTCGACACGTTAGGGTCGACGTTGAGAGACTCTACGATTGACAGTTTCTTCCAACGGTTCCCCCACAAGGCTGCAAATGGCGAAGATGGAGTCGAGATCACCATGGATGAGGCGGTTCTTTGCCTCGAGGATCAGTTATCGAAATCCAGGCCTGGCTCGACAATTGGCGACAAAGTCAAGAATATACTACCGGACGCGGAGAAGGTCAAGGGGCTACTTTCGGTGCCTGGCCATACGGCGTCGACAGCGTCGGACACATCAAGTAGTGATGACGCGACTCCGGTCGAGGGATCATCATCTACAACTCTGACCACGGAGGACGGCACCATCAAAGTGCCAGAGCTTAGTGACTCAGGCATGGAGGGAGACGTCCTTGAGCGCGGAGACGATTTGAATGACCGCGGCGAGGAGCACGTCGTTATGATTAGAGAGTGCCCCATCTGCCACCAGCCTCGACTCAACAGGCGGAAAGATGCAGACATCATAACGCACATTTCGACCTGTGCCAGCCAGGATTGGCGGCAGGTCAACAACCTCATGATGGCAGGCTTCGTTACAGCCAGCCAGGCGCATCGCAAGTGGTACTCCAAGGTCATCACCAAGATCTCGTACGGCGGCTACAAGCTCGGTGCCAACTCGGCCAACATCTTGGTCCAAGACCGACTAACGGGACAGATCAACGAGGAGAAGATGAGTGTTTATGTGCGCCTGGGCATTAGGCTGCTGTACAAGGGGCTCAAGTCCAATAGTATGGAGAACAAGAGGAGTAAGTTTTGTGGACATTTCTCACTGTTCCTATAGTCGGAGGTGTAATTTGGTAACTAACAAGGTGACATTTTGCAGTTCGGAAACTACTAAAGAGCCTCAGCATCAAGCAGGGCAAAAAGTACGACGACCCTGCCTCCACAGCAGAGATTCAGAAGTTCATCGAGTTCCACAACCTGGACATGTCGGAAGTGCTTCTATCGATCGATGAGTTCAAGAGCTTCAACGAGTTCTTCTATCGTGCGCTCAAGCCTGGTGCAAGGCCCTGCTCGGCGCCTGATCGCCCACGCATTATCGTATCCCCCGCGGACTGCCGTTGTGTCGTCTTCAACCGCGTCGATGTTGCAACCAAGGTCTGGGTCAAGGGGCGTGACTTTTCCATCAAGAGGTTGCTGGGTGATGCTTACCCGGAGGATGCCAAGCGCTACGAGAACGGGGGCGGTCTTGCTATTTTCAGGCTGGCACCGCAGGACTACCACCGCTTCCACATTCCAGTCGATGGCGTGCTAGGCAAGCCAAAGACGATCGCGGGCGAGTACTATACAGTCAACCCCATGGCCATCAGGTCTGCCCTGGACGTGTACGGCGAGAACGTGCGTGTCGTAGTGCCAATCGACAGCCCCGAGTTTGGTCGGGTTATGGTTGTATGCATCGGCGCCATGATGGTAGGCAGCACCGTCATCACCGGACACGAGGGCGACGAGGTCAAGAGGGCGGATGAGTTGGGTTACTTCAAGTTTGGAGGTAGCACACTCGTGGTGCTCTTTGAGGAGGGCAAGATGAGGTTTGATGATGATCTCGTGGACAACTCCAATGGAGCGCTTGAGACTCTGGTAAGTCATTTTCAGACCAAATGGCAACTCGATCAAGTCGAAAGGTACCTGAGATGCTAACAAGAACTCGAAATATAGGTCCGTGTCGGCATGTCAGTAGGACATCATGTCAACGAGCCTCAGTGGACACCAGACATGCGCAAGAACGAGAATGAGATCACGGAACAGGACAAGAAAGATGCCAAGCGCCGCATCCAGGGGGCTGAGTTCAGCGACATGACACCCGAAGACAGCGGGCCCGACGAGAGCCCGTCCAAGCCGTCGCTAACAACCAGAATCGCGGGTTGATAATGAAGAGTTTGAAATTAGTAAAGGCGAGCATGAAGTATGGGGCCAGCGTTTGCTACGGAGGCGCAAACTTGTTTTAACATGTTTTTGTTTTGTTTTCTGTTTTTATTATTACAACCCACCCTTGTTGCAGCAAAGAAAACCAAAGCCAAGGACACACACATACATGTATAGACTCAGCGGATTGGGAGGAAGAGTGTTTTTTTATCCTTTTTTTCTTCTCTATATTTTCAAACGTCATTATATAGACAGACGCAGACATTCGTTTCTCTTGAATTATTGTTCTGCTATGGGCGGCATACATGAATACAGAAGCATTCAGCATGGATCATGAAAAAGATGTGCTCCCTTGTTGATGATGATCAAAGAACCTGTTAATTTGGGAAAGTGGCTGCTTGATAAGAACGCCGCAAAAATTGTTGAGTGGATAAGACCAAACAAAAACATCAAAAATGTACACATACAACACCGAGGATTCCCCAGTGGTCACCCACCTGAGTACTAGTTCGGCCCTCACTGGTTTGACTAGGGGAGAGCGGACGGGATCCCGTATATTCCAGTGGGTATGGTCGTATGTATTGGCAATCTCCTTGGAGATAACCCAAGTCCTCTCAAACATTCCATAGACCTAGACCTTGGCAGATGGCCACTTAGATGCTCGTGTGGGGGGGGGGGGGGTTCATCTAAAACCTCTGTGGGGGGCATGCCGCTTACTGCAACAACCGAGCCTCAAAGTCAATAGTCAAAAACACCACCGTGCCTCGCCGACAAGTGATCGTAGCACCACTTCGCAGTGTCAAACGTCTCCAAGCACTTCCAGCAAATGTGGCACTTGCAACCCAGGCACGTCATGTGGTTGCAGCCCTCGGTTTTCTCGATGGCCGTGCCACACCGCGGGCAGTCCTTGACGCCCAGCTCCTTCTTGACCCTTTCCAGCGCCGCACACCCGCCCGAGGCCAGGTCGCGGTGGTCGGCGCAGGTAATGCTGCCGTCGTGAGGCGCGTGGCACGCCGTGCATGTCGTTGCCATGCATTGCGGGCATGTGAAGGAGGAGATTGCGGATTTGGTGGCGGTGGTGGTGGTGCGGTAGATGCGCCCGCAGTCTGGCGTGGGACAATACCGGAATAGATCCGGGTGCCGGCGGATGTAGCCCGTGAAGCTGGCCTCGAGGGCTTCTTCGAACCCCGTTGACGAGATGTGCGATTGCAGCTCCGGCAGCGGCAAGGGGGCCTGGCAGGTATTTGCGGCGCCGACGCAGCATAGCGTGTACTGCGTCGCGGCGGTCAGCTCGGATTGGCACATGTCGGCAAAGCAGCCTGTGCAGTAGACGTGGCCGCATGCAGTGGTGACGGCATCGTCGGCTGGTGTCCAGCACACCGAGCAGTTGGTCTCTTCTTGATTTTCTCTGGCCGGTGTCTCGTCATCAGGACCGGAGGAGTCTTTCGCTGCGATAAACTTGATTGCTTCCTGGTAGTCCGCGTCGGTGCCTGTGCAGACGATGCGCTTCGGCTTGCTGATGATGTCAAAGGTCACCTTGCCCTCGCCGCCGAGGTGCGTGATCAAAGCCACGAAGCCGCCGTGGCACGCCCACTGCAATTCTTCCTTGGAGAGCTCAATGACGTGGTGGTCATCAGCTGCGTGCTTCTTATTGAGAAGCGAGGTGATGAGCCCCTTGACGAGCTCCCGGTCATTGGCGTTTCCAAACAACCGGAGTTGGCACCTTCGCCTGTCGATGGTGACCGCAACGCGGTGGGTTTCGAAGAAGTCGTTCAAACCCCGTCTGAATACTGCATCCTTGGTAACGATGGCCCAGTAGGGCTTCTCCAACGTCATGGCCTCCCCGCTAATGATTTCAGCCAGCGTCTTTTGTGCCGCCGCAACTACCTTTTTGTCTTCGGCCTGCAGCCGCAAAACCCTGTGCCCCTTTTCGGGTGGATACGCACTGAAAAGAATATGCTGATCTTCCCACTGTACCTTCTGCGCCTCGAGCCGGTCGCGCAGGGCGCCGTAGATTCGCGTTGTTAGCTTGAACTTGGCGACAGTGAGGTGTTGGATCGTGAGCTTGGGACCGGGGTTAAAAAGGGGGCGAGCTGATATTTGCCTGTCATTAAGGGTCTTGGCCGCTGTCCTGGCGTCTGTCTCGTCCGCAAAGGTCGCCTGGGCTTTGATGCGCTTCCCCTGCCCTAGCTTTGTCACAGTCCAGCTCTCCAACGGCCCGATTTCTTCGAGCATAAGCTTGGCCCTGGCGATCAGCTCCGTAGCCTCGACTCTGTAGGTTTCCTTGCCGAGCTCAACGTGTTTGATCCTCTGCCGGTACGCATCCGAGATGGAGTTCTTGATATCCTTGACGGTGATGGCGTTGTCGATCTCGGTTAACATCACAGTCCAGGCCTCCTGCTGGTCCTCATGGACCTTGCCGCCACCAGTGAGCGCACCGACCTTGACTACCTGTCCATCAATCTTGAAGGTGCCAGCAAGGAATCTGTCGTGCACCTTCTGCGCAGCATTCCTCGAGCCAAAGTTGATCCAGACCGTCCGCATAGGCCGGTACCACGAGCAGTGTACCCTGCGGCAGTCGACGCGGTGCAGGCTCGAGCCCTGCGGTTCGGGGACCTGGGCGCGGACGGCGGTTATTTCGGACCCTGACGACTCCAGCTTGCTTGTCACGACTCTGGCAAACTCAGGATCCTCTGCTCGCAGGTCCGCGTTACGGTCGCCTTGGATCCTCACCGTGACCTCCTGGGGCACATCGACGCCGCAGTCACGCAGCATCTGAATGATTGTGTCTGGGGTACTGCCTGCTGGGATGTGACCAAGGCGGACGGCTGAAAAGTCTGTGGTAAGCGAGACTTTGGATACGCCGCATCCCTTTCCGTAATGAACGATTGCACCTCCAAAGACTCGCGTCCAGTCGTCTTGCTGCTCGTCAGCCTGTTTACCATTGCAGAGAGTCAGAAACACGGCTCTCAACCCCATCAGGGGGGGGGGGCAAGGAAGCAGAACATACATCAGGCTCGGCCTGGCCGGCTATAACCTGTGACGGTGCTTGCGAAACATCGTGGTAAAACGGGCACGCCTCGCCGCTCCTGCACTCGCCCCTGGCGAAGTAGCGGCATGGCAGTTGACTGCGCCGGTCCATGGCATTCGCATCATGCGGAGGGGCCTTGGTGCCCTCAGTCTCAGTTGGCGGGGTCTGGTGGAGGAAGACGCACTCATCCCCACGCGTGCAGCGGCCGGCGAGGAAGTAGTGGCACGTCACGGCCTTTTTGGAATACTGCGCCGCATTCTGCTCCGGTCGGGCCATGTTGCTCGGAGAGGTGACGTGTGCAAACGGACAGGTGGTGCCCTTGGCGCAGCGGCCGCTGGCAAAAAACCGACATGGGGCAGCAGCTGGTCGAGGTCGGATGGGGATGCTGTGCTCCATTGTGGGATCAAGGCTGAACTTGAACTGAACGTGTATGTTGATATCAGGTCAGATTACTCGGAATGGCTTCCTCATCGTCGTCCAGTGCTAGTCTGGGGATTTGGAATTCATCTTGCGCAGGCGTTACTGCCTGACCGGACAGGAAAGAGCAGTCAGTCGCATGAGAGAAGACTGGAGCGGGGGTATCACGTGTATAGATGCTGTGTAACCACATTGCGTTTGTTATTATCCAAAGGAGATCGAGATTTAAGAAGTTATTTCGATCAAGGGCTCTTTATCAAGCAGACATTTTCAACAATCAATAGTGACCTTTATTAATGGTTAGATTACCTATTTAGCATGGTTCCAATCCCGAAAGCGGCAGGCCCTCCCCGATTCCTCTGGGGACCTAACCGTTGTGCCGTGGCCCGGGCTGATTGGGCATCCTACGTTGCGTTGCGTCCTTTGCCTCTGACGACTCGCCAGCAGCATCGTACATGCGGTCCTCCCAAGCCGTTGAGGACGTCGACTTTCGCACCCTCTACATCTTGATCCTCAGGGTAACATCTGCGCTGGCTCCGCTTTCGTGTCGTACTGTTCAGAACACATTTGGTGCGGTAGCGACTACTTCTTGAAGTAGCTTTGAGGAGGGTGATGAATATTTTGAAAAATGGACCTCTTTGCTCCCATGAAGCTACCATGATCGTCCGCGCTTACAAAAAACCTGGCCAATATTACCTAGGTAAGAAAAACCTACTACTTACCCATTTACTTGCCTACTTGCCTACCTGCCTCGGTATACACATGCTGTTCGTCTAAATCGCCCATTTTCACAACTAATAAGTACCGGGTGCGAACGCGGACTCTGTATAGTAAAATTGACAGCTGACTATTTATTGAAAGTGACTGCTTGATGAGAACGCCCTTTTTATGTCCTGTCCTTGGACGGGTGGTTTTGAGCCAAGGGCATGCAGCCAAAGCCTCCATATACAAGGAGGGAAAAAAACCGGCATAATAAAATCCGGGTCAGCCCGCCCCCAAAATATAGCCTAGCCCAGCCTTGCCAGCTCCCGACGCACCCCTCTTCTTTTCAAAACCTCAACCCTCAATCATCAGGATGACAAGAGTTTCTCACTTGATAGCCCAAAGCCAGACTCAAAATATAAGGGGTGTGGCGGCTAGATTTGTCGGCGCCCTCAATAACACCAAAACACAACTCGCAAGCTCCTCCCACGCAATTTCTCAATGGCGGCCCAATACCCCGGCAACAGAATGCGTGACCCAATCCCCATGAACGAGCCATTGACGGCACCCTGGGATATTCGCATCAGCAAAAAAGACGTCGAAAAACTCATGATCGGGTTCGAGTCTGACGACATGGACGAGCAATGGGACGTATTGATCGAAAATCCAGACAAGAACGACAACAAAACCATATCTATCCATTTCATGCGGAGCTGGACCGGGGATGAGATTTACATACTTCACCTCGACCATGACCCAGACCAGCAAGGCTCCCAAGAAGGCCGCACCAGGGTCCACAGCATCACCTGGGAGGGAAACATGAATGACGTTTGCATCGACGCTGAGCAGGCGCAGAAGGAGGTCGTGCTTCTGGCCAGGAACCTACTGTACTGCAAGTTTGAAGAGCTTCCACATTATGATCATGCCGAGGTTTATAGCCACCCTGCATACTTTTTGAACAGGCAGGAAGAGCCGACCAGCTAGCATGTTCGAGGACCCTTTTGAGGAAGATATGTACTCTTTAACAAACAAGACGTCAAGACAGTGGGGGTTGAGCATACTGAGCATCACAGGGGAGCGGCAGAAAAGCCAGAGCATACAAGGCTGGATGATGTTCATGTCGACCTTGATGTTGAATGGAGAAAGGGGTTTTTGCAATGTTGAAAGTCAACGCAATGCACTCTGTACAAGGAACTCATGCTGATAAATAAGCTTGATCCGAAGGACTGATATTGCTTCGATTATAAGTTGATTTGAATGTGACAAATGGGGGGTATCTTGACGTATGTGCTGATCAAAAGAGTTGAAGGAAACAAAAGAAAACAAGACATGATGCACAAAAGAAGAAATGCTGCATACATGTCAACAGGCATGCAAGGGAAATACATTTCGTTGAGAAAACACAAAACAACAAAAAAAGCAATGGTCCCTGAAATTCAATGCCTCGCATGTGCCCACCTCCCACGACATTTGCTGATGAAACCCTTTCTTCATCCGCGGCGCTGCTCTGCTCTCCCCGAGAGACTGGAAAGCGGGATAGCGTGAACTGTCGCTTGCTCTCCTGGACCGACTCTAGGTCTAGTCTTGAATGATCCCATAACGCTTCAAATGACGTTCAGGGCTCTACTCAAGGAGAGGTGTTATGTTTTGAAGGAACCAACTTTTTTGTGAGAAAAAAAAAGAGATCCCGGTGAGTTGTTGCCTTCACTCATTGCCTGCGTCCAAACCAGCTCGAGTTGGACAGCTGGCGGGTGATGGGGACCGAGCCGCTGGTACTGCTGCGGTCGCTGTCCATGGACCGCTTCTCCGGGAACCCGGCCGGCGACGGGAGGGGACTCGGGACCGTGGTGGTGGCAGCACCGCTTCCCTGTCGGCTCTGGCGCCACGAGGCGTAGATCTGCTTGCCCCAGTGGGCGGACATGGATGGTGAGGGCGACATTTTTTTTTCTTTCTTCGAAAACGGGAGGTTTGTTCTGTGGGGTTGGTTGATTGTATTTGTTTTTATCTGTGTGTATCCTTTTTGGGGGTTTCTTTCTTCTTGGGTGTTGAAAGTTGAAAAAAGTAAAGCTTTTGTGGTTTATATTGGCCTGGTGCTCTCTCTGATGGGGACCTTGGTAGGTAGAGCGTGTAAGTCAGTTGAGTCGGATAGTGAGTAAAAGTGGTACTGTACTAATGGGAAAACAAAAAAAAGGGGGACAGGCAGGGCGGGGGGAGGCAGACGGTATATAAAAACCATCAAACTTGGCAGGAATCATTAAACCCTGACAAATCCCCTCCCAACAACTGTATCTCTGACTCCCTCACCCTCTGACCTTTCAAGGTAATATAAGTAATCAACCTATTTCGAACAAACAAAATAATTAGACAGCACCCCGGGGGCCCCACGATGCAGTCACACACACACACACACACGAAAACAGGCCCCAGGCCACAGCCCACCCCTTCGAAAACAGCCCATCCTCAGCCCGAACCGAACCGATTCTCGTTCGCTGCGGCCGGTTTAGGCAGTCCCGCTCTCCACACCAGAGCGGACCCAGCCAATCACGCAACCACCGATTCTAAGCACATCAGCCCACCAGGACCAGCGCCGGCATGAGAATGGCCTGATGGGAGGTTTACCAGTTTTTTTTTTCTTACTCTTTAGCGGGCCCACTCCTGCCTAAACACGTATAGTAACAAATCAATCAAATAACTTGGTGAATGTAGGTGGCCCCTCCACGGCCTGACAAAAGACCTGGTCTGGCACCACTCAACATTAACATAAGCCTTGGAAATCAAGAAAAAGCACGTCAGTGTTGAGGGATGTGGTGCCTTTCTTTGGTAGTCGATTGCGCATTCTTCAAATACTGCAGCGTCTAGAAACTTCAAGCTTTTGCTGACCAACTCTTTCTGTATTTTTTTTTGTCTCAATTGCTTTTTTTTTCAACAATGAGAAAAATAGAATGATGAAAATACAAAACAGTAGCGAAAAAGTGGCAAAATGGACCATTCAATGGTTCCATACCGGGTATAATCCAACGCCCTGCGAGTAACAATCCAATAAACTCCTCTCCCATCCAGACCAAAAAAAAGCTAGCCCACACACACACCTTTCCTTGCTGCTTTTTTTTTCTTCTTTTCTTCGTTCACCCGTGCCAGCCGTAGCGCCTGAAATTCGTTTCCCATTCCTTTTCCGAACCGAGTAAACAAGACAAATGGGAAAAAAAAAGACAAGAGACAGAGAAGAAAGGTTGTACAAAGAAAATAAAAAAGGTTTACACAATAAAAAAGTAAACATTTTTACGGGAGGAATGACGAGCTGCTTTTAAGCATAGCCAGTCGTCATCCCTAACCTTTCAACGCCACGCGATGAGTATGCGCAATGGGCCACCTCCATGCCGTTTCGGAACATGGGCGACACGACTCCCCACATGAGCTTCCTCGCCGCCATGTCGCTCGGCTCGTCGGGCTCCGTGTTGTGGCACCGCGCACTGATGACGGCGCTGCAGCTGCCCGAACCCAGCACGAGCGGGTTGCCCGGGGCCTGCCCCTCGGCCGTGGTGGCTCCGGGGGCACGTCGGAGGCTCATGCCCATCACTCCGGCCCCCAGCACGACCACCACGGCCAGCAGGGCCAGGAGTCCCGTGTCGCTGAAGCCAAGGCCCACCATGTTCGACGAGGCGTCCATGCTGTCGCCGCCAGTCATGCCGTTGAGCTTGGCGCCTACCACGAAGACGCTCTGGCTCAGCAGGAAGCCCATGCCGCCAAAGCCAGCGCAAAGGCCCCAGGAAAGCGGGCGCGGGAGTGTGAGGAAGAGGCTGGTGGTTTGATCGCCCTGTGGCTGGTACGACACGCGCAGGGGCCTGGGGGTTCCCGATGCGTAGAGCGCCGACTCGTGGCTCAAGTAGAATGTAGTCAGGAGGCTGTTGGTGGCGAGGTACAACACGGCCAGTAGAAGCTGCGGGAGTGCAGCAATCAGACACGCGCCCAATGCCGGCACATCTGACGGAAGCGGGAAAACCGCAGTTGCCGAAGCGGCGCCAAGCGCCGAGAGGGGCCGGTCTGCCGACGAGTCGTTCTTGCGCGACAGGTTCATAGCCAGAGCCGAGGCTGTGAGACCTGTCATGATAGTCCAAATGAAGCAGATAAACACCCAGCGGGGCAGGCTTGCACTTTGGAACCAGTACTGGGCTGTAGGGACCCAGTACTTGATCTCACGGAGACCCCAGCGTTTCTGCAACACGTCCGTCTTGCTCATTAGGCAAGATCCCTGCGTCGTCTCATCGGCCACCTGGAGGAACGATGAGATACTGTCTCCGAGGGTCACGAGTGGCCTAGACACCCTCGATGTCCGGAACAGGACCAGGGCAGTCACAACTAGTGTTACTAGGTTGAGAAGCACCACGAGCCCGAGGAGCGATCCGTTGAGAGCCACGCTGCACGTCTTTGAATCGGCGGTTGCCCGCCTTGCCAGGCAAAATGTCACGGAGTCGGGGTTGATTGGAGCCGAATCAGCCGTTACAGCCTTTGCTGCCACCGGGTTGACGCCGAATCGGACCGAAGAGGCCGGGCTGGCGGTCTGGACGAGCGAGTTGCTCGGGTCGTTGAGGCGTGTCACGAAGAGTGCGGCGCTGAACTCGGTGTCAAAGTTGCCGCTGAACCTTGAGATGCAGTCGCCAGCCGTCATGTTTACCAGCTGGTTGCGGCTGGCCTCGTCTTGCAGTGAGAGAATGTCGAGGCGTCCCAGCCTCCCTGCGTTGTTGGATGTTGCATTGCTGAATGGGGCTCCGGTCAAGAACGATTCCGTTACAAAGACGAGGTTGTATCCAACCCCGGCCTGCGACGTGAAGATTAATGAATTATAGCTGTTTGTTTCCGGCGGTATTAGTTTGTTACCCGCCTTGTCGGGCTTGCAAAAGCCGAGGTCCAGATAGTTGACTTACATTACTTGCGAGGTTATGGCCACCAGCACGAGGACCATGGCCATCAGACTCCGCATGGGAGCAATACGTCCCAGGTTACGCACTGATGGGATACCGATATCAAGCCACTGCTTCTTCGCGTGAGCAGCATCGACCTCGGCACGTGTCGGACTCGTGAGCACCTGGAAGACGTAGTTGGCACCAGCGATGCCCACAAGCCCCAGGACGTTGACAAGAGCATGCAGGCCATAGCTGACACCCGACGCCTCGGCGCAGGACCCGTTAAAAATGCTTGCCTCGTTGGTCAGCAGCCGCTTTGCCGGACGGCTCCCGGCGAGGGCTACAATGAAGCAGGCCAGACTGCCGGCGAACACGATGAAGGCGATGAGCAAGTTCACCGAGACTCCGGCCCTCCAGCCTCCCGCCAAGCTCCCCCATGATCCGCCGCTCCCCCGGCCGTCACCACCAGCCCCTCGCATTAGATGGCGTCTGTCGTCACCGGTCATGTCGGATCCAATCGTTGAATGTCCGCCGTCATCAGCGCCAAAACCACCAAGCTCACCCGCCCTCGACTGCAGGCGGCCGTGACCCATGCCGTCCTCGTTATATTCGACGTCTCGTTCGGCCAAGCGCCCGTTGTTCTTTCGCTTTTTGGCAAGGGACTCGGGCGTCTCTCCTCGAATGTAGTTCCTCACGTAGTCCGGAACAATGGATCCATCGACGCTGAAGATGTCACTGTCCCTTATCCCGGGCGTCTGCCATGTCTGTCTCCTCCTGCGCAATGGGAAGTCGGGCATGGCGGGAGTCGATATAACGGTCGTCGTCTCGCTCGTGATGCTCGCAAAGGGCCAGTTAACTGTTTGGCGGCCCTTGGCCTTCTCGCTTTGAAAATTCCTCATGTGCGCAGAACTTGCTTCACTCCTCATCCTGTCGTGAGTGGGCTTCCTCGGGGAGGAACCCATCCACTCGCCGGATTGCATCCTTTTGATTTTGTGTTAGTCCCCATAGCCTACGAACATCTACTTTCAAACTCAAGTGTTATGTTTCAACAACTTGGATCACTAACCTCCGAATCCGTGTCACCTCCTCATTCTCGGTCCACTCCTGCATCACCTCCGAGGCACCATCATCTCTAGAAGTTACAACAACCTCCATTTCCGGGCGGAAGCCTTGCTTCTGTTATTGGGGCAAGGCGCATGTATGAAAAGAAAGAAAAACCATATATATGGGAAGCTGATCAAAGCGATGTCGCGAATCGATGACGTTTCGTGATGCCCCCAAATAATTTTAGAAGCTGGGCTTTGGTAAGTCAAGTATCGTTCGGACGAATAATAGTATAAAGGACTGTGGGGTAAAGTGTTTGAATAAAAGGAGGGAGTATTAGAATAGAAAAAAAATGGAATAAAATATCTCACAGCCACAAGGCTGAAAAGGTTCCAAGGAATGAATGTAAGTAGGCTAAAAACGAGTGAGCCTACGAGTAGGGAAACCGAAAGAGAAAGGAAGGGAAAAAAGGGTAGATCAGATAGAGGTATAGAGGCGACAAGGAAAAGCTGGACTTGAGGGCAGATATGTACCAAAGGACTTCAAGCAACTTCTTCCATGCCCTCGTCCGTCTCGAAACCAGGCTCTCGGCCAGACACCCCTGCGAGGATCACTGGATGGTCAGCCTGCCCCGGTCTGATGGGGTTGAACAGGCTCTGAGCGCCACCCACTCAGAATGCCCAGGTGCGTTCCCCGCCGTTGCGGCCCCTGTCTAAAAGCTCGGCCAGGAGCGGACCAGGGTTTATATGAGCCGCCCTTGACTGCTGAGTGGATTCTGCCCTGTCATGAGCTGTAGCCCTCACGATCACGATCGATAGCAGCCATTCGCGGGTTTCAAAATACAAAGTACAGCAAGGCGATAACCCATGTATACGATTTTGGTAGAGAAAGGACCTTGTACAACAATTGGTTCCATAAGAAAAGTTGCGAATGGATGAATGGGATGAGCAAGGATTACTGGTTCTATAACCAACATCTTCCATGCAACCACTGCAACCTCGAACGCGCCAGGAATCGCTGGGATCCGGCATCCAGCTTCCCGATCATCTCAAGACAGGCCGACCTGTCTGTCTGTCTGTCTGTCATCTGCGTGTCACTCGACGGGCACTAGAATTTTTTATTTTTTTATTTTTACTTTTATTGTTGCTTCCTCTTTACTGGCAAGATCCCATTAGCTTGGCCAAGTTGGGTTAGAAGGTGGGCTACGGGGATATTTAACCGCCTCTTTTTTTTTCCCCACGCGCGGCATGACGATATTATTTCCTCCTTTTCGCTGCGCATATGTATGCTGCGCAAAAGAGAGCAGGGTGTGGCATAGCATAAAAGGAGATTTGAGGCTTGAGAACAAAAAAGAAAGGCAAAAAAAATCCACTTGCGGGGTATGCTTAACCCTTCTCAATAAACGCGTCGTCCAATGGCCAGATTCAGAAGCTTTATCCCGATCTCCGTGGCGGACTGAGCAGGACAGTTCGATCAATAGTGGCCGGCTGAGTGGACAAGCCAGTCGGGCTTTTAAGCGCCGACTGTGGTGTGGCTGTCAGAACGCACCTACCACATAGTATGAAGTGCTATAGCGAACCAACTTTGGTACCTGTGCAGACTGTGGTAGGGCTTTGTTTGGAGGGTTTGTGATATATTGCATACAATTTCCAACTCGACCAACCAGGTCGCCAGCCAGGCGGTCCAGATGAACGGTTGACGGAGGGGTCAAGGGTACTGTCCTCAGGCACGGTGAACATATTATTTCCGGCACGCCTCCAATCAGAGACATCTCTCAATAGAATCGATGAAGTGCTCGTTGTTCCAAACGTTCCGCTGCAGAAATTGGGCACGATCTTACCCGATCTAAGCCCAGATATCGAGATCAAAGCATCATCGTCAAGACAATTCAAAGAGAACAAAAAAATTCGAAATCGGGGTGGTTGGCGTATGAAAAAGCCTACGTAAGAGAAAGAAAGAGAGAAAAAAAAGGAGGGTCTGCTGGATGGATCACAACCTGAACCAGGCAAGGCGAAGACCTTTGAAACACTCGTTAAAAGATCCGTCATAATGCGGAAAATGTCTCCCCTGTCGACACACACGGAGAAAGAGAGAGAGAGAGAAAAAAAAAACCAAAAAAAACTCGCCAATCGTTCCAAACCGTCCCTCAACGAAAGACCCCAGTGAGGCCTACCCAGGTCTTGCCCAGTTAAAGCGATGGGGTTTAAAGTGGTGGTTCTTGGCCCTTTTGTTCCGGTTTTGTCGACCCAAGCCCTCCTCTGGGCCCATGGGTATACCCTTGACACCGGTGGGCTTGTACACACTATTGGGGGAGAAAGGGCCCAAGGGGACGGGGGCGAAGCCAGGAGATGCGCGGTTTGCAGGGGATCGAATTTATGCGTTTTGGAAGAATAGGTTGCCTGGTCACCATTGTTTCAAGAAGAGGGAGAGAGCAAAAAAGATAAGAGAGAAATGAAAAGGTCCTGAAAACCTTGTTTGGATGCAGCCACATTGTTTTGTCGCAAACGAACTCGCGCTTCGTTCATTTGAGTGGTTGTGATGGAGCTGCTCTCTTTGTGTCAAGTTGCAAAGGTGGCTTGCAAATTGACCATGGTCGCGTCGCGCAAAACGCAATCTGGGATAAAAAGGAAACCGGAAGAATGAGAAAAGATAGAGGGGGAAGAAATAGAATGCAGTTCATTTTTAGTGAATGCGACGACGGGATGGCAGGCCCCAAGCCTGCAGCTCAAGTCTTGCCGCAAAAGGTCGAGTCGGGATCAAAAAGGTTCGAACCCCCAAAAAAAGGTACAAGGGAAGCTACGTGACCCCCCCCCCCCCGCTTACCTGCCAGGCTGAGACGTCTGACCTTTTTGCACCGCCCCGGCAGAGCGGGTGGGTACAAAGGTCGTAAAATAGTTTGATGGGTACCTGCAGATGGCGTATGTCATTGCCGCGGGCGTCCCAATCGGGAACAACTCACAGTTGTGTACTGTCCACAAACGATACGGGCAGGCCGGGCTTCCCAACGCGCTTCCAAATACCATCTCCACCATAGCGGCATTTTTTTTTTCTTTGGGGGACGAAATGGCACTTTATCCAAAGTTGTGATCGGACGAAAAAAAAACTCGAACGGAATTCGGCTTTGTGATTTTGGGTTCGTGGGGGGTTCGCTTGGTGGAAGTTTACATGAACTGCTAATCTCCTGCTTGCGACCAAAGAAGATGTTATGCTACAGTACATATACAAGGTAGCGGGACGTCAATGTCAGAAGTAAATTGCCCTCACCCAACCTTTCTTGACCCCGAATATCAGCTGTGGCGTCGGCTGAACAATGCAGAAATATTGCTTTCTCATCCTTCTGCACCAAAGTTCTCATCACCAAAAGCAAAACAAAGGCCAAGGAGAAAGTGAATACCCTGTAGTTAAAACCACCAACGGATACCGTTTCCTTTTTCTTCTTCTACAAAAGAAAAGGAATGGCCCGAAGCTGAGCCACAAAACTCCTCCTAGACCTGTTGGCACCTTGGCATCCTTCTATTGGTCGGAAGGAATATTATCAAGCCTTACCCTCAGTCTGTTTTGTTCCGTGATTCCAAACCTTTGGTACGGAAAGCTAAGAAGCCCTGGCTCTCTGTCGATCGTTGTCCCGATCATGCAAGATTCCGAACATATCTGGTTTGGTAAGGGAATAGAGGCGATCCGGGTATTCTGCGCCGAGAAGATCACTCGCAATCATGAAAAGAAAGTTCTTTGAGTTTACCTAGAAAATGACGCTTGCCCGGCATTCCGCAAATATCGTTCCCAGATAATAATAATAGTACATTGCCGAGTCCAATTGTTCAGGAAGGCAGTCCCGGCAACAAGTGAGGAAGAACGGCATGCTTTCCAAAGGCTCCAAATCGACGTGTATATAAGTCTTTATATGTACAGTACCAATGTTCATAAAACAAACCAAGGAAATCTTGTCACCATACAAAGAAGAAAGGAAAAAAGTATTCCCGGAGTTGGTTAAGAGAGATGGCGAACTCTCCTGTGGAGTGGTAGTCGTGTAATATTCGACTCACAGAGCAATGCCAAATAATTAGTCCACTATAGCCACCTCGTCACCTGCCCCGATCAGGCCCTTCTCTTCCACCTTGACATTTGCTCTCGCCATGTGCTGAGACTCTACGAACCTCTCCCAGTGGTCCGGATCCTGTGCCCTCATCAGCTCCTGGATCAACTCCTTATCCTGCTTGAACACCGCAACGACGCCCTGAGCCGCGACCTTACGATCGAGCTCCTCGTCTCCCAGATCTTCGATGAGCCCGAGCAGCATGCGTACGTGGTTAGGATCCTTTTCAATCTCCTCGACCGCCCACGATACCAAATCAAACTGCTGCCGGGTGAAACTGCTGCGGAATTTGTGGCCCGCCCGCAGCGCCCGTCCCTCCTCCTCGGTGAGCCCCTTGGATGTCATGGACAGCATCGAGCTGCTCCGCGACATGGTTGTTGGCCGATGCAATACGACCCCTTCATCGTCATCCTCGCCATCTGAGATGATTGCGCATCCGGCGCGGTCTGCCTCGGATCCGAATGATCCTGACAGCGTCATCGATGGCACGGCCGCATCTGGATCCGTCTCCAGGCTTTCCGTCTCTGCCTTGTCTTCCGGCGCAGGCTCTCTGGTTTCGGGGAACTCGTCTTCGAAACGCTTGATAATACCGTCCAGAGTCCTGTCCAAGAACAGGAGGCGCTGGTAGGCGTGTGCATCTTGCGCGCTGTGGGTCGAGGTGAGCTTTGCCCTCGCCATAGCAGGTTGCAGCCGCTGTCGGATCTTCCTGGCGCTTGCAAGAAGATGCTTGGACATGTCCTTGGCCTTCTTGACACGAGGCAACTTCTTCGAAGTTGGTCGTAATAATGGGCTTGTCACCGTAGACTCTGTGAACAGTGGCGTGTCACCGTTGCGGGTAAACTCGCCTGATGGTCGTCGGGACTCATCGCCGCGGTTCTTGAGACAGCATGCAAGCGCCTTGACTACTCCTGTACCGCCAATGACATAATCGTCATCTGGTGCCGCCTCATTGTCATCGTCGACCGCGTCTGGTCCTAGTTCGGGATGGCCGACCAGGTGCTGAAGCACGTCTGGGTACTCCAAATCCAGTCTCGAGGCTGGGTCAACACCATTTGTACCGTTGATAGGTAGGTTTTCCATGTTGCGCAAGCAGTATGCCACGACTTGTTTGGCCATGGCCTTAACTATCTCTCCAGAATTCTCCGTTGGGACGTCCATGTCGACTGCTACAATGCTCGAACTAACTCTCGTCGCGGCCAACATGGAAGCATAGAAGGCGCATGCTTCTTCTTGGCTTTCTTCAGTCTTGGCGTCTGCAAGCTTGGAAAGCTCCGGATTCTCGAGGAGATTGACATGAGCTAGTCCAGGTACCTCAGGCAATATCTCTGCCAGGGTGATAGCCTGTTCCGAATTCATCGAAACATCGGCAAGGTGAATCCTCTTCATACAAGTCATCTTGGGCAAGTATCTAGAGGGCTGTTAGCGGGGCACGACGTAGAATAAGGAAGAGTTACTCAGCATAAAACATACCTTCGGAGCACAGAAATGCAGCTAGGCTCTGACCGGAAAAGGTCCTGGTTGTGAGAAAGATCGATGAATCGAAAATCATGGAGCTTGACGAGTTTAGAGAAGAGCTTGCAAAGGGATTGCGGTGAAAGGTTGCACTCTGCCAAGCTCAGCACAGACAGAGACGAATTTTCAGGTAACGAGTCTGCCAGCACGTCCAGTTGATCTCGCAAATCATTGCCCCCGAGGTCCAACCCATCGCAGAAATCGCTAGAGATAAACTTTGTAACGTGCGAGACGCCATCCGCATTGAGTTCGTTGTGCGCCAAGCCCAAGCGCTTGATCTTGCAAGCAATGATGCCGTCTATGAGTGTGCCGAACTCTTGCATGTCTGGCGCTGTCTCGCCTATGTTGAGTAGCTCAAGGGTAGAACCCGCCAGCCTTTCACCCAAACTCCTCGATAGGAGTTGACAGATCGACGGGGGAGGGGAAGCGGGCCGCGCCATGCCCGGTATTGTGATGTGGTGATGATGGGCTTGACCTCCAGACGGTGATGCTGGCTGGGGCAAGGGGAGGTTTGATATGTCCAGCTGTTTGATGGAACGACACATGTATATAAATAGGCACAGATGCTTCCAGCCCTCCGGTCCAATCTTGTTGTTGCGAAGTACTAGCCGCTCCACGACGCCACCTTGAGTGTCTGCTGCGTCGGATTCGCCATTAGGTGTGTCTGGTCTTGTCGTCTTGCGGCCCCTTTTGCGGTACCGCTTCGATGCAAGCAATCCCGACAGAATTACCCGCAGCCCCTCGTCGTTGAGCCCACAGTTTTCTAATATGACCTCCTTTATGGGCACTACGGCCAGATAGTCACCCAGCGTGACGAGGTCAGACAAGTGGAGCCAGTATCCGGCGAGGTCTAATTTCTCAACAACGCCGCCGGCCGTGACATTATTAGGATTAGACAGCTGTTCCGTGATTTTCTTCAGGATAGGAGTCTCTCGTAGTTGACAACACCGGCGGTATATGCGGACAGGGTTTGTCGTCGGCACAGACTGTGTCCGCGGCGGTGCGTTATTATCGACTGTCGCTGATTCGGACGAATCGTAGTCACTGTCCATGGAGATTTCCATAGGTATTTGACCATTGAGTTCCGCAAGCTTGCGCTTCTTCTCCTTTCTGGCTTTTCTCTCCTCTTCACTACGCTTCTTCTTCTCCTTTTTCTTGGTATCAACGCCGGCCTTCGCAGGTGCTGCGACAGGCTCCCTGGGTGGACTGGAAGCGACAGCCTTCTTCACATCCTTGGCTTCAGACGCTTTCGCAATATGGTCGACATCCTTATCATCTTTTGGCTTGGCCTCCTCGTTTGACCTCGACACCTTCAACGCCTCACCCTCTCCCTTTTCGGTAAGCGGCTTCTTCTTCGAGGGCTGGGGTGCCACTGGGGCCTTCTTTGCCGAGCCATCGCCTTCAGAATATTTGGGCATCGGTGCAATCTCAACGTCGACGCAAAAGGCAACTCTGCGCAGCTTCGCCTGGTTGAGCTCCGCCATGGCGCATCTTTGCCGTTTCCTGTCAACGTTCAGCACCTGCCGCGCCACCAGCCCGTGATTTTTCTTGTTGAACGTGGAGCCACTCAACGAGCCGCCACCGTTGCCGGACGACGACGACAGCCGGCGCAAGACCTGTAGCAGCCCTGCCTGGCTTGCCTTGGGCGGTGCCGGCGTGTAGGGGCCGTCGCCCTCGTATCGAGTCGCATGCTGTAGCACAGCGTTCTTAACGGGGTTTGCCCTGGGGACGGTCATATCGGTCTGCTTCGGTGGTGTGGTGCCAACCTGGGGCGAGTTTTGGTTGTTGCCGTTGGCACCGCCGTTGCTGTTGCTACTGCTGGAAAATTTGGAAGATATGTTGGAGAACCACGAGCCCCGGCGTTGTGGCGACGGTTGGGGTGGAGTTCCGGACCCATTTGTCAGCTTATCGGATCCGGCGGAACCTGGCCGGGCCCCCGGGACTGGCCGTGGACTTGACGACGCTGTCGGCGTTTCTGGTGCCTGGCCATCTTGGCTGGACTTTGGGGATGTTGACTTGGAGTCGGGCGATGTGGAATTCGTCGAGTTGATCGTGTTCCGTCGTTGCGGGGTGCGGCCGGCCTTGTCTACATGTCAAAATGTTCTATGTAAGCAAACGTAATATGGTATTGGGATTCGCGGGCTGACATGACTCTGCTGGGTTTCTCCAACATTGACAGGTATTTTCTTCTTCTTTTGCATTGGTAAAGAGGCAGAAGTGTTGCCAAAGAGGTGTCCATACCTCTCGGAGACCCATGGGTCATCCAACTAACATCAACACCATGCACATGCTCCATATCGAAGTGGGCAAAAAGTGTAGCGGGCGAGTTGAGTGTCGGATGCAAACAACGGTGGCGGACGGCCTGGCCTGTTTCTGGGCCGTACTCTCGTCGGAAGCTTGGGATATGTCAGGTCGGGTCGAAAGAAATCTGTTTACGAACTCATCGGCGAGAACACCACGAGAGGAAAGCTGCAATTTCGGAGCCCAGATAAATTGGCCAACAAGAGAGAAAAAAAGTCAAAAAGGGATGGCCGGGCGTGCTACAGGTGGGGTTCCGTTGTTGACCCACGGCACATCACGACCATGCGATAGTCTGCTTGTCCGCTATGGCCATGGTGTATCTTTGTGTTCTAGGCGCGGTATGGTTTTGACGTTAAGATCGGATAGAAATTTGATGGGTAGGTATGTTGATAATTGATGTGCGGAGTACAAACAAGTAAAACCCAACGGATGAGAAAAATACCTAACCTGAGCGAGGTATCTAGGATTGGGTGGCGGGCGGACCTGAGGGACAGGTCGGTCGATCGTAGCGTCAATTTGTCCGATGGCGAAGCTTATTGACTGGCTGCCCTTCTTCCGTCTGTCAGGTTACTTTGGCCGCCAGCTAGCGTCGCGCAAGTTGCCATTTCATGCGGAGTTCACGGAGGGTGCTTACTACACTAGTTCTAGTGGCGACGTCCCCAGATTTTACCTTGCCAAAGCTGGGGGGCCACCAACCAAGAGCCGGGAAACCCTCAGCTGCCTGTAACACGTGGTAGGTCTTTTGATGCTTTGTTCTCCAAAATATCCCCAAATGCCAATAATAAGCCTTTGTTACCAGGGGTTTCATAAATGCAGGTGCACATCTTTTCATTTTTTTTAATGAATCTCTTTTTTTGTTGACAACAAACAAAGAGAGAATAGCATAGAAATTTGACGTCAATCAGTGCGCCCCCTAAGCTGCATTGATCATATATTAAAGTTCAACCGGCGGTCAGGGCAGCCCTGCCGCGCACGGTCTTGTTCATTGTTGATTCCGCAGCCGCTTTCCGTTACCTAGCAAGCCTGGGTAAGGTACTCTACAGTAGGAGACTTATTCTGATTCCCACCCCTTGCTGCACAAGGCAACAGAAAAAAAGAAGGCCATCCTCGGTTCTGTGACAAATACTCTCAGGCACACAAGGCTGTTGGACACCAAATGACACCTGATCGTCCGATTTATTGCTCATGTACGTGGTACCCGGCCGAGCCGACTGCTCCGAGCTTGGCCACTTTACTTCCAGGGTTTCCTACCATTTGGCTCTATAATAGGCTGACAGTATTGTCAGTACTCTCCCCTACCTTAGTCATGATACCGAAAGGCGCTCATTGCGATCAATGCTGGCGGATGCCTCGAGCTGGCCAGTGCTTGTATTAATCGGACTTGAACATCTTCTCCACGCTACCATAGGAAACGCGATACTGCCCGAAGTCCGCAGGTGTACAGGGTATTCTGGCCGATGCCCCCAAACTTACACATGAGCGGGTATGAAGTGATGTAGTAGTACCCAGCTACCTTGGTAGCCAATGAGTAGAGTTAGATTAGACTAGGGCTTCAGTGGAGACATTCCTAGCCAGGACTTCCTTGACTCATGATCAGACCTACTACGTATGTACAAGTAGGGCCCTGCAGGCTTTGTACGGTACAGAGGCGGTGTCGATATTGCCGTACAATTTCAATAATTTGTCTACCCAATTCGATACCTGTATCAGGTTGTTACAATATGCCATGAACCATAAACCATGGCAAATATCTGGTTCGCAAAGAGCAACGAGGTCACGAGGTTGGTCATTCACTTTTTGTTCTGATTCGTAAATTGTAGAGAAACCCAGAGTCCCACCGTTCCAGTCTTTTGGAAACCTCAAAACGCCAGCTGAACAAGCAAACCGTGAACCCTCCCGAACATCGCAAATGCCAAACCCGCAACATGCCAAGCTGTCATACAAAAACAACACCAATGCAAGCCATAAGCTTACTCGGCGTCGCGGAGCTCGGCAATCCTCTCCTGGACGCGAGCCTTCCTCTCGGCCAGGGTGAGCTTCTTGGCCTTGTACTTGAGCGACTCCTTCTTGTACTCCTCCTTGGACTTCTTGGCCTCGGCACCCTCAGCCTTCTTGAAGGGGTCCTCACGGATGGCGGCGTGGGCCTCGGTGTAGATGTCCTCAAGTCCATCGGCGTCAATGTCCTCGTCAATGTACTGCTGGAACTGGCTCTTGTAGCGCTCCTCGTCGTCGTCGGCGAGGGTCTCCATGTACTCGGCGACGTGGCCACCGAAAATGTACTTCTTCAGGGTCTCGGTGTCGAGCTCCTTGCTCTCAATGTCGAATCCGGGGAAACGGTTCTCGGAGTGGGGGATGAGGATGCCACCGTCCGAGGCACCCTTCATGGCACCGAAGACACGGGCACCGGTGGAGGTGCGGGCAAGACCAACGTCGAGGTAGGCCTTGAAGGGGCGGCGGGTGCCATCGTCGGTCTCGGCAGCCTCGGTGAGGGTGAACTCACCCTCGGGCTCCTCAACACCGGCGAAGTCCTCGTCGAGACCAAGCTTCTTGAGGACACGGCGGGCGATGAGCAGGCCGGTGGCGTAAGCGGCAGCCCAGTTGGTCAGGCCGTGGGTGATGCCGTAGGCCTTGAGCTCGTGGGAGTAGGCCGAGGCGAAGACCTTGTCACCAGAGATCTCTGAGGTGACGATCTGCATGATGATGTCGCGGTTGGTGAAGCGCACCACCAGGCGGTACTTGGGCGCATTGTACTTGTTCTTGGCCTGGGTGATCAACCGCTTACGGGCATAGTAGTCGGTCTTTCCCTGCTGTCTGCGCTTGTACTTGGTCTGGAAGCGGCTAAGATGAGAGAGGTGCTGCTGTTAGTACAACGAAGACTGTTGTGACCAAGATTATCGTCATCCTCAAGAGTCTTGTCTTTTTTTACTGTACTCACCTGTAGTACGCGCTGTTCTTGACGAGCTTGTGGAAAGGCTGCCAATTTCAAATCCATCGAGTCAGCAATTTGCGCTTCAGAAGTTTCCCTCTTCCGAAGCATCTTGCATTGACTCTTTTTTCTTCACATTGCCAGATTGCGACGCCAGAGGCGCTCGTTCATGCTCGTGGCATTGGCGAAAATAGGGTCGAATGTGGCCTCGAAAGACATGGCCGGCGATTCTTGTGGTCAACTCACCATCTTGACTGATTTGGCCCGCGGGACTTTGTCACGAACTCAGGTCTTTGATGAAAATGTCGTTTTTTGGCTGAAGAAAGAACGAGTATGAAAAAAAGTTCCCTCTAAAATTCCGCTGTGGGCGATAATAGCCCCGCAACCCTAGTCTCGGCGTTCAGCAAGGGCTCCGCGTTTGCATTTTGGTCGGGGACCAACACGTGACCTGACCAATGAATGCGACAGCATGGCTCCACTAGAAATCTAGAAATTGGAAGCTAGTGGAGTCTACCTGATGAAGAAGCCGAGGTATACAATGACGACTTGCCGTTTATAGGTGCTGCTGCTCCTTGAGAAGGTGAGAAGGTTCGCTTCATCTCTAAATGCTGCTCAATGTGCCTGGGCATAACCTTCACTCGTATTTCTATCGTATCCTTTTGTGTGCATTGCGTGTCATCGCGAGGTAGCCCAACATATCAGCAAAAGTTATAAATTATTATAAAATAAAATAAACTCCGCAATGGCTTCTACATCACAGTCGCAACCAAAAGTTCTCCTTTTCGACATTGGAGGTGTTTGTGTAAGTAAGTGAGTAGGTAGTTGGGCGGGTGAGTAGTGGCCCGCTAGGCAGCATGTATCTATAGTCATAGATCTAACTTTATCCCAAGGTCGTTTCCCCCTTTCAATCGATTCTCGACTATGAGCTCAGCCAGGGCATCCCACCTGGATGGGTGAACTATTCCATCTCCAAATCTGCTCCCACTGGGTTTTGGCACAAACTCGAAAGGGGTCTCATCCCCATGGACGCGAGCTTCTTCGCCGGCTTCAACAAGGACCTGCGGGACCCCGAACGCTGGACGGCCTTCTACCGATCACAGCAAGCCAAGGATGCCAGCCTGCCGCGGGAGATACCACCGGTTCCGGAAGTGGACGGCGAGTGGCTTTTTAACGACATGATGACCGTGTCCCAACAGCCCGACCCATGGATGCTCCCAGCCCTGGAGAAGCTGAGGCAGAGCGGCAAGTACATCATGGCGGCGCTGAGCAACACGGTCATCTTCCCCACCGGCCACCCCCTGGCCGACCCGGACGAGAACGGTGTCTCCCGCCACCCAGTCCGCAACATGTTTGACGTCTTTGTCTCCTCTGCACACGTTGGTCTTCGCAAGCCCGACCGCGCGGCGTTTCAGTACGCCCTTGATCATGTCGATCGGTTCGCCAGGGAAAATGCGAGCACGCGCGATGCCGACGGTGCGCTAGGGTGGTCGCGAGGCGTTCAGCCCGCAGATGTGCTCTTCATCGACGACATTGGTGAGAACCTCAAGGCGGGCAAGTCCTTTGGCTATCGCACTCTCAAGGTCAACCTCGGCCGCGCGTTCGAGGCCGTGGATGAGCTGGAGAAGATCACAGGGCTGGCTTTGGCGGGGAGCCACCCCAGGATTCCGGTCAAGCCCAAGTATACTAAAGCAAAAGCTAGAATATGAGAAGAATAAAATGCCCAAGGGAAGCCCGATAGTCCTGGATTATCGTCCACTTTCTCTCTTTTTTCTTCTTTTTTCTGCGTGGTTTACCGTAGACGCTCTTCTGGGGCACTGGCAATATGTGGCACCATTTAAAATTTTCCTATTGCTGCACACGTCCACGCCAACATGCCGGCTCGCACATACCCTTTTCAACAGGGGTGACTTTCATGTGCAAATAGCTGCATCTTTTCACAATGTATCACGGTGTTGCTAGGTAGATATTGCAGGCAGGTTCAGGCATCTTGTTACCACACACAGGCACAGCAACCCAACCAAACCCATTCATCCAGTCAGCGCGAGCCTCTCGATAATTTTGTTCAGGCTGAGGTAGTCTTGATGTGCAAGCACATGCAAAAGAGACACGAGAGTGGCTGCAAGCCACTTTTGAGGTGAAGTATAATTAAATAAACCCAAGTTACTGCTTCAACTCGGGCCAGAACGGTTGTACTATGGATGTCAAAGTATATATGGGTTATGCAAGAGCATTTGCCACAAGACAAAAAAACAAAGCTATATGGTTCCCACCTTGTCTATAAAAAGGCCCTAGCCACCCCCGGCTGTCTTCACCTCCATTCCTGTGTTCTTTGACCATTTCAATCAAGCCCAAATCTATCCATGCAGCTCAAAGCACTTACCCAGCTAACAATGATAAAAATCGCATCTATCATCGCCCTCGTGGCAACCTCGGCCGGCCTCGTATTTAGCAATCCCGTGCCCGACTGCAACAAGCCCGTCATCATCGGCGTTCCAATCATGAACACTACCGGGGTCGATAGCTCAATCATCCGCCCCCGTGATGACCCCAATTTTCTTGACTATGTCAATTGTTATACCCTGCCCAAAGGCAACTGCCACCTGGTGCTGGTTCTGGCGCAGAACGGCCAGGATATGGGTGGTCTAGTCCTCAATAACATATGTAGGCCTTTGCTAATGTTTTTCTTTTTCAAACATATGACTTCTTTTCGTTTGATTTTTGCTTTACACACATCTTGAACGAAAGAAGCATCAATCTGATGTTGGTTCTAACTCGACATGAAAACACAGGCGACCAGGTCATATCTGTCGCTCACTCGATTCACTGGGGCTCCAGGACAACATTTGCCCGCAGTTCCCTCCCGGCCCGTCTTGCAGTCGAGCCACACAAGAACCAGACTTCCATCTTCTGGTACAACGGGCAGCGGTGGCAAGAAAGCATGAACGTAGGTGTTGCCTCTGGATTTGATCTTCTAGCAAGGCCCCCTCAATACTAACGTACAACACAAGTGGACAACAACTCGTTGGGGTGACACCGGCTTTTACCATGACCAGATGACCTGGAGGTGTTCCCTTTAAAGAAAAGTCACTGCCAGTCGCGGGAGAATATCGCAATAGGATTTCAAGCTTTTGGAGATCCGTTCGAATAGAGCAAGTAAATAGGATACAACTTCATAGACAAGGTATAAATATGGGATCGGGAAATTGTACGCACCAATATTGGAAGGTGTCCTAAAGCAGCCGTTTTCAAAACGGGAGAAACATATCAAACAAAAATCACGTTCGTTGATCAAACCAATACAAAGACGCTGCTGGTTCCCTCAAAAGGCTTGATGTCACCTCCGAGACTCTTGGAGTCCCCGAAATATCGGAGCCGGTACATGCCCGGATCCGCCCAAGACTCTGTCTCCCAGCCGATCTCGACTTCGCTAGTCGCTAGCACGCTGCTTACCCTTCGCCATCGAAAGACGAGAGTCCAGTCGGCATCTGTGCGCACCGTCTTCCAAACTGAGCCGCGGGCAACATCTAGCTTCTCCACCGATGCAAAGGTATCCTCAAGTCGGAGGTTGTTGCGTGGGTTTGCACCGACAAAGACGGCCCGAACGGTATCTACACCGCGACGAAAATGCAGCTTCGGTCTTGTCGTCTCTTGGTCACTGAAAACGTCTTTCAAAACATCCCCAAAGGACTTGAATGGTTTAGTTCCGTCTCTCAAAACCCCAGTAATGAATGACAAGGATATGTTGGTGTTGTCTGGTGGGAAGGAAGATGGATCCTCGTGATGTGGTCGCGAGCCACCACTCCCTGGCGACTGATTTCTATCAGCGAAGAGATAATGCATATGTGACAGTGTGACATTGATGTATGCATCCAGCGTGTGGGGGCCATAGAGTGTCGAGGCGCCCTCGTATCTCTGAATGCCGTACTCCTCCTCGGTTGTAATGTAGTGCGTGTAAGAATTAGCAGGCCCACCGAGAACCACTATAGGGGTGAGTTGTTCGCTGTCACTGTCCTCATCGCCATTCGCATCGTTTCTTTCATTGTCGAGGAAGCCTACAAAGGCCTTTTCCACCGATTCCTTCCAGCGCCTTCCGGCCATGGTGGTGGCCTCACCAGGACTGACGATGATAGCCAGCTGGCCGACCCTGAATAGCTGGATGTCAACGATATTGGGGGTCCACTGGTATGGACGAGATACCTCGCCGACATCCAGCAGTATTGGCTTGGGGTCGTGGCAGGCAATCTGCTCGTCTGAAGGTTTCTTGAGCATATTTGAAACGGCCCGCCACACTGGACTTGTATTGGACGAGTCACCATCATGCTGGGTAAAATCGAAAACTCCAGGGCCGTCCGAGGTCCCAGCCGCGAACGAATACCCGAGCGCTGCGGGACAGGTGTGTATAATCTGTGAGCTATTCCTCGGGTGTGCAAACTGAAACCCCGACATGTCGTGGAAGGTATGAAAAGACTTGACCATGCCACCCCTGATTCGAGTGCCCTCGCTGCGCAGAAGCTTGTCATATAGTGCACGGGCGGGCTTGAACTGACGCATCCCAATCTCGAAACAGGATGCCGTACCGCCATCGTCCCTTCCAAAGAATGGACCCCTGGCATGACAAGTCTGTGCCTTGCCGTTCACACAAGTACTGTTCTCGAAGCTGCACATCAGGCCCGAACCATCCTCACACCAGGCCCCTTTCACATTTGGGCTCGTATCTCCGACATTGGCCTGCGAGAAGCCAGCTACAAAGTCAACGCCAGGAACGGCTGAAATATCATAGCGCATACTCTTCTCAAATAGATACGCGGCGACGCCCTTGTTGTCACCGGTGATCAGAGTGTTATTCCCTAGCATCGACGTGCCATGTGTAGGAAACCATGTGAGGATGCCAATGTGACGCCAGTCGGATGCGCGTTGGAACTTGAGCAGCGTCATCTCCTTTTCTACAGAGCCATCGTCCTCCAAGCTGATGTTGTACCGATTTCTTTCTGGCTCCGGGTTGGCTAGGTACGCAAACAGGCTGCGGTTGATGTTGGCGCCGCTGACCTTGGTCTTGCCGACATGTAGATAGCCAGGGGTCAAGCTCTCGTGCGCCCGACGGATGGAGAGAACGGCGCCGTCGACGATGGCACGGTAGCCCTGATGATCAAAACCCTTGCTTGTGATCTGTGGCAGGAGATAGTTGAGCCATCCGCCTGGACCAGAATGAGAGTGCGTACCAGTGACTGCGACGTTGTGATGGCCATAGTGGGCATATTCGGGCCCAAGCGACTGCAGCGCTGAGATTATGCCGTAACGGACTGCCGTGTCGCCGGACTGGGTGTCGAGGACCAAGTAGACGAAGCGGTCGGCAGGATGTGCTAGATCGCCGACAATAAAGGCGCGACTATACAATCGCTGCCGGAGACCCGAGCCAACCTGATTAGGGTCTGCGTACCCCATCAGATTTATCTCGACCACTGGGCCTGTTATGTCCGCCTTGCCCACACCGATCAGGTAACGGTCGGCAGCAGCGCCCGCATTACCACTCTCGGCTCCTCCCGTCTCGGCATGCTGCAGGGACGGATGGAGGGTCGAGGCTAGCCAGGTCCATGCCGCAGGCGAGGAACAAGATATGAATAAAAAGGACAACGACAATAGTGCCGCTGCTACAATTGAAACAAATACCACAGAGTTCGAGGACCTTGTGAGGTTTCTTCGTGGAATTGCCGCTCCCGCGACCGGCTTCAAGCTCACATCCGGCGCTGCCGTCTTGGGGTATTCCGAAAGGAGCCGGTGGGCCTCTTCTTGGCGTTCAGACATGTTCAGATGCGTATCGTGTTTTCCCCCAATAATTCCAGTTCACGGTATGATCAAAGGATGCAAATGCAATGCAAGAAAAAGTACAGTCGCATGGCGACTGGCTGGGTACGGTGATTCAGAGATCAGACTTTGTCCAAGTCGAACGTATTCGTACAAACCAAAGAAAAGAAAGATATTTTAAGAGCTGGATGTTTCGGACGAAGTTAATCCTATGATGACGAAGCACCACCGCAAAACGTCATTGCTTGCAATACGACGTACCAAACCCTAACCCTCCAAAGCTCAGTCACCAGCCACCATTTATGTATACCACTGGAACAGCATGTATGATATATCAACAGGTCACGTAGAGGATTATCCAAGATTATCCTATTGTTATCTCCTATTTTGCCACATCATTTATAAGATAAAAAAACCCTAAAGCTAATTGGTTGGACCATAGGTTGCTTTTATCACAAGTGCAAGTGAAACCAATGATGTTGAGATGTGTACTCTATTGTAATAGTGATATAACGTAAAGAACCAGTGCAAGTGTTCATACATATCTCGTCGGGTATAATGTGATAATCTCACCGCGGCGCATGGCCCGCTTGAACGTCTCTGCAAACCCTTGAGTTCCCCTACAGTCGCTCTGTTCCCTCTTTTCGAGAGCCAGCGGAAGCATCTTTTGGATGTTCTCGATTCGGGATTGGTGCTGATACTCTCACGTTAGTTCATATTCAACCTCTTGTATATAATAAAAGGTGCAGAAGACTCATTACTTACCGAGGGATGTGTACTAAGCCACTCTGGCGGCTCATGTGATCCTTGGTACTGCTGCATACTTCTCCAGAAAGGTATAGCCTGGCGTGGGTCGTAACACGCCTCGGCCATCATCAAGAGGCCAATCTGGTCGGCTTCGGTCTCTTGCATCCGACTCATGGGCGATTCAAAGAGGAACTTGAGGACCCCGGCGCCATACATTACAGGTATGGTGAAGAGTCCAAATGTCAATATTGCCACGCTCCAGAAGAGAACGTTGGTCCCAATGCTGGCAGACATTTGCTCCGCTGCATGACTGGCAAGGTTATGAGCTATCTCGTGGCCGAGCACTGCCGCGAGTGCATCTTCTGTGTGGACGTGCCTGAAGATGCCGCTAAACACAAACACCTTGCCACAGGGAAGAACAAAAGCGTTTGCATTTCCTATTGTTATCCGTGTTAGCGACGAAAAAGGATAGGGAAAGCCCGGGAGACTGGCCCAGCAGCTGACTGTACTAACCTGGGTCGTCAATCACAAAAAAGTCCCATTCCATATCATCCATGCCACTCACGGGCTTGAGGCGATCCATGACCCGTTTAACCATGCGTGACCGCGCATCCCACAACGGGAGAAACCTCACACCCGCGTGCCGGAACTCGTTCATTAGCACCTCGAACTGTTGTTCACTCAGCTCGCGAACCGTCTTGTCGCTGTGGCAGTTGAAACGTTGCCGCCCCGATACAGGCACCGTCTCAATGTTGGCGTAGTAAAAGGCGATCGCAGCGAGGAAGCACACCACCACGACAGTGTGCAGTCTAGGCGACCGGTAAAAGCGCGATATCTGCTCCGGCGTCACCAGAGGCTTCGCGTCTCTGAGCCGCGGGTCATCGCGGGGGTCGTCAAAGACTGGGACGGCTTTGCGACGCCGCGGTTCGGGGTCTTCATGACGAAACGCAGTGCGGATCTGCGTTTTAGGAAGCAGTTTTGTCCGATGCGCGAATGGGTGAGTCCTTTGTCGAGTATGCAGATCGGACAAACCGGAAATGTGCCGTTCTAGCGACGGTGTCCATTGTGCACTGATGAGTTGAGCATGGTGGTTTACATTCTGTCGCGGACGCGCAACAAGACATGAAAAAAAGCCTGCGGCAATTGAATATTGCTTCACAGGCGCCCGCGATCTGCCTGCGATCTGCCGCAGGTATATCATTCGAGGTTACTAGAGGCCCCGCGGGCTAGGTTCCAGGGAGAGTTATCTGTTATGTGACCAAAGAACATGTTTCCATTGTTTACGGCTTACCTAGAGAAATGTAGGCGTGTATAACTGTAGTGACTGCCTGTCGAGATGGACTTCATCATACCGTTTGGACGAATGTTCGCACTGTCAAAGCTCCATGTCACTTGACTAGCCCGTTGATGACAGACAGTCAGTCCATGGACTGTTCGGAAGTCAACAGATCCATCCTATAATATGCTGCCATAGTACATACTGTACTAAAAGGTCAACAAGATAATAAGTTGGACTGAATACCTACCTTACTACCTACCTAATTACATTTGAGTTGGCCTGGTCTCAGTGATCAATGGGGAATCAAGGAATCTATGAGAGACCTTGTGTCTAAAGTTCAATGGATCCTCATAGAATCATGGTGAATCGCCACTCACAGGCGGTAGGCCCCTCTATCAACAAGATTGACCCACTAACTGAATCGTCCTAGCAATCCGCACAGTGGTAAGTCACTACCTATGGAACAGGTCCTTCCAGACTTGACTTGTGGCTTTCAATTCAGGTTTTAATTGGTACCGACTACCTTACCTACCTAAGGTACCTAGGCACCTACTTACTTACTCCCCCATGCTTTGAAATGCTATAACTAGGTAGTCTATTGCCAGCTGGGTTGTTAGAGCGACATACATACTGAAACAGAAAGTTATGAGGCGCCGGCTCAGTTCAACTGCGGCGGTCACCATAACCGACCCCCTCGTCAAATACCAGTCCCTGGTCCAAACGGGTGTCTATCTTCCCGATCCGGCCCAGCATCGATTGGCTCTTCACCTCCAGAAGCTCTACAAGAGGCTCAAGGACTATGCCCCGTCCCCAGAGTACCGTTCCCGTCTCCGGCAGGTGACCAAGGCCGTCCAGGCTCCCCCTCGGTCCACCGTCGGTGATGACCTAGCAGCCCCAGGTCACCCGCTCCGGAGGAACCCATTGTTTGCCCGCTTTTTCAGGCCAGATGAAGAGGCCCAAGCGAGCGCCGATGCAAAGGCGCTCACTCGTGTCCTGACGAGCCACCAAGCCGCCCTCGAGGCGGACTCGCCACGCGGCCTGTTCCTCTCGGGCGAAGTGGGAACCGGCAAGTCTATGCTCCTGGACCTGTTGGCCGACGGGCTGCCCACGAGCCTTAAGCGGCGCTGGCATTTCAACACATTCATGCTGCATGCGTTTTCGCGGCTGGAACAGTACCGACGGCAGCAGGGCCTGGGCGTCGGCGGTGGCGGCGATGACGCGACGAATTATTCGCTCATCTGGCTGGCCAAGGAGATGGTCGAGTCCAGCCCCATCCTGTTCCTGGATGAGTTTCAGCTGCCGGACCGTGCTACAAGCAAGCTCCTCAGCAACCTCTTTATTGCCTTCTTCCAGCTCGGAGGAGTCCTGGTCGCGTCGTCCAACCGCGTGCCTGAGGAGCTTGAGCGTGCCTCTGGTACTACCTTTACGCCACCTGCCGTCGGTGGCCTGGTTCACAGGTTGTTCGTGGGCATGGGAGCCGCGAACCCAAAGAGCAGTGGTGAGCTCTTTGGTTCATCGAGTGACTTTGCCGCGTTTCTTGAGGTTCTCAAAGCCAGGTGTGACTTCTTCCACATTGAGGGAGCCAAAGACTGGAGGCGGAGGGAGGATGCGCCCGATCTTGGTGATGCACCTGCTACTAGGCAGCATCGTTTACCTACAGTTGCTGAGTTTTCTCAGGTTGGCGAGATAGGCGCTGTTGAGGACACTCCTGCATCACATTCCTCGACAAACTTAGAGCAGGAAAGTAAGGGTACCTTGCCACGCAGGTATTTCTTGAGCTCTGAAGCAGATGGTACCAATGACGTGCTGCTCACTTCCGAGATGGCTTTGGCAGACTGGCAACCAGCCGAGCTGTCAGTGTACGGCCGGCGCGTTGTAGTGCCCAAGCAACACAAGGGTGTTGCTCTGTGGACATTCGAGGATCTTGTCTCATCTCTGGGACCAGCCGACTATATAACCATGGCCTCAAACTATCATACTTTTATCATCGACAATGTACCAGTCTTGCCAACATCTAAGAAAAATGAAGCACGGAGATTCATCACATTTCTGGACGCCCTGTACGAAGCACGTTGTAAGCTCGTCGTAAGGGCTCAGGCGGGACCTGACGACATCTTTTTCCCAGACATGAGGCCATCAAAATCTTCCGATATTGCCGGTAGCAACAAAGATACCATCGGACCGGTAGAGGACGGAGACGCAACATACTCCGAGACCGTTGCAGAGGTGTACCAGGACCAGCTGGCGCCCTTCCGACCTAACATATCCACCTACGAATCCGAAGCGCGTACGTCAAAGTACGACCCGGACCAAGACTCAGATTTTGGTCTGGAAGACACCCACAACCCCAGGGCCGGAATATCAGCGCACGGCAACAAATACGCGGTGAACTTTGCAGACGCCGGCGCCTTCACGGGAGAGGATGAACGTTTTGCCTACCGCCGGGCGGCCAGTCGGCTCTGGGAGCTATGCAGTGCCAGGTGGCACGCGCGTGAGGAGCCTGGGTGGTGGCGGCCACTCCCCGTAGAGGCCAGACACTGGGAGGGAAGGTCGGTGAGCAAACCGATAGGCCCAGGTACTCATCTGAATCATCGAATCGGCCTCGAGACGGATGCACATATGGGATCGTCGGTTGCATTGGACGAGCCGGCGGGTCTCGAACGCTTCAGGCTCGCTGAATTGAGGAAGGCAAGTTCCGAATCGGGTAATTGATTGCTACAAACGACAATTGAAGCTTCCTTTGTCCGCCCATATTTGCACGCCAAGACGCGCAAAAAAGAGACGATGTTACTCGAGACGTTCGATAAACTTTTGCATCGACGGATTTTGATATCGAGTTCGGACCCTTGCTGTCGGTTCAGCCGAGATATGGGTGCAGCGACAACCCCTGAACTCACCAAGGGATTCTAGAACTAGAATCTATCTAGACCTGATGAGGCTGGTGCATAATGGCACCATTTTCCTGCGTCGCGTTTTCACCAACACTCTCCATCATCATAACCACAGAAGACAAAAAGAAACCAGGGACGGTTGATTTTACCGCTAGAGTTGGTAAAATAGTACCCACTTGGCCGGCTTGTATCCAAAAGAGTCACGGTTCAAGTCAGACGAAGCTACTGCAATGCTTATGAGATGCGACGATACTAAGTGGGCAGATATTGTATGGGGCCTGCTTTCACTTTTAAAAGTCTAAAGGGCTTGACTCAGCTGATAAGGTGTCAATATTTTGACCTCAACACTTTTCTTTCTTTCTCTTTTTTTTTCCAATTTGAGTTTGCTAGCAAAACGTGTACATTGCATGGGAATCACGCGCTGTATACCAACGGGGTGCCTAGCCCATACCTACCTGGGTACTCAGCTGCTTTGGTTGCTTACTTTCCAAGCTCTCCCTGCCTCGACAAGTCAGCTTTTGATATTCGTATCTTGTAGCATCCCTGGGCTGTCTGGTCGATGTTTATTGTTTAACTGCCTTGGGGCAGCGCTTCGATGATTGGACACACGCCGATAATTTCGAACCATTTAAGTATTATTATACTTATTGCACGTGGTAGCCCTGGATAACTCCGACCTTTCCGGACTCAAATGGAATAATTCTCCTTGCTTTGAACAAAAAAGGATGACGAACATGCTATGGACATAGGCGAATTTTCTCCGTTATGGGCTACACGAATCGCGGCGGGCATTAGGACGAAAGCATCCTCACGGTATAACCTCACCCCATGGACCACGACGCCATAGCCCAAGAGAATCGCGGTCCTGCTTTTCTGGTCATCACCGGCGCGCTCACGTCGGTCGCGACCCTTTTCGTCCTCGCCAGGCTCTACACGCGAGCCGTGATCAAGAGGCTCGTGTTCCGCGAGGACTATATCGTCATTCTGGCCACCCTGCTGCTATGGGTGCAGCTGTGCACCTACTCGGTGGCGGTCCAGCACGGACTGGGGCGGCACCTCTTCGCCCTGACGCCCCAGGAGCGTGAGGCTGCACTCATGTGGTACCACCTGGCGCCGTTCCCGTCCGTCATCGCGCTCGGCGTGCCCAAGATCGCCCTGGCCATGATGCTCAACCGCGTCCTCTTCGCCGGCTTCTGGGCGTCGGCCGCCTCTTGGTTCCTGTCGGCCACGAGCATGGCGAATTTCGTCGCTGCCGATCTCATCATCGCGTTTCAGTGCTCGCCTATCAGGGCTGCCTGGATCCCGGACATTGCTGACGCGAAGTGCACTCCGGAGATTGTGGTTATTTGGTTCTCTATATACACGAGCGGTTAGAAAAACATTCTCCAAAACTGACATTGACCTGGCGGATGGGGTGTTTGCGTTCAAGGACTAACGTCAACTGTTTTATAACAAAGTATTCTCTGCATTCACTGACATATACCTTGTGAGTACTCTATAGTCTAGTATCTATCTCTTTGCTCTAGATGCAAATTTCTCTCTCTTTTCTTTCTTCCCCCCCCCCCCTCAAATAGAGGGGATGAGGGTTGAACTCGAAAAAAATTTCACGGGAAGGAAACTTTGCTGATGACGAATCAACAGGCATTGTGGCCGGCTTTTATTATCTTCAAGATTGAGACGAATAAGCCAAAGTCGATTGCGCTAAGTTTTGTACTTGGCCTTGGAGTTTTGTGAGTTGTGGAGGCTCTAGACAGACAATATCTGTAAACCGATGCTCCTAAACGTGTTTAATGTGCTGACAATCTATTCTAAACAACAGTGCATCCGCCGTCGCTGTATACAAGATGACTCTTTTGACAGCGTTGGAGAGTGCAGACCGTACCTGTATGAGAAACGTACTTCTTTTCACTGTTTTCCGACCCGTTTGAGGCAGTAAATGATCTAACTGATAGGTATATTAATGTATAGACGACGGTATAGACCTTTTGATATGGACACTGTAAGCAACACAGCCTCTGGTCATTTGTGCTATTTCCACAACGATATAAATTCTTGAGCTGACCCTGCGTCCCAGCGCCGAGGCAGCAGCGACTCTGATCGCATCCTCCATTCCGATGCTGACACCGATATACATAATGGTGGCGCGATGGATGCGAGGAGGCAGGTCTCGAGACCTAGATCGTGACCGTGAGGGGGACTCTGCCGCCGACTACATACAGCGCCTGGCGCAAGAGCGACTGCTCCAGCTCAGGAATCTCGACCTGGAGGCTGTCATTATTCAGCGGTCGTCCTTTAGGCGTCAGCACTCCAACCGACTGTGGAGTCCCACGAGGGCTGGGAACGTTCGTGGGGATAATAAGATTGGGGTGTCGATAGGTATGAATTTTACTAGAGACGGCTCAGGGCCCTCTGGCGCGTCGGGAGAGATAGATCCAAGATTCAATGAATCCACGGAATTGGCATAAAATTCATAATCGAATGAGGGAGAGTTCATTTGTTAGTTGCCTTCAGAGGATGGATAGGCGGCCCTATGGAGTGATGGGTTTGTATCTATCAACATAGACGCTTGCACCTACTCCAGAAAGCCACATATATGCGACAACGTGATTGAATGATGTCTGCTTATTGATTTAAAATGCTCCGATGATATCCCAAAGAAACTATCTAGGGATGCACATCTATTTTCCACGATGGTCGGTACTTGGACATATTCTCCAAGGGAGGGTGGGCTGTATGCACCAATGACGATCAAAGGTTTCGACGAACGGTAAAGTTGAGCAACCCCAGGATCCCACCTTGCATATTGCATCCAGTGTATTACAGAACAAGACGGCGGAGGGAGACACACCGCGGACACTGTCACGCTTGGTTTTTTGGGCCAGTCCTGATTCATAATCGAGAGATGCCCATCAGCAGTATCCATACTTTCCCCCTTCTTTTTTTTTGTTTCTTTTTTACACATTGCTTGAACCAAGTTCTGGTATTTTGTCAAGACATGACCTCCAAATCAACATGGGGATTCCAGGCTTCTTCAAAACCGCCCGACCTTCGAAACGCACAATTGCCTTGGTGGTGGCCGCCATCTTTGGCTACCACGTCTTGCATCGATACCAGCCACTAAATCAAGACATACTGCGGTCAAGTGCATGGAAGCACCATCCTGGACCTCTCGGGATGCAACAGCTGAACATGACTGAACGGGAATGCAGGGCTCGCTTCCCTGGGCTCGCGCAGTCCATCGACGACATTGTGGCGCAGGGTCCCTTCGAGGCCGTGGATACGGGCGATTCCGGGCCGCTCCAGGGGAGAATCAAGGATGGAAAGGTACGATTGCTGTGGTGCGGGTGTCCCGAACTGCGTATTCCCTGATTTCATTCTGCCACGCTGACCCCCAGAAAAACAGCTGTACATCATCAAGGCGCAGAGGAGGTCGGACTTGTCTGCAGAAATGCTGAATGTGCGTCACTGTAAAAATCAGGGTCGATGGAAATACTTTCTCTGTTTAGGCGGCTGTTAGGCAATATGGACTGAGCGACAGTTTTGCGAGGAACCGCAGTCTAGAACCGGCTCCCTCCACCAACTCCACCGCGCCATCGTCACGTCCCCCGAGCCGATCCAAGACACGGTATTCTCCCTCAACTTCCAAGACTCGCCCCTGAGCAGCGGCTCCAGCATGGGCTACAGCCGACCGGCAGACCCGCGGCTGCGTGGCGACGACGGCCAGCACTCCGACCGCCGCACGTTCCTGATGCCGCACTTTTCCTTCTGGGCCTGGCCGATCAACCACGTGCCGGGCGGGACGTTTGACGAGGCTGCCGCGGCCATCGAAGAGGTCGAGGCCGGCTACCACGACGTTGATGGTGGTGGGTGGACGAGCAAGACGGCCCGTGCCGTGTGGCGCGGCACTGTGAGGTTCGAGAGCGCGCTGCAGCCCGGCCTGCGCAGGAACCTCGTGCAGGTCGCGGCGCGGGCCGCCGCCGCCGGCGAGTCGTGGGCCGACGTGATGCCGCTCAACGATTCGACCGTCCTCGCCATCCAGGACTTTTGCCGGTACCGGTACGTGCTGCACACCGAAGGGGTGGCCTACAGCGGTCGGTTCCACTTCCTCCAGATGTGCCGCAGCGTGGTGCTGTCTCCGCCCCTGCTGTGGATGCAGCACACGTCGCACCTGCTCAGACCCGTCTTCTCCGCGTCGCTGCTCGGGAGGCCGCTGCCGGCGGGCGCGTCCGGGGCGCGGGCGTCCAGGTCCTGGCCCGTGTCGTTCTCGGCCGACGAGGCGAATATCGTGTTTGTGGCTCAGGACTGGTCGGACCTCCCAGAGACGGTGGCGTGGCTCGAGGCGCATCCGCGTGTCGCACAAGACATCGCCAGCAGACAGCGGGAGTTGTTCGTAGGGGGTGGTTACTTTAGCCCGGCTGCCGAAGCGTGCTATTGGAGATCTCTCATCAGAGGCTGGAGCATGGTAGCGCATGTTGATCCAGATATCTGGGGAACAAGATTAGGTACTCGGTTTGAGGTGTTTAGTCTCAAAGGAGAGCTGTGAGAGGGTATCACATGCCTAAAGGCAGTATGAGGTGCGGCAGTCTTGGAACAAACCATCCAGTCCAAATTGGTTTGTATGCAAATGGTTAAGTAGGTAGGTACCTAGGGAGTCAGTAAAGTGACATGATACAGACCGTAGCCAACAAAACAAGATATAAAATGGCCCTGATAGTCAATGCAAGACCGTCCACATGATAAACCGAGACTCCCAAACGCCATAGCATCTAATGCCGATTCCTCTAAACGCCCTTTAAAATGTAGATAATGGCGGATAAAACATCAAAGGCTGGTAACTCCGGGGGTCCATGCTTCCCCGATTCGTCTCATGTCGGCCGCGAACCGGCGACTTGTTATCTTTTTCCCTCCCTGACCTCCAGGGGGAGAATGTTCATCGGGCTCGTAGAAGGGGTTCTGGAGTAATCGAATGTAGGCAGTTTGCATGGCACGAAACACCTGTACGGGAGACGCAACCAACTATGCATCAGTATGAATGTCCTCCAGCAAGCAGCGACAAAGTCACAGATGAACAAAAAGTCCCCAGCGGGGTATGTAGCACGAGAAAAGACTCACAGGCTTCATCTCGCCATCCCTCAGCCCAACGGCGGAAGCGGCAGCCTTGGCCGCGGCGCCCGATTTCGCATCGCCAGCCGTGGTGCCGGCACCACCCGCGCCGAGACCGCCGACGACGCTTGCATCTATGCGGCGGCCGCGCATGTCAACGACCACGATGAAGCGCACGCCCGTGTTGGTCTCGAAGCCGTACGCGGCCAGGCGCTCGTCCACGGCGTGCAGCAGACCAAAGTCGCCGCTCAAGCCCGTCCCGCCGGCCGTATGGTGGCGGGCGCGCAGGTCAAACACGTCGAGCGTCGACGAGAGCAGGAGGCTGAATTGCAGCGGCGTGCGGGCCGGCGTCAGGGTGTTGGTCGTCGGGTCGTGCGAGGGGAATATGGAAATGTGAAGCGGGTTGTTCTGTGCTCCATGGTTTGGTCTGTCAGCGGTGGCTTCAACGGTGAGGGGCGCGCAGTGTGGCTTGGGGGGAGATCGCGTCTGCGAGGGTGGGATCGGTACATTTCTGCCTATGACGCCGAGGCATGCTATTGAGGGGATTGATGTGGCCATGGTGTCGACTGCAGTATTTGTTTTGATTCCGAGATTGTTCAGAATCGCATGCCTCACGCTACCGTCGGGCGTGCTCCGTGGGGCCTTGTCAAGACACTTGGTCGAGCATCAATGGAGAAAGAGAGAAGAAAAAATAAAACAAAAAAAGTTAAGGGTGCTTTCAAGTGTCGTCCGTGTTCGTCATAATTCATTGATCAGATAAACTGAGGCAAGATCCATTATCAGCTGTAATTACTCCACCTACTTGAGCTTTGTACTGTACCGATAGAAAGGTGGATGGATGGATGGATGGCCAGATCCCTCCCCTGCCTGACTAGTTCTAGTCTAGAGGTACTGTACTCAGAGGTGGTGGGGATCGGCATACCCTGGAGCTCGACGACGTGGGGGATGTCGCGCTTGGCTTTCTTTTCGTCCGAGAGTGCTGTCCATGTCAGAATTATACTAGATAGGTAAAGTCCGGCATAATACCTGACACTTTTAGGAACACAGCTCTAGACATGGAGTCAATTAAGTAATAACATGCGACTAAAAAGTCTTGGATGAGCTTTTTGGGATATAAAACAACTGCACTCATCACTTCTTGAATCAATATACAATTCAAAGCAGTCGAGTTGGTGCAAACACAATCAATCGCTCATAAATCATAAATCCATCCTTCATCCTACAAGTACAGTTTTACCTGCCAGCTCCGAGTAGGTTCCTTGTACCTGCCCAAAAAAAAGACCATGTCCCCACTTTTACAGCAGATCAGCCATTCACTCTCTGTCCCCTGCAAACGCCGCGTCGAGGTTGTTTTTACTGCCAAAAGCGCGAACAACGACGGCAGCGGGTTATTTTGTTGAAAATTTTCTTCAAAATTCAAATCTCCTTTGTGCAGGTCAAACTCGCATCCGACCTGTTCAATCGCTCCTCGTCTTGATCGCCAATTTTTCAGACGGGCGAAATTAAATTCCTGCGATTTTTTAGTTAAATTTAATTTTAAATCGCAAACGCAGCTCTTCCCTCCTGGACGCGTTCTTTAACAAGCGCGCGTTTCTATCTTGAGCTTAAATCACACACCCCCCGACCGCCCAAGGGGAAGGTGTCGTTGGACGGAATATCACCAGCCACAACAACAACCACCAAAAAAAGACTTCACAAAAAGTCATCGAATGCCTTCCCCGTCAGTATCGCGCGGCCGTGGCCGTCCTCGCAAGAGCGACGCTGGCGCCGAGGCTCACTCGGCCGGCGCCGCTGTCGACAGCACTCCCAAGTCGCGCGGCCGCCCTTCGACCCGCGCCCCCGGCGAGGCTGACGCAAAGGTCACCAAGTCTGGCGGCGGCGGCACTGGACGCCGCGGCAGACCACCCAAGGACGCCAACGCGCCCCCGAAGCCCCCCGGACCCAAGAAGGAGCCGTCCGGCCGCCCTAGGGGTCGCCCCAGACTCTATGCGCCCGGTGAGTCCCCCACCGCGCTCAAGATCGCCGCCAAGCGCGCTGCGGCCAAGAAGGACGGCCGGGGCAGGCCGCGCAAGAACGCCGGCATCGCGGAGGTCAAGAAGGCCGACAATGGCGAGGGAGATGACGATGACGAGGAGGAGGATGCCGATGCCGACGCTAATGGCGAGAACGAGGATGATATTGATGAGGGTAAGTCGCTTCCGAGTTGAGGTCGTTTCCCCGGTGATTACGAACAAAACGCATCATGAATGGCCCTTCTAAGAGTTTTCCCCTTTACCCTTGCGCCCCATCCCGTTTTATTGGTTAGTCGATTTTGTTTGAGGAGATGCTGAGACTTGGATATTCGCTCAACGCGTTCAGAACGGAGCTAATCATGCCACTTGTAACCTTTGCTCGCATGTGCAGAAGCCTTGAAGGAGGCCATCGATTCACTCCTCGATGAAAACTACTGATGCCCCAACCAAAAAGGCAATGGATATGAGCATGAGGGAACGTTTACTTGATCCATTCTCATCAATGGTCGCAAAATTCGTTCACGCATCTCTATCTTTAACATCAGTCTTTTGGCCAGTTTTGACTCTTTCTGGCCCCACCGTTTTTCTGCCTTCTCAATCTTTTGTATGCGGTTTAGGATGCTTCTGGTTCTTCCAATTTTTATTTCTTTTTCTGTTACTTTCTATTTGATGCGGCATTCGACAATGGGAAGATTACTAGGGAGCTGGCAGGCGCAATGGCTTGGGATTTTTTATTCTAGTTTATCCGAGAGAGGCACACAGGTTACAATGGCTAGCATAAAAGTCAGCCAAAGAACCAATACCAGACATTATGTGTCTAGCTCCGAACAAGAGGTGATATTTGATGTGCGCACCCCTATCTCTTCACCGACGAGAGCATGACAAGTATGGAAAACATCGGGGTAGCTTCTTTCTTTTTCATTCCTTTTTCCATTCCTCAAACTCCTTCTGGAGGTGTGTCTTGAGTTTACTGAAGGACATAAACGTCTCTGAACACCTCCAGCATTTCATATGTGGGGTAAGGTATGCCGAGCCATCCTTCCACCGCGGGTCCGTCTTTGCCAGAGGGAACTCCTCCAGCCTCACCAGGAACTCGGTGTTGAACGACGTGTAGTGGTGCGCTTTCTTCATGCTGCCTCCCACATTGTCGGGGGACATGAAGTGGACGTGCAGGTGGTTCATGCTCGGGGTAGCGTGGATGCCGACCTTGATGCCCTCCTCCCAATCCCTCCCCTTGGGCAGCTCATCGACGCTGTCGGGGTCGAGCAGCGCCTTGGTGCGCTCCCCTTCCGAGGCGCTCTCCTCGCCGTACATGCGCCGCAGCTCGCTGGCCACGATGCGCTTGAGGGCGACGGCCTCCTCGCGCACCTTTGCCAGGAACTCGGGGTCCGTGCTGAGCGCCGTGACGGGGTGCATCTTGCTGTGCGTCTCGGACCGGGGCAGGAGCAGCAGGTGCACCGATGACTTTGGGTAGAGGTCCCGCACGGCGACAAAGTCGTCGTTGTAGTAGATGATGTTGCGGAACGGCGGGAACGCCTCCGGGTCCTCGATGTACATGCCCAGCGCGTTCCTCGACGTGTACTTTTGCCGCAGCCGCTCCATCGTCTTGACCTTGTCGTCCGTCGTCGCGCCGGGTATCATATTTTGCCGCTTGGGCGGCTGCGAACGGCTCTGGACTGCTCAGGGGTGAGCGTGTGTGTGTATGTGCGTGTCAGAATTTTGTGTAAAAAAAAATAAAATAAAATAAAAATAAAAAGGACGTTGGTATTCCAACCAAGACCACTCCATTTTACTTTCTACGCGCCTGGACTTCAAACTTACCCACAATCTGTTGCATGAGCCGCTCGTGCCTCCTGGACTTCGGGTCGCTTCCATGGATCATCCATCTTTGATTATCTCCAAGGTCTGTTGCGTACAAGATCAATCAAGGGTCGTCTTTTTTTTTATTAGGGTCGCCGCCAGAAACCGAGGTAGGAAGAGATAGTTAGGAGTGAGTTTTGTATGTAGGGGACGTTGATTTCATGTCAGGTTTTCACCATCGACTGCATGTAATAGAAATATATTTTGGGTGTGTCAAATTGGGAGGCCTGGCTCTTTTTTTGTTTCTTTGTTTGTGATTCGGCCGGTCCCATCCATTTCCCCAGGGGACAATGCAACAGGCACGTTGGATGGGTGACGTTTACTACCAGCATGTTTGCTGCAATGGAATGTGAGCTTTTTGAATGGTTTGTTTGCGGTTGTTGCCTGAAGCGGCAAGTCACCAAGTCACTACCTAACTAACTCCTTGCACCCCCCAATCCAGGGTAGCATTCTTTTCCTTACTCCGTAGGTACCTTAACCTATCAACACACACCAAAGCATCGCCCATACCTCCCAAGCCCAGCGTGCGCTCGCCCTACACAGTGGATTGCCCTGTTCCGTTCTTAAGCGGGATGCTACGGCATTTTTCACGTAAGCACAGTAAGAGAGCACGAATCGCGTAAGCTTCCTTCCCCTTGAACCCCCACCTCAGTTTTGTCATAGACTGCCTAGGTAAGGTAGGTATTTGTTTTGCTATAAATGCATCATCTTTAGTTCATGAATCACATGCCAGACACTGGGAAAGCTAACTGTAGCTTCCAGGACCTCACCCGAATAAGCTATCAGGGTACACGTGGTCATGTACCTCGATCTTGACCCCAGATCCTCCCAAGCCCCAGGATATGCACCCTATGCGGTGTACGATGAGCCCCAAAAAACAACCTGAAAAAAGTAAATCAGATCTCTTGCGAACCTTTGACCAGAGTCAGTGAACTAGGATAGAGCTCTTGTGTTAATACTGTCTCATTACGACGCTAGTCCAGTTTTTCGAAGCTCGACAAGCATTTCATTCATTCCACATCCGAGGTACCGCTCCCCTGGTCCTCCAAAACTCATAGACTTCAAATAGACGAGCGCATACGCAGCAACAGAGGGACATATCAGCAGGTTCAGAAACACAAGATAACGAATGAAAGCAACGTGTTTGAGCCAAACAGGCGTGTCAAGGTCACTCTGACAAACTCAAACCGCCCTTGGATTATCCCTAGCAAAATTTACCCGTCCGCTCCTTTGATTTTTTGTGCCCCCCTTTGAAAGCGCAATTCCCAGCACAAAGTGAACGCCCAAAAACACAAACACATTCCAAGGTATAAACACTAAGCATGGCGACGACTAACCCCATTAAAGAAAACAACAAACGATTATAGCGAGTTTGGTAAACATGACAGGATGAAACGATAGAGAGAAAAAGGACCTACGCCGCTCCGTGACGTTGTAAAGAGATAACATGACGGTGTCGACAAGTCAAGAAGGCGAATACAAGGGGTGGAATGGAAAGCGGAGAATGATACGAGTTCCCTCGGCGCTCAGGCGTATTTGCTAGGTCTTCCGCGTCTCCGCTTGTTTGGCGGAGGCTGGTCGTCTCTAACGACCGCAGTTGGCTCCCCCTTAATAGCCGCCGTAGTGGTTGTCTCGATGGGCGGCGCAGGATAGCCGCCGGTGACGGTTTGTGGCGAGTCATGACCGTCTTGCTGCCCCGAAGGCAACGGTGGGTATGGAGACGAGTAATCGGTCTTCCCGTTGGACTGTTGATGATCAACCGCCTGTTGATCTTGTGGATGTTCCGGCGGTTGTTGGTGTTGGTTGTCTTCATCTGTCATTCCCGGGGGAGGCTTTGGACACCAATCTGGGATTTCATCATACATGGCGGCGGCGACGCGCCAATCCCCTAGCCTCATGAGCTCGTGCAGCTTCTGTTGCAGGAACTGAACGCCTTCCTCATAGCATCGCTGGTTGGGGTAGTAGGCCGGATCAGCAATGTTGTACTCGGTAACCATGGCCATGCGCTCCTCTTGAGGCTGCTCGTTGGTGCCTACGGTCGGCATCCGGGAGGCGACCCAGCGCGCAAACTCGTAGATCTGGTTCGGCAGCATGTGTGACTTGTAGTGCGCCTGCAATTGGAACACGCGCATCATCGCCCACACGGGCCCCGAGATGGTATCTTCGAGAATGCGCCATGCGGTCGTGAACCTCGCGCTGCAGATAAGGGCCATGACAGTGCCGTCTGGTGGGAACGTCGCCACGTTGAATTGTTGCGTGAGCTCAGAGAAGCAGTTAGTGGCCGTCGCGATAGCCTCGGTTTGCGCCAGCCACAGGTCAAGGTCGTCGGGACCCGACAGCAACACTCTCTCGGCCTCATACCTGAAGCGTGATTTTGATACCGAGTTGGGTGCAGTGGCGTTGTTGCCGTTGTGATGTTGTGTTTGCTGGTGCTGTTGTTCTTGCTGCTGCGACTGCTGAAGCTGCGCATGCGCCGCGGCCGATGCAGCTGCTATGACTGCGGCTGCTGATGACGAATCACTCGTGGCATCAGTTGCGACGGTATTATTGTTTGTGGAGGTGGAGGTGGAGCTGTTGTTGTTATGGTGATGATGATTAACTACCGCGTCAGACGCGACTCTTGTGGCACCGGTAAGGTTGTCATCATCGGCTTCGCCGTCGGCGTCGTGGTTCGGAGAGGTCGCATCGTCATCGGATTGGAGACTCTCCCTAAGAGCCTCTATGGGATCGCGCTCGTAGGTCGGGGTTGCAGTGGCCGGCGACTTGAGAGGCGTGGGCAGCGTAAGGCCGTGGGTAGGCATCGGGAAAACCCCGCCGGCGAGTGGAATCCTCAAGTTTTAAAATGGCGTTTTGACACAATTGAACGAGATCCAGGTCGAGATCCTGGAGCTCCAGTCCCCATTGATTTTTTGGTGGGTCGGAATTTGACAGAAATAGCAGTAAAACTGCTGCTCAACCTTGGAAAATACTGACAAAGAAAAAAAATCAAGGTGGGTGCTGCTGGAGCCTTTCTTTTTTTGCGGGAAACAAGGCGCGAAAATGGAGTCGGGGGTCTGGGTAGGTAGGGGAAGGTAAGGTAGGTGTGGTGTAGTGTAGTGTAGTGTAGGTTCAGTGTTTGGCCGATTGATTTGATTTTTTGGTGTCACTTTGTTGAATTGTAGCTAGGCTGGTACCAAATACCGTAGACTTTTTTTTCTGTTGCGCGCGGTCCTGGACGAACGTAAGCGGTAAGATGTTTGGTTATCGAGAAAGACGCGCCTCGAAGTTTCGCGTGGGGTGTGTGCGCAGTAGCCCTTTCAATCTTAGTTCTGTCTTTTTTTCTCTCTCTTTTTTTCTATTATTATTATGGTATTATTTTTTTTATCCCCCTGTACAGTCTTCCCTTCTCTTGATCCTCATTCGCGATGGCGTTGCCGTAGCCCGTAGGGCCCTGACTGGTTTCCTTTGTACTGGATCGTGCCGTAATCTAACGGATCCGGCCAGAGTTGGAAAGCACACACCAACACCGGGGCTGGAATTCAAAGCCAGGGGGTGCCCCTGCAACTGTTGAGCCGTGAGCCAGACGCGGATCATCTCCAGCAACGTCGCTTTTCAGCGGATGTACTCCGTACTGTACTGTACCTTAGCTGTACCTGCGAAGATGGGTACTGGTTTGGATCATTCAGCCAATTACCTTCCAGTTCATTTCCCGTCTGGACTTTGAAGAAAGGGTGACCAAGGCGACGCACGTGCGCTTCTGTTGCAAGTACCGTATGTAGCACACACACACAGTGGGCAAAGCCTCAAATTCTCCCACGTTCCAGGCTGGATTTTAGGCGGTAAAGCACAGACAAATGCCAGCTGAGGTACCTAGAATGTTGCTGTCTACCGGAAGTGATGGAGGGAGCTTTTCTTTTAGTTCCTGCTCTTTTCTTCCTCTTCTTTTTTGGTATCCGATTTTTATTCCGTGTAGAAGAAATACAGGTAGAAATAAAGCTCTTTTTGCACGCTTAGTATCATACATCCCTACCGTTTAAACACGCGTGGGAAAGTAAATGGATTTTCTATGTCACAAGTCAATTAATTGGCCACTTTTGCACCGTCGAGTCGTTGCTGTCATGGAGGGGCGAGCCTAAAAACATGGCTAACCAACCAACCAACTTGCTTTGCTTGAATTCAAGAACTCGTAAAGTCGGAACAAGAAAATCGATTGATTGTCTCTACCAGTCTAATCTTTGATTGCCTTCGCTCATCCCCTGCAACCTATCTAGGCAGGTTATTATGGTAAAAAAGGGAAAGGAAAAGAGCAACAGCTCTGCCGCCCCGAGTAAAGCATCTGCATCCACCTCTAAAGCAGCGCCTGCAAAAGCAACAGCGGCGGCAAAACCTAAGAAAGTACCGGCCGAAGATGATTTTATAGTCTTCACCAACTCCACCAAGGAGGGAGGCGGCAAACGGCGAGGCGGAGGTGGTGGGGGAGGGGCAGGAGCAGCATCCTCAAGTGCAAACAACGAGGAAGGCGGTCCCCCGAAGCCTACAGTCAAACAGATCATCGGCGGTGCCTCGTGGACGGGAAAACTACCCGTTAATCTGCTATCGGAGCATTGTCAACGACAAAAATGGGAGAGGCCAGACTATGATACTGTAAGAGGGTCCTCCCTAAATGAATATTTGTTTTATTACGATAATGTCACTTGTTCACTGACACAACCTACTTCTTTTTTTCGGCTCGTGGTCAGCGCAAAACCAAAGAGGGATTCTCCGTCTTTGTCCGCCTTAGCGCTAAAAACCCAAAGACTGGCGAGATAACTCGTCTAGAGCCCTTCAAACTTCCTCCCAGCCATGTCCACCTTGCGTACAAGGAGACGGCGCTCGAGGCCAAGCACTTTGCCGCCACGTACGCCCTATTTCGTGTTTGCAGCATGAAGAATATGCACATGACCCTACCTCCAGACTATCGCTCATTGTGGCGGGACGAATTCCAGGCGCTCAAGAAGGAGGACGTCAAGGAGGGCAAGGGTTGGATGTACGAGGCGGATCCCTTCGCCGCCCTGCGTGAGAGGGAGGAGGCCAAAGCAGCTAAGGAAAAGCTGCGTCTGCAACAACAGGCAGTCAAGGAGAAGGCCGCAAGCCTGCCAGGTGCCGCCGGGCTTGTGCTCCGCAGTAATGCGACAGGCTCCGGCTCTGGGGGTGGTGGTGGTGGCGGCGGCGGTTTCAACCCCATGAAAGGATGGACGACAGCACCCAAAATTGAGATGGGCAACAAGACTCGTACGCACATCGAAGGCCTTCTGCGCAGAAAGTGCATATGGAACCCCCACGGTGTGGTCATGGATCCGGCACAAAAGTCTGCTGTGGTCAAGAACCTACGAGAGCTTGGTTTTCGTGAGAGCCACGTGCAGGAGGCTGTCGAGGAGTGCAAGGACCGCGAGGAGACTCTCGAGTGGCTACTCATCCACGTGCCAGAAGATGACTTGCCGCGGTGGGCACTACCTGAGAGTTACACTGCTGGTGTCACCGTAGGCGCTACAGACCTCAGAAGGGAGGGTGCTATCAAGAGGCTTTCACAGTCTGGGTACTCTGCTGAGCTGTGCAAGAAGGTCTTTGACGACAATAATGGTGACGAAGGGAGGGCCGCCGAGGTTCTCCAGGAAATCTTACTGACGAGTGGCGCTGTCGATGGCGATGCTGCCAATGGCGGCAAGCAAACAGAAGATGATGCCTTGGAAAGCTGGAGAGAACCGGACGAGATATGGATTGAGGAGATGAAGAGCCTCGAGTCTGTCTTTGGAGAGCTCTTCACAAGACCCAGCCCAGATGTCTGTCAAATCCGAATCCTGGACGTCGAAAACGGACCAAACAAGAACATAGAAACACACCTTCAGTTCCGCAAGTCTCCGAATTACCCTAACCAGCTGATACTATCCATTGTGGCAAACCTCCCCGCGTACATCAAGCTCAGCACTATCAAACAGGGACTTGCCTACATGCAGGAGTCGCTCCGGGGCGAGGAGATGAAGATATACTTCATGGTGTCGTGGGTACAAGAGTCGATCAACTCCATCATCGAACGTCCAGGCCTGCTCCGCGATATTGCGGCAGTATCTTCAGCGGCTTCGGAAGAGAAGACTACCTTGTCTACACAGACCAGAGCTCGGCGGAAACAACAACGTCGGCCAAAGAACATTGTGTGGACCCCAGACAGCGCGAGCAAGAACGAATGGATCAAGCGACAAGAAACTCCAGAATACCGCAAGATGTTAGGTCAACGTCAAAAGCTTCCCGCATGGTTGCTACGAGACGAGATTGTGCGCACTGTCGCAGAGCATCAGGTTACCATCATCGCAGGTGAAACCGGTTCCGGTAAATCTACCCAGTCGGTCCAGTTCATCCTCGACGATCTCTACGGCAAAGGCCTGGGACATGCTGCCAATATACTTGTCACCCAGCCTCGACGTATCTCGGCACTTGGCCTGGCAGATCGTGTCAGCGACGAACGCTGCTCCCAAGTTGGTCAGGAAGTCGGTTACATAATTCGTGGAGAGAGCCGGACAGGTCCAAAGACGCGCATCACCTTTGTGACCACTGGTGTTCTCCTCCGCCGCCTGCAGGTCTCAGGGGGACGCGTCGAGGATATTGTGGCATCTCTCGCCGACGTCAGTCACGTAGTCATAGACGAGGTTCACGAACGCAGTCTGGATACGGACTTCCTGCTGAGCATCATCCGCGATGTGCTCAAGCAGCGTCGTGACCTCAAACTGGTGCTCATGAGTGCCACACTCGACTCTGCCACGTTTGCCAGCTACTTCGTTAAGGATGGCATTCGCGTTGGTCAGGTCGAGATTGCTGGTAGGACATTCCCAGTAACTGACTACTACCTAGACGACGTGATCCGCATGACGCAGTTCGGCACTGCAAACATTCGAGCAGACGCCGATCCAGTTGCCAAGGCAATTCAAAACCTCGGCACTCGCATCAACTACAACCTGCTCGTCGAGACGACCGAAGCCATCGACAACGAGCTGTCTCTTGCCCAGAAATCGGGAGGTATTCTCATTTTCCTACCAGGTGTAGCCGAAATAAACAGGGCCTGCGGCATGCTACGGTCCTTGAACTGTCTACACGTCCTCCCGCTGCACGCCTCTCTTGAGACAAAAGAGCAACGCAAGGTCTTTGTCCCGCCGCCCTCCGGCAAGCGCAAAGTTGTCGTGGCGACCAACGTGGCTGAGACTTCGATCACCATCGACGACATCATCGTTGTCGTGGACACGGGCAAGGTTAAGGAGACGAGCTATGACGCTGCCAACAACATGCGTCGGCTCGAGGAGACCTTTGCATCCCTGGCCGCTTGCAAGCAGCGTCGTGGTCGTGCGGGTCGTGTTCAGGCCGGTGAGTGCTACAAGCTGTACACGCGCAAGCTCGAGTCCCAGATGGCGGAGCGCCCGGAGCCCGAGATGCGCCGTGTACCGCTTGAACAGCTATGCCTTTCAGTCCGCGCCATGGGCATTGCCGACGTCAGGGGCTTCCTGGCCCGCGCGCCGACGCCGCCAGAGGCTGCCGCCGTGGAGGGTGCCATCACCATGCTGCGCCGCATGGGTTGTCTCGACGGCGAGGAGTTGACTGCCCTCGGTCGACAGCTTGCCGCCATCCCGGCCGACCTGCGCTGCGGGAAACTGATGGTCTACGGTGCCGTATTCGGCTGTCTAGAAGACTGTGTTTCCGTTGCCGCCCTCCTGAGCAGCGGCCGCGGCGTCTTCGTGTCACCGCCGGAAAAGCGTGACCAGGCTAGAGAGGCGCGTGCGAGGTTTGCTGCCGGCGACGGCGACCTGCTTACAGACCTACGAGCCTTTCAGGCCTGGGACGCCATGATGCGTGACCCGTCAGTCCAGCAACGCCAGGTCCGCAGCTTCTGCGACGACAACTTCCTCTCCTATCTCACTCTTTCCGACGTTGCTTCGGCCCGCACACAGTACTTGGCGTCGCTCGTGGAGCTTGGTTTGGTCCGCCCTGGAGACGCTGGCTACTCCAATCGTGGCCCTCCTCCGCCTGCCTCCGATGGAGCCGCTTCCAGCAAGTATCTCCTCCGTGCCCTAACCGCCTCCGCATTTGCACCCCAGATCGCCCGCATTCAATACCCGGACAAGAAGTTTGCGGCTTCCATGTCTGGTGCCGTCGAGATCGATCCCGAGGCCAAGACGATCCGTTATTACAACCAGGAGAACGGCAGGGTGTTTGTGCACCCGAGCAGTACTTTGTTTGACAGCCAGGGGTTCTCGGGCAACGCCGCGTTCCTGTCTTACTTTTCCATCATCTCAACCTCCAAGGTTTTTGTGAGAGACCTGACCCGTAAGTCTTATGACCTGTGCACCCTCTCCTCTTCGAAATCCACCACCCCTAGGCCCCATATATGCACGCACGGTTCTGCGATACAACCGTCACTAACGAACACGGACTTTCCCCCTGCTCGTCTTAGCCTTCAATGCATATACCCTCCTCCTCTTCGCGGGTGCCATCGAGTTGGATACGCTGGGCCGCGGGCTCGTGGTGGACGGCTGGCTGCGGCTACGCGGATGGGCGCGCATCGGTGTGCTCGTCTCGCGCCTCCGTGGCATGGTCGATGATGTGATAGCTCTCAAGGTCGACGACCCTTCTCTGGACCTTGCGGATAATGATATTATCAGGGCGGTGGTGAAGTTGATTGAATTGGATGGCATGGATGCGTAAAGAGGTACTACCATCATAGCACGGAATAGACAAAAGTTTGATATGTACCTTGTCTACTTGTTTTCGTCGAATTCAATACGTCAACATACATTCTGTTCACAGAAACCACCATGACAATCAATCCTGATATCACGCAGTATCGACATCACCTGGCACAAAAGCTTGTACAAAATCATCTTGATTAGCGTCGCGGTCCCCAATAGAGATTGAAAACTATATACGTCATCCTATAGTTCAATCTTGCCACAAACCACTTGGCTGTGACTTTTTCTGCCGAGGATTACGCCACACCGATCGTGTGCTCTTTCATCCACTGCCGAGCGAAGGCTGTCAGTCATGCACTAGCAATGATCTGATTAACGTGCCCATACAGCTGGGCCTTGCGTCGCCTTTCCAGTTCTCCTCGTCCGACCGCTTCCGCCAGTCGAGACTCGCCCACCGCCCGCTCTTCCGACTCGCTGCACGATCTCCATCGTCGCTGATCACATTCGTGAACCGATCCTCCCCTCGTGCGTCGTTTCGTCGTCAGATCACAAAAGCGATAGAGGTCCGGCTACCACGCAGATCATCCTACCGAGGTGGATCTTACTGGGCCCGACATTTAAATCTCTCTTCTCAAGGGTTGGAGCTTTAAAGCAACCATTCAGACCCTTCTTTCTCTCCTGCATTAATATCACGTGTAGCGTCTTTTTTCGCATACTAGGTAAATGGGCTGGAGCTTTCAAGCTACCATAGGACCCTAAATGCTCATGCCAAAAACGTCGAGCATGCTCCACGTCAACATTAAAAAAATCCTAATAAAACGCCAGGGGGGAGGTGTAGTGGTATGGGTTTGGGGGGATTCCAAAGCCAACAGCGACGTATGCCGTGTTGTGCGATGTTGTGGGGGAATTGGTGTGTTTGATAACGAGAGTGGCGTTGATGCGTTCTCTTCGTAGGAGGGGTTTTTGGGGGTAGCGGCCAAGTGGCCGAAATACACATTGGGCGATTTTCTTGCCCCGTGTTTTCATACGCTGGCAAGGGGTCGAAATAGGGCTGAAGTTCAGCGCTCCCTTTAGTCGAACATGCCATGGACATCTTACATGTCCATCGACTCGCCACCGTTGGCAAAGCTGAACTGGTTTTGTTGCTGGCCGCCGCTTGGGTTGCCAAAACCAAAGGTGCCATTGGGACCTTGAGCCGGTGCCGCGTCGTCTGCGTTCTCGTCGTCATCAGAGAAGTACTTCTCGATGATGTTGAAAGCCTTCATGTAAATCTCCTCGTTTGCGTTCGTCTGGCACTCGTGGATCTTCTCCATGCCTCCGCACTCCTCGATAAACAAGGCGTAACGGTTGATGGAGTCCTGACCCTCGCCGGCGGCCTGCTTGTCAAGGTCGCCAACCTTGAGGATGTTCTCAAGGCCGTCAAGAGCAACCTGGATTATCTTGTTGTCGGGGCAAGACAAAAGGTCGCACAAAGGCTTGATGCAGCCCTGAGCAACCAGAAGCCTGATCTGGTCAGGCTTCTGCAGACCACCAGAAGTAGCGTTGCTGATAGCCCAGCACGCCTCCTTCCTGGTCTTCAGGTCGCCGTTCGACAGGAGGTGGATGAGCGGGGGGATTATGTTGGCGTCAACAACAGACTGTATCTGCGCTGAGTTACCAGCGGTGATGTTGGAAATGGTCCAGCACGCCTCCTTGCGGATGCCCTCCTTGTTGGATCCAAGCAAGGAGAGCAAGCATGGCAGAGCACCGCAGTTAATGATGACTTGCGTCTGCACATCATCGCCGGTGACAATGTTACCGACGGAGCGCAGAGCCGGGGTCTGGACCGAGGTGGACGCGTGCATGAGCAGCTCGACAAGCCTTCTGGGGATACCGGCCTCGATAACGGCCTGGATCTTATCGTTGGAGCCATCCGAAAGGTACGAGATAGCCCAGCATGCATCAATCAAAACCTCGTCATCGAGGGAGTAGACAAGTTTGGCGAGAACAGGGAGGGCCGGTGCGATCTAGATTCATGTCAGTCGGTGGTTGGCCAATCAAGTATGGCATGACTAAGACTAAAAGGGAACATACCGTTGTCCAATCGGGCTGAGGAGTCTTTCCACGGCAGAAGTTGCTCAAAGTCCAGGTGGCATTGCGAAGCATGCTGAGCTTGCGGCTGTCGCCAAGCAAATTCAGCAGGGGCTTCAGTGCGCCACAGCTAAGGACGTAATCACGGCATTGCGGACTGTCGCCGGCAATGTTACCCAGAGCCCAGACGGCCTGTTCGCGCACATCAGGCTCAGGGCTGCCGAGAAGCTCGACAAAGATAGGGACTGCACCGGCTTCGATAACAACTTGTGTCTGTGTTGCTGAGCCGCTGGCAATATTGGTCAAAGCCCAGGCAGCCTCGAACTGCACAAGGGTGTGTGGCGAACGCAGAAACTCGACGAAACGGCTGACAACACCAGTCTTGATAACTTCTTCTATCGGAGGGTTTCGCTCCTTGGACAAGAGTTTTCTGAACTTGGTTGTTGCCTGGATCTGAGCATCAATTGATTCGGAAAAGACACCTTGTACCATCTGAGGGAGATCCTCGTTAAGCTAAAGAAGATGATGTTAGCCAAATATACGTAGTAACAAGGTGAGCAGCGCTTGCAATTGGATGATCGTGCTCCCTTGTGCCAAACCTCCCAGAGTCAAAAGCTTATAGGAACCAAATGTCCAACTCAGAAAACCGACAGTGCATAACAGCATCATGGTGTTGAGTGGCAATAAAAATGTTCCAAGAAACTCCTTGACACAAAGCGGTGAGGCAGGCAGAAGGTGCAAGGTAAAAAAATCGATTATGCCCATATTGGTTTTAGTAAAGTGTCGTGCATACCTGAGACTCGGTCGGAGCGGTATCATCGTCGCTGTCAGGAGCAGCACCGAGCGAAGCACCAGGACGGTCGGCACCTGTGCCAATTCCTCTGCGCTTGGCAAGGTTTTCCTCGCGCTTTGCCTTCCTGATCTCGACTTGTTGCTCCTCTCGGCGGCGGCGGAGCTCCTCGGGCTTGAACGTGTTCTTCGCCTTGAATTGAGTGCGCCTGTGCTCTGGGATGTAGCGCTCGGCCATGGTTGCGGTCCTGTGGGATGGAAGTTTGTTATGAGGGACTAGTTGATGCTACTGAGGGAGGGGCGCAAATAGATAGGGCGCTCGCAGGACCCTGCAACGGCGGGGTAAAATCTGTGAGAGGCGACTAAATAAGATACTGCGAAAACTAGAATGGCAGGTTCCTGCGTTGATCGTAGAACCAGTGAGGAAGCACAAGTGACTTTTTTTCTCGTCAAAAGAGAAAGAAGTGTTGAATAAAAAGTCTTTTTTTTGTTTGGTAGGGGTGGGTGGAAAAGTAAACGAAGAAGAGATTGAAGATTTCGAGAAGGGTTGCTCCGGCAGAGACAAGTCAAACATCATTCCTTTCACCCAAACAGTCAAGTGTAATGGCCTGAGGCATCAAAACTGCCCCGCACCAATCTCTTCTATTGGACCCATTCCATCCAAGGGGGTGGCCAAATGGAGACATTTTGGGCACCAACAATGTCCGCAAGGCAAGACATTGACGACTTTTTTTTCCCTGTCTTTATCTTTGCAAGAGTATATGTAGTTTGGAAAATGTGTCTCATGAATACTATTAATTCAGATGATTTGATGGTATCTGGGGCTAGAATGGCTCTCATATAACGGGTATGGCCGACTGAGATGCGGCTCCAGACTGGGTACGGAAAATTGTCGCGCTGTGATGCTATTCGACAATCTGATCCATCAGACTAGACTCGTCTCGGTATTTCACACCTGCAAATTGCGTCCACATTGAGTGCAATCTTGCTACTAAAACTATTTTGTAAGTGCAATTGATAATTTGCTCCCTCTTTCTGCAGGTTGACTCGAGATTGAAATAGAGTCTAAAAGTGAAATTACATGCTACTACGTACTTCCATTGCTGTCCTAGCAACGTTGCGCACTCCTTGGGCAAAGACACAGAGTATCGCTGTATACCTACGAACGCAGACAGACACTCAATGGTAGGGTACCTAGGCACCTTAGCTACCCCTTGCTAGGTACCTACCTAGGTACCTTTCCTACTTCGTAAGGTAGGGTCGCTTACGTCGTACCTAGAATATTTTGCTTGCCGGCATGAGTGGTTCGTACCAAGTGCTACGTAAAAAGGACTGAATGCTTGTGATAGTGGGGCAACTTTACCTAATAGAGAATACTAGTCTAGTCTAGAAAGAACCCTTCGGACCAGAGATTGTCAGACAAAGAAAGCATTGACTCCAAAAGGATGGTGCACGTAAACTTCAACATCAGGTGATTGCGCGATTACAGACCTCACTTAGTTAACGCGTCTCAGGTTCCCCCGCTTTGGCAACTTGCTTCTGACGCGACCTTCGTGACTATTCTTGTATATTGAGGATTTGCTTCCTTTGTTTCGCGTTGTATACTTAATTGAAGATCCCCCGCTCGATAATGCTATTTAACTCAGCTCTTCTCTCCATACTCACTCATTTTGCCATTTTTCAACTGGCGCCACGTTGATCTGAATTTCCCAGCCAGCCGGCCTTGCATACCTAAGGTACTTTACCTTACCTACCCAGATCACAACAACCATGTCAATGCCCAGGAAAGCTCAAAATGCCGATGTGCCCCCACCGCCACCAAAAGGGTGCGAGACTATCAAGGATATTCTGGATGGTGAGATTCCGGTAGGGGAATTGATTCAGCTTTGTGGCGTTGTCAAAGACTGCCGGCCACCAATAGCCACTAAAGGAAAAGGTAAGCGCTGCAAAGTATCGCGTGCTTCCTAACAATTGTGTGTGTATCATATAATGTCTGCGAAGCATCGCTAACATCACCTGCAAGATTACAAAATGACCGTCGCTGTTTTTGATAAATCGACCGAGGAGGAAGGAACGTCCATCGAAATCAACATTTTCCGTCCGCTAGACCAAATGCCGGAACAATTCAATGCTGGTGATGTTCTCTTGGCCTTTGGCGTAAAGGTAAGATTTACTATTAATTCCATATTGAACGTTGGATTACATGCACTTGGTCATTCGAGCATGAAACTGATACATTCATGCAGGTTCAATCTTGGCAAGGGAACATCAGTATCATCTCCCATAACAACAGCTCCTTGCACGTCTACTCGAAAGACTTGCTCCCCAGGCCTTCGGACAATCGGTCAGCATCCATAGCGCTTAAGGCAAACCCCAAGTTTCGCGGCCGCTTGCCTTCTGAGAAGGACCATGCGTATGTCTCGTATATGTATCACCATCTCGACAAGGACAACATCCCGGATCAAGAGAGCTTCCAGGTTGAAGCGAACCAGTCTATGAATATCAGGGACAAGTTCAGCACCCTCGAAAATATTACCAACGGCAGCTTCTATGACCTAATAGTGCAGCTGGTGAAGGATCCTTATGACATGTACGGGACTGTTACATGCTATGTCACGGACTATACCACAAATAGTCGCTTCTTCAACCAGACTACGGATGGCAAAGGTCGGGGTGGCCCCGAGAGAGACGACGACCCATACGGCTATACCGCAAAGTTCCAGACCAACAAAATCGAGTCTGCCTCGGCATGGCCCGGCCCCTATGGCCAAATGTCGATGCAGCTTACCTGCTGGGATCCACACGCTTCGTTTATCAAAGACAACAAGCTTGGCGCCGGTACCTGGATCCGGTTACAAAACGTGCATATTAATCCTGGCAAAGATGGAAATAACTTGGAGGGCTTTCTGCGTGAAGACCGGAAATACCCAGATAGAATCAAAGTCGAGATACTTGACGTCAACGACCACCGTCTCAAAGATGCTCTGCGTCGCAAGCAAGAATACGAGAAACCAAGTAAGCGCAAAACTCCGCACGACTACAACGCTCGAATTGCTCAACAAGCTCAAGTACGGCAAGGACCCCATCCTACTCGGGGAAAGGAACAGCGCCAGGGGGATACACCCGCCGAAAACAGTAATCAGCGACGAAAGAGGTCGCGGGCGCAGAAGCAAATGGCTGCGGAACTCGAGCAGAAGCGCAAGGATGAGGAGACATTAGGCCTAAACAATCTAAGTAAGTCGAAAAGTTTTTAGATCGCCAGCTGATGTCCTTCAGACTATTGACCAAGCTATTCAAACCCCCACACAGTCAGGTGCGAAAACTTGAGCCAGGAGGCAAGCCCAATATCGAGACTCCTGGAACCCGTATACTACGAGACGAACATCAACGGCCAAGAGATCCGATTTCAGATCCCCTTTACCAATGTCAACTACCGTACAAACGTGCGTGTGGTAGATTTCCGCCCCGAGCGACTCGAGGAATTTGCCATACGCCGTCCCAGGTCCCGATATAGCGGTGACATTAGTGATGACAGCAGCGTGTCCGACCCGGACTATGACGAAGACTCGTCCAACTGGGAATGGTGCTTCTGGTTGCAGGTGGAGGATGCCATGGCCTTCAAGAACCGGGGTAAACGGTCTGAAGAGCGCGTCTGGGTGATGGTGGACAATCTTGCCGCGCAATGCTTGAATTTAGATGGTGCAGTCGAGTAAGTAATTGCCCGCCTCAGAGTCTTGTTTTCCAGGAAAGTACAAGCAAAGATCAAAAGGGAAACTTGGTTGTTAACCTCACTCTAAGCCTTCGAGAAAATCAAGACAGGTTGTCGGCTCTGCGGGAGAAAATGTCTACCCTTTGGGGGAACCTTGAAGCACTCAAGCGAGAACAGTCAGAGAGTCGTCACGATGCTACAAGGCGCAGAAACCACCTTGCGATGCCGCCGCTCAACTCCCAGGGAAATGATAACCCGGGGGCAGGCCTGATGAAGGATTTGTGCAATGAGCCCTTCTCCTGCTGCATAAAGCAATACGGTGTCAAGGAGAAGACGGATGATCCGAAAGAAGCTGATGCTGGCCCAGGCAGGAAGTGGGTTCGTGTGTTTGCATTGTTTGGGACCAAGATCTGTGCTTGAATCGGGAGGTGCTAGATGAATTTATGATCACTTGTTCTTTTTTGGTCTAAGTTAAATATGTGTTGTTCATGTCTATTATTCGTGACCTCATGGCAGGGCCATGGCCACATCTCTCTAGTCCATTCTACCTATATGGTCTATTCCGTTGCCATTTGGCGACCATTATTATTTTCCCCTCTATGCGGTGACTGTTGAACCCGCCTAAAAGCCTTTCAACCCCCAAGGCTGTTTTTTTTTTTTTTAAAAAAAAAAAAAAAAAAGGAAAAAAGGAAAATAGAAATTAAACATTGTGTATCAGGTGTGCGCCCAGTTAGACCTTCTCCTCAATCTCAGACTTGGGAAGGGGGCTAGGCCTGGCCCCAAACGCAAAGATGCCAGAAGCAAGAGCAAGAACACCGGCCCACGCCTGCGCAGGCATGAAGCCATTACCACCCCCACGGGCGGCGGCGTCGACAATGCAGGCGGCGATGGGCGGGCCGACGAGGGTGGCCAGCGCGACAAAGACGCAGAGCATGCCGTAGCGGACGCCGAGCCTCTTGGGGTCCGGGGTGATGCTGATGAGCGCGCCGGGCCAGATGCTCTGTGAGGCGCCGTTGACGATTCCGAAGCCGACGGCGAAGATGTACATGTCCATGGACGACCTGGCGGCTATCCAGGCCAGGATCGACGCGCCCACCAGGAGCGCCGTGATGGCAAACATGTTTACGGGCCCGAGGACGCGGGGGAAGCGGTCTGCGATCATTCCGGCAAGGGGGCGGATGGGGATGCCCACGGCCGAGTTGATCATGAGGAGGGCCACGCATGTGGTGGGGGACATGTGTGCTACTTGTTGGGCAATTACGGTCAACTGTGGTGGTGATGGTCAGCTTGCTTGTCCTTTTTCTCCCATAGGGGGGGGGAACTAAAAATGGGGGTTGGTACTCACATAAAAGAAGCCAAAATACAGGGCAATGAAGAACAGAAAAGAGCTGGCGGCAAGGCACAGAAAGGCCCGCTCGCGCAGTGCCCCCAGGTCGATGAGAGGCAAAGATGACTTGTCATCTGCAGCTGCATCGGCAGCCTGCTCCGGTTGGGGCTGCTCGCGAGGCCTAAGGAGAACGACGCCCACGGAGCAGAAGATCAGGGCTACCAGTGCAGAGCATCGGACAGCCCAGGCAAAGCCCACTTGAGGAATCAGGAGCTGGACCACGGCGGGAAAGACGATGCTTCCCACACCGGTGCCAACTGTTGCTGAAGCCACGGCCACACTATCAATCAGAAGTCTTGTCAGCTGTGTTCTTGATATGATGCTCGGAACTTTGCAGCACGATATGCCCTCCCAATGATATCAACTCCATCCTCCACACTGCTAGCCCTCGATCTGACGGCAACAAAAGCAAGCGAATTCTATCAAAACATGGAATATTATACTTACGACCGCTTGCTGTCAAAATAAGAGTTGACAACCGTCAACGTCGGCGTCGTAATCAAACCGAGTCCCAAGCCAGTGCAAAGACCCTGAGCCAGCAGGATCTGCCAGTACTGGACCGCCCAGCTTGTAGCCAAGGTGCCGACCACCACGAACACGGAGCCAACCGAGACCGTCGACCGGATGTACCCGGCGTCTGCAAGCCTGCCCGCGACGACGCAGAGCGCGTAGGCCAGGAACGTCTGCACGCTACCGACCCAGGCGATCTGGCTACCCGGGAGACCGAGGTTGCTGACGTAGTGCAGCTGGTACATGCCGAACGTCGCAGGGTAGCCCCATCCGACGGCGTTCATGAGGAAGCCAGCGAGGACCTGGGCCCAGGCCACAACGCCTCCGTCTGGGCATTGTGGCGCGGCCAAGGGAAGCTTTGCGGTTGAAGAATACGGGGTGCTTGCGTTGCTAATGGTGAGTATGGGGTATGGGCTGGTTGCTTCACGGCCAGCTGTGTCGTCCTCCGGGGCTGAGACAACGACCACGACGGGCGTGTCATCCTTCTTGCTTGTCAAAGTCATTCTTTTGATGGATAAGGGGAGATTGAATGCACGCAGAGTACACCAACTCGGGTTCTTTTTATTATGATGGGAAAGATCCTTTACGGATGAAGATTAGATGATATAAGAGTGCTTGTTTCACACAAAAGCTCAAACCAACCCCCAGAGACGCGGGATCAAGACCTATTTATACCATCAGACGCTTCGCAACACCTTGACCGCATGGCATCCATGCCTTTTACCCACGAGGACGATGGCATCGTGAACTCTCCATCAAGGTCTCCATATTTTTGGATTCTAGAAGCTAGCGGAGCCGTTCTCGGAGCACTGCTTGATATCCGCCGCGGAATGGTGGGAGGGACCAGGGTCTAGGTCCGGGCCTGGGTTTGGCGGTACTTCGTACTGCATCGTGAATCTATTTAGAGTTAAAGAGCAAGTCAGGAACAAAGAGAGAGTGAGATAAAAAAGAGGAGAGAAAAAATTTGCTAAGTGATTTGCCAGGTGGAGTATTCGAGAAAGGTAGAAAAACATCCATGTCAGCCGGGGAGACTGTTAGTTTGGCCGGTCACTTTTTGATTCATGGCGAGAATTGTCCTCCACGCCAGTGTGCGCATATGAATGAGGCCCGTTCTCGGAAATGACAAGTCCCTTGCGCACCACGAAACACCGCACACCGCGTTGGTAGAGAACCGGACGACCAGTCACTCAAACTCGTGGTACTGTGTTTGCGTGACTAGACTAGCTTGGCGCCAGCATAGACTCGAGATGAGCGGTGGGAAGCTGTGTCCAGTCCATGTTGGACTTTGGCTCTTGAACCTGACTGAGCTGTGCGACCACGATGCGAGTTGCAAGTTTGTGGATCTTGTGAACAGCTCAGAAGCAAGCACGTTTTTTTTCGCTTCTCGCGTATTTTCCACTGATGATGGGTGTGTGTGGAAGAAATCACTTTGTCTGAGGGGCAAGTCTAGCCTCGCCTCTTTGAGGGGGTGGATTAGAACCGCCATCTTCCTTCCACACGCCAAGCGCACACCCAATTTTGCTGACATCTGCGGAAAATTGCTTAGCAGGGGGAGATTTTTCCCCCGTCTATGGGAAGAGATGATAAGTCAGCCTTACACAGCAAGCGCAGTGGGTTTATGCTCGGTGGGAAGAAGACTAGCATGCATGAACGAATGCGGCAAGGTTGCAGCGGTTCAGGGGCTCTAGAAGACCATGACTGATCACGAGTGTCGAGAGGGTATATGCCGGGACAGCCCCGAGATGGCAAAAGAACCCTGGGCGCTGCTTTACTTGTGGGGCCGTGGGACGGCAGCTCCATGGGTTGTTGCTTGGTGCCTGCCTACTTACGACAATCCATTAGTCACTCCCGCCATCATATGGTCAGAAATGGCGTGTTTTGCCGATTGTAGCCTTTCTGAAAATAGCATGGACCGAATGCGATATGCATTTCCTTATGCCCGATACCGCTTTTTTTTCCTCCCTGGCATGCCGTGTATACCAGGCCCATAAGTGGTATGCATCCCGGCCTGACCCTGATTTGTTGGTTGTGGTCGGGTGCTTCCGAGACCAGGTACCTGTGCGCGCGGAACGGGTAGTCCAGTATCAAGAAAACCCATCTTGAGGTGGACGGTAGCAGTACTAGTAGTGGTGGTAGTTGGAATAGCAGTAAGTTCTAGACCCAGACCTAGCGTCAGTAGTGTAACAGCAGTAGCAGCAGTAGCAGCAGGCTTACGCCGTCGCAACAAGTGAGACCTGGAATGGCGGCAAATGCGCGACGGAAGCAGCGGTCTCAGTCAACCACCACGGCGGATCCAAACATGCCCGCAGTCACCCAAGTTGGTCTTGTACTCTATAACGTTTGATGATCCCCACACGTGGGTTGACAGAGAGAATCCCGCCGGGTTCTGGGGGCCTTTTTTTCTCTTTGGACCTGGCTGTGTGATCCTTGGCACCCCACCTGCTAAGTGAAGGGAGGGTTCTCCATGATGGGGTTGAGGTCTAGATTTTCTTTTTTTCTGCTCGCCTGGGTACCAAATGTGGAACCTGCTTTGATTGATTTTTTTTCCCTGCAAAGTATCTGGGTACCGTGGGCGAGCGGCTCGGTAGCTTGCTTTGGCAAGTATAGCCAACCAAGTCGTGAAAAAATTTGGTGCCTGGTGATCCCAACATACCAAAGTAGACTGGAAAAGCTTAGCTCGGGCAAGAAACCGAACCGAATGCCCAAATGTGGCTCTCTCCGACACCGGACACGGCTTCTAATGCCGACATACCGACGGTGTAAGGCTTGGGAGAGAAAACAAAAGCCGTTTCTGAATCACTGTAGCCGCATGTGTACTGTTGGTTGGATGTAAGTGGTGCCATCACGTCACAGGGGTCGTGAATTATGTCAAGATGCATTCCTGTCAAAAATTTAAATTTGTGTCAATGTTGGGGATTCGACATCGAATTTTGCGGAGCCGCGAGATCTCTTGTCGTTGTGGGAGCCAAGGGCATCTAGACCTTTTGCTTGGCACGGACTCACTTATACCCAAAATACAGAAACGGCAGACCCCAAAATATCAGAGACGGAAGCCGACCCCACTTGCCCAATCCGGAAACCGGCGGACAGACCGTTTCAATCGGTCAATGTGGCAGTTGAGATGAAGTGGGGTAAGCCAGATCTCCAACTGTGTACCCCGCATGAGATGTATGCCCCGCACAGGTCGAATTACACACAAAGCCCACATCGGGCTTAGCGTGTAATTCCTGCTCGAACTTCCCTATATATCTGTGGGTGTCTGTTTATCCATACAGCTTAGACGCCAAAGGTACCTTGATGACTTTTTTCATCTAGGTACCTTTGTGCCAATCTTCCCCTCATTTAGACTCCATGCCATCAATGCGATGCGGCAACCCCCGCGCAGCTTGTCACAGGTGTCGCGACCGGAAACAAAACAAAGCAACAATCGCCTGCTCTATTTTGGTCGCTTTTTGGTATTTCTTCACACCCTTTTGCGCCTTTGCGGTCCGAGAAACAAAAAAGAGAAAACACCACCCAAATCTATCGTGAACAATCAAGCATGCGCCGCGTGATTATCTCTTTTTCTAATTTTCCCTTTTTCTTTTTCACTTATCCTTTCTTTTTGTTCTCTATTAACAACAAACCCCCACAAACAGTAAAGCCACTTCCCCCAAAAATTTGGGCGTTGTCGCTAAGAAAAAAACCACCCCTCTACCGGTTCGTCTCTGCCCAGAAAAGAAAACTCAACCGCGTGAGTGGACCGTGGTCCAGAACAATCGAATGTCGGTGTGAGCCCGGGAGTTTTTGCCGTGCACCGTGGATCGCACGAGTTGTTACGTTTGCGGAATTTGAAAACGGCCGTCTGAAAGCTCAATAGTGCTTAATTACGAAGTAGGTCAGGGGACTACAAAAAAAAGAGGGGTGAAACGAGGGTGTGATAATCACCGCAAAATCTTAAACAGTAAGCTCGTAACTTAACTTGGATCTGATCTGATCTGATCACTCGACCATCTCCATCTGTATGCTGGGCGCCATGCCACCCAGCCCACCATCTCTTTGCGCCGGTTCCATGGACCGACCTACTTTCGGGGATATTATGTAAAATTTCTACCACGTATAACTCTGGCATGCCGGTACATCATCGCTTTGCAGTCTCTTGGCCTCCTTCCTTATCCCCCATCACACCATACATCATTTATGATCACATCACACACCTCCAGAAGTATTGACGAGGCTAGCCCAGGCCCCGTATCCGGTACGCGATCCGTCACACGAACACCGTAGGTAAGTATGTAGATAGGTATGTAAATTGAACCAGGGCGCTGGCAGGCAGCATATAATCGCCCTCCTATTTTTGTTTGCTAGGATACAGCAACCAAGAAAACCGCACAAAAGACAAGAAAGACACCTATACAACCAAGGTATAAGACGGGGGGAAGAACCGCTTCATGAGACGAACGGTAACCCGACCCCACGCATCCAACCAACTTTCACTTTCCCCTCCATCTCCAGAGATCCTTGTGCTTGAACTGTCCGAGCATCCATCCTTCTCCCACAGCCTTGGATCGTACGCAAAAAGATCAGCGCCGGGAAACATCACCTATTCTGGACCATACCCGCCCAGTCGCATCCATCCTATTAAGAGAAGACACAAGATTGCATGCCAGACCACTCGCTCCCAATGGCTAGCGCACCTTTTCACCCACCCTAATTTTTCAACCCAGTTCTTGACCATACGTGCCACGTCGATGAAATTCCAACTGTAATCACAATACGTTTTCCCGATAACTAACTATGATGGAGCAAAAGCAACAAGGTCCTCGAACACTCGGGTTGCATGACAGTTCAGATCCTCTTTTTTTGGTGGGTTAAACAAAGAAGAAATCCCAACATTGAGAGAGAGAAAAAGGAAAAGAGAGAGAATAAAAAGAGAGAGGTAAATTCGAAAATCACCCCATATGCTTCGATCAGTTGCGCATGGCTGAGCACAACGAGCGGCATGGCGAACCGCCCTGTCCAGACTAGAAAAGACCAATATCGACATTACATCCACTCTTGAATAAAAATGCGCCTTGCTCCAAAACTCCCAAATAGCAATGAGTATGAAACGTCATCATTGTCAGCGTAGACAACAGCTGTTCAATGTCAAGGAAAGAGAAAATAAAATCAGGTTTTTTTTTGTTGTTGTTGAGATGGCACGGTCGTCGGCGACTAAACAGACCGGCGAGGTGTAGTGTTTTCATCTCTGAAATGCGGATAAAACATATCCGCAGGAGTCCGATTCTCGGTCAGTCGGTCAGCCCAAAGATGAGAGGTCCAACCGATTCGATAAATGTACATCCGGACATATATACACGTAACAGGCGGTATCATCTCTTGCGCTTCTTGTTCTTGTCCAGGGGCATCGCCGAGATCGGTGGCAGGATTGCCGGAGCAATGGGTGCGGCTGGGAGGAGCGTCTGCTGGTGCTGGAACAGCTGTGGCTGTTGTGGTGCAGGAGCCTCGTCTGTCTTGATGGGAACACCCATGTGGCGGCCATAGCGACCCTTACGGCCGTTGCCCTCATCTTCGCTGATGCAAAGCTCCGCAGGAATGCCAGCGTCCTTGCACCGTCCACAAGGCCTCTGGCGATCGCAGCCCTTCTTGCTCTTACGGCATCGCTGGCATCGAGGCTTGCTCGAGAGATCAGGCTGATCATCATCACCCATTCCCAACACGCTGCCGTTGGAGGCAATGGACGGCTTCCTCGAAGCAGGTAGTGATGCAGGTGACATAGGGCCATTGTGAGCATTGGTCGTTGACTTTTTGTTCTTTGTCGAGTTGGATGACTTTGATGTCTTGATTGCCTTGGGCGCTTTTGGCTTTGCGCTCGGCGCGGGCATCGTTTTGGGCTTGGTGCCATTCTGCTGAAGCATGTTGGTGTTGGGTTTGGTCCGGGGTGCACCCATTAAGCCTTCATTCGTTCCGTGATGAAAGCCGCCTGTGTGTCCCTGCATCTCAAAACCGTTCTGAGGACCAACGAGGTGGCTTTCAGTGCTCGGGTGTATGCTCTTGCTTGCGCCACCGACGTCTAGCTTTTGTCTTCTCGCAGGGGGCTGCTCATCCTCGCTTTCGCTGTCGGCATCACTAGTGGCGCCTGCAGAGGATGCTGCATCTGCGCGTCCACTAAAGGTATCGTCCAGAGTGGAGGCTGAAGTCCTGCCATGCGATATGTTTGAAATTTCTCCAAGACGCATAAGCTGAATAGCAACGTCTTTGTCTTCTTCGGACATGCAGCTGCCCACAGTTGGGTCAGGAGTAGGCAGGATCCCGGCTGATGGGCCAACACCGTTTCCAGATGGATACCCGACGCTGCCACGAGTGCGACGGCTCTCGGCGCTGGGTGTGACAAAGGCGCCCGGGTGGCCAAACCCATTGCCATTGCTCTGGGGGGATTGAAGCGGTCGAGGGTTTGTAAACGGATTCTGCCCTGGGTGAACAAAGGGCAAGGAAGCGCGGTGGTGCTCGACTCGGCGGGCAGGAGAGACGGAAGGATTCGATGTTGCGGCCGGCATCTGTGGCGGAGCAAACAAAGGCAGCTCCTATATAAATATGGATGAATCCGTTAGCAAAGGCTTCATTGGAAAGTATACCCGAGTGACGAACGTGGCAACGTACGGAGCTTTCAAACTTGGCGCGCTTGCGCCGGCCACCTTCAACAATGTTCTCTACACTGATCTCCGTATTGCCGATTTGGTCCTTGTTTCTGCCTGAATTTGACCCAGGAGCACCGTCTCCACTGCTGTAGCCATTGTGACTTTCGCCACCGTCACCGCGATACTTTGTCGATCGCGAGCGGGACTTGGGAGCGCCCGAGTTATTGGTGCCCACTGATGTACTCCTAGCACTGCGCCCAATGTTGGGCGAGGGGCTGCGACGGCGAGAGGTCCTTGAGGCAGGCCTAGACAGGTGCGCCTCAAGTTGTTGCACATGCGAGCCCGCCTGGGAACCATAAGCATCCGGGCTGAAGTACATCTGGGCGCCAACAGCGTTGGGGTGATGGTATGAGTGTGCGCCGAAGGAGCCAGCCGAAGCGGTCGGCTCCTCAATGACGCGCACATAGACGACCATGTTGTTGCGAAAGTTCTCATAGCGCGCGATCATGGTATTGCCGGCTTCGTCCTCAAAGCTCACTCCCTTAGAGCTCGTAGGACTTGAATATAGGCCATAGAAATTCTTGACTGTAGTGACAATTGACTCTGTGGCATCGTGGGGGTAGATCTGCACACGCATTGGTAGGCGCGCGCGGTGTTGGGGAGACTCGGATGAGACGAGCTCGAATCTGACATTCTTGGGTTCGGGCTGCGGGGAAGCCGAAGCGGAATGACCGCCATTGCTACCGTTGGAAACAGGCGACATCTCCATTTCGGCGGTTTTTGGTGAAGGGTAGACCCCGGAGTTTATGGGTATGTTGGAATGCGCCCGAGGGTTGGGGTCTTTGTCTGTGGCGCCGTACACACTGAGGTACGGGGCACGGGCTGAGGTCTCGATGGAGGTGGCCAAGCTGAACAGTTCCATCAACGGCTAACAGGCCTTGCAGTTGATATACATAGATGTAATATGATTGTGGTATATTTTTATGTTCGCTTGTGTATTGTTTCGTCGTGGAATGCCTGGTGAAAACAAGTCGCGATCGGTATTGGTGGAGGCGGTGCAAAAGATCGATCGATCGAGGACGGAGGCGGCAGGCAGATCGTTTGGGAAGCAGCTTTTCCCTGACAACTAGAAACTCCTGATCTTTTGGAGGCACAAAGAGAGATATCAGCCTTGGAATGACCATTGATGTGAGTGTGATGGACTTTTTTAAGCCGCTGTGAAGCCTTGAACACTGGAGGAGCTGAAGCGACGGATGCTGGTCGGGGTCATCTTGATCGAATCCCGGGAGAGCCTGGGACAGAAAGGAACGGCATTGGAAATGATAAAAAAAGGTATAGAATGATATCGCGAAGTGCTATCGCATAAGATAAACTTACCGGAAGGTCAAAAGATTCACAGATTGGATCTCTGGAGCGCTTCAAGTCCGACAGGTCTGGCAGGCCTCGACCGGTTCTAGGCGGGACGAGGGACTGTGGTCAGTAGGTGAAGAGGCGAAGGGGGCGACCCGATAATATAAGATGGAAGCAAGCAGGCTTGATGATAGCATGAATTGCCATTCAGGAACTCACCAGAAATCTTTTGGGAGAGTTTTGATGGGCTCCAGTTAAGGACTTTGGAGGTTGTGGGAGAAAGAGGAGAAGGAAGAGTCGCAGATAATGGGTTTTGCCTGGTCGAAGCATTCAGGCCAATCGCGCATGGCGCAAAGGGTGGACACCAGACCTACCTACCCGCCCACCTGCGGCCAGTTGCCAGCCAGCGGTTGTTACAGGGAACAAATGAATCTACACAGCGCCTTGCACGGCCTGGAATTTCGATGCGCACCGCCCTGGCAGACTTTTTCTGCTTAAACCAGAATGCACAGCAGCGGTCAGGATTCACAACCCCAACATTAACATTTTGGCAGCTTCAGCGAGCAAACCATCCGGGGGCTACTAGAAAAAAAAGGAGATATGTTTAATTACTACTACCACTGTCATATATAAATTCAAGGTCATAGAGAAGAAAAAGAAAGCGCCACACTTCTTCAGTCATTTTACAAGACTTTCGAGTGTCTCTCGGAACTGGATGGTTGAAACATCCATACACTACATGCCGCGCACCCTGCGGAGCCAAGCCTGGACAAGCGAATTGGGAAGGCGAGGTAACATATATCGTGCACTTGCCAATGTTCTACCTCCTGGTTAAAATACATTGCAAACCATATTTGTGCAACGAGATTCAGTCTCTGCTTCCACTTGGATTTAAGCTCAAAAGACAGGATGCGAAAATGTGAATCTTCCCCAGTAAGCACACACCAAAAAGGTTTCTTCTATTTCTGTTTTTTTTTTCTCTATGCGCGCATAATCGCAAGAAACTGGCGCCCGCGCGCACACACACACCACATAACATCAGACCCCGACCCCAGCCCGAGCTTGAGTGGATGTCTGGACCAGTGCCGTTGGAATCCACCTACTCCACTCCGCGGCCAGCGACTTGTTGGCACTGCGATCGTCTGACCGAAGCATCATTGTGCATTCTGGGCTCCCTTTGGTCCAGCCCGACAGCCGTGGTTGTAGTTTGGGCTGGTCTGCATTTATGTGTGCGCTACATGAACGCGTTGAACACAAACAAACAAGAAAGAAGAACAACAACCTCGATCTGTATGACCCTGTTCCTCCGACCGCCAGCCCGCGGTTCGACCTGAAGTAACTCGCGAAGAGGAAACAAAAGCGGGTATCATTTTTAGTGGTTACTAATTACTGGTCGACCGTGTTCCACATGGATCAAAGATGTGACTGCTGGACCTTGCGCATCTGCGAACGCTCCGGCGCCTCAGTGAAATCAGCGCCCCCAGTACTAATTACTTGTACTAGCGCTGGCGTTTTCTTTTACTCTTTTTTCGTTTCTTGTTGAAATTTACTTCTTTCTTTCAGCGTAGGTTTCTCTTGATTGATCTCAGTATACCGGTAATTATTCAGTGTTGGCTGGTTGAAGCGCATACGGTTTTGGCAGCGGGCCTTGCAACGTTCGCTAACGGCAATTCAAAGACTCCATGCTATCGTTGTGCAAGTCATGCCTGCCTCGAACCATTGATAATAAAGCTGCTTGCCAGTTCCTGTGTGAGGGAACCTTCTTTCGCAAAGCAGGTCATGCGCGAACCCAAAGATGGACTTTGACCATGCCTCTTTCAGTTGTTGTATACAACATCGGCTCGTGTCAACCATTGCTCGCGCAATGCCCCAATGGGAAGCGGGGGAAGCTGGAGGTAGCTTGACGCCGCGCAGTGTGTGAAAGCGACAGGCGGTGCCATGGATTTCCATTCCATGCCTCGATAGCTTGCTTGCTCACTTTTTTAGAGTTGCCTTGCGGTGCGACGGGCCACTTCGACCGCCGCCGCCACCCAGATAAAGGCCTCAGCACAAACAATAGAGGGGCCAAGAAAAACAACACGTTCCCACGTTGCGGAGAATATACGCATTACGGATAAACAATGTAGAGGTCATTACAAGGCAAAGATTTTCTTTTTTCTTTCTTTTTCTCTCTTTTTCACCAGTCCGGCACACAAGTTTCAATTGGGCGTTTTCTCCCCCTCAATGGGAACGAATCTTTTGCTTGCAAGGGCCATTCCTGAGGCCCGTCCTAGTACACCTAAAATTGGTGAGCTTGATGATGGTTGGATGGGAGTTAAACAAATTGGCCCGCACCACCCGATCGGTCACTGTTTCTGGCCGTTACAATCTCTACAACAACAAAAAAGTCTGGCTTCCGTGACCGCCTCTCAACGACAAGAAAGCTGGCTGCGGCCAACATTCGCGACCCTTAAGGTATCCTCCCGAAGCGACAAATATTTCCCAATTTCGTATGTGAATGGACGCGCCATGAGGGATTGTCGACTCGATTGGTCCACTTCGTCCCATTGATCTCTCTTCAGGTTTATCCTCCCTGGTCGCATGGGATCCACCAAGCCAATGACGTGGAGCGCTTCAAAAGGTCGCAAAAGATGGTGTGGTACAGGGATCATGCCTAGACGGTGAAGGATCGGACAAGTGAGAGTCACCAAATGGAAGACCGTCAGTCGAGAGTTGCGACAGGAATAGGAGGAACCGCAAGTCCGATATCATTTGTGCTGGGTAATAGATTTTCATGCGCCAGCTTGGCGATAAGTGATGTGCTTCACAGAAGTTCGACCAGGCAGGCAGATTGAGCGGGATTGGTACTCGATGTAGTTCAAACGTCTCATCCGGGCGTCGATGGCGGTGGCGGTAGCTCCCTTCCCCTGGATGCTTTCCCGTCATCCAAGTTTCTTTGCGCCGGACCAAATTAGTTATCGTTTTCTTTATTTGTTAGTTCCTTCAGTGGACGCGCGCGCGCATACATGTATGGCAGCTGCTTCAGTACTAGCTTTAGAGTGAGCGGAAATGCACTTTATTCTTATTATTTTTTTGGTCTATGTTGTTACTTCGTAAGTACGTATTTGATTTTATTTTATCCTCAATTATCTCGGTTCCACGTCTGTGTTGGGTCACAGGGGGAGATTTCCTGGGAGTGGGTTTCATTAACGGTCAGGAACCCGTCAATAATGGTTCTTGCTCTTGCTCCTTATGCCACCCAAGATCAACAACCGAATGCACAACTTCCTGTGGTCTTGCGCCGTGCCTACATCAGTGTGCCGTGCAAGTACCTAAGTAGTAGACAGTTTTTGCGAGGGGAAAGACAAAAAAAGGTACCTCCTCAACGGTACTCCCTGTTCCTGGTACTTCCTGGCGGTGCAGGAGTCCGGTCCAGCCGACATTTATGTAAAGTAACTGGTGGTGCGCGAGCCACACAGGGATATTTCCCGCTTAGCGAGGCCCGGCTTTTGTTCACCAATAGAAGCACAAGCGCAAATCGAATCTTTTCGGGTTGGGCGGTTCGCACCTGTAACCTTTACCTGGAGTCTCTGTACACGGAAAATGCTCCGTATTTTTGTTATTATGCATGGGCTTGCCAGGTTTCAAATTGGCAGAGAAAACGAGGAAAAAAAGACCCAGAGGTCAATTAATATGTCATGCCATGCGCAAATCAGCATTCCTCATCGGATCGTCCTTCGCCTAAGATACCTACCTAGTCATCGGCTTATCTTTTGGTTGATACTAACTGGTCGCATCGAGCCACCTGGAGTGAATCCTGGATTTTGAAAGCATGCTCCATGCACTTGCGCCCAATACAAGACAGGGTTGCTTGGAGTCAGGACGGCTATTTGAAGTACACCGCTCTGCTGAGTTGCACGGTAGATTGCGACTTGTGCGCGCGCAAGCCTGGTGACAAGAAGCCAGCGCATTTTTTTTCTCTTTGCTCCTTAAGGATAAGAAGAAAGGTTCAAGCCGGGGCTTCCGTGATTCCCCAGTCTTTTATGCTAAACATTGACAGATGGTCGTTTCGGCACGGGGCCCACAGGCAAATAATATATGTATGACCATAAACTACCGGGAACTCTGATTTACCCGTTTGTTACTGCCGAAAAGTCCGGGCTGGAAATTCCGTTCCCTTGATGAGATTTATCTTCAAGGATCAACAGAACTCATGCGAAATGGCTGATCTAAGAGGGCTGAGCGCAAAATCCGCACGGGGGTCACTCTAAACACAGACAAGGAAGGCCCAAATGCATTCGTGAGAATGACCGAAAGACAAAGCGTTATGCCACCGATACCGATTGACCTTGGGAGTGAGCAGGACTAAGAATAGGGTTTCGAGCTCCCGTCCCAAGGTTTGACCTCCATCATGTCGCTCGCTGATGGAAGACCCCTGATTCCGGAAAGCCTGAGTGCATTGTAGACACATTCGATTTGCGACCGGTCAGCTTCAGAGCGTGCGTGCTTTCGCAGCGTCTCCAGAGGTGGAGATGCTAGCTCGATCATAAGATTGTCGAGTAAGCGCGTCGCAACCTATCAGTTCCGCCATTACCTTTCTTGATCGAACACATCGGCCACGTCAAGAAGCTCCGACGACACTGTTGGACAGACAACGGATGCTCAATTCTGGCATTTGGGCCTCTCTGTGAGCGACATGCGCAAATGACAGTTGCGACATTAACAGAGCCGCACTCCAGGGAAGCAATGCGCATTCGCCAGGGCAGAAGGCTACCTCACCTAGGTCCCTTACATTTACCAATACCCTCGGGGTACTGTTGGCGTGTTTCTCTTTCCAAAACAGATGGGATGGGTGCCTCAGAAGTCTTGCCAGCAGTTTTACTGGACAGAAATTGGTCGTCTTCGAAACAAGGTGGGTGATCGTGCTCGCCTCAGCCCACTCAAATCCCAGCTTCGCCCCGAATCTCTAAAGTAAGAAAGTAAGGCCCAGCAAGGCACTCCACCAGGAGAACCAAAAGGCTAGTCGCGGTGGGCGCGAGTTCATATGTTGCAACAGAGGTGAGCAAGCAATTAATTAGGATTAGCTCTCGTTTGCGCGGCATTTCCCATGTGGTTTGATTGGTTTTGAGTCGCTTTCGCTCCTGCGTTTTTTCCAACCCGTCGCATACGATGCCCCTCGTTTTGTCGGCGGAGATTTTTGGCACGTGACTGCGTGTCAGTGCTGCCCTTGGCGGTCGCGCCGACATGATCAAAGCGAGAAAGGGAGATTCGCAACGCAGGAGCCTGTATGAAGGGTATCAACGCTTGTTAATAGTGTGCTGTTGCCAGTTAAAAGGTAAAATCGAATGATTGAGCGGATCAGAAACATTTGAAAAGCTTTATTGTAAGTCAAGCTTCAACAAGTCTGTCAATGGGAGACGCGACAACGTTCCTGTCTACGTCATATACAACTTTTCCGGTACAGGGTAAGTGCGGGTCGGGTGGGGAACTTGATCAATGCCCATGGCGACGGAGCGCCCAGACATGTGCGAGAACCGTGCGCGCCGCACCCGTTCCAATGTCAACAAACATTGGAGCGAGATTAAAAAACAACAATCTCCTTTCCCGATTCTATGCACCGGAAAAGGGCGAGTGCAGGGAAGAAAACAAACAAAAAACTTGTTGCCAACTCGATATCTAGGCAATCCCGACGTGCATTCTCGTCCTTTACAACACATGCCTGCGATGCAGTGTTGTTCCTGATTGTGTACCATTTATCATCTTTCTCACTAATTCCCAAGTTTGTTGTGCTTCATCACCGGGCTGTTCCGCAAGCTCATCTCCCCCAGGCGACGCCCACTCAGCTCCAGCTCCAGCCAGGAAAAAAATCTTCGCACCTGGCAAATCGATCTGCCACAACAGGATCTAACCTTGAGCCTGAATTTTCAGCAATCTACGCCTACCTTGAACTATTCCTACTGGGGATAAATTCAATTGCTAGGCGAAGCGATCCTCGTGGTCTGCTCACCTTTTGACCTCCGGAAACCCGGCCTATTTGAGTTTCAGCCACAACCTTAGGATCAGTTGTTTACCACTGGAAGCTCGCAATCATGGACGCAAGGGTAAGCGTAGCTCTTTTGTTGTTTGTTTATGTATAGCTTGACGCGTATCTTTCAGATATTTGCAAGGTCTTCACTACCGGACATGAGATGATGCCCAATTGATCGTCACAGAGGACTTAAAAACTGATATCAATCTTTCCTCAACTTTAGCCACAACGTCCCTCCCGTGCTGGAGCCCTCCAGCCGTCTGGCAACGAGAACATTGCGCCGGCCAAACAAGTTCTGCATCAGCGTCATAAGTCAGCCGGAAATCTAAAGACCATCTACAACCCAGCTACCGCGTTTCCCTCGGGTGGTCTCAACGTTGCACCAAAGCGAGCTGTCTTCGGCGAGATGAACACGAACATCAAGAGCGCAGCTCAGGATCTACCCTCAAAGAAGGCATCCATGGCTCCAGTAGTTTCCCATGTAGGCAAGGAGAACTCTGGTAAACCAGCAGCTCTGCAAAAGCCTGCACAACGATCGAGCAAAAGCCACGCCATGCTCCATCAGCAGCCGGGCGCGGTTGAGACCAACAACGCTGGACTCCGCAAGACCGCGGGCGATTCACTCGCAAAGCTTCCTGTGACCAGGAAGACCACTTTCGTATACCAGGACACGGCTGCTGCCCAACCCCTGCCTGAGTCAAATCATCATGTCACTGCTGATCACCCAGTAGTCCTCCCAAAGCCCGACATAATTAAGAACCCCCGTCATTACAAAAGCCAGCCTCAACTCAAGTTGGATCAACCCGTCCTTCGCCGGACTCTTAGCAGACAGTTCGCCGAGGTGGCGAGCCTGATCTCGCCAGCTTTGACGGAAGAGCCCCAAGATCCGCCATACGAGGATGCATTGGAAGAGATTGCCGACATCAACGGGCCCAGGGGTGTCCCAATCAACATACTAGGAGACTACATGGAGGAGCCAAACATTGAGATTATCTCGCATGATGCTATAGATGACTACCCTCTCGAAGAACACATCCCAGCACCACCAACAGCTTTCGAGTCTGAGGACGGGTGGGAGGAGGAGGACGGCGATATGGATGACGACCAAGGTTACACCACTGCCCACTCTTACCGGTCTCATGGCGAAAACACCACGGGAGGACTCACTGAACTCCTGGCACCCAAGGCAACGGCCAGAGTGCAACAGGAACTGGAGCAGGCCAAAGCAATCGTCGAGGAGTCGAGGACGATTGAGGAAATCGAAGAGGAGCAATGGGATGTCAGCATGGTGGCAGAGTATGGAGAAGAGATCTTTGATTACATGCGTGAGCTCGAGGTATGACTGTTCGAAACACAACATGGTCTTTTTCGAACTACTGAACCGACCGGAGAAAGTTTACTAACATCATATCCCCCTCTAGGCCCGTATGACTCCCAACCCTCACTACATGGACATCCAAACAGAGATACAGTGGTCCATGCGATCAGTCCTGATCGACTGGGTCGTTCAGGTTCACCACCGATTCACGCTTCTCCCCGAGACTCTTTTCTTATGCGTCAACTACATCGACCGGTTCTTGTCACAGAAGGTCGTTTCAGTTGCTAAGTTACAACTTGTCGGAGCCACGGCCATGTTCATCGCGGCCAAGTATGAGGAGATCAACTGTCCCTCGGTCAATGAGATAATATTCATGGTCGACAATGGCTTCTCTGCCGATGAAATTCTCAAGGCTGAGCGTTTTATGCTTAGCATGTTGCAATTTGAGCTTGGGTGGCCCGGCCCCATGAGCTTCTTGCGCCGAATCAGCAAGGCTGATGACTACGACCTGGAGACCAGGACTCTGGCAAAATATTTCCTCGAGGTTACTATCATGGACGAGAGATTTGTTGGCTGCCCGCCAAGCTTCCTGGCAGCTGGAGCACACTGCCTCTCCCGAATGATTCTTGAGAAGGGTGACTGGGTAAGTTATCATGCATCCTTGTCTTCCGGGCTTATGTGCCAGAACTTGTCTGCTGCAGCCCGCATGAGATCAGCACCATACTAACAACCTCAAAGTCCCAGGCCCACACCTACTGGTCGGGTTACACCTGGTCTCAGCTCAGGCCACTGGTAGCGTTGCTATTTGACTGCTGCCAGTACCCTGAGAAGCACCACCAAGCCGTGTTTGAAAAGTACTGCGACCGCCGCTATAAGGGTGCGTCAACATTTGTCCAGAGGGCCATCGCGCGCGGCTGGACGCCGCCCTTCCCCGTCCATCAGCCATTCGTTCTGGACGCAAACTGCTTCGCGGAGACCATTGCCTCATGCAGGGACTTTTCCTCAATGGAAGTGGGACGCATGATGGCCGCCGCTGGGCAAGCATGACACGCCGTCCCGACACGATCAACATCAACTACTCGTCTTCACGTACATAATTTCGAGCTCAAGACGTCCTCTGTCAGCTTACACTCAAGCATGCCGACGATCACCTTCGAAGTTCCAACCCACAACATTTTTCTTCACCCAGATCACTAGTATTGGAAGGAGTACGGCGTCATTGTTTTTTTACTGATACTTATCATCTCCTCGCCACCCTCGACCCGGGGTGGCATTTTTTGGGGAGACTTTGTCCCGGATCAAGAGTGAGAGTGAACAGTATTCTCTTGATTCTTTGTTTTTGTTTGCCTTCTGGTCGTGCTATTGTTTTACCTCTTACGTTTCACTACTAAATGACGGCTGACATGAGAACATGACGATAAATTTATTTTCTTGAGCATAATTTTGGCGTGCTATTAATCTACTCTTAATTGCCCATTGACGTTTCCCATGTCGCCTGTCTGCAGATTTTCTTACTTTGTGAACTTGAAAGTGACGGAGAGTGCCGCATGAAATCTTAATGGTTGAGGGCAGATAGATGTTTGGTCCTCAGATGGACATTTGGGCTTCTGCTGGAACTATCCCCTGTTGATGATCAACTCTGGGATTGACTCGTTTGTTTGGAAAAGAAGACATCTCTCGAGCCGTATCTGTCTGGAGACGGCCAGGAGCTAACAAGCAATCAAAAATGACAAGCATAATTGGGGGTGAAACAATGGCCATGAAGAGTTCGGTTGATGACCTAGCTGGTGCGTTGTGCCGGAGTCTTACGCACAATTCCAATGACTGCCTTTCTCGAGCTGGTTGCGCGGTTGATCCAATAAAGTGGAACAGGCTTTGGGAGACGATTTTAGTAGTTTAGTGCAGCTTCAACGACGACATGCCATTCCCAGAGTTGTTGTTGTTCCTAGTCTGAAGCCGTCGCATGCGTGTTGAGCAAGTAAGTATCTACTATATAGGCTTCTATTCAGGTACGCAGCTGACTCTTTTGATGGTATGATCTGCCACTGCGTAACAGACTCGACAACAGCACATGTACAGCACAAAGGCATTACGTATATATATTGGGTATCTACGCTGGAAAAAACTGTATTCGGCGCTTGATATAACGTCAAACAATCCAAGACAACTACTTCATCTGCTTTTTTAACCGTATATAATTTGTATTGACTACAACTTCTGGTTCATCTTTCGCAACGCCACCTCGCAATTATCCAAGACAACCGCAAAACAAATACAAAAAAGAAGACAACCATCAAACAAAATGCAGTTCGCCCAGCTTGCCACCTTCGTGGCCACTTTCATCCTCGCCGTCAATGCCCTCCCTACAACTCAGGACTCCGACCACGTCGGCCTGGAAGCTCGCGCGAAGAAGTCTCCAGCTGTTGTTACATGCTTCGGCGTAACCTGCGAGCCAGGCCAGCTTTGCTTTGATAATGGATTAGGCATAGGCGACTGTACTTTTGGGAGCAAAAACATCGGTTGAAAACAACTTTTTCTCGGGGGTTCTCTTTTTTTTATGGTTCGTTCAGTGTCCTCCAAGGTAGGTTAGGAGCTTCTGAAAGAAGCAAGACAAAGGAATAAAAAGATTTCGGACGGTTTGGGTTTTTACCAGGTTGGGCATCTTTGAAGAAAGAAAAGCCATTTCCTGTACCAATTGTTAGCTCAATGCGTACTTCATTTTCCTGGAGTGCGTCAAGGTGCCCTAGATGAGCCTCTGGCAGGCAATCTATATGATCTGTGAACGGTGGTCGACTCTTACCTTGGCTTAGCAGGTATTGCTAAACCCAGGCAAGGTAAGAATTATGGTAGATCCATGAACTACCAGGTAAAAGAAGTTCAGATTCTACCATCGACATTCTCCTCTTCAACACAACCCTAGTTATTCTCTACACAGCAATGCATATGAAATACTCGCATGAGTCCTGAATTTTGTAAATAAGTGTGGATGTATATATAATCATATTTTTTTCGTGGGTGTGACTGTATCTATGGTTCTATTCAATATATTTGAATGACGTTGTTATGGTAGCCATCCTCTAATATATAATTGGCTGAACAGGTGAGCCATAGGTTGAACCAGAGCTATAGAGTTGCCATTTACAATGCTGCCATGATAGAAATCATCATATCACGCATACGCAAGTCAATACCATCATTGTCGAGACACATGTGGTTGAGAAAACAATTCGTTTACAATATAAAAAAAGCATGGCTACATGTTAAGTTGGCCTGAATCCATATTTAAGGTAGTTAGTTACATTCAACCTCGGCAAGAATTAGCCGAGTCTTACTAGTGAACATAATTACCGGTAAACTACAAAACTTCATCCCGCCTCAGTCCATGCCGATGTTCTCCTGAACATAGCAAAGGCAAACGATGGGACTGGCCGGTAGAACCTCGCAAGCCAACCTAGGTAAACTATTCCATCGAAGCAAGGTTGACTGTTGTTCCGCCGGCCTCTCCCTCCGTTTGAATGAACCCCTGACGCACGCTCATGCTCAATGTTGGGGCCCCGCCCCGGTCCACTCCCACTTTCAAGTCGGGCCCCCATTGGCGCGCAAACGGTCGCAAAGCCTAAACCGGTTTCGGCACGGTCACGTAGCTTACCAGCTTGCGAAGTACCATTTGCACCGGTAGGTAAGGTTCCAGGAACCTTTTTGAGTGTTCGCTGGCCGTCGGGAACTCGGGATATTTTGGGCGACAAGGAACCGACATTGGTCTTTTGGCAGTCAGTTGAGACACGGCTCGGCAGGCACCAGTTCACGAGTTTGCAAATAATTCACGTGCCTGTCATTGTATGTAGCAGGTGGGAATTTGATGGCAACTACACAGGCTGTGTCGAATGACATTATCATTCTGAAGACAAATAAACCATGGGAGGTTGCGTCGAAGCGCAAAATGCGCCAAGGTTAGTTAATACTACCTAGGTAGATACTAGGTACACAGCTGCTCTGGTACTTAAGTTTTGCAGTGCAGTGCCGCGTCCGCGCTTAGCGTTGCACGAGGGCTGCAGCTTAAGAAACCGATACTTATTTGCCAGCGTGTGCCTGACAAGTTATGCAGACCCCTGTTTGTTTTACCAGATTTTCTTTGAACGGGGTCGGGGCTGCTCCTAGATGCGCCGCAGCCGGCTGGAGCATCCGATCGAGGAAAGAAAAAAAAAGTAGCAAAAGTCGTCAGAAAAAAATAAAAAAAATTGACGGTCAACAACACCATTCACATCCGATTGCGTATGATGAGAATTGAAAGTAGACCTCCTATAGACTGTGGGAGCGCGCAGATCAAAGTTATTGTCATTTTGACTCCTATTCGCTAGTTTTAATAGGTTCGTTTGGTCCTCCGCCTTACTAAGTACTTGGTTGCTCGGTAGAGACTTTCTGTGAGATTTTTTTTTCTTCCCTCGTCCGCGTCCACCGATCCCGGAGAATCGACCTTCCCCAGCGCCAGCTACTGAGCATCCACAGCAAACGCCCCTCTTTGAGCTCTTGCTGTCTCCAGCCTCGTCTGGCGTGCTTGAAAAAAACCCATACGCGTTTCTCCAGTTCCACCTCAGGTTCAAAAGTCGAGATTGTATCCCAATTGGCTTTTGCGGTGCAATCTCGTGACGTGTCTTGTCCTTACTTAGCTTCGGGTGTCCAATCCACAACTGCACACCAACAAACACCTTCGAACAGGCTGCTCGCGGCGCAACTTGAACGCACCAGACCCTCAAACGAGCAAATAACCATCCACAGAGACACTGGCTTCAACGGCAAGCTAGTGCGCGGCAAACGCAAGGGTCAAGATGGCGGCGGCAAAGGCATCTGCGGTCAAGGAGGCGGTCAAGGAGACATTGATTGGTTCTACTGAAGAGCCGGCCAAGCTCTCAGCCCAGACCAAGGCGCGCTTCACCAAGTATGCCGTCAGTGATGCATCGGGCGAACTGGCAATGGGCCCTGAGGAGTTCATAAACGCCGTTGCGCCCGCCGAAGAGGACTATGTAAGCGCTGACGAACCCAGAGGCACATGCACACTGTCATCACTCCCTGACCCTGCCGCTGACCACGAATCGTACAACCCCTACTTCAGCACAAGATCCAACGCGAGCAATACTCAATCCTCTTCAGGGTCGCCGATCGCAAGGGCTCAGGCAAAGTGAGCCTGTCCGACTGGGCATACTTCGAGAACATCCTCAGCAAGCCAGATGCCGAGTACGAGATTGCATTTCGTCTTTTCGATGTGGAGCGCCTGGGTACCGTCAAATATGAAGACTTCAGGAGGCTGTACGAGCTCAACAAGGGCGAGCACACCATACCTTTCAACTGGGATTGCGAATGGGCGAAGCTATACATTGGCGACAAGAAGAAGCGCCACAACATGGACTACCAGCAGTTCTCTCAGATGCTCCGCGGCCTGCAAGGCGAGAGGATCAGGCAGGCTTTCCAGATCTTCGACAAGGACGGCGATGGCTACATTGAGCCCGAGGACTTTGAGCGTATCATCCTGGAAACCTCCAAGCATAAGTTGTCTGACCATGTCCTCCTCCACCTGAGCACCCTATGCAACATCTCGCAGGGCAGCAAGGTGTCGTACGCCAACGTGCGCGCCTTCCAGAACATGATCAAAGAAATGGACTTGGTCGAGCTCATCGTCAGGCGAGCTTGCGCAAAGAGCACCGACGGCAAGATCACCAGGGCCGAGTTCCTCAACCAGGCCGCCAAGATCACCCGCTTCTCGCTCTTTACGCCTATGGAAGCAGACATCCTTTTCCACTTCGCCAGCCTCGATGAGCCCTCTGGCCGCCTAGGCCTGAAGGATTTTGCCAAAGTGCTCGACCCTTCATGGAGGAGTCTCGACTCTGACGACCTGGCGCCGAAGCTGGCGGCCGCGGTCGGCCAGTCCACAGCCTCAAAGTTCCTCAGCAACACCCTCGAGTCGGCCTACAACTTTGCGCTGGGCAGCGTCGCTGGTGCCTTTGGTGCGTTCATGGTCTACCCCATCGACCTTGTCAAGACGAGGATGCAGAACCAGCGTGGTGTTCGCCCCGGTGAGCGGCTGTACAAGAACTCGATCGACTGTTTCCAAAAGGTGGTGCGCAATGAGGGTTTCCTCGGTCTTTATTCGGGTGTCCTTCCCCAGCTTGTAGGTGTGGCGCCAGAAAAGGCCATCAAGCTCACGGTGAACGACTTGGTGCGCGGCTGGACGACGGACAAGAACGGAAAGATCGGGCTTACTAGCGAAATCTTGGCTGGTGGTTCGGCTGGTGCCTGTCAAGTTGTAAGTTTGAACCCCATCGCTGCATGACGTGGCTGTTTGTTTGATCTATGTGTTTCGGATGCATTATGTGACATGCTAACCACGTGCAATTTTTGCCCCCCTCAGGTCTTTACGAATCCTCTCGAGATCGTCAAGATCCGACTTCAGGTGCAGGGCGAGGTCGCCAAGACAGTGGAGGGCGCACCCAAGCGGTCGGCCATGTGGATCGTCCGCAACCTGGGTCTCGTCGGTCTATACAAGGGTGCCTCGGCCTGTCTGCTCCGTGACGTTCCCTTCTCGGCCATCTACTTCCCGGCATACAGCCACCTGAAGAAGGATGTCTTTGGCGAGTCGCCGACCAAGAAGCTCGGCGTCTTGCAGCTGCTGCTTTCCGGTGCCATCGCCGGTATGCCGGCCGCGTACCTGACGACGCCTTTCGATGTGATCAAGACACGACTGCAGGTGGAGCAGCGTAAGGGAGAGACGAGCTACACTGGTCTGAGGCACGCAGCGACGACTATCCTGAAGGAGGAGGGCCCCAAGGCCTTCTTCAAGGGTGGCTTAGCCAGAATCTTCCGATCGTCGCCGCAATTCGGTTTCACCCTGACTGCGTACGAGATCCTGCAGACGACCATCCCGTACCCGGGCAGCAAGACGGCTGGCCAGGACCAGCTGCACCCAGGAGTCGCCGGCGGCAGCGGCATCACCACGATCGCGACGCTTTCGGAGAAGAAGGCCGACTCGAGCCCCTTTGCGCGCAGCAGGAACGCCCTCAAGATTATCCTGGACCTGGACGAGGACTTTGGTCGCGTCAAGCGCCCGGACGAACAGGCCTGGAAGTCGCTGCCGGCTGTGATGGGCGGCAAGGGCAACTAAGGATGCACCAGAAAGACCTGGTGATAGCTGGTGGGGATTGGATAATAATTGATGTCTTGAGGGAGCTGCGGTGTGGATAGAGGCGTGGAAAGCAAATATGATACATATTCTACTTGAATAGGGGGTTTTGGTATTTTTTTCTTTTGCATTTGATGGCCTTGTTTAGGTTTTGTCTTTATTTGTTCAGGGAATTGGGTCTTTTTTCTGTTTCTGTCTCTTGCCCCTGTCTGGCGTTTATACTCTTTTTCTTCTTTTTACCTCCACGAGACAAAACAAAACCACTGGATTGCTTGGTTTGCATCGTCCTCTTACCTTTTTCACTGGTTCTACAACCCGTCCTTTCTTATGCTCCTCCTATAGAAGCAGATCAGGTTGGAGCGACAAAAAAAAGATGGATAGATGGAAGAACGATTGTCGTACAAAAAGAGAGAAAATTGGATGGCTCCTGTTGATTACTATGGCCTATACCGAGGTGCTATCCCTTTTGTAATGTTTTGGGCTGTTTTTTTTTGCTCTGTTTAAATTCCTGTTCTAGACGAGATAGACAAGATAGACGGGCTCAATAGTTTGTGGTGGGTGGGTGGGTGTGCTTGAGATCTGTTGCAATGTTTTGATTTCCTTGTCTAAATCTATCTAGGTCTAGACTAGTCTAGATAGTATGCTGCGGATAGATCATTACTGTTGTTATGCCACGTACTTGTAGTACTTGAGTATTTTGGTCATAGGATAGTTGTATAGAGCCCGCAGAAAAGATAAACAATATAGCACATGGGTAGTGTAAACTCTTTATACAGCAGTGAGAACTAGGTAGCTTCATAGAGCCCGCCTATCATCTTGTAATCAAATTACACAAACTCTAACAACTCATATCTGGAAATAACCCTTCCACAGCTTCGTGAGAGTTCCGTTGGGGTCGTACTTCTGCGCAACCTTGGTCAATCGCTCCTCATTCGCCTTGCCGTAGCCGGCAAAGACGTCCTGACTCTGTGCGGCATAGTTCATGTAGACAAAATCAGACCCCGCGCCCTTCTCGGTGGCGAGGGCGCGAATCTCGGAGATCGCCTTGTCGGCGCTTGCCAGTACGCGCTCGTCGAGGTCAGGGTGCGCCCAGACCGAGTTGATTTGAACAATCGACAGGGGTCCATCCTCGAGTCGCAGGCCCAGGGCATTGCCACCGTTCTTCTGCATGGCCTCGAGCACATTGGTCGTGATGGGGTGCAGGCCGAACAGGACCCAGGTGGAGTTGTCGTTGTTTTCGGTGCCGAGCGCCTTGACGCGTGAGCGGTGGCCCTGCGCGATGGTATAAATCTCCTCGAGCAGCTGCTCGGATCCGTCCTTGAGGTGCACGGCGATGTTGGTCCAGGCCCTGCGGCTTCCGTAGGGGTCGCCGGATAAAGAGGCAAAGTGAGTCGAGACGTTGCCGACCAGTGTCGTGTTAATGAGCACGTTGGAAACGGCGGCGGTTTTAGCAAACACGGGAGGTACGGCACCGCTGGTTGCCGGAAGCGTGGCGTGGTACATGTAGTTTATGGCAATCTCGGTGCCAACGAGTGGGTTGTCGAGGAAAACCAAGAAGTTGTGCGCTTCCGGGTCTGAAGAAAGACGGTTCACAACAAGATCCACATAGGCCGAAAAGAGCTCGGATCGGACCGCCGGGGGATGGTACTGTTGAAGGCCCCAGAGGTCGCCTTGGGGAAAAGTAGCCAAGTCGAAGCGGGAGACAATGCCGAAGCTGGACCCTCCACCACCGCGCAAGGCCCAGTAAAGGTCAGGGTTCTGCTCGGGAGAGGCTTCCACCACCTCACCAGAGACTAGGACCACCTCGTAAGTACGCACATTGTCACATGCCCAACCCCGCTTGCCTGAAAAGTACGACAGTCCACCGCCCAGTATGAGGCCAGACACTCCAACGTCGCCCATGCGCCCGCCGACGACGGCAAGCCCCATCGGGTCAAGGGCTGCGGCGACTTGCACCCAGCGAGCACCCGGGCCGATCGAGGTCGTTTCCCGATCGGAAGAGACTTTTATTTGGCTAAGGCGTGCAAGGTCGATTGTGACGCCACCGGGCAGGTTGGAGCCCAGGTGAGCCGTGTGACCGCCGCCCTTGACGGTGAAGGGGGCCGAGATTGAGGCCAGGAGCTTGACCATGACGGAAATGTCGCCAGTGCTCTCGGGGTATGCAAAACATTCTGGCGCCACATCGGACTGTCGTGCAGACCAGTAGTTGTTGGACACGGCGAACGCTGACGAATTGCGGTACGAGACCTTGCCGGGGAGGGCCCAGGATAGACTGGAGCAGGCATCCAAAGAAGCGAAGGGCTCGGCGCTGGATTGAACGGCCTGCGCCAGCAGAGAGGCGAAGGGGTAGATGATTGATGTAGAGACCTTCATCTTGGCTGATACCGAGGCAAGCTCATCTACCTTCCTTCTCTTTGAGTCAACGAGGGGAGGAGGGGGCGGGCGAGAGATGAAGGGGCCTAACACTGGGAGAAATGAGGAACATGGCTTCTATTATACCCAACGTGCTTGCTTATTCCATATGTAAGGTACCTTACCTTACAAGGTAGGTGCTTCGTACTAAGATTAAATGATGACCGGAAATCTACCTATATCGGTATAACCTAACAGTACATGCCCTTGTCGAGCTACTGCAATGCAACCATGGCACTCATTACGGTTGGATCTGCAACGGCCAGGGCTTTTAAAATCAATGGAGCCATTCGTCTGATGGGGCAAATAAACTGCGAAGTTTAAACGAAAGATCAAATCAAGTGGACGAAAAACAATCCAAGGAGTTTGGACCCCGGGGAGGTGAGGGCCAATATCGGTCCTGGTATCCTGAGTCGATGCAGCCCTTACTCGGAGTGATATTTGATGATGTTATGTTCACAAACTTTTTTCTCTGTGCCTGGAATCTTAGTTTCTACCAATCAAAAGTACATGTTGAATCACCCTGGCCCAGTATAATCAAGCTGAGTGCGGGGCCAAAAGTGACTTGCAAGCTTGGTCTCAAGCTTTGCACAAGGGATCCCTGGTGCAGTAAATCCGAACCCACACTACCTAAAATCGGGTCGGGACCGAGTGTCAGTGTTGTGTTGTAACTGCCCTGCGCCCCTTGCCAATTGCCAATGTTCTAGTTGCCGCCTTTGCCTCATTTGCCTTTCCATCTTACCCTGATGGACCCGAGGTTTGCCGACTCTTTGCGACGATTGACCTGTTGGCAATCATATCATTCAACACTTTTTCCTTGTCGCCCAGGCTTCTGCCATCACAAATTTGAAATTTTGTAGCAACGCGCACTCGATCACCGCAGTTTTGACTTGTGATTGGATTCCATCGTCGCCAAGATGGACATGCTCCCTTGGGTGTCATGGCTCTTTGGCTGGGTTTACTTCACATGCTGGAGCCTTTCATTTTACCCACAGCCCATGTTGAATAACCAACGAAAGTCGACAACAGGGACCACAATTGACTTTCCACTATCCAACTGTCTGGGTAAGTTATATTACACACCCTGCCATAAATAGCCCGCCAAGCATGTATGGCTTGAGCCTTGGATCACCTATAGGGCATATCCGCCTGAGTGCCTTACCTTGGGTACCGATATTGCCTCTAGGTACCTATACCTGACCATCAAGCTCTTGGCCCACAGGATTCTTCTCTTACTTCATTTACAATCTTGCTCTGTGCTACTCGCCTGTCATCCGCAGCCAGTATGCCGCGCGCAACCATGGGCTTGAGCCAACCACGCGGCTGAACGACGTCGTCTTTGCCTTCCACGGGTTCGTCCTCTCTGTCGTCACGACGAGCCAGTACATTCCTGGCCTATGGAGCGGATTTGAACGCGCTCCCGTCAGCCAACGCCCGAGTCGCTGGATGCTGGGCATCATCACCGGCTGCATCGTAGGCGTCGCTGCGGTGTTCCTCTTCGTCGCCGGTAGGGAAGGCCCAGACACGGACCCGGCGAGAGACTGGTGCTGGCTTGACGTTATGTACGCCGTGAGCTACGTCAAGCTCATCGTCACCCTTGTAAAGTACACGCCTCAGGTTATAGTGAACCATCGCAACAGGAGCACAAAGGGCTGGAGCATCTCGCAGATCGCCCTGGACTTCTCGGGCGGCCTCCTCAGCATCGCGCAGCAGAGCATAGACAGCTACCTGCAGCACGACTGGTCGGGCTTCACCGGCAACCCGGTCAAGCTGGGGCTTGCCAACGTATCTATGATCTACGACAGCATCTTCTTTGCGCAACACTACGTTCTCTACCCGTCGTCCGCATTAGCTAAGGGCCCCGAGGCCGAGGGGCTTCTGGGGCGTGACGAAGAGGAAAGAAGACTGGACTAGACTGTATGATAGACCTGTCACTTAGCTGTCTCTTTTTTGGATTCTACCCGCATTTTTCCATAGATATCATTGCGTTGAGTCCATTTCAGGACTTAACGATGAGCATAGCGCTTATGACTTTTGAGCAGCGAAATATCAATGTCGGATGTCGGTTATTAGCAAATATGGGATACTTTTGAGACGTTCGCAAAGTCCTCAGGCATGTCATGTAAGCTTTTGGATGGATTTTAAACACGATGCACTTGATCATGACCAGCGGAATATATACTTGGTTAGCCCAAATTCCTGTTGAGAATCAACTTTGTACAGTTCTGTATATTATGATACATAGCCAAGATGGCACAGTGAAGTAAGCGGATCCCACGACGCCACAGACTTTCCATCCCAGGTACTACAGTACTTCTAGTCTAGGTATAGTTTTAGTTCTAATGCCTATCAACAGCCAAGTAGCTCAGCTTAACAATGGCTTTCAACATCGCTTTCTCTTGGATTCTTTCTCAAAGCCGACCTCGAAAATAAAAGCAATGCGAAGTAGCATCATCCCCACCAAAATGCCAAGATTTATCGAGTCCACAGCTCTCCAAGCAAGGGGGTTAAGGATAACATCTAACCCCAGCTCCTTGACGGTGGCCCAGATGTGCAACATATCGCTCACCCAAATTCCTCCCATCACAGCCTTCCAGACCCTGAGGTCGTCTGTCACCCTCAGAACGACGGTGCTGTTGAAAGCCATGAGGAGATACACCGCACCGACCTGATCCAAGAGGATTCGATGTACAGGTGGATCATATGCGAAATGAGGCGTCATGGTGTCGATATAACGTGTTGGGTCGAACATGGCCAAGACAGTGCCCGATGCGCAAAACACTGGCTCCACCCATGACAGCATGATATGGTACAGGGTAGGTATACGCTGTACTGAGCTCATCTTGGATTGTAGGAAATGCCGATGCCGGAGCTATATTTAGGGCGCGATCAAACATATAGATTCAAAAGAGATCTTTAGAGATATTTGGTACTTGGCTTGCCTTTTTCAGTAGTTTATTCGGCGGTAATGTACAGAGTTTTGGGACGCCAAGATGACTGGAGAACGTACCAATAATGTGTGTGTGTGTGGGGGGGGGGGGGGGTTGTCTCTCTCTGCTGGTACGGTACTACCGGGGCTTTGGGATGACAGGACCTCAGGCCTGAGGCATCAACAATTTAACGTCGCGCGCGCGCTGGTCAGTCCACCCCAGGCACCCTGGAACCCGCGTTGAGCTGGGCCCGATCTGACGCGCGACGAAAACAAATTCAGGCGTTGGCAAACGGCGGCCTGTCGCATCGACACGGGGCCTGATCAAAAGGAGTGATCAATCAACGAACCATAAACCCCAGTCGCCAATTCACCATTCGTGCACATCTGATACTCGCTGTCCTTCCCTTCTCCCATATTTCCACACGGTCCGCTGCTCATGGAAAGCGCCGACGTCAACGCGACAGCCTCGCCGGGCCCAGACCCCGAATCGCGACGGAGTCGATCCGGCCGCGTCGTGCGGGCACCCTCCAAATTCACCCCCGAGGCCACGCCCGCCCCTTCCGGCGCTGGCAAGCGGAAGCGACCCAACGGCCGCGACGACACAGAGAACGATGCACCCAGCTCTGATGATGACCTGAGCGACCCCGAGGAGGTCGACGAGGACGGAGACGAGCGCGACGACGATCCAAATGACGAGGATGCCGGTGCGCCGCGGTCGAGGAAGCGAAGTAATGCGCGTTCAAACGGCAAGTCAAAGAAGCCGGCGACCAAGAAGCCAAAGATCAATGGTTCCGGCCTGTCGCATTCGGCTAGCATACCCAGCAGGCCCAAGAAGGCTGCGCCGCGCATATCCATTGCCAATGGCGATGGCGACTCTCTCTACGGTAAGCCCCACTCACAAGACCACTTCTTGCTCTCGATGCAATTGCCATATCGGTACTGACGCGACAAAACTTAGCTGATGTCTTTGGCTCGGGCGACAACTCGGATGACGTCGCCGGCCGCTGGTACACGAGATATACCCAGAACCAGACTGAAGCCGTGACGGACCTGGTGAATTGCGTCTTGCGGTCTGCAGGGTGTGACCAGGAGGTCAACGAGGATGACATTAATGACCCGGACAACTGTCCAAACAGGCTCGCAGAGCTGCAAAGCTTATATGAAGACGTAAGTGCACTGCGGTCTCCCCGACCTAACTTGTCACTTTCCTATGGGCATCCACTCACTAACAAATGCCCGCCAGCGCCAACTCGCGGATTATCCTTTAATCGCCAAGTCCAAAACCACCAGATCATTCCGAAGTCTGCTTGTCGATTTCTTCAAGTCTCTCCTCAATGTACTGCATGAAACCGAAACGTTGTACGAGGATGAGGTGCTCATGGAGAATATCGTGAGATGGGTGGGTTCCATGTCATCGTCTACCCTGCGCCCATTTCGACACACAGCCACCACGATAGCACTCTCCATGCACCACTCATTGGTTTATATCGCAAGGAAAGTCGATGAGCGAATCACCAAGGCAACTCAACAGCTTGAGGCCGAACAGGCTCGTTTGGGACAAAGGAAAGATAAGGCGGGCAGGCAAAAGCTCACGGCTCTTCAAGAATCTTTGGACCAGGCCAGTGAACACAGAGCCTTTTTAAAGAAACAGATGGATGAGCTTTTCGATACTGTCTTTATCCACCGGTACCGCGACGTCGACGTCAGAATTCGGGTAGAGTGCGTTGAAGCCCTGGGCAACTGGACCTTTGTCCTTCCCACCGTTTACATCGCACCCAACTACCTGCGGTATCTGGGATGGCTCCTTTCAGACACAGCGCCGCAAGCACGGCAGGAGGTGCTCAAGCAACTTGCGCGGATCCTGAAACGGGATGCGGAAAAGATTGGGCACTTTATCGAGAGGTTCAGGCCTCGCCTGGTCGAGATTTGCACCAAAGATTCCGACGTCGGTGTCAGAGTTGCTGCGATTGGCGTTATAGACTGCCTGCGGGAGAGCGGTAACCTCCAGCCTGATGACATTGACCAGATTGGCAAGCTCATTATAGATTCCGAGGTCAGAATAAGAAAGGCGGTGGCAGATTTCTTCATCCACGGAATTGATGACAGCATAGAGAGCAGGGTTCAGGATATTGGTGGTAGCGAGGCCCTCGATGAGATGTTTGACGATGACCAGGATGCATACGACTCGCCCCGCGAGGACTGGATAAAGGTCAAGTGCCTTGCAGAGCTGTTGACTGCTTACACGGCAGATGAGGAGCCAGTGCCGCATCGTACCCTGGGGTTGGAGATCGCCACAGACGTTGTCGACCCGACTTTCTCAGAGACTCGAATCACTCTTGCCGCACAGGCGCTCTTTGAAAAGATGCCCGAGATCAGCAACTGGGAGATTATTGCAGGTTACTTGTTGTTCGACCACAGCGTTCGCCAGACATCGAAATCACGATCCAAGGCGAAACCCACAGAGGCGGCATTCCGGACAGCAGTCGCGCCAGAAGGCCAGGAGGAAACAACTCTCTTGGAGGTGCTTGCGGCGGCTGTGCAACTGAATCTTGCGCAGAACGGCGAACAGGAGCGGCTCAAGAAGAGGCCTGGGAGGACTGGCGACGGTGAAGCGGGCGAAGGCACGGCTGTACACCTCGCCGAGGCCATCCCCCGGCTTCTCAAGAAGTACGGCGCCGAGGCAAACACTGCCAAGGTCGTTCTTGGCCTTCACCGGCACTTGGATCTCGAGGTGTTCTTGCAACTTCGCCAAGATTCAACAACCTACTCTCGATTGCTCGACGAGATATGCGCTCAATTCCTGAGGCACGCAGACACGGCAGTCATTTTCCAGGCCACACGAGCACTGCTTCAGGCACGCCGGCACGAGGAGCTTCAAGAGCTGGTGGAGCGCAAAATGGAAGACCTATGGCAGCATCTCATCGGTGCGCTGCGCAGATTCGATCAAACCGCCGAGCTATCCGTTCGTGGAAATCTCGAAGAGAACGCGCTACTTCAGCTCATTACCCTCGTCATGAAGATCAGCAAGCTTGCTAGTATCTCTGCTTGTGTTCCCGTGCTCGAGGCCGAGGGAGATTCGGACGAGTCTCGCTCACCGCCGATCCAGATCTTGGTGAACATGGTTCATCGAGGCAAGCTGGGTGAGGTCAACGACGATATTGATAACATCGAGGACGAAGTGACCATCTACACCATTAAGGCCTGCCATTTCTATTTTATGTGGAAAGCGGGAGAACTTCTCAAGGCAATCAAGGGCGATCTTGATATTTCCAACGAAGACATTGATCGGTTGTCAGATCTTCGCAAGACATATGACAACAACCTTGTACACACCTTCTCGTCTCGTGGCGCTTATGACGAACTTCGTCTCTTTGCACTCGGAAACTACTGTGATCTGCAGACACTGTGTGCAGCCATCGGCTTGGCGGTCAGCGGCAAGAAGAACGAGACCCCGTCGCAACCCAGCAAATATGCTGGACTCCAGGTTCTTGTACAGGAGGTCAAGGAAGCAGGTTTGGTTAGCGAGATCATAGCCATATACAACACGGCCGAACGGCTCTACGCGATGCGAGCCAAGAAGACACTCGGCGAGCCGGCACATGACGACGATCCTCAGGACGATGACATGCTGAGTGACGACGAGAACGAGGCGGATGCCACAAGGACAGACGAGGGCCGCAAGGCAGCTGAGCTGCGCGCCGAGAAGAACCTATGCGACATCGCAGGCAAGCTCATCATGTGTGTACGCGCTGGCATGATGGATAGGTCGGGTCCTCGCGCGGGCAGGCTGAGGAGGCGACTGCTGAGGAACCAGCATAGGCTGGGGCAGAACCTCAAGGCGGTCCTGGCTTACCTGGACGAGTCCAAGGGCCTCGAGGATGCGGACAAGAAGAAGAACCGGCCCAAGGGGAAGCAGCCAGCCAAGGATGCAGCCTCTGGCAAGCAGCCGCTGAGCGAGGCCATAGTCGTCGAGGACGACATTGACGATGACGACGAGGATCTGCCTGAAGAAGGCACCGTCGAGGATCTGCGGCGGCGGGAGCTCATTGATGACCCGATTGAGGACGAGCCACAGGATGAGGACGAAGACGAGGGAGGCGGCGGCGCTGATGACGCGATGGATGAGGACAGTATTATAGGGGACTAAAACCGGTGTCGGCGCTATGTCTGTTATTGCGTGCTTATTTCATTCCGGTCTGGGTATACTCTTTTGTGAATATGGTTTTTTTTTGTCTTTTCTCACACTTACCCTCAATGAATTTCCCCCCGAGGCTTCTAAAACGGGCTTGCATGGGATAAGCAGCCAGCCTTTGTATTGCTGCGTGTTTTTCATGAATGCCTCTGGCCATCATCGTTTCGGGAAGAAACCCTCCAGTCTCCTTTGACACACTAATTTTCCTGACTAGGCGAAGCATTTCGACTTGATACGTGGCTCGTATGAAAGCTGACCCTTTTTCACCATGTCTTGTTACTTGTTTTTTGTTTCTTCTTTTTTTGCTCATTTTCCCCGGTTGTTTGTTCCTATCTCAAAACTTCTTGACAGCGTTCTGCTTCGCATTTGGCCGCGTACCACCCCCATACCCTTTTCAATGTCTTTGTATAGCAGCAGCAAGTAAATAACGGATCAACAACTACCTTGAAGAATAACAACCTCCCGGACCTTTTTTTCTCTCTCTCTTTCTCAAGATTGCAGAGCTTCAATAGTCTTCACAAACACCCTCGCGGTGTGCACGCCCTCCTGCCTGACGACGTCGTGGTCGCCGGTGAGGTCCTTGAACAGCAACGCCGGCACGCCGCTCTCGCGCAGCGCCTGGTCCATGACGGCAGCCTCGTCCATGTCGACGAGCCCGTCCTCGGGCGAGTGGGCGACGACGGCCAGGCGCTTCTGCGCTCCCGACCAGGCGTCGGCGTATCCCCGAAACAGGGCCGGGCTGACGGGGTCCCAGGCGGCGCGGTCGTCGCCAAACGCGGCGGCCATGAAGCCCGTGTAGTTGCCGTCCTTGCGGCGGTCCAGGCCGTTGAGGTCGTAGATGCCCTCGAAGCCGACGACGGCGGCCGGGAGCGGGAAGGGCAGGGCCGAGGGCTGCGGCACGGCGGCCTGCGCGCCCATCAGGAGCTGGAACGACATGGTCGCGCCGCACGAGTGGCCCGCCAGCACGTAGCCGCCGTCCCGGTCCAGGGGCCGGAGGGTGTGCAGCAGGGCCATGGCGGCCACGGCGTCCTGGATGTGCTCCGGGTGCCTGGCGACGCGGAGCAGGTTCGCCGGCGTGGATGCCGGGTCCTGGGGGAAGTTGGCGTGCGGGGAGAGGCGGTAGTTTATGGAGGCGAAGCCGGCGATGTGCGCGGCGGTAAAGTCCCGGTGCTCATCGGCCAGGAGCTTGGAGATGGTGGGCTCCAGGCTGTGCAGGTCCACGTTGGGGTCGCGCCAGGCGCCGCCGTGGATGAAGCTTGAAGGCGGGGACGGGAGTGTGAGTCTTGAGTGATCAAGAGGTTGGAGTTGTTTCAGTTGGGACTTACACTATCCAGTACTTTTCGTCAGTGCCGGTACTTGTGTTGCCGTCTTTGGCTGGAAAGTCCCAGATGCCCAGAGTCTGGAGATCATGGGCTTGGCCATATCTGTGCTCTGAATAGGAAAGAGTTTCGGCCATGGTGTATAAAATTTCGATGTGAAGCAGTGAAAGACTGTACGTGATTCTCATTTTGAGCAGGTTAGTCGGTTCTCCGAGTAGGTAGGGACATGGCCAAGGGAATGATGGTTGACTTACCACCTCCGGGGCTGTAGCGGATAGTTAACAAATTAAAAAAGTAATAGCAATGACGGGTATCACGACTCTTCGTTCTTATCACCTCGTTAGATAGTATGTATGCGTGCGTGCGTATTGTTGACGCCTTGATTAGGTACCTTAGTTATTCTTCAAAATCAAGCCCCGCTGTGGACAGATAGATAGGTGGGCATGTAGATACAAGTTGGTTGGATGTATGATTCGGCAGATGTTCTGAACCAGTACTTGTGTCAAGTAACTAACCGATTGAGAGACTTGGGAAACTTGGGTGGCGCGTCCACTTGGATGGGTTTTGAGGCACGGATTCAGTCGTAACACGACATACGAAGTACCCTCGGACAGACCAACCATGCATGCATTGGCGCTACCTATTTTTTGTCACCTCCCCTTGACCAACAGCCCCGCAGTAGGCGGGTCAACTGTCGGCTAGGTTCCTGCTGTACTTGAGCTTATAAGTCGGCTCTGTGGGACAAGCCAGAGATAGCTCGTACAAAAAAGAAAAAAAAAGAAAAAAAAAGAAAAAAAACACCTCCTGGTCTATCTCATATCGTCCCAAAAGATTAAGTCGCATGGAGTGGTGATACGATGACGTCCAAAGTCTAGAGCCCAGACCATAGCCGCCGAAACTAACAGCGTACACTTCGGCAAGGATCCCATGTTATGTTTCCTTCCGCCTCCGGGTTGTCGGCTATCGTCCCACGCCGTCGGCCATCTTCCGCCGCTTCGGGTATGATCTCCGCCAAAACACCTCTCCCTCTGCCGGATGCGCGGGCGCCTGGCCTACCACACCAACAGACCGGGACCTGCTGCGGCCTCGGCGACTCGTTGCCTTCTGCTCTTCCTCTCCCTCGATCAATCCTTCGGTGAAGACAAGGTCCCCGCGCCGCCCCAGAACCTCCCTCCCGGCCTCCTGGAGCAGGATTCCAAACGCGATGAGCGCCGTCTCGTCCATGCTGCGCTCATCGACGTGTCGAGTCCCGACAAAGCAGCTCGACCTGAGCTCCTTTGCATCCTGACCGGGGCCCGGAACCGCCAGCTGCTCATAGAAATTCGCCGCATACCCGTGCACCGCCTTGAGCAGGTCGCTGTCTGGCAGCAGGTCCCTGCCCGCGTCGGGGAGGGCCTCGTGCTGCGAGTGGTAGACGTCCTTTTCCGCGTAGCGCTGGGGTGCGCCGAGGCGTTGGAAGAGGATCTCTTCGGGAGCGAGAGTTGCGTCCTTGAGACCGTAGGAGCCGCCTCTCGACTTTGTACCTACGGTTGATGAGGCGAGTTGGTGAGTGGTGGTCACTCGTCCTGTGATGGGGGTGGCGTTAGAGAGTTCAAGTAGACAAGGTGAGAAGTCAGATGAGACCTTACCTGCAACGGCATCGTAGAGATTTGCTTGTCTCTTCTTCCTCCGGCCATTTTGGCCTTTTGAGTTTGTCCCTGGCTTCTTGGCATCTTTGGAAGAATCCATATTTTTATCATGGGGCTGAATGAAGCTTTAATGGTCATGTAAATCCACGGCAACTTCCCAGAGAAACCCAGAAAATGGCAAAAGCTAAGAAACGGATGGACAAAAATCGGTGATGATCGTGTAGAATTGCCTTCCACTCACCCGCGGGGAATCGGGTCAGGTTATTCAGCCTTTTCCCAGCTTTTGCATGCCCATAATCGGGGCTTTGGAGAGGGTAATTCAAAAGACCCTCTTCATGAACCCGAAGGCAGCAGCAATATAATATTTGTACACAGCGTGGGAATTGCAGAGAAATTCAGCAACTGAGATAGCGACCAGTCACATGCGATTAGTTGAGGTGAGTGGGTTTGGATCCACTCTTAATTGGACAATGATTCCCCATTGGAAACCTCAAGCGTTACGTCATAATACACATTACAAGCCAACCTCTCTCTATTTCCCGAATGCGACCCCTGTTCAACATTGCCGGCGCCAACCTTTTTCCCCCACAACATCCCGACAACAGATCCAATTTCATCCTACTTCATTGCCGCGCTCAGTGCAGGCAATTTTCAACAAGACCACCTAATTGCGTACAAGTCCGCCTGAACTAGAAGACTTTCCAATTGGATAGTCCTCTAAAACGCCAGATGCATGAACCAATTGCTGTTTGAGCGGACGATTGGAAACATCGATCAGAAACATTTCGTCAGGCTACACACCAACAAGCTCCTGTACTCCTTTCAGGCGGCGCCGCATCACCGCTTCGATGGAGGCGAGCGGGGAGTAGCAGTCTATGATGGGGCCGCCCCTCGCGATGGGACCGGCATCGACCAACGCCGCTCCATCTGGGCTCACCAGCCTGGAGTCAACGCCTTGGCCCTTGAGCGCTTCGATGGTCGTCTCCTCGCCTCGGGCGGTTCCGACGGTACCATCCGCCTGTGGAACCTCGAACAGTGTGCCGACCCTCACAAAGCCCATACCTACAAGCCCCTCGCTCAAATCACCAGAGCGAGCGGCGCCCAAGCTACTTGCAGACCGGGCGCTGTTGCCAACGGCCAAAACCTCCAGCACCACCGGTTCGGCGTGACACACTTATCCTTCTACCCCTTTGATGCCAACGCCTTTTTCTCATCCTCGTATGACGAAACCCTCAAGGTTTGGGCGACCGAGGGCGCCAGGCTTTCGGGTTCGTTCGCCCTCGAGGCCAAGGTCTACTCTCACGCCGCCTCGCCCATTGCGTCACATCTGCTCATCGCCTGTGCCACGCAGAACCCAGCTGTGCGGCTTGTCGACCTGCGGTCCGGTGCTGCGGTCCAGAGCCTCATGGCTGGCGGACAGGTTGGCGCAGGCACCGGCGCGGTCCTATCGGTCGCCTGGTCGCCGGTCCACGAGCACATTTTGGCCAGCGGCTCCGTCGACGGCACTGTGCGGATCTGGGACGTGAGGCGGTCGAGCGCGCTCGTCGCTCTCCTCGATCAGGAGGACAGCCTGGGCATCATCCGCCGGCGACCGGAGCAGCTAAGAGGACCGCCACCGGCCGTCAACGACTTCCAGGCCCGTGGAATCCGCGCCTCGGCTAGAGCCCACGCCGGCCCGGTGAACGGGCTGACATGGACGGACGACGGTGACTACATCATCAGCGCAGGGCACGACAGGAAGATCCGCGTGTGGGACGCGGCGTCGGGAGCCAACACACTGGTCAACTTTGGGCCGACCATACGCAATGGTGGCCTGCTGAGCATGGACATGTTTACGTCCCCCACGGGGCTAATGGCCGGAGGCGCGGGGCGCGAGCTCCTCTTCTGGCCCAACGAGAACGAGATCCTGGTGCTGGACCTCCACGAGGGCACCGTCATCAGACGTCTCAGGGCCGGCGCCATGTTGGGAGGCGTCGCGGGCGTCAGGGGGACGGGTCCCGCGGGTGAGCGTGCGGTCCGGAACCGTGTCACTTCTCTGGTCTGGAGAGGGGCGGGCGGGTTTGGAGGTTCGTCGGGCGCTGTCATGGGAGGCCGCAACGCGCCTGGCGGGATCTACAGCGGGCATTCAGATGGGCTCATACGTGTGTGGATGCCTGAGCTGGATGGAGGGGATCCAATGGCTGAGTTTGGCGACGCGTTAGAGGACGATGGCGAGGAGGGCAGGGATATGGCTGAGCAGGGTAGGAAGAGGAAGGCCGTCAACGAGGCTTTTAGAAATCTTATGGGTCAGCTAGACTAGAGCAGGCGAGCAAATGTCTTGCAGGTTTGATATACCACTGCTTGATTTGATATGCGGTGCATACTCGGATACCCCCAAAATGATAATTCAGACTGCGAGCAAGCAGTATTCAGATCTTCCCATGCATGCTGGTACAAGCGCTGCTGCTAAAGCCCAAAAAAAAACATTCACAAAGCACCATTCAAATGCGCGCACTCCAAAGCAGCCCCCATCAAGTCCTCATCAGATGGCATATCTTGGATAAGTGAGAGACCCCAACCGTTCGTCGTTCGGAGGGTCCCCCCTGCCGTACATCACCAACTAACTCCCTTGGTCTCCTCGCTTAAAACACATCTCAGTGACCATCGTTGCCATAGCTCGTGACGACCTTGGAGGACTCTGTCGACGAGTTGCCCTCCTGGTACCTGTGCCCCTCGGTCGTCGTGTTGAAAGTGACACCGTCCAACGTTCTATTCGCCTCGAAGCTCTTGACTGTCTCGGCAAACTTGTCACCGTCGATGATGCGAGTCCCCGCGGTCAGCCTGTTGGACTCGAAGCTCCCGGCACCGCCCGTGATCCTCTGCTGCTCCAGCGTGGAGTTGGTCTCGAGGCTCTGGTTGAGGCCCTGGGTCTTCCTGTCAAAGGCGATCGCGGTCAGGGACTCGCTGGTCTTGTTGACGTCGGTGGTCTTGTTGGCGATAGAGATCTTTTGCCCTTCGTACTGGACGGGCCCGCTCTCCCACCGGTCAAAGGCGTGCGTCGTGTTGATCTCCTCGGTCCGGCTGCCCTCGACCGTCTTCTTGTAGTCGACGGTGCGGTTCCCGGAGTCGGTGTCGAGCGACCCTGGCGGGGTTGCTGGTTCGGCGGGGGTCGATGGGGGAGGTGCGCTGGGGCTGGGTGTTTCTGAAGCTGTCGAGGTAGTGGGTAAGGGGTCTGAGGATGGGGTAGAGGCGCTGGGTGTTTGGATGATTGGGGTATCGGTTGGGGCCTGCTCAGAAGTTGTAGTCATTGTAGAGGTCTCAGTAGTCAGGGTCTCAGTGGGGACCAGCTCAGAGGTTGTAGTTGTGGTCGTGGTCGTGGTGGATGTTTGTGTAGTTAAAGTATCGGTGGGTGTCTGTTCCGGCTCTGTCGAAGGAGAAGTGCTTGGCGTAAGAATAGGGTCACCGGCTGAGGGTGTAGGGGTCACTATTTCTGTAGCCGTGACCGTCTGGGTTACGGTACTGGGTCCCTCGGTGCTGGAAGCTGTCTGTGTCTCTGTGATTGTTATCGTGGTGTCCGTCTCTGTCTGGAGTACAGTTGGCGAGAACGACACGACGACAGTGTGTGGGATTTTCCGGTTAAAGAAGACACTGGGTACAACCGTAGTCACTGGCGAGACCTGGGCCTTTGTGACAACCATAGAGCTGGAAGGTTGCGATTGCAAACCAAGCCGAAACAGGTGGCCCCTGAGTGCTTGTGAAGGGCTCGCACCTGTTATACCGTGTCAGCAAAAATGTTACTTGAACATCCATCTTTGGGTATATAGATGTATAGGGGGAGGGTGACGACTGTGAAGTAGTCTGCAACATACCCCTTGATACGAGCGAAGCCTCGCCTGGTGGGGGGATGACGCCGGCTAGTACCATAGAGCCAGCAAGAATAGCAAGAGCGCTGCTGCTGAGCACTCCCTGGGGAATCATTGCAACCATGGTGGTGTGTAGTTGGATTCACTACGGGGCCGGAGTGATGTCTCTGAGACGGGGGTTTGTGCGGAAAGTGGGATGGTGAGCAACAATCTACGGGGGAACTCCATGGGCAAGCGATTCCCCTTTTATACTTTAATTTCACATGGCAAACATTGTCACAAAAATGAGTGTAGGGCACGAATATGCATGAGCTAAAGCAACACTGCCAGTATTGCTGCATATCGGTAAATAAACATGGGTTGACGAGGTGACATGATGTACGGGTTAACCTAAATACCTTTTTTCACAAGACAATTGGCCAATATTAATTGTTAAGTGACTGGTTGTGATTATGAAGTTGGATGGACTCGGTATATAACTTCATTGATCAATCCCAATGTGGGTGTTTGGCCAAGAACCGCGAGGCAGTCCAGGTAGGAAGATGTTCTCCTCCGGAACGAACTAAGGTCTGTCAGCCCTTGAAAGGTAGAAATTTTATCTTTTAGTAGCAGAACGACAAAAATAAAAGAGCCCTTTCATCGCGAATGTTGTCCCAACGCGAGTTGAGGCCATACATAGGGCAATAATAGTAGGTCTTGGAAGGAGAATTGATTAATTAGCACGCGACCGATGGCGGCAAAGTGCATGTAAGATCACGTGAGTAGAGAATGTGCTGGCGCAATGCATGACTCGCTTCAAGAGCGGGCACGTGGCTGTGCCTAGGCTGGTACTTCCCACCTACGTAATCACGGCTAGGCACGACCAAGTCCCTCTCTTACGCGACCGGTTGGTTGGTTCAACGACAATCCTGCATCCGTCCGAGATCCCATAATTAATACTTACTTGCTTCAACATCTCCGTGATAGCGCGCAACCACAACAACAAGCACGCCGCCCCGGCAATTCCTATACAATGGGTGCCCTTCTTTCATTACCGCTGATGGCGGTGCCGAGCTTAGGCACAGTAAGCTTTGCGACGCCCCCAGAACGATACAACTGCTTCGGCGGTTAGAGCGCAGACATTAACGGCATGTGCCAATTCTCTCGCGACTAATAGATCTTATCATTCGGTGCCACCTGCTGTGGTGCAGCAACCTGCTCCATGGTATGCTCAGCATGCGGGAAATGCGGCAACAGGTGAGTCCGTTCTTGCCCTGCCATTCACTTCTGCTCTCAGTTCCCCTTCGCGTATGTTGTCGTCGATACGCCATGACCCCCCTCATCTAACACGCGCCGAGATAGCGTGGCGACCCGTATCGGATACGCCCTCATCTTGCTGGTCAACTCGATATTAGCCTGGATTATGGAAACGCCATGGGCGATCGAGAAGCTTCAACACCTCATGCTCGACTACGTCAAAATCAACTGCCCAACGGGCCAGTGTTACGGGTGGCTGGCCGTCCATCGCATCAACTTTGCCCTCGGTCTCTTCCACATGGTCTTTGTCGGCCTTCTCTTCGGTGTCACCTCGTCCAAGCAACCCCGCGCTGCTATACAGAATGGCTACTGGGGCCCCAAGGTCATCGCATGGCTGTCCCTCATCGTCTTGTCCTTCTTGATTCCGGATCCGTTCTTCCTCTCCTGGGGCAAATACTTCTCTCTCATCTTCGCCATGATGTTCCTCATCCTGGGTCTTGTCCTCCTGGTTGATCTGGCACACAGCTGGGCCGAGTACTGTCTCCAACAAATAGAGGAGACGGAGTCCAAGGCATGGCAGGTCATCTTGATCGTCTCCACCGTGGGCATGTACATTGGATCCCTGGCCATGACCATCATCCAGTACGTCTTCTTTGCCGGGTCAGGGTGCTCGTCCAACCAAGCCGCCATCACCATCAACCTGATTCTCTGGATCGTCGTCTCCTTCGTCTCGGTACACCCTGTGATCCAGGAGCACAACCCCAAGGCCGGACTGGCCCAGGCCGCCATGGTGGCAATCTACTGCACCTATCTCACCATGTCGGCAGTGTCAATGAAGCCGGATGACACGGACGACAAACACTGCAACCCTCTGATCCTGGCCCAGGGAACACGCACAACATCGGTCGTCATTGGCGCCATCGTCACTATGCTTACAGTCGCATGGACGACGACTCGTGCGGCAACGCAGACACTCGGCATGGGCGGCGGTGGCGGGGCTATTCGCCTACCGGACGAAGACCACCATGACCTGGTGACAACGCAACCGGGCCGTCGTGAGATGCGCGCCGAGGCATTACGTCGTGCAGTCGAAGAAGGCAGTCTTCCTGCGGATGCATTGCTGTCGGATGATGAAGATGATGACTCGTCAAACAAGACGCACGACGACGAACGCAACTCGACACAATACAGCTATACGATGTTCCACATCATCTTTTTCCTGGCCACCGCATGGGTTGCAACGCTGCTCACCATGAACTACGACGATTCCATCAAGGACGGCGACTTTGCCACGGTGGGACGCACCAACTGGGCCTCATGGGTCAAGATTGTTAGCGCATGGGTGTGCTACGGTCTCTACATTTGGACACTCATTGCTCCTGTGTTGCTTCCTGAGCGCTTCTGATCGAGTCAGCTGCGTTGGCGCTACTCGTATACTACGGGTTATGTTTTTATTTTGTTTTGATTTGTTTTGAAGGTGGTTCATTGGCGAGCGCTTGTATAGCACTTTTTATGTGCCCAAATTCTTTGTTGATTGCATATGTAACCACTACTAAGTTTATACACTTGATTGTTAGCCAAGCTTAGCATTTGGATCCATCTCTCATTGTCTTTGAAAGAAGGAAGCAAGTCTGAACGCACTACATTATCTAGAGTAGACAATAATACTGGGGATAATATCTGCCAATCTGGGTATCTTATTCCCCCTTCTGACTGAACCATTTTTATGCCACTAATCAGCAGTGACGGAAAGATGCAAAGTCCCGTGTTTGCTACCCCAGAGCTAATGTATTTGATGACACTTGCCGACTGGATATTAAACCCCCATCGCTAAGCTAAGCCTTTGCCGCAAGTAACCGTCGCAAGTCTAAAGGTTGTGTGACAAAAACGAGTGCATTTTCTTTTCGACCATGGACCAACGAGATTGCATCTCTCTCGCCTAAGCCCACAGCAAAACAAAACAAAAAAAAGGCGAGTTTGAAAATTTCAGCGTTTACTTCATATGACTATGCACGTAGGGAGATCAGGACCGGCAGCCAGCGTCAAGTCGGTCAAGTTGGTGACACCATCCAGCATTCATATATATCAGAAAAGAGAAAGCAGCATGAGTGGAAAGCGACGGCCACCTGTCGAAAAGAGGTGCCAGATACAGTGGGATGTACGACCATGAGCGGGATCCATCCAAGAAAAATGGGGTGAAAAAAAGGGATAATCTCATGGCGGCGGTTTCCCACTGCTCTGAACCAGCACGAGACGTGACGTATGGCTGAAAGATGTAAGGACTATCATCAATGATGTGGACGATATCACTGCCTGATGAAGTTGTAGTTGTTTATTGTGTCAATGTTACCACCATTAACCGACCTTGGATACACAAGGGATAACTCCAAGTTGACAAGAGCTTTCCGGCAGCGATACATGAACCTTACCCAGTCGGCCACCTGGGGGGTGCTATATGTGCAACACTACACCCTCACCTAGCCTTCTTTTGCTTTTTTGTCTGGTCCCCGAAAAGGCTGACTGCAAATTCCCCCACGTGCGTAAGTGCGTGCATTGCGCTGTGGTAGGTATCATCGGAGATGGCGGAAAGCATCCTCCCTTTGTTTGTTCTATCAATTGTTTATCTCTTTTTTTTTGTTTTCAACTCACCGGTAGTCAACCGCAACTGGGATGGATTCAACGCCGATGGGAGTACGATGGTCGCGAGATTTCGGGGGGCGTGCTAGAAAAACAGTAAAGGCATAAGTTTGGAGTGTATTTGGTAGAATCCCCCTTTCATCAATCTTCCACGAAACTAGCTATTTCCGGAGCGGCATTATCTAGCCCCCTTTTCCCAAGTTACTCGTGTAACCTATATCAATAAAATGAAGCTCGCAAAACGAGCCTGATGCGGCCACCCGAAAGAGTAACGTAGAAGACTTTGTCATGTGAGTTGATGCGTGCTTCTTGTAGCCTATACAATGGCCCCTTTGAACAGGACCAAAACAACTCAGGGTGGGTTTGGAGAAGAAAAAAAAGGAATGCCCGATAGTCCCGCAGGATCTGCTACTTTTCTTGCAGAATCAAATGCAATTCTTGGCCTTTTGTGTATCCTCGGTGATTTTATTACGAGCAAAGCAACACGTTTTCTTTTTTTCTTTTTTTTTAGTATAGGCTGCAAAAAGTGGCCAGCATACCTCCTCCCCCTGTTGTCAAGGGCACATGTTAGTGGGGTTTTGTTTGGGTATCTTTGTATCACCGTACGACTTTCAACTTGGCTAATCTAGTCGACGTGCATTCTCGTCTTTATACAGTCATGATAGATGACCGCCAGATGGAGTTGATGGATGAGGTCAACAGGTATATTGCTTCGTAATCCTTTAGCCCCCCACATAATTACCATAAGGGCGTGTCGGGAAAGTACATAATGGGAACGTTTACTCTATGCAAAAATAAATAAATTAAGAAAAAAAAGGTTGTGGCATTTCGGGGCCACCCCAAACCAGTTTTAATTCATTCGACCGGATAACTCCCCGCTAATATGCTCCAGCCAAGAATGTTACCCCTAACAAGTGGCGGGCTGCATTTCATCTCCCCTGTACCTGCAGCCAGCCGATGTGGCTACAGATGAGGTAGGCAATGCGAAGAAGAAGAGAAAGAAAATTCGCCGAAGTGACTAGCCCTCCTCCCCTCTCCCTCCCCAAAGACGAAAAAGTCGGGGCTTACAACAGCGAGGATTGTGGCAGGGACACTTGGGGGGCGGGGGATATGTTGACCCCCGGTGTCTACTTACTTTGCTACTTGTTCTGCTGGGTGTGGTCTGTCAGCTGTTCGAACAGCACGTCATGCCTCCTTGTGTGAAAAGTGACTTCTTTTTTTTCTTGTCGAGAAGATGTTGCCGTCTGAATTGGATCGTGTACGTATCCCCCGATGGCCCCTTTTGAAAGCCTGCTCGGGCTAGGTATCAGCTCAAGTAGAACTGGAACAAGGGAACAAGGAGCAAGACCGAGTTTTATACAGGGTTGAGTAAAAACATACCATACTCAAAGGATGCCAAGACTCTCTTCAGAGAGAACAAAGCTGGCATCATGGCTATAGGCACTTATCCGTAATGCAAGTCAAGTATCGCAGATAGCCTCGGACTTACTGGAAGCAATGAAAACATTGTACACCTAGAAACACCCCAGTGTAGAAGTTGGCGAATGGAGCGCCAGTGGACTCTCACTTGAAATTTTAACTGTATTTCCCATAGACAAGCCTCCTCAATATAGAACTGAACCAAACCAATGCTCATCCCAGAGGTTATTATCGTCACAGATACATACCACATCATGGCATTGGAACGGATCCTCGATTAGAAAGCCCTGCTGGTTGGTCAACCCTACCCTCTATCTCTCATCTCAAACCTATAGCACTTCTCTTGGTCTCTCTCACCTCGGCCCCTGATCCCAGACAACAATGACATGCCGGATCTCCTGTCCGAGGTCGTTGCTGGCAGATGCTGTGCTCATACGTCTGCTGACTTGCTTTTTCCTCCGACTCCCTGTGCACAAAGGGGGGTCGTCGTGACCACCCTCGCTTCGGTAGTCTTTTGCAGCGACTCTCTGACTGATCGGCCATACCCCCTCCAACAAATCACTCTCATCCAGTGCCCCCCCTTTGATGACCTCGTCCATGCTGTGTACTATCTCACATCAGCCGGTTCCCCCTTTGGCCCTGTCTATTTTTGCGGAGTGATAAAAAACTCTTTTGGGATGGGACATTGCAACATTACAACTCCCGAGACCGGTGATCCTTCATGCAGGCCCAGAGCAACAATAACAAAAAAAAGAGAGAGTCTGAAAGTAGAACCAAGTGCGACGGACACGTCGTTGGTCTTGCATCTTGGTACTCTGTGAACGAGAATGCTGTCCAATATCCCAAGGTCGTTCTTGATCTATGGTATAGCTGCCATGCTTTTTTGGGATTTTTATAAATAGGGCGTTGTTTCTTGACTTAAACATCAGGGCCAGACTGCCTCGCCGCGTACTCAGACAAGAAACAGCAGACTATACCAAAGACATAGAACTATTGATACCCAGTCTCAGCCCAGATCCTTGCTCGAACTTTACTCAAATATCAGCCTACAACAGCCTCTACACAATGGCCCACGCCGCAAAGAAGTCCTCGGGCAAAAATTCCAAGACGGAGCACTCCAGGCAAGTACACTTGCTGTGAATCACGTTGATGATGTCCCCCCTTTTCCCCCTACACACAAATACAAGCTAACATGTCAAGACACGTTAGCCACCGCACCTCCAACGGCAAAAAGAACACACACCTGGCAAGCCAGTTGGGCACCGTCGAGAGCACGTCGATGATGCAGCTCTGGAGCGAGGAGCGCGACCTCAACCAGCTCCCCTTCTCCGAGCGGCAGGCCAATCAGACCTCCTCTCACAACTCGTCTCACTATCAGAATGGACACAGGTCAGAGCCCCTATATCTTCCATCTTTACATCCAGTTCGACTATTGATGAAGCTATAATAACACAAATCTCATCAACAACAGTTCAAACACCAACGGCCGCTGAGATGTGCCATATGGACCCACATACTCTGTAGTATTCTTTAGCTGGCTGGATCGATGGTTGCTTTCTTCTTATTCTTTAGCTTTTTTATTCTTTTTTTTTCTGCACTTGGTGGCCGCGATGTTAACTTCTACTTTCGGTGGAATCGTTTGTTTGTATGGGTTGGGTTAGCCATGATGTTTTGTAAGATGTTACTGTCTTTATGCCACAATTTGAAATATCTTAACGACTTACAGTATTTTTCCAAGTAAAGAAAGTCATGTCAGTATCACAAGCACATATGGCATATATTACTTTCACAGTTCGACGTTGACAAGACTTTTTGGGTCTTTCTGGAGGTATATTGACCGTATGAATATTTGTGCTATGAAGCCTTTTTTTTCTTTCTCGTGCAGCCTTTTTCACTTCTATAGGGCATACAAAACCCAACACCCAAAAAACTATTCCAGGGCCCAACAACCAAAAGGAAACCATAATGAGGCAGAATAGGACGTTAAAATGATAAATGTCAGAAAAAAAAAATTACCAGTACAGTTGCTTCGACGCGGTGCCGATCCTTCAAACCCAGATATGTTCATAATGCCTCGTCGATGGATACACCGTACATCCTTATGCGTCAAGTCGTGGGGGTATCATTATTGTGCGGGGCTGTCATTTTTCGTCGTTGTCAGCGGTGTCTGGCCGACCTCCAGGGCAGTGCCTGTGGCATGGAATCCGTCAACGGTTATGGAGACGGCACCGGCAGTGACAAGCTGAGTTCAAGTTGCAAAGTTAGTAAGCGTCGTTTTCTATGGGCTTGGGCGATTCTGCAAAGAAAGGGGTCCGTCTTACGGCTCTAGAGAGATCGTCTATCAAATCCTGGACATCCTCAATACCGACGCAAAGTCGGATAATATCCTCCGGCATCTGCCTTTCCTTGCGCGTCTTGGCATCAATGCTCGCGTGGCTCATCTGGCAAGGCATGCTGATCAGACTGTTGACACAGCCAAAGCTGACGCTGATGGCCCAGAGGCGTGCGGCCTCGACGATGCGCTGAGACAGCTCCGCATCGCCCGTCTCAAAGGACAGGACGGCACCGGCACCCCTGGCCATGGACCAGTGCAAATCGTATTGCGGGTGTGACTTCAGGCCCGGGTAGCGGACACGGAAGCCGTGAGACTCGAGGAACTCGGCTATGCGTTGGGCGTTGGCCTGCTGCTTTTCCATGCGCACAGCCAACGTCTTGATACCGCGCATGAGCAGGAAAGAGTCGTTCGGCGAAAGTCCGCAGCCGGTAGCATTGACGGTAAAGTACATGCGGTCGGCCAGAGCGGCATCGTTACAGGCAACGATACCCGACATGATGTCATGGTGTCCAGAGAGATATTTGGTTCCGGACTCGTACACGATGTCGGCGCCAAGATCCAGAGGGTTGCAGAGCATGGGGGAAAGCATGGTGTTGTCAACGACGACCAGGGCTTTAGAGTTGCGGTCGTGGGCGGCGCGGGCGATAGTAGCAACATCGACTATTTTGATGAGTGGGTTCGTCGGCGTCTCGAGAAGGACCATGGCAGTCTTGTCCGAGACTGTGGCAGCAACGCGGTCGATGTCGGTGGTGTCAATGTGGTGGACAATGATGCCCTGATTCGCCGAAAGGTAGGTGAGAAGACGGTTGGTACCGCCATAAAGGTCGTCTCCGGTGATGACCTCGTCGCCGGGACGGAGCAGACGCGTGATAACATCCAAGGCGCCCATGCCAGAGCCAACAGCCAGGGCACGGTTAGCGTTCATGATCTTGGCCATGTGACGCTCCAGGTGCGTCCTCGTTGGGTTCCCTGAGCGTGTGTAGTCATACTCGCTGTTGCCGCCGGCTGCTGAAGATTGTTTGAAGGTGGCGGACTGGTAAATGGGGATGCTGGAGGCGCCATATTGGTCCTTGGTTTCTGTGTACACCAGCTCGGTTGCCAGGGCATAACGGCGGCGGCCGTTGGACGGGCTGGACGGTGCCGGCGATGGCGGCAGGTCATGACCGTCAACATCCACCAGGCCAAGAGCCTTCTTGGCGCCGATGGCAGACGGAATGCTGGGTTGGCCCGCCATGATGACTCGTCTGATTTGAGTTATAGAGTGGGTTGTGCGCCAATGTTGTATTGGCTGCAAGAGGCGCGACCGAACAGTACGCTATCAATCGACTTTGTTTACCAGGCACGGTCGTGTACCTGGACAGGTAAGGTAGTTAAGTTGTTATTGGAAAAGCTGTCCGTGTATTACAGTCTTGCGACTTGGTACTGTAATTGAGTGACTCCGATTTAGCTCCGCCTCTTTACGTGGGGTCAGGTTAAATTGAGTGATGATAAGAGATCAACCTACGTCTGTCTGAGGCAAGAGGAAGCAAGACTGACTGCTCAAGAGTCAATGGAGGGGATGGATAGCAAAGCCTCTCAGTAGGAAATGATGGAAGCAAGAAAGAATACCAGCTAAATCTCAATTGCAGGAGCCGATGTTTTCCAAAAAAGAAAGACCCGACCGCCGGTCTATCTGCAAGTCGGTAACGGCTGGAGATCTGATGTGGGTGGAGAAAATTGGGTGACGCAAAGGGGTTTTGCTGCTTTACCGTACCGTTGACAGGGATTGGCTTCTTAATATACTGTAAATTCCCATTGGATACTGTAAATTTTAGCTGTTCGCGGCAAGCAGTATACCTGATTATGTCGTCGACTTTATCCGGTTTAACAGATTCTACAATGAAGTCTTTCACCATCCAGAGAGTAATCATTTGGCCGGCAACTACATCCGTCTCGAGTTGTATCAATTTTTTTCTCTCACGGTCACCCTACATGACTGCGGCCAGTTTTACCTAATAAAAAAATAAAAATAAAAGTACTATTGGGTTTAGAGATAAATATTCACCCCCAATCTGGGGAAGCTCTGTTGGAGACAAAGCACCCACCTTGCAGTCCGATTTCCGGAGCGGATCATAGAATGTGGGGCAGAATTGGCGGTTCTTTGTGGTAAGCCACAAATTCAGTGCATTGCAATACGTGGAGCCTAAAATGACGTGCTTGCCCAGGGTGTTTTTGCAATAGCGATGGCCGGCTGTTGGCAAAAAATACTTTGTATCCAGCCTTCACAGGCGATGTTCCCTGCAGTGATACTCTGATACTTTCTCGTAAGGGCTGCCTGGCAACCCAAGTCGGTGGCATATGTATGCGATTCAAGATGCGCGAATCTTGTCCACCCTAAAAGCTAGACCTAAATTAAAAGTTTATCAGACAATTGTTCGTCTCAAATATGGTAATCTGCCCTCGAAATGCCATTTGTTTATATTTACGCGTGTACAATTATGCCATCATGTGACCAATCTCGCCTGTCTAAATGTTCATGTCATGAAAACAAACATTATGCAAAAAAAAAAAAACGCACACACAACATCCCAGTCAAATTCACAGTCCGGGAACTGGCAACACTATACTTAGCACCATAAAGTTTAATCCGGCGACACCGGTCTCGTGTGCTCTTCATCGACATCCTCATACTCGCTGTCCTCTGCGCGCTCGGCATGCTTTTCTGCGCCAGAATTTTGCTTTGTTGTGCTCTTTTTGGTCTCCCCCATGCTTGCCACCCGGGGTCCAGCCCCCTTCCTTGAGAAGAAGTCATCAGTACGGATTCCCCTGACTTGAGTGGGGTCGATGCTGGACATGGGTGTCCCGGCTGCACGCTGGGTTCGAATAAACTCGCGCATCGGTGACATGGCCGCGTCACGGCAGGCGTCTTTGATTTCGCTGCCTGACATGCCTGCTGTCACTGCTGCAATATATTCGAGGTCGAAGTGCTCAGGATCCCGCTTGGTTTCACCCAAAATTAGTTCCAAGATGCGCCGGCGTTGTTCTGTGCCGGGCAACGGTACGGGGAACTTTTTGGGCATTCTCCTCAGGATGGCCTCATCGATATCGTTGATTCGGTTCGTCGCACCCAGCACCATTATTCTCGAGGGAACACCTGACGCATTCGCCGATGTTAATCCGTCCCAGAGAGTCATAAATCTTAAGCGAAGGAAACAAGTCAGCGAACGCCTGCTTTTGAGGGTTTGACCTAGGGTTGAGCTAGGACTTACTCCGCCTTGACCATGCCGCTGGCCTCGTGCTCTCCACTCCTGCGGGTTCCCAGAACGGCGTCGATCTCATCAATGAATATAATAGCGGGCTGGAGCTTCCGGGCCAGCGAGAAGACGGCTCGGACGAGCTTGTTAGAGTCTCCATACCACTTCTCTGTCAGGGTCGAGATGTGTAGGTTGATGAAGGATGCACCACTCTCGTGCGCAACAGCCTTGGCAAGCATTGTCTTTCCGCAGCCAGGAGGCCCGTAGAGAAGCACTCCCGATGGCGCGGACAGAAGTGGAGCAGCGTGCGAGTATAGGTGAGGCATCGTAAGGGGGTAAATGACCGACTCCTTGACCTCCTCGATGATGTCCTCCAGGCCCCCGATAGCTGCGTAGGATAGACGTTAGAGCCTGCAGAGGCTGTGAATATGCGGCATCTTCCATGTAAACGTACCATCGAATCCAACATTTATGTCCTCCGGCGCAACGACATCCATCGCAATCATGTTTTCATATTCGTTCAACTGCAGTTCCTCGACAGCCGGGCCGTTTTTCTGACCACCTTCGCCCTCCTCGGCCTCTCCATTTGCTGTGCCATCTCCATTTTGTATCTTGCGTAATCTCTGGAGGTTTGCCTTTGCTCTTAATCGCGCCTGTTCGTGCTTCTCTTTGTCTGGGTCGCCCAGTGTCGACGATAGGGATGATAGAATGTTCTTCGTCAGGAAGTAAAGGGTTGCTGTCTGTTCCACAGAAGAACATGTGAGTGAAGATGCGATTATGTCTGAAGAAAAGGGTTATCAACATGTAGACATACCATGCCAGCAAAGACAACAATGTCTATGAAGTAGTCGGTGGCCCTTTTTCGGTCGGCCATGGTGAAGAACTTTTTGGTTTCCAATTCGTGCAGAAATCTAAACAATATAAATCTCCGTTCCCTTATTTGCAGTTTGGCAATAGAGCGTACGCACCACTGCTGGCAGAGAAGTTGCAAAGCTGCAACTGGCAATTTTTGACCCTTGCACGATTCTTGCGTTTGCGCCTTGTCCCGGGCCTAGGCTAAAGATTTCCATGTGTTCATAGAGGTACGCGTCGAGGCGTGATGATTATGTAATTGTCGGCATTGCTTTCGCCCCCCTGAATTGCTGGATACAGTCCACATTAGCAAATTTCATACCGTACACAGGAACACAAGAACCAGTTCAAACACGTCGACGAATCGACAACTCGTAAGAAAATGTCTTATTCCTCATGATCTGTGGATAAAAAAATGCTGGCACGATTATCACAGACTCAAACACATAGACTTGCACTTATGACACTAATACGCTTTGAACATTGATTAGGCGGGTTTGGCGTGCAAGTTTAATCCCTTGGTCAGCTTCTCGTGGCTGAGCTTGTATCAAAAATAAAGCAATCGCAACATGTGTTTTTGTGGTCTGGCCGAATAATACCCTTTATCCTTACAAGCGCCGTTGGTATTGGCGCCAATCATCTAAGCCCTAAATGCTTCTTACCTATAACCTCTGTCAGCTCGTTTTCGGTCCGGAAAACGATATCCTATTATCAGTCGATGTACATATATTATGCGGCGGCACTTGTGAACCTGTGTAAGAAAGACTCGGCCGTACACAGTGACGAACATATACACGTAAGCCGCCACAGGCTTGCGGCTTGCACGAGGAGCACGAACTGGTCAGCACTGATGTGTACAAACCTACCGAATGGAATGGCGTTTTATACTCCGAGACTGCCAGGCTGCAGCAAGAAAGCAATTGGCACTGACAACCCCAAGCCGATTAAACGTTGTTGCCAGTGGCGTGTGATCAACCTTGGCTTGTAATGGAATCCTGACACCTCCCTTCACCCCTTTTTTTCCTTGCATGATACCGAACACCTGAGAAAGTTTGGGAACATTAGTTTGATACTCCAACCGAACCAATCGTATAGTCTGTTTCATACCGTCAAGTCAGGGCATGTTATTGGCTTGCGATGGTATGGGAAGAGGTGATTCTATTACATGTTATTTGACTATATTGGCTGAGCGCTTGGTTAATAACTAGAACCTACCAAAGTAATATCAAATTGATGCCCAGATGGCATCATTGTACCTAGTTGTGGAACTTGTGCCCCGGACATCCCCCCGCCCCCTAGAGCGCGCCTGCGGGGTAACATCGCTCCGCTTGCACGTCCGATGTACCAAAGATAACGGCGCCGAATCGGAGCAAGCACGGCGAGTAATTGAGACGTTTTCCAAACTACAAGTCCACTATGACCCTCATAGGACGTACTGCAACCGCCATAATCCCCAGAGTCTTTAACCGTCAAAGAACACCTGCCGTACCTTTCTTGGGCAAGGCGTTTCAACTAGTTTCTTCAGCAAAAATGTCGGCCACCGCAATGGGGAAGCGCCTCGAGGGCAAAACAATCGTCATCACCGGAGCATCATCCGGGATCGGGCGGAGCTGCGCCTTTGAGTTTGCTCGCACCAGTCCCAAGAACTTGAAGCTGGTCCTGACGGCTCGTCGCATCGACACGCTCAAGGAGATTGCCAAGGAGATAAACGCCGAGGTTGGTGAGGGCGTCAAGATATTGCCGTTCCAGCTCGACGTCAGCAAACCGGACGAGGTCCGCGGGTTTGTCCAAGCGCTGCCCGAGGAGTTCCGGGATATCAATGTTCTGGTCAACAATGCGTAGGTCACTTGGAATTGTGCCATATGCTTAACCCCCCTAGATCCAAAAAAAATCACATTGATCACGCTGGCTATGGGCACGAATAATAATGCAAGTCACTTATAGGGGTCTGGTAAAAGGAGTTGCACAGGCTCCCGCCATCGCTGAGGAGGATATAAACATCATGATGGCGACCAACGTGACTGGTCTGATTAACATGACACAAGCCGTGCTTGCTGTTTACAAAAAGCGACCTGAAGGAGGTGCCGGCGATATCATCAATATCGGTAGCATTGCTGGTCGTGAGCCCTACGCCGGTGGTAGCATATACTGCGCAACCAAGGCTGCGGTTCGGAGCTTTAGCGAGTCGTTGCGGAAGGAGTTGGTAGCCACTCGGATCCGGGTTATGGAGATCGATCCGGGTCAAGTTGAAACCGTAAGTGAGCTTGCTATTTCTGATCTGAGAGGAAACTAACTACATTTGAAATTTTGCTTATTTTCTTACATGAGCCAAATGCTGACTTTTTTTCTGGTTTACAGGAGTTTTCTGTTATTCGGTTCTACGGTGACAAGGCAAAGGCAGATGCAGTCTATGCGTAAGTGTTCTATATGTTGCACAACCGCGATAATTTTTATAAATACTAACCAATATGCCAATTCACGATATGATAGTGGTTGTGATCCTCTCACGCCAGATGATATCGCCGAGGTGGTTGTGTTCGTTGCAGGACGTAGAGAGAACGTCGTTGTAGCCGATACTCTAATCTTTCCCCAGCACCAGGCAAGTTATAACCCTCATTATCTGAATGTTGTAGAATCTTGGCTGACACAAGCCATGCAAACTCCACAGGGTGCTGCTACGGTTGTGCACCGGAAATCGACTTAACCAGTCAAAGTCCTGCAGCGTTGACGCTGTGGGTTGGGCTGGGCAAGGAAGAAAAGTTGGGATTTTGCGGCATATAGACGCACCGCCTATCTGAAGTTGTAGCTGTCTGCAGTAATAGTATATGATACAGGGAGCAGCTCACTAAATAAATACGGGTATGTTTCTGGGCGTCAGTCATCAAACTCCTTCAACAGCAATACATAAAACGCATGTTTACAAGCGGCTCCTTTTTTCTCTCCTTCTTTCTCTCTCTCTCTCACTCTCTCTCTCTCACTGACGTATTAATGGTAGAATTTGCTAGCAAAATCATCTTGGTCCTGGAGATAGCCCACCTTTCACCGTGGTCTGATCCGTTGTTGGTCGAGCTCTTATTAATTACTGCACCTACAGGGAACGGTACTTGGTATGTGATAGAGTTGGGAAACCCCGCAGCGAACCACATTAGCTGGAACAACGTCATAGCTATTCCAAGCTGAAGCTTGATTGAACTGGGTATTGATCAACAGGGATGTTCTTCACGTTTGTTTCATACAACGGCACTACTGTACTTGTAGTATGTACCAAGTACAAAAAAACACCATGTAAAGGCACTGTTATTATATTAACGTACTACATACATAGGTACGTACGTGGACGCATTGGCAAACCCCTCCTGTCTCTGCTGGTTTCTTGCTGTTTCTCGAACGACTGACTGGGACCGGGCCGGGTTGTGGGCGCAGCCTATCTGCCTCGTATTTACTGACAGTATCACTAGCAGTGCATACTACTGTGGGTCAGTGTCCCGTCAATTGGATCAAACAAACGAGCATGTGGCAATTCTGGCTGGTGGATACACGCATGTTCAAAAAAAGAAAATAGCGCCCCCGCCAGGGGCAAGGGGTCGATTTACTGCGTGCTAACATTAGCAAGCACCTCCTAACTTGTAGCCTAGCCTAGACATCCAATGCCGTAACAGTCTCAGTCAATCAATTCCAGCTGAGATCCATTCTTGGCATCGAGTGCAGTGATGGGATTTGCTTGCACAACGCACACAAGATTATATCTCATGCATCTTTCATTACTAGCTGCCTTTTCCACACCCCCCATTCTTGTTTTTTTTCTCACCTACATGCACTCTCTCCATCGCGGATAGGAGCAGTTTCCCATCGTTATCTCTGGACGATTTCATTCGTACCATTCAGCTGTGATTTGATGGATATCGTACCTATCTTTACCTACCTTAGGTACCTTGCCATGTATTAATTGTCTTTGTCAACCAACCTTCCTCTCGTTTATCTGAATCCTTTCCGCAGCAGCCAATACCGTCTTGTGTGCGACCCGACGTCTCGGTGAATTGCATTGCATTTTCTCGTCACTCGCTCCAAACAAACGACCTTCCTTTTCTTAGATCATACAGCATCGGCTGTTTGATTGTTTTTCTTTTCTTTTCTCTTTTTTCGATCTGACCCCCTTATTCCCACCAATTGCGACGCTATCGCTATTTGTTACAGTGGGCGCGCTCGGTCTGGACTCAACTGTCTTGTTCGCGTTGATTGGCTCGCCCAAAGTCTTCCTGGTTATCTCTGCGCCCAGCCAAACGTCGGCCCACTACCTCCCCAGTTGATCGCAGCGGCGTGACGTGAGACACGTCCCTGCCACAAAGTCCCTTTCTTACCAAGAAATCTCAGGGAAATACCTACACAAAAAGACTGGGTGTGTTGATCTTGGCGTTGTCTTGTGTCTGGCTGCTCTTTCACTGCATTGAGCCAGCGATTGACATCGGAACCAGGGAGGGAGGCACAAGATTGAAGCAGGCCCGGCACTACTCGTCTAGTCTAGTCTGATTTCAAGCCAAGAGTAATTAGCCCGCAACCCGCCCGGTCGACTACCCATACATCCATCCATCGAAACCTTTTTCGCATATCGCCGCAAGCTGCGGAAAACAACATATCACACCATCCCTCGCCCGATACGACTCAATTTCTCCTCTAGCATTGATATATCAACAAACGGGCAGCGCTTTTAACCTACCTGGTCCCGTAGGGACCTTACTTGTCTAATGGGTAAAAAGTGTAAGTCGCGCAACGTCCTGCAACTCCAAGGCGATCTGCCGGCTTGTAACTGACATTGCTTTTCTTCGACTGTTTGGCAGGGCGATATGGTGTCATCCTCGACGCCGGCTCCTCGGGCACGCGACTGCACATTTACAGGTGGCAAGATCCAGCAAAGGCCAGGAAACACGCTACAAAGGAAGATCTTCAAAGCCTTCCGCAGCTCGAGACGAAGGACAAGTGGACCAAGAAGACGAGGCCTGGCATTTCCACCTTTGGTGCCAATCCCAACGATGTCGGACCCGACCACCTACAAGACTTGATCGACCACGCGTTGAAATATGTGCCCAAGAAGAAGCAGCAGGACACGCCAGTGTTTCTGATGGCTACTGCCGGCATGCGACTTTTACCTGAGATGCAGCAAAAAGCTCTCTTGCAAGAGACTTGTGCATATCTGAGGCAGAACACAGAATTTGCGCTTCCCGATTGCGACCTACACATTCAGGTTATTCCTGGAGAAACAGAGGGATTGTACGGCTGGGTTGCATCCAACTATCTCCTCGGCGGCTTCGATAACCCTCAGAATCACCATCATGGCAAGGGACACCATACCTACGGCTTCCTGGACATGGGTGGCGCCTCCGCTCAGATCGCCTTCGCCCCGAATTCGACCGAAGCCGAAAAGCACGCGAACGACCTCAAGCGACTGCGACTGCGGACATTGGATGGCCAAGCATCAGAATTCAAGGTTTTCACGGCGACGTGGTTGGGATTTGGCGTGAACCAAGCTAGACAGTCATATGTCAAGGCATTATTGGAGGGAGCAAGTGTTGACGCCTCTGAGATTCCGGACCCGTGCATGCCGAAAGGTCTCCGAACAACCCCCACAGGCGAGGTCATCGAAGATACTACCGGAAACAAGAACCGCACCCTCATCGGCACGGGCATGTTCAAAGAATGCCAACTCAAGACGCACCCACTGCTTGGCAAGGATGCACCTTGCAACGATCAGCCGTGTCTCTTGAACGGCCAACACGTGCCAGCGATCGACTTTGAGGTCAACCATTTCGTCGGTGTGTCAGAATACTGGCACACCACCCACGGTGTATTTGGCAAAGGCGACAAGGCCTATGACTTCGCAACATACCAAAAGAAGGTTCAGGACTACTGCACTCAAGATTGGGATTCTATCGAATCCAAGCTCGAGACACGGAAGAAGCACAGTGCAAAGAACGCGCAGGAAGCATGTTTCAAGGCCGCCTGGTTGATGAACGTCCTCCATGAGGGCATTGGCATTCCGAGGGTGGGATTGGAACACACTCCAAAGGTCAATGTCTCGAAGGGCGCTCTGGAGAACGCCAAGGATAAGGGATTCATCGATCCGTTCAAGGCCGTTGACCAGATTGATGGCGTCGAGGTCAGCTGGACTTTGGGCAAAATGTTGTTATATGCTGCCGGCCAGGTCCCTCCGCCCGAGGCAATGCAGGCCAAAGCTCTCCCTGTGGGCTTTGGAAGCAACGTCGATGGCGTGCCGCCCGACTTCAACTTTGCAGGCTCAAGCTGGACTCCGATCAAGCATGAAGATGATGACCATGATGACGATTGGAGCGATGACATTGTCGACAAGGTCAAATCCTCCAAGTCGACCTCTGGTTTCCTCATATTTGTTCTGATTCTCTTCATACTCGGCTACTTTTTGCGGAAAAGAGAACGAAGGATGCGGCTCTTTTCCAAGGTCAACGGAATGTTCCGGCGCTCGCGCAAGCCTGGCAGCCCTAGGAAAGCCTCGCGCGGACTGGCGGGTCTCAGAAACAAGCTATTTGGGCGGAATTCCTCTACCAGTTACGAGAGGATATTGGAAGATGGTGACGCCGAGCAATTCGCCCTCGGGGATGTCGACTCGGATGTTAGCGATGGATCGGATAGCTCCGACGGCGGTTCCTCATCCTCTCGTCGTATTTTGACAACCGGGGGCGGTCGGTCATCAGGTCTCGCCACTCCTAAGTTGAATGTCGAGATGTTCGACGACAGCAACCGATCAGTATCTGCCATTGATAGAAGTGGCTTGGTAGTTCGCACAGAGAGCCGTGAGAGGCTTGTGCCAAATCTTCAGATGTCTAATGCCGGCCGACGAAGTCGAGCTGGCAGTCCGACAAGGATGAAGAGTCCCTTGGTCTCTACATTCCAGGATGACTGATAGTTTCATGTTATATTTTCTTGTTTCCTATATCAATTTTCTCCCCAAATGCTGGGATTCTACCCATTTTATTTTTGCAGAAACACGACCACCTTTGCATTCTCTTCAGCAAGCATGAAGCAAGCGCAAGCACACCGACATCATTACCTCGCTGGACTTGTTTTGTGTTAACGGCTGTTGCTATTCTGAAATTACTCTTTTAGTTCCGATTACCCCGGGAGGTTTTGGTGTGTAAAAAGTGGGAAACCGGTCGGGAAGACTGGCGTTTGTGGCGTATTATTTCATCTTTTTTTCTTTCTTTTTTGGTTGGTTTGCTTGCATGGCATAAGGACCCAACACGACGAGAGTTTTGTTCATTGTACAGAATATAGCTGCTACGCTTGTCTGACTAACTATAGCATTAGATCCAGAAGCATTGTAAAAAGATATTCAGCTGCTGTTCTATTCACATCGAGCCGGTGTTTGAGAGTGCATGTCCTTCTTGTGCTTAGGTCTAGTCTAGACCATAGATGGGGTGTAGATCATCATAAATCACATGGCCTATGCTTTGCTCAGTTGCCAATGTGCAAGTCTGCGCCCATTTGTGTCGTTGAGACTCTAATTAATCAGCCAGCCGAATGGGCCGAGTACAATGGACAAACAAAAAAATCGAAAACCACATAGCCGAACCAGATAATAACCCAAAATATCCCAATGACCCGCCCATTACGCCATAAACACCAGTTAACCAAATTGTTCAGTCAGACAAGGGTATCTTACGTGTACCGCCCTTCCTCACTGTTCTGCCCGCTCCAGGAAACCCGGGTCAGTCCGGACTTTGCTCTCAAACTTTTTCCACCAATCCTCAAACGCCTTGAGGGGCACAACCTCAACCTGGCCCGCGGTGCCACTGAAGCCGGCCAGGAAGTTGAAGGCGTTTTGGATGATGCGCTGGGCGAGCACCAAGGTCGACGGCCGTGCCACGAGCGCGTTGGACTGCTGCTGCTGATTCCCGGCCGCTGACGATACGGCCTTGATCTCGGCGATGCGAGCCGAGACGGAATCTGCCGGCTCGATGCTGACGCCAATCACCACCGGCGGAGCACCGTCGGTCTGGGTGGGGAGGGACCCCTTGAGGTTGAAGATTGCGCTCTCCTTGCCCGGACCGATGCCGCCGAGGAACTTTGAGCCCGGTGGGGCCCCCGGCGCCGGCGGTGGTGTCACCAGGTAGATGGCGGCAGCGGTGTTTTCCGGGAGGGCGACGCCCGGGAGCAGGAATATGACGATGTGGGAAAAGGTCCTGACGGGCGGGATGCTGTAGATGAACGAGGTCGGCGAGATGACCTCGGTGGGGTCGGTCACCAGCGGGAGGTTTGCCGGGACCAGACCGAAGAGCGGCTGTTGAGCCATGGGATGGATGTTGGTATTTTGTTTTAGGGAGTTTGGGGGGTTTGAACCAAGGTATATAAGGTAGGTTGTTTGGAGTGGGATTTTGTATATTTTTGTTTTGTCAGGATTGTAACTTGGTGATGATACAAGAGTCGTTGCTGCCAAACAAAGACAATAATATAGAGTTGTAAAAGGGATATAAATCTTTTCCAATATTATCAGTTGTAGCTTGTAATTACTTATCGATATCAGATGCGAGCGTGCACCAGGCTCGTCTGTAAACAGCGAGGAAACTTGATTTTGAATCCGTCCATAGAATAAATGGTTGTCCAGGAACAAGTCAAGGGATTTCAGATCAGGCGGGGCCTTGATTATGGTCTCGAATTTTCCCGGTGCTTCTGTTAGCTTCCGAGGGATCTAACTGAACGGCAAGGGCAAAAATGGAATACAAGAAATAGTTCAAACACCCAAGTATGAAGTTTTTTTTGGGGGGTTTTTGTTTTTTTAGGCTTCGTCTATGAGTAGCCCATGGCTTGGGCAGAAGAACATACTAGGAGATAGTCCCATAGCGTTCGTCTCAAAGGGAGACATGAAATTTGACATTTCACGGTTACAAGGCGGGGTCCTACTTCCACACAGCGCATTGTTGACCGGTCAATCAACCATCAAATGTCACTCGTGCATTTGAATTATATGGTCAGACAGCACATGCAGTATGCATATCGTATATTCAGTGATATGTTTGCATACTCATGCTGTCCTCCAACTAATATTATGAGATGATTAGGAGCTAGAGAAGCGTAACCAATTAACCAGAAAAAAAGAAAAATGGAAATTTATCTGAGGGTTTTCAAGATGGCGGGGTCAAGTCAATTCTCCAGTCAACAAGGCATTCAGTCCTACTGTACACGGGACAGCTCACTAGGTGGGCTAGGCTGACCATCACAAAGGTTGTTGTCATTCTGTACGATGAAATAGTCCTTGAGTCACCTTGATCTTTTTTATATAATAAAGTTTTGACCGAACATATATAGAAGAGATCCAAAAGAAAAGCAAACTAATCCCACAAGCCATACAATCTTATTCTCTTCTTGGTTCTCACTCCATTTCGCCAAGCCCCTCACTCAACCTATTCAAGATGGCTTCACAACGACTTGAGAACGTAGATCATCTCAGGGCAGTAGATATGTAAGTCTGGCTTGTACTCTCAGAATACGGGATGGACCACCAGGTCGGGAATTGAGTTAACGAGAGAAAAACCAATCAACAACAAAACTCGGGAAAAAGCTTCCCTCATCCCCAGCTTGACCCTGAAGACTATGCCGCATATATGCAGCAGTACTACACGGTCGTCTGGAGGAATGATGAAGCAGGGACCGACAACGAGACGCAGCTCGGCTACATGCGACGGGATGTATGCCACAAGATCATTGAGCAGGTGCCCAAAGAAATCCGAGGCGAGGTGAACGTCGACGAGTCAAAGGGCACCGTCTCGCTCTTCCAGGACTTTGGATCTACGCCCGAGGAGCGCACTCCTAGGGTCCACGCCGTATCCCTATACCTGCGAGACCACCAAGTCTTCCCCATCCTCAAGGGCTGGCGCAACGAGCTGTGGCCAGTCTACGGTGACGACGGGAAGCTGCTCTTCAGCATGGAGCGGGTGACCCTGAGCCTGCTGGGTGCGATGCGTTTCGGGGTCCACATGACCGGCTACGTCAAGTCGCCAGACTCCAACCATGGCATCAAGATCTGGGTCCCCAAGCGCGCCGCGGACAAGTCCTCGTTCCCGGGAATGCTGGACAACACCGTGGCCGGTGGACTCATGACGGACGAGGACCCCTTCGAGTGCATCGTGCGGGAAGCTGACGAGGAGGCTTCGCTGCCCGAGTCGGTGGTCCGCCAGGGTGCACAGTGGGTGGGCACCATTACGTACATCTACATCACGGACGATCGGACGGGAGAGGCTGGTTATGTGTATCCCGAGTGCCAGTGGGTGTATGATTTAGAGCTACCTGCTGACGGGAGTGTGGTCCCCAACCCCAAGGACGGCGAGGTGGAGAGCTTCCGCCTGTGCACCGTCGACGAGATTCGCGAGGACATGGCCTTAGGACGCTTCAAGCCTAACTGCGCCGCCGTCCTGGTCGACTTTTTTATCCGCCATGGTATTCTGACTAAGCAGAACGAGCCGCACTTAGAGGAGATTGATCGGAGATTGCACAGAGTAATATCCTTCCCTGGTCCTCATCTGCGGGCCAACAGCTGAGGCAGCTTGTCCTGCAAGGTTATCCACAAACCCGACAGACCATTATCCAAGAAGCGTATGGACACTTGCAATATCGGGGAACAATGAGATGCGATCAGTCGGGCGTCCCGGAACTACCGGTACCTCGCCCAGTGGGTTTGCACCCAGGGCTGTTTCTTGGCGGAAAGGGCCTCACGTCATCCAGTAGATTCCCACATGTAGCAACCTCATCCATCTCAGAAACAATATCATTGCGAGTCCGTATCAAACATTTTAAGGTCTAGGCGATGAAGGGTTCTTGGTGATCCGCTGAATTTGGCGAACCGGGTATATGTATGGTATGTCGAACGGATGTACTCGCGTATAGTGTTTCGTGGGTTGTTTACGCGAAACTCGGTTTAGTCCTTGTTTCCTTTGATGAGCAAGTAGATATAGTCCACCCGCAGAGGAGTGAGCTTCTTGTAAGGGCCATTGAGGCACATCAGAAGCCCACCGAAGGAGATATATGCCTTGCTAGAAGCGTGGATTTGACCATCAGCCACACATGAACCGAGGCATCATCGCCCGACTACAGCCATGGGCACCTTTGTCCCCCTCTAAGCACATTTAAACTCACATGTTGTCGCCATCCTCGGAATCCTCAAACTTGTAGATTTTGCCGTGGCAAACATAGTCGAAGCTGTCGGCCAGGGTCGCCGGACCGCCGAGTTTGGTGGCATCGCGCCAGCCGGCCTTGTCGTCGTCCTTGCTGCCGTCGAGCGATAGGGACGTGGCCAGGACGACGCGGAAAACGTCACCCTCGGACATGGGGAACAGCTCGGTGTTGATGTCGAGGGTCATGTCCATCAGATCGGTCGATGCATCGGAACGTGCCCATATGCGTGCCACGCGGTCGTATTTTTGCTGGTTGACCTCGGTGACCTTGAAGACACCCTCGAAAAGTTGCGCGTCACTCGTTGCAACAGCCATTTTGGAAGATTAATATTCCTTTCTTTTGTTTCTTTAGCTGAGAGAGTTGCTTGCTGGTTTGAAATGTTCCAAAGCTCAGAGTAACAGAGGGTTGGCTGACTACAAGATTCGGTGAGTTGGGGACGAGAGTGAATCGCGATATGTATTTTTTTTTCTCTTGACTTGGGCTAAGCTTATGGTTCTCTGCAGACAAATCGATTAAGCTGCCCCAGTCCAAAAAGTCGGTCATTCGTTGGCGGGGTACTGTACGGTAGTACCGTATGTACACTAACAACCACAGCTATGCTGAGCGATTGCTCACTGTAGCACACGTGACTAGCCTAAACTACAGTGTCCCTTGACGTAATTATCGATAATTCCAGGCTTGCTAAACCCCTCTTGAGATGGTTGCGATATTAGCTGCACGAGAATTTACCAGGGCCCAAATTATATACAGAACTGAGCAACTACATTAGCATCTTGTCAATGTCTTTTAGGAAACGTAACGCGGTCATATCCGCCGTACCAAATGCTCGGCCTGATGGAATTCCTCTCCGTCCAGGTCAACAACAGGTGCCACAACAGCCTCAAGCCCCTCCAGGCCTGCGTCCATCGCCGCTCGATGGACGTCTTACCACATCGACCGGAACGGCATCTTTAGATACGCTACTGGCTGGCCATGCCGGATTACCACTTGGATGCTCTCTTCTTGTTGAGGAGCAAGGGACAACGGATTTTTCTGGGGTTCTTTTGAGGTACTACGCCGCCGAGGGTCTGGTACAGGGACATCATGTGCACGCCCTTGCTTTTCCCGATGCATGGAAGTACGAGTTGCCAGCGCTTGCATCCCCGTCCCAATCGAGCTCAGGCAGTACCTCAGCACGAACATCTGCGTCTGCAGATCCGGCGGGTGACAAGATGAAGATCGCGTGGAGGTATGAGGCACTGGGAAACAGCAGAAGTCAGGCTCAACCTGCCAGAGAGCGAGCAGGAGGGTCGGGTTCCTCTGTCTTTTGCCACTCATATGACCTGAGCAAGCGCCTGTCGACCTCTGCCATCAAGGGACAGTTCCATTCCATACCATCCGTCAGTCCTATCAGCTGGTCACTCGAACAGCCCGCAGAGGCATCTCCTCTCAGACTTTTCATAAAGCATCTTCAAAATAGCTTGAGCTCGTCGCCACCAAACACCATACACCGCGTCATACTCCCCAGTCTGCTTTCACCCACACTCTACCCTGGCAGTGCCTGTGATCCCACCGAGGTTCTCCAGTTCTTGCACTCTCTGCGGGGCTTGTTGAGATTGTACAACAAGCAGCTCACTGCGCTATTGACACTGTCTGTCTCTCTTTATCCTCGTGCCTCTGGCCTCACCCGATGGATGGAGCTGCTTTGCGACGGAGTCATGGAACTTGTTCCCCTGCCAAGCGTCCTAGGTGCTGGTGCATCCCCTGCCGCATCCGGTGGGAGCAGCAAGGACCAAAAAGATGCGGACAAGGCCCAGGGCATCGTCAAAGTTTACACCATGCCGGCGTTTCACGAGAGAGGAGGCGGCGGCTCTGAAGGCAACCATTTCAGGGACAATCTGTCTTTCAGTCTCAGCAGTTCCCGGGGCCTTGTCATAACACCATACAGTCTACCCCCGATGGAGGACGACGACCAGAAAGAGAAGTCTCCTGCAAGCACCGTGAAGGACGGGATCGACTTTTAGAGTCCATGACATGAAAATGATATCTGCGGTCTCCAATCAAATCCTCACTCAGATAGAGCGAGAGCGAGACTTCTATCTGGCTTGCTGTTGTTAATGGCAAATTAAGGTTGAGCTTTGCCAAAAGTCTTTGACCGAACGTGAAAGTGCGTAAGGTACCTAGGTACAGTGCGCGGCGCGTGTGGTTAACTGAAGAATGTGGGGCTTAACTTCACCGCCCGTCAGTTTTTTTTTGGTCAGGATCTCATTCTGCAAAAAACCTCGCATTTATTATTTTCTTGCCAACTTCACACTCTCATCCTCGCATTCGACCAACCGGAGCAGAATTAGGCTTGGCTCTTTCTGAGCAATCAACCACATGCTCTCAGAGTCATCATATTCAAGGTAAGACTTCTCTCATTTCTTACTGTCTATAAACATTGCTTCAATCGAAAATGCCTAAATGATTACACAAAAAGTTTTATAATCTGTCAATCCCCAGACACTTTGTGGATGCTGAAAACAAACTTCAAAGAGACTTATGATATTTCCTACAAAAGCATTTTTTTTTACCACCTGGTTCGATGCGATGAATGTTTGAGCGCATTTTGCTAACGAATCAATCAGTTATTAGAACCACAGGCTGTATTATTATCCAGGATGGCTTCACCTTCACCCCCTTCAGTTGCGTCCAAAATCCGCATATCCAAGGTGGCTGGGCGATACCTGCTGTTCAACCTTCGCGATGTGATGCGTCTACGGAGGACTCACAACATGTGCTCTGTCCTCGTCGGCACCAATCCACAGGCGCCTAATCAAAACATGTTCACCGGCTTACCCCTCGAGTTGCTTGAGGAGGAAGCCCGTCTGCTTGTCGACCGTCAAGATGCGTATATTGTTGATGATGCACGTACCCATCTCGAATATCTGTCAGCTCTGCCTGAGCAGGAACGCCGAGCCTATATTGAGGCTCATATGGCCCGTGTTGGTGAGGCTCGCGGAAGCCTCGAAGTTGAGATGTCTGCCCGCGCCAAAGCTGTAAAAGAGGCAAGAGAATCTGGAGCCCTGGCCGGCAAGGGCAAAAAAGGGAAGCGACGCCCTGAGATCAAGGACAAAGAAGCTCCTGAACACTCGACTCGTGCATCATCCTCAGCTCCACCTGTGGTCGATCAAGGTTCAGTTGCTGCAGATTCTGTGCCAGACGTCTCCCTGTTTGAAAGTCCTTCGCCCGAAAAGCCATTGGTATCCAAATCCGTCAGTAGAGGAGCATCGACCGATGATGCCGTGTCGGTGGGTAAAATATATCTCACACCAGGGACTAGCAAGGACCTCTTGCCAAGTGGCTACGTATCAACGTTGGACAGCTCCAAGAGTTCTGATGACACAAACGACGCGGCGCCTGTCCAATTACCTCCAAGCGCCTGTCCTCTCTACAACTACCTAAACAGCCAGGGATACTTCATGACTCCTGGAATCCGCTTCGGTGGCCAGTACAGCGTATACCCTGGGGATCCTTTCCGCTTCCACGCACATTTCATCGCGAACAATTACAAATGGGACCAGGAGATCGACATGCTGGAATTAGTCGGTGTCGGTCGTCTAGCTGGAGCCGTGAAGAAGGGTCTTTTGCTGGGCGGCGAGAAGCCTGGACAAGAGGCAGGCGAGCCGGACGGGAGGAACGTCCGCGCTTTCTGTATAGAGTGGGCTGGAATGTGATCAAGGATACTTGTATTTATATACTTCAATGATACCCCATGGATATGAAATCCATTGATGACATATGCCCAGATATGAAGCTGCTTGTCCCCAATCCTGTAGGATCAGTTTGTCTCACAAAACATGCATTATACGACAAAGAATGTTGCTCAAAAATATTGCAATCACCAAGTTGATTGCTATGTATCACCTGTCACGCCATAGTTCAGCCACAGGATGCACATATTTACAAAAAAAAGCCCAAACCAAGTGAAAAAAGACAAAGAGCCGAGCGCCTCCCAAACTAATTACGAACAACCAAATCAGTTACCCACGGTGGCATCATAGAGACCAAGTCCACAACCTTCGTCTCACTCAAGGTACGAAAATGCGACTAAAGCTGATGACCTCCCTGCGACAGCAAACACACTTGTCAAAGTTATTCATGGCAAGGGATACCCTGCAATCGTCGCAGAGACTCAGGCATCGACACGGCCATACAATCACTGTCCGAGAAGCGCTGTGGCATACTACACACTGCGGCCCATCGGGTCCCAACCCGGGCGCCCCCGTGGCCCAGGTAGATGCGCCATCAGGTCGCTGCTGCTGTTGCTGGGTATTGCTTCCTCTCCGAGAGATCAGAATCTGCTCCAGCAGTTGCGCTTCCTCGTCTGGTGTCATTTTCTGGGAGAGGCGATGTCGGTGAAGGTCACGACCGCCAGGCATGAGAACCTGTGCTCGTTGCTGTGCCGAGAGTCTGGCGAAGCGGCTGCGAGTGACGATGCCGTCGGCTTCAAGGTGGGCGGCCAAGGCGCGTGCTTCGGCTGTTTCCTCGGGTGATCGCGGGTTGAGCAGTCGGGCAAGATCTGCGGCGGCCATTGGGTTGTCAACCAGTGGTGTCGACTCACGCGTCCTCATATGCGATCGCTGAGTGGGCGTTCGTTGGCCATCATCCAGGTCATCCTCCCAGGTATCGTCATCTGAGTCCCAGCCAGCTTGACTTTGTACCTCGCTAATGAGGTCCGTATCAGTAGCTGACACGATGCTTGTATTGTCAAAGTCAGGGTCGTTATGGTCGACGGGTGGTGTATAGTCGCCGCTCCTATCAACTTCTCCCCACCAGCCTCCCTTCAGCCACCATCTGTACATTATACCTGACGTGTCTTTCTCCTCGGGCATTTGACCGGCGACGATTTGCTCCAAGTCCACCGACTCTTGCCTTGGGATGTACGCAGCGCCAGTCTGGCCTCGGATCCATTCTCCTATAACTTGACCCTTCGAGTCACGAACGCCGTCAACGCCTCGTCCGTTGTCTGCGACGACGCTCCGCCCTGCTTCGCTAGGATTGGGAGCTCCCGGAGGCTTGGCTTGCTGTGCTAGGTAGCGCAGGAAGGATGGTGGATTGTTGATGCCAACCCGGCCGAGGAGTTTGCAGAAAACCAAGGCACTATACGTGACTACCAGCCGACTGATGCGTGCGAGGAACTCAACCGCCAACAGCCATCTCCCACTGCGCTCGGCGGCACCTACTCCATCTCTCATGGGGCGGACACGCTCGCCGGTTTTGGTTTTGGCAACCTGCTGAGCCGCACGTTCTCTGGCATAGCCGGAACCACCCCACTGAGGCACCAGTTCACCTCCGTTCTGTGATTGCTCAATAGGGACGAGGCCGATGGCCCCATTAAAGTCGTACCTCGAGCCCGGCAGCCACTGCATCCGTAGCTGCTCCATCTCGCGAAGCCTCTCATCCTCGAGCCAGGTGCGTCGCGCGAGATTAACACGCCGGTCCTCATTGAGGTAAACAGCCTCACTTGCCATAGATATCGCAGCGAACCCAGCCCTGAGTAGCGCCGTGTAGAAATCCATTTCCATGGTCAGTCGAATGTCCGATAGAGAAATGTTGGCCTGCATATTATCATGGGCCCGTCGAAGACGACCCATTAGTGATTGTGGCCAGCCATCGTCCGCATCGGCTCCGTCGTCGGCCGTAGTGCTAACCTCCGGAGGGGATAAAGCTGTCAGGAAAAGGGCAACCACGTAAATAGAGAAACATATCCAGATGCCAGCAAGCACAAGAACGTGAGGTATGTAGCCTATTATGCAAACAGTTGGAAACCTCAAGAGGCTCTGGCCTGCAGGGTCATCCAGCGAGAAAGTGAGTGCGCTCCAGATTATTGACCCCATGAAGCAAGCAGCGAAAAATCCGGTGCTGAGAAGGCGAGCCTTGTGCTGAAGGTTGAATATGCCCAGGATATGGCTGGTGACATGGCTCATAGCTGATAGAAATGCAACCAGTAAGACCTCAGGGGGTGTATTTGCCCGCCGGAGAAGCATAGATCTGGTGATGGCGATATCAGCATTAATGTTACCAGACGAAGCTGCCGCAGCCGCTGCAGTGTTGGTAAACATTCCCCAACCCAGCTGGTTGCTGATGGCAGCGTCAGCCTCTGCAAAAGCGAGCGAATGCTCGAATAATGTCATGCCCGTCTCTGCCGCGAGATGGCGCCCCTGAACGGCACATGATATAGTTTCGAGAAAGTGACTGAGGCAAAAACTACCAAATAAAGGCCACAAAAGAGAGAGGGAGCCCCGCAGCTGTGAAGATGCTCTGTCTTCCGGGTCCGGGGACGGAATCATATGAACAGCTAGGCAGGACTCCTGATCGGATGGTCCAAATAGTAAAGCTGTACTCAGCCCATGCAGTAAGGCGCTAGGTTGTGAAAACATCATTTCTGAGCTCTTAGTAGCGTCACCCCACCGCATCTCTGCAAACTGGGGTGACGTTTGGCACTGGATAGACTGCAGAAGGCGCTTCGCCTGGAAAAGGAAGAGGATTATAGGGACGATGCGTAGGGCAAAGCGGACAGGCCAACGCAGACGTAGACGTCTGCGTGTTGCAGCAAAGATATGGGTGCGGTTGAGGACCACAGCCATGGCAATGCAGCATAGTGCCCACTTGCTGGTAGCGTAGCTGAAGACGGACCCCAGACCTCTGGCACCCTCAAGGGAGAACCGTGATGAGGCCGCAGGTAAAGCTGTATTTGATTCTTGTCCTGCAAGGACGGATTCGGCGGCGGCGGCGGCTACAGCGGCCGACATCGTTGCGGTGTTGGCTACGTAGGCCCCGGCGCGGGGTGTGGTCGTTGCTGCAAAGACAATACTCGACTCCGTAGTTGTATCGGCAATCACTTGCTGTCCGAAGCCGTCGACAGCATCCGTAACAGAAAAGACGGACCCAAAACGACCCAACTTCATGACCATTCGAGGCACAGCCAGAACAATATCCTCAATCGACGGTGCAATTTTGGTCATGTTGAGATAGGGTATATGTTGCGCCGTCCACATAGTGAAGTTGAACCAGCCACTGGTATTATCGAAAGATGCCGAAGATGCCGGAGGGGGCACGGCCGTGTCAGCCATCTCTGGACTTTGGTAAAAGCGTCAAGGTGTAGAACACGACAGGGCGACGAGACGAATTATGATTGGTATTGGTTGAGGTTTCGGTTGATATCAATTATGGCGAGATCGTGGTCGAGATCGTGATCGTTGGGATACGGGAAGGGAAGCGGTCCCTCAAACCGACTGTTGCATCTTCACTCGCGTGCGAGGAACTCGGCGAATCCGCCGGGCCCGGGAGCGTAACAACGATGTGGATGGCAGGAAAAGGTTATCGTGGTGACCAGAAATCAGAGCAATATGGTGAGAGTCGCAATAAATTCGCGCTGGTGAACGACAGGCCAAACAGCAAAAGAAAAAAAATAGAACCCCGTCAGCAGCAGTCAACAAACATCAAACCAACAGACGCAGACTTGGGGCACATGCAGGTATTCGGGTGACGTCTGATTCGGTCCTAGCTCAAGCTGGAATGCACAAGAGTGGAATGGAGAGGAGTTGTTGCTGTACCAATCCGCTGGGGAAGTGGGGTTGACCTCCAGGGTGCCACTAAAGTAGCCCGGGCAAGGTACGAAACCAGTACATAATATCACATACGCGAAGCTCCTGAACCTCGCGTGTTTGCGGGCGGCATGCACGGCATGTACGAACTCTCCGAGTCCGCCCACTCGTCCGTCCGTCCGTCCGTCCAGTATTCAAACTACCTAATGTAGAAATAAAAATAGATTATAGACCTAGTCTAGGTCTGCTGTAGCATTTCAAGATAGTCAGTTATACTCTGGTCGTCATATTTCACATCCATCCAAGTTAAGAAGAAGTTTATTAAATACATGCCTAAAAAGTCACTCTGTAGATGACGAAATAACACGATGGTTCCCTAGGCATCCATATGGACTGGCCTACTAATTGGTGGTAAACTTTGGACAAGCATTGTGTTGAAAAGAAAACATGAAATACCGATGCATGTACTTTTATTTACTTGTTTACATACTTGTTTATTTTACTGTATTTAGTACCCTACCTTACATAGATACCTTGTTGTAACTTACTAGCTGGAAACACTCTGACAAAGTAGATGCTGACACGCCTCACACCGCAATCGCTTAGTGATACCAGATGCAGTTTTGTGATGAGTTGATTTTCTTTCTAGCCGTCTGATCGGCAAACCCACGCTGACAAGATTCAACCTCCAGCTCAGATGTTAAGACAAAATCTCAATCAATTAATCTTGATGCTGTAATGTCTCCTTCAGACTGTCCACAAGGACTCGGTTGGCAATTTTGGATGCCCTTACACTTTTGTTGACTATATTCAAATACAGCGCCGAATCCGAGGCTGCTGCATCCCCCTTGAACCACAAGTTTGTGACCTCGTCCCTGTTGGGTAGATATGCAACGCAACAGGCGGCAACTATCTTGTCATGCTCTGCAGGAACCGGGTCAACCACTACTGAGCCACCCTCCACAGACTTGGACCCATCGCTATCATCGTGTACAAGTGCGGCAATACCACCAGCCACCATGTCAACACAGTCGATCCCGGCATCGGCAAGAGCAGCAGATGCCACTGTGATGCAGCCACTTAAGACGCTCATGGTACTCCAGGCCTCATCGCCGCTGCCACTATCCTGGAGAGGCTGTCGGCGGTCTTGATCTCCCTCAATGACGGAAACAATCACGTCAACACCGCTCTTGGGCCATCGGTCGGCAATTATGACTCCGCGCAGGGCAGTCTCCAGGTGCACGGATAGATCCCGCTCAGTCGAGTCGCGGATGTAGCCACGCCGTTGTTTGGTCGCAAACGGGGCGTACTTGACGTGAGTAGAAAGTATGATGTGCGGCGAGAAAGGTGTTGATCTTGGCAAAGCCCTTGGTCCATGGACTGTACAAGAGAGCTTTAGACCTGATGTCGAGGTCTCCCCTTCCTTCCCAGGCACCACTGGGTTCTCAATCTCTAGATAAGCAGAACCGCTAGCAGAAGGTGTTATGCCAGTTTTGAGAACTAAGACAGAATCAGTAAAGTGTTTTGCCAGCTGTATACAAGTTTGACTTACAAATTTTCCGAATGGCGTTTGGTGGCCTTGACCTCGTCCCTGAGCCTTGGCTGTCTGCTGTAGGTTCATCGAAAAATACAGGAGGAAGTGTTGTCCCCACGGGACCATTGATCCGCCTGCGATCAGCCATTTTGAGAAAGCCTGGCCTCAAGATAGAAAAGTGTACCGCAGATGGTGATTGACTGAGATCCTCCTGGTGATTGCGTTGCTCCCTTGACCGGGGGCTCCTCCAACAATAGAAACGATGGCGTTATTGGAAAGGCAGCAGTAAGTAAGGTAGACAGCTGCAACGAACAGAGCCTAGTATAGTCTCCCCGACGGAGACTGAAGAACCTAGAACAACGGAACCAACAAGAGCTATACCGAGTGCTCCCAAGTCCCAGGGGTCTAGAGCTACGAGAAGTACGAGGTCACTGTGGCAATCGCTGTGTAAACTCCCATGGCCCAACGCGTACAAAAGAATTCCGAAATTTACTGCACAGAGTTGAACCTGCCTACGTGATGGTGGGGGCACTTGAGAATTTGGAGCATTTGCCCCACTAATGAACTGCGGTCCCACAGGAGGTCGCGTCTTGAAAAAGATTTCTCACACCGCGAAAAATTTCCTTCGTCTTCTTCCTTAACCATCACCGATTCCTTCAATCCAACAAATTCTCCCTCATCGCTTCACCGATCATGGCGAGAGGCTTCTTGTGAATAGATCCATCGAGCCTTCAGATTCAATGGGTAAGTTACCAGCCAGCTTGTGTCCCAGCACCGTCGACTAGCACTTGAAAGCTGTTGATGAGAAAATTTCCATATCTTTTCGCGATCACCTGAGCGAACAGGAAAAAACATGCACTACCATCTGAAGCACACCCTTCAAACTTTTGTTTATCTGGAACTCCGTCAGTACCATTTGTACTAATTTCAGACGCAGTGTTCTCCATGTCTTGAATCACCCTATAGTTGTTGGACATGCATCTACTACGTAGATCTACAGGTTGGTGCACACATTTTTTATTCTTTTCAGCCTCCAGTTTCATGATGACAACACTTATTTTCAGTTCTGCTACTGAAAGCAATTGATGACAAACCTTATACCAAAAACAACCTCTGAATGAACTGTCAAACACGTTATTTTCACATCTGCCCAGCCATTTCTTGCTGCGTACTAATTTGCATCGCGCATACAGGTTCAACTGCCGTTCATGATGAACAAATAGCAGGGGCCTTTCAACCCAATTAGTAGGGTAAGCTACCCCCGAATAATCTTTCATGTACCAGCCACATTTCCTGCCCACTATGATGATAATAGCTTATCCATTCAATGACATGACGCTTCGAGCCATCCTCTCGCACTTGAGCAGCTTTTGCTGTGAGGACAAGTTGTGGAGTCTGAGCCTCTGGCTCTGTCATTTGGCTTCAGTTGTTCTGGTTCACCACACGTCGTCTTGGCGTGTGGTTGATCTGGGGCCGGAGTGTCCGAATGAATTAAACGGCTTTCTGAGCATCCGAGAACCAAATCATAATCATAGCCACATACGCCCGGTTCAGGGACACTGCTAACTGGTTGCTGGCTTAGTCCTAACTTTCGTGTCCTATCCGACGTCTCTAGGTGGCTGGCTACCAGAGCATACTAGGCCATCAGCCCCGGTCTAGCTTGCTGCGTATGTGTTTGCCTTTCAGCTCGCACAGGTAGGATGTCGACACTGGACCAAATGCTCTCTTGGTATGTTGGTCTGGAGAATCAACCCTACATTTGACTTGGTGTTTCGTGACTACCTCCCATGCTACCTGGTAATGTTCTGCCGTTGGTGTACAGCAGAGATGTGCAGATCGCGGGATTTTAGTTGTAGATCGCCCATTATCGTAATGTGAACAAAGTGCCGAACGAAGCTTTCTTGGCTTGTACTGGAAAGTGTACTAAAGACCTTGATTGTAAACATGTACTTGATAGAACACAACAACGACGAGGAGAAGTTTAGAAAATAAAATTGGAATTCCAAGAAGCAAACAAAAGATGCCCTGAACACAAGTGCCAGTTGGATGAGACTGGGGAATTTACTGAAATCAACGGCCAAGTTAAAGCCAGCTGTCATTAAGTTTTAGGTAAATCCCAATTTTGCACCCGTGAAAACAAAGCAAGGAGCGACAGAGGAATATTTGCTGCGTGGTACACTGGTATTTGGCCAGTGGGGCGAATGGTATCGACGCAGCCTCGTGCTTTGACGAAACACATTAATCCTAGCGGTAGAGCGATAGTGGGGCGAGGCATGTCTCCCTTTCCCGTCAATCAACCCTGACCCCTGCCAACCTGGCGCGGGCCAAAAAAAGGAGACGCCAAAGTTGCAGCATCCAACGAAATCCATTGAAAGCTTCGTGTCGAGATTGGAACCCACGCCCTTACATTCTCGGATTGAGGCACATCACGAAAGACCACGCCTTCTCTCGCTACGTATAACTACAGCCCGAAGATAATCCGGCACATGTATCTTCTCGATCCGTTACGATTCCCTGGTACATAGAGGTGGTTAACTTGCGAATCTACGAAAGCAATATACGACGCCGTCCCAGTCCGGCCCTAGACTCGTGGACTCCCCAGGGCCTCCTCACAGAAACCCGGCCGGCGCGGCCAGTTCGATCCAATGCTGCCATCATATGCGCCTGGAAAGTCAAAGGTGACACCGAGACACCATGCCACTGGCTATTCCAATGGTTATCCACCTTCCAACAGGTTGGAGTTCTCGCCACACAGGTGAGCGCCTCTCCTCTGGCCGCCTCTGCCCGAAACAGCACGTGCATACGAGAACCGTCTTCCAAAACATCTTGATACGAATCACTTGATTTCTCGATACTAACTAGCACCTTTCCCTAACTTAGATACCAACCTCGAACTGCAACGCCCTCATTAAGACGCCGACGACAGTTTATATTTCGCCTCGGGGTGGTTCTTGCCCTCGGGGCTTTCGCATGCTTTGTGTGGCCAGGCTTTGCCACCGTGGTGACCCTGTTTCCATTGAGTCTTCTTGGCAACAGCGAGCTATCCCAGATCGAGACCGTTCGTTATTACGACCTGTCTAATGTCCAGGGCACCGCGCGGGGATGGGAACGAGAGGAGCGCATTCTCATGTGCATTCCTCTGCGCGATGCGGAAGCACACCTGACCATGTTCTTCTCTCACTTGCGCAACTTTACCTACCCTCATCATCTGATCGATCTCGCTTTCCTCGTCTCGGACTCCAAGGATAGGACGTTGGAAGTCCTTGTTGAGAACTTGGAGAGGATCCAGGCGGACGAGGACGAAAACCAGTGGTACGGCGAGATCTCTATCATCGAGAAGGACTTTGGCCAAAAGGTCAATCAGGATGTGGAGAGTCGTCACGGATTTGCCGCCCAGGCAAGCAGGCGAAAGCTGATGGCGCAGGCTCGCAACTGGCTTCTCAGTGCCGCCCTGCGTCCCTATCATTCATGGGTCTACTGGAGAGATGTGGATGTGGAAACTGCTCCGTTCACAATCCTGGAGGATCTGATGCGTCACAACAAGGATGTCATTGTTCCAAGTGAGTAGAGCATGACCAATTCCGATCGTGGCTTCTATTTTACTGACATTCTATGTCTCCTTGCAGATGTGTGGCGCCCGCTTCCCGACTGGCTCGGTGGAGAGCAGCCATACGACTTGAACTCGTGGCAAGAGTCCGAGACTGCTCTAGCTTTGGCAGATACCTTGGACGAGGACGCCGTCATCGTAGAGGGCTACGCCGAGTACGCCACTTGGCGGCCTCATCTGGCCTATCTCCGTGACCCCTATGGTGATCCCGACATGGAGATGGAGATTGATGGTGTCGGAGGCGTCAGTATCCTTGCCAAGGCCAAGGTCTTCCGCTCCGGCTGCCATTTCCCGGCCTTCAGTTTCGAGAAGCATGCTGAGACTGAAGGGTTTGGCAAGGTACGATTTTTGAGGCCTCCTACGAACAAGTTTTATTTCAAGGTACAAAGCTAACTAGTTGGGTACAGATGGCCAAGAAAATGGACTACTCGGTTGTTGGGCTGCCGCATTACACTATTTGGCACTTGTATGAGCCTAGTGTTGATGATATCAAGCACATGGAGGTGAGACAATAGCCCCTTGCAAAATTCATCCGAAGACAAAAGCCGTTGTATATATGTGCATATTTTGCTGACCGCCATACAGGAAATGGAACGGGAGAGGCTTGCACGTGAGGCCGAAGAGAAAGAAAAGGCCGACAAAGAGCAAAAGCTTAAGGATACTTTCGCCGACCCTAACAACCAGTGGGAGAAGGATAAGGCTGCCATCCAGGACATCGCTAAGAGCGATAAGGCTAAAGGCGCAAAGGCAGCGGGCTCGGAAAAAACCCAGGCCGCCAAGAAGGACGATGACACCAAGGACACTCCAGCCAACGCAAAGAAAGCCAATAAGGACGACAAGGCCGACACGCCAGCAAAGGCTAAGAAAGAAAGTGAGGCAGGCAAAGACGCCAAGGCGGCTAAGAAGCAGCAATAGGTGCGCACTTCTGCCGATTCTCTCGACTAGACGAGCGGCCATCCTGGCAGTAACCATTTTTATTTTACATTTTGATCATGTTGCTGGATATCTTGGTGTCATCCCTTGAGTTTTTGTTTCGATCTTCTTCTTCAAAACAAGTCCCTCCGCGGATATGCAGCATTATACCGTGCGTGAGAAGACAGCGTTGTTGCACTATTTGAGTACTAAACATTTATGATTTCCATGGCAATCTGGGACCATGGTGGAAGGGATAGAATATGATTTGAGTGGACGCGGTTCTGTATAATATAGGGGCTCGCCTCATAAGGGCCGCTGGCTTTTGGCGTTGTCGGGGCGTTTCGTCTGTAATATTCTCTTAGTTAGGTTCAGCGAATCTCAAGATGTCATGTCTTGACTGATGTTTGGACACGCAGGTAACATATGTGCCTGGTACCTGCATTTGTTGTCCATTAATTGTCGGCGCCCCAGTTTCTTTTTGCAAGGTGAATTATGTACTGAGGGTAGGTACCTAGGTACGTTTATATTCGCTCGGGACACATCAGAATAGGTACCTCTCAAAGCCCAAGGGTCCTTACATAGTTGCATGAGATCCACTTCTGTCAGGCGATAATGAATTTAGAAACATGTGGACCCCACATTCGGTCAGTAAGTGAACGTCACTCTTTCGCTTGCCTTTATCGATTGGCTTGGTTAGCGGACCAAAGCTCCAAGTGTTCAGAAAGTTCCATCCAGCTTAGGCAATAAGCAACATGTTTGTGTGTGTTGTCATGAGCGCATAAAAACTACGCTCTTGATTCATCCTTTGGTAGTTTTGTTTGTCCTTTTCTTCTTCTTCTTCTTATTCTTATACTGTGCATATAGAAGCACAGGTGGCTTTGACTTTTATTGCATTGTATCTTGGTCGTCTTTCTGCAGCACAACAGATTTCGACTCGGGAAGTAGCGCCAATTATCCATCGCGCGCGGACACACAGACACCCACATCACCCGCAGTGTTTGCGTGAACAAGAGATATTCGATCCCGAATTTAAGGGATCCTAAATATTGCTAAACGTCCGCCGACGTGTCTTGCTCCTTTTACAACCTCGAATTCGAAAAGAAAACAGGGTGCAGAGAAGAGGACCGTCCTCGCTTGGCAAACACCCAGCATACTCCCGAATAACCTGCGACGCGCAGGATGAGCCGCGATGCGCCTGTACCGAGAATCATGGAGCCGGATACTATAGAAGCCGTATCTTCGCGCCGGCTGGCTGCACAGGCGGCGCGGATGCAGTACCGTAACCGTCCCGTCTCGGTCGCAGTCCACCCCGTCTCTCTGGTAATATCTGAGTGCATCTCGATCACCTCGGCCATTCAGAAATATGCGCGGTCCCAGCACTCGTCCGTCTCGGCCATCCTGGGCGGTACGCCCAACCCAGTACAGCTTGGTCCGCCCTCGCCAGGGTTGAGGATGAGCCGCAGCGGCAAGGACGGGGCGACCAAGGGCCCTGGAGGCAAGGGGATTCTAGGCGACGCGAACGAGTTCGGGCCGGCCAACCGATGGGGCTTGAGGGGAAAGAAGGGCAAAAGCATGGCTGATAACCCGCTGATATCTGGGTTTGCAAGATTGCGCAATGAGCTTGCTGGTGTCAAAGGTAAGGAGCTGCGTTGTTGCGACGAAGGAGCAGGCAGAATAAGACAACTGACAAAATGCTATCTAGACATTCACGAGTTCGATTCCTTGACTCTTCTCTACCCCTTCCTCCAAATTATCCAGACCAAGGGAACAGCGGCCCCCATTACGATTCTGGCATTGCGAGCAATCCGAAAGTTCCTTGCATACGGCTTCATATCTCCTGAGTCTCCGCGCTTCGCCCTGGCCATGCAGTCTCTTTCGGCTGCCATCACCCACTGCCAGTTCGATATCAGCGATTCGGCCCAAGAGGAGGTGGTTCTTTTGATGATTCTGCACCTCATGGAAGATATGCTCTCGGGGCCTGGAGGGGACATACTGAGCGACGAGAGTGTGTGCGATATGATGGGTCGGGGTTTGACCATTTGCTCCCGCGCAAGGTTCTCCGAGGTCCTCAGACGCACTGCCGAAGACACCATGATCCGCATGTGCCAAATCATCTTTGAAGATTTGAAGCACCTGGAGGAAGAAGCTGGGGAGGAAAGTGACGCTCTCGACAAAAAGACCAACGGCGATATGGACAACGTCAAGATGGACCCTGCAGCGGATGGTACGGCCGTCCCAAAGATTGCCCAGTCAGTTCTCTCTGCAGATCCGCGACCTTCGGATAGTTTTGAGAAATCTAGAGGTGATGGCGAATCTGTCTCGGCTGCCGTGGCAAACGGTGCAACCGTGGAGACGACGCCACTTCTTGACCCGGATGCCCAGAATGAGGGGACCACCGAGACGACTAACCCAGCATCAGAAACCACTCAAAATGCAGATCAAGGTGCAACGGAAGGAAAGGTAGGGGAGACCACTGGCAGTCGCCCGAGCACAAGCTCGACAGTCTCTGAACGCAGCGAGGAAACTGAGTCTGTTGACCTGAGGCCCTACTCCTTGCCGTCTGTCAGAGAGCTATTTCGGGTTCTCGTCAATTTCCTCGACCCGAACGACCGGAAACAGCCAGATGCCATGAAAGTAATGGCTCTGCGCATCATCCACGTGGCACTGGAAGTTGCCGGCCCGTCAATCGCTAGGCATCCCGCACTGGCGACCATCGCAGAGGATCGCCTCTGCTGTTTTCTCTTCCAGCTTGTTCGATCAGACAACATGGTTATCCTACAAGAATCCTTGATCGTAGCAGGGACTTTACTGTTCACCTGCCGTGGTGTTCTCAAGCTACAACAGGAACTGTACCTCTCATATCTTGTTGCCTGCCTTCATCCCGCGGTCGAAATCCCCAAGGAAGCCAATATTGATCCATCATTATATGATGGCATCCCACAGTCACCGAAGCTTGTCAAGCGATCCCCCTCTCAACAGCCACCGAGCAGTGGTAGATCCACACCCGTACCCATCAAGGATCGCAAAAAGCTGGGGTTAGAAGGCGGTGCGCGGAAGCCAGATGCCAGGCAAGCCATGGTTGAGAACATTGGGGTCTTGGCCAGGGTACCGACATTCATGGTTGAGTTATTCGTCAACTATGACTGTGATGAAAACCGCGCTGATCTGTGCGAGGACATGATCGGCTTGCTCTCACGCAATGCACTTCCCGACTCGGCCACGTGGAGTACTACGAGTGTGCCCCCGCTCTGCCTGGATGCTCTCTTGCGTTTCATATCGTTCATCGCTGAGCGGTTAGATGAGCCTGCAGATCGCGAAGGATTTCCTGACCCCGCAGCTCTGAGAGAACAAAGGAGGAAAAAGCGCATCATTATCCGCGGAACCGGCAAATTTAACGACAGCCCTAAGGGAGGCTTGGCTTACTTGCAGGACAAGGGCATTATCAAGGATATCAAGGACAACAGAGAAGTCGCCCATTTTCTCAGAAGCACAACGAGGGTTTCCAAGGCCGTTCTGGGAGAGTTCCTGTCCAAGAAGGGCAACGAGAGCCTCCTCAACGAGTTTCTTGATACGTTCGACTTTAGTGGCAAGCGAGTTGATGAGGCGTTGCGACAGATGCTTGAGACATTCCGATTGCCCGGTGAATCGGCTCTGATTGAGAGAATCGTCCAGATCTTCTGCAAGAAGTACTACAGCAACACAAATCAAGATGTGGCGGATGAAGACGCCGTATACGTGCTCAGTTATGCAATCATTATGCTCAACACCGATCAGCACAATCCAAACTTGGCATCGGAGAAGCGCATGACATGCGAGAACTTTACCCGCAATCTCCGCGGCACAAACGGAGGCAAAGACTTTGCCCCTGAGTACTTGCAGGCCATTTTCGAGGCCATCAAGTTCAACGAGATCATTCTTCCCGAGGAGCATGACAATAAGCATGCTTTTGACTACGCCTGGAGAGAACTGCTCTCCAAGACCGAGGCGGCCGGCCCTCTTACTGAGTGCAACACAAACATTTACGATGCCGATATGTTTGCAGCCACGTGGAAGCCGATAGTTGCTACTCTATCATACGTTTTCATGTCCGCTACAGACGATACTGTATTTGGTAGGGTTGTAGCCGGCTTTGATGAGTGTGCCCGTATTGCTTCGGCATACGGTGTAACCGAGGCCCATGACCAGATCATCTACTGCTTGAGTCACATGACGACCCTGGGCAACGAGACTCTCGCCAACACCAGTCTAAACACGGAGGTCCAGGTTTCTGGCAACAGTGTCATGGTCAGCGAACTGGCCGTCAAGCTGGGCCGCGATTTCCGGGCGCAGCTAGCTACTCTGGTTCTTTTCCGTGTTCTGCGTCAGAGTGAGCATGTTGTGAGGAAGAGCTGGAGGTATATCATTCGTATATGGTTGAACCTGTTTGTTAACTCGCTCATCCCGCCTTTCTTTTCGAGCGATGCAGAGCGGTTGGCAGGCCTGCCGCCAATTCCACTCCAGAGCCCATCCCAGGTCATCAACCGTGGCGCAAAACAGAACGACGCAGGCTTCTTTTCCGCCTTCACTTCGTACATCTCTAGCTATGCTGCTGATGATCCACCGGAGCCTTCAGACGAGGAGTTAGAGAGCACACTCTGCACTGTTGACTGTGTGAACTCATGCCACATGGGCGACGTCTTTGCCAATGTCAAGTATGTATACTTTTATTCCCTTTCTGTTTTCACCCTTGATTGCGAGAGTCAATCTTGCTAACTAAACGACAGTAATCTCTCTGGTGAGGCCCTCGAGACGTTGGTAGACTCTTTGATCGGCGAGATTCCCGAGGACAGCGGGATTGTGATTACCGTTAAGGCCGAGAATATTCCCCCGACGTCTCCTGCCAATGGGCCGAAACCTCACGATGCGCCCAAATACGACCCTGCCATGGTCTATATCATGGAATTCTGCACGGTGCTGGCGCTACGTGACGATGAATCTATGAAGCTCATCGGCAAGCGGGTCGTAGATGCACTCCAGGCCGTCCTTCGCGATGCTTCACGATACAGCCCCGTGCTTGTGGGGAGAACATCATTCTACCTTTTCAAGCTGCTCCATGCCAGCTATGTATGTCATATTCCTCCACCCTACCAACCTCGCCATCCTTTCTTTGAGTTTTCAAATGTCGCTGACAAATTTCCTCCCCGCAGGACTACGACTTTGTTCGCCCACCAGTGCTTCTCCATGCCGTATCGAGCTTTCCCAAAGATACACTCATCAAGTGCGCCCAGATCGTGCTTCAGGGAATCAAGCTTTGCATCGAGAACCCTGGTCCGTTGAGGAACGAAGTCATGACATCTCCAGACTTTTGGGCAATCATGGGCACTCTTGCTGGGAACGCAGAAGTTGCTCCAATCGTTTTTGAAATCCTAGAGAGCGGTGTTAGCGGCTCGCCCCCAGCCATTATTGCGGACAACTACCGCCCTGCGATAGCGCTACTCAACCAGTTCGCAAATGCTGCTAATGTCGGCGCCATTGCTGAGCAGAGGTCAGGGGACCGGAGGCAGCGAAAGCCACGTCCCGCCAAGTCCGAGAAAGCGAGTGAGAATGCTGCTGTTCAGCGTGGCATCAAAGCTGTCAACCTTATATATGGCATGACTTCTCGCATACCTCACCTTATGAAGCAGTCGCACTTGGAGAAGAATGAAGGTTAGTACATCTGTTTTAAAAAAAAGTGTGATCTTACATCTGAAAGAGACTAACAATTTTCAAAAGCATGGTCCGCCTACTGGCTTCCAATCTTTGAGGCCCTCACGGCGCAGTGTACAAACCCCTGCCGAGAGGTCCGTCAACTGGCCTTCTCCTCGCTGCAAAGGTCGCTACTTTCGCCAGACATCACATCAAGTGACCACCACGAATGGACTTCGATCTTTGGGGAGGTGCTATTCCCTCTAATCCTACGACTATTGAAGCCCGAGGTGTTCTCTACGGATCGTGACGGCATGAGTGAGACGAGAGTACAGGCAGCCTCTTTGCTTTGCAAGGTATTTTTGCAGTACCTTGTTCAACTCTCAGAGTGGGACGGAATGCTTGATCTTTGGTTGAAGATCATCGACATTATGGATCGTCTGATGAACAGCGGTCAAGGAGACAGTTTGGTAAGCTCACATCCAAGTCCCCGTCATGAAGCCTAAATGGCGTCCCATTCACTAACATTCTGTCTTCACACCATCAGGAGGAGGCTGTTCCGGAGAACCTCAAGAATGTACTGCTCTTCATGTCCAGTAGCGGGATCCTCGTCCCTCCCAGCAGTGACATCTCAAAGGAGAAGCTCTGGGTTGAAACCTGGAAGCGGATAGATCGCTTCCTGCCTGAGCTGCGAAATGACCTTGCATTGGACCAGCCGAGTATTGGAGAGGTCAATGAAATCGCACCGCCTCCAGCCCCAGTACCGGTCGAAAAGGAAGCAGGGAAAAAGGACTGAGACCTGCTGAGAAAATAGGGTAGAAAGGATCCGACGTAATGAAGGTGGCCATATAGAAAATATAACCTGTATATTTGCTGTAATAAATTGAAGTTGACATCAAATGCAAAGTATACATAGCCTTTCGATATTCCAAGACCTTGGGTAATTACCTACGGTACATTGATAAGTTATAAGGAACCAACGCGGTATCCACTTGTCTTTGGGGATGGATTGGTCCAATCTTTTAATTATTAGACTGCCTGCCTAGCTGGCAAGGCTGGCGGCAATGTCAGCAGTCGGTGGGGCATACATGATTCCTGAGTCATGACTCTTTCTCGTCGCAATACTCTTCTGCATCCCATCTTATCTCATTGTCCATTGCAAATAACAGCCTCAAAGAACAAGAAATTGAAAATCCATCTACATTCTATCAATCCATCATAATTCATCGAGCGGAGAAAATATCGCACAACCATGTCAGAAGCTCCGATTGCCACGTATGTGTCATTGCACTCCGACACTGCGTCAGGTATTTGGTAGACAAAAGACGGAGTGGAGGAATAGAAATATTTTATTTTTTACGAGTTTGACCAAAACTCAGTATATAAAAACAGAAGGCTGACTTGAACAAACCAAAAAAACCCTTGGACCGCCGATGATTCTTGTAGTGTCTATGTCCGCAACCTCGAGGAGCGCGTCAAGCCCGACGTGCTCAAGGAGACGCTGACCACCATCTTCTCTGAGTACGGCAACATCATCGACATTGTGGCCAAGACCAACCTCAAGGCCAAGGGCCAGGCCTTTGTCGTCTTTGACGACCCGGCCTCGGCCCAGCGCGCCATTGAAGAGGTCCAGGGCTTTGAGATCTTTGACAAGCCCATCCACCTGGCCCTGGCCCGCACCCGGTCCGACGCCACCGTCAAGGCCAACGGGTCCGAGGAGGATCTCGAGGCGCACAAGCGGAAGCGCGTCGCTGAGATGGGTATGTCATTTCTTCTTTTCTTTCCTGTGCAAGTTTTTCCGTCTTTTTCTGTCTTTTTTTTCTTCCTCCGCGGCGCCCGCACAGGAAAACAAACCCTTCCTACTATGATAAAAACACATAGCTTTGATTTCATTTACTAATTAGTCTTTCTTTTTGCAAAAAAAGACAAGAAAAAGGCCGCCGAGGCCGCTGCGGCCCAGACGCATCTCAAGGACAAGGCTAACAAGCCCGGCCGTGGCCTCAAGGCCACGGGTCCCGCCGGCGCGGCGCCCACTGTTCCGGACGAGTACCTGCCGCCCAACAAGATCTTGTTTGTGCAGCACCTCCCTGAGGACTTCGACGTCGAAAAGCTCACGACCGTGTTTGGCCGGTTCGATGGGTTCCGAGAGGTGCGTCTCGTGCCCGGTCGCCGCGGAATCGCCTTCGTCGAGTACGACGGCGAGGCGGGTGCCATTGCCGCCAAGGAGAACACGGCTGGCATGCCGCTCGGCGCAGAGGGCAAGCCAGTTAAGGTCACGTACCAGAGGCAGTAGAGGAGGAACCAGAGGTGGCACAATGTATCAACGAGCTATCTTTCCATTCTCAGATATTATTAGGCCAGATACAGTGCGTTCGTTATATTTACGATTTAATGACATGCCGCCCGCTCGTCCGCTTCGGCTAGCGCAGATATGAGCTACTACAGAACTGTAACAATGATAACCAAGGGGTTCATGCATTCATTTTGAGTGACTGGAGTCTCGTGTATCTCCTATCAGCCTGGGTTGACTTTGCCATGTAGAGACACAGCAGTCGCGTGGGTTCATAGGACGATTGTGGTCGCTGGGCTGGGATTAGAATATGACATCTTCCTCGTCCTCGTTTCCGAGGACGTCTGAGGGACCGTCGGATTCCTTCGGCGCATCTCCACGTTGTGCCTGCTCGGCCTTCCTGGAGGCCATCTCCTTGTCTGCCTCCTCGTTATCTCTTTGCTTTTTGCCTGCAACCTTTTTGAGTCTGTAGAACTCTTCGCGATCGAGCTCGTCCAGCTCAGAATTGATATCTGACAAAACAGTTAGCGGCTTCACAGGCAATAGGGCTCTAGTTTGATCTTACATTTGATGGTGTTCTCAGTTCGGGGTATGATAACATGTTCGCTTTAAAGTGTTAGTTCATTTGCACGTCGGAATGGATTGATGCCAGCAGTTATGGCTTACATGGCGTTGACTGTAGTTTTGTTAGCATTTTGTTCGAGTATAAAACCAGTTTCCGCAAAGTAAGGGGGAAAGCTTACCTCTTCGGTTGACGACCTTGATGACTTCGTCGAGAATGACAAAAGCTGTCTGTAGACTTGCCAGCTCTACGAGAGCCTCGACTGCCCTAGCGTATGTCTCACGGCACCTTTGAACTTGCTGTCCACCCTTACCCAGTCCCGTCATGGCAAAGTCGTTGCTGCCATCGTCGACATAGCTCTCAAAGGCTGGCAACAGCACACCTGAGACGTTCTCCTGCTTGGCGCGGATTCGGAAGCGAGCCGACTTTGCCGACTCCTGCACTGTGTAACCGATGTCGCCGCCGACAGCGTATGTGACCTCGGCCAAGGAGAAGGCTGCGATCTGCATCACCCGACCCATCTTCCGTTTCGCTTCATCGATTCGCTTGGTGATTTCTGCCCAGAGAGGATAGCTCGTCAGTCACAAGCTATGGGGTCGAGATCGGGGTGGCCGTGCATGGAAGGGATGCTGTCATCATACCTCGGAATCGCCTACAAGGAAAGCAGAATACGTATGTTAGCTAATGCTCGCAGGCAATTCATGCAAGAGGTAGACGGCATGGTGATGAGCAGGGGGACTCGCTTTGTAAGGGCTTCACTCTTGCGCTTCAACAGACTGTGGCCGGTTTCAGCTCCCTTGAGCTTGGCCTTCATAATACCCAGCGACTGCCGGGTCGGGAAGACGGCTTCACGCTCCTATGCGTTGTCTGGTGAGCTTCATGGCATCGGCAATGATGAGGGGGGTGCAGCGCAATAGCTTGGAGGGTCTTACTCCTGCGCCAGACATCGCGAATGATGTTTCGAGGACAACTTCTTGAGCTTGACTAAGAATTGAACTGTGTCAGATACACAGAATATAGCTGGTCTAGCAGCCAATTATTGATAGGTCGATGGCGGGGAATGCAATTGCGTGATGTTGGTGAATAGGAAATACGGCTGAGGTCGCCGAGCTATTGCCGTGACGTCTGTCGGAGCTGCTGTCTAGGGCGGGATGGGTTCAAACGGCTCCGTAATCCGGGCTGGGATCGATCTGGCTGGTGAGTGGCTGGACCTTGAGTGGATGCGCAAGCTAGGGGGGTCAAGTGTGGCGCTTGCTGCCCAATTTACCCCAAGGCAGCACCAGACGGTTGCTGGGGTTTCAAGAACTAGCGGCCGGCTATTGCACTATTCAATAGGTATTACTTTGCAGCTAAGAACAGGGGCTACAATTGCGATGACTGATCCAGATCAAGCAGCGTGAGGCTCGCAAGGAGGTGAAACTTGCCCGCAGATATCCTAGCCTGGATTTGCAACAATCGATAATAATAGAAGATAGATCGACGGGTTTTTTGAGACAATGAAAAGCTTCTGGAATACCTCCTCGCGTGCTGTTGTCTCTGGCAGTGGGCATAATTGTGTACCTTCAAGGTACATGCATTAAGTCCAAGTCAGGTATATCAGCCCTAGCAGTGGCCCTGGTTGAGGGTAACTGCAAAGTATCTTCTTTTTTTCGTGCGAGGGGACCCGCCCGGGCGCGCCGGCAAATATGGAGAATTGCGCATGAATTTCGGGCTGCCGACAAGGCACGACCAAAGAACGCTACCGGAAAAAGAAACGCGGTTTTCTCAAGTGATGCGAGCTCAGGCACTTTGTTGACATTGAGACTTCTCCACGACAACGACGCCCGCCCTCTTGGGTGCCCCCAGCCAGTCGACAAATCGAGATCGATCAACCGCACTGGCTGTTCAAAAAGAAAACTCAAAATCGATCGTGATGGTTTGACGACGCGCGCGCAACATATAAAAATCACCATCCCCTCCCTGCCAAAACCTTTGGCGCTCGCTCGATCGTATCAGCTTGTCTGTCGCACTTCTCCCGGCCTGGCCGTCACCGGCCAATCCCTCGAGATGTCTCCCGCCGCAGCGATCGCAAATGGCTCTGTTCGCCGGCCGGACTTGCATCTGGTGGTAGGTTGCCATTCGTTCAGACGATCTGAGACCCGAATGCTGACCTTGAAAATCCCTTTCCAGACCGACGATGACTTTGTCTACGAACAAGACATCCAGCGGAGTCCTGGGAGCACAAAACCGTGGCTGGCCTATATTAGCTACAAGCTTCAGCATGGGACGGTCGAGGAGCAAGCATTTGTGCTTGAAAGGGCTTGCATGCAGCTACCCCGATCCTACAAACTTTGGAAGATGGTAGGTCGGCTTGCCGTGTCTTGACGCACCCTATAGGGCTAAAACAAATCCTACCTTTATTTCGTTTGCGCAAAGCGACTAACTGCTGATATGGTTGCAGTACCTTACATTCCGCACAAAACACATCGCCAAGCTCAACGCCGCCATCTTTGCCGCCGAATATCGCAAGGTCAACGCGCTGTTCGAACGTGCTCTTATCCTGCTGAACAAGATGCCGCGCATATGGGAACTGTACCTCAAGTTTCTCATTAAGCAGCCTCTCGTCACACTCACCCGGCGCACCTTTGACCGGGCTCTACGCGCTCTTCCCATCACACAACACAACCGGATATGGGCGCTATACCGGCCATTCGCGAACTCAGCCGCCGGGCCCACAGCGGTTAAGATATGGCGTCGTTACATGCAGGTGCATCCCGAGGACGCGGAGGACTTTATTGAACTTCTTTATCAGGTTGGATACTACACAGAAGCTGCAAAGAAGTACATCGACGTGCTCAACAACCCCCGTTTCACCAGCAAGCACGGCAAGGGTCACTTTGAATTGTGGAGCGAGATGGTCGAGCTGCTCGTGGAGCATGCTACCGAGGTCGAGGCGGGCTATGAGACGGGGATTGACGTTGAGCGCATCATCCGGAGTGGTATCGAACGATTTGCCGACCAAAGAGGCAAGTTGTGGGTCGGTCTGGCGACCTATTGGATCAGGAGGGGAAGCTTTGAGCGCGCACGAGACGTGTTTGAAGAGGGCATTACGACAGTCATGACCGTCCGCGACTTTACGCTCGTCTTTGATTCATATGCTGAATTTGAGGAGTCCGTCATTGGAGCCATGATGGAAGTGGCCGGCCAAAGGGCCGAGAAAGGCGTCGTGGACGAGGCTGCCGACTTTGATCTGGACATCCGCATGATGCGCTTCGAACATTTGATGGACAGGAGGCCATTCCTGTTAAACGACGTTTTGTTGCGCCAGAATCCCAACAATGTCAACGAGTGGGAGAAGCGGGTTGCCCTCTGGGGCGACAACCACAACGAGGTTGTCAACACATATACCAATGCGATTGCTGCAGTCCAGCCTAAAAAGGCCAGCGGACCGTTCCATCAGCTTTGGGCAAACTACGCCAAATTCTACGAGCGAGGGGGCGACATGCGGAGCGCGAGGATCATCATGGAGAAGGCCGTCAAGGTGCCCTTCAAGTCGGTCGTGGAGCTGGCTGATATGTGGATTGAATGGGCCGAGATGGAGCTCCGGAACGACAACTTTGAGGAGGCGGTCCGCATCATGGCCAAGGCGGTGCAGGCACCAAAAAGATCAACGGTTGACTACTTTGATGAGACTCTTACACCACAGCAGCGAGTACACAAGAGCTGGAAGCTGTGGAGTTTCTATGTCGACATGGTCGAGAGTGTAGGCACTCTCGAGGACACCAAAAAGGTCTACGAGCGTATCTTTGAGTTGCGCATCGCCACGCCGCAGACCGTGGTCAACTACGCCAATTTGCTAGAGGAGCACAAGTACTATGAGGAGTCGTTCAAGATCTACGAGCGTGGGCTGGACCTTTTCAGCTACCCCGTCGCGTTTGAGCTCTGGAATATGTACCTCACAAAAGCAGTGGATCGCAAGATCAGCATAGAGAGGTTACGTGATCTTTTCGAGCAGGCCGTCGAAGGGTGCCCTCCCAAGTTTGCCAAGATCATCTACCTGATGTACGGCAACCTTGAGGAAGAGCGGGGTCTGGCGAGGCATGCCATGAGGATATACGAAAGGGCGACGAGGGCAGTGTCAGACGAAGACAGGGCCGACATGTTCAACTTTTACATCACCAAGTCGGCATCCAACTTTGGTCTCCCTTCAACACGGCAAATATACGAACGTGCCATCGCCGCCCTGCCCGACGACGAGGCACGCGACATGTGCCTCAAGTTTGCAGACATGGAGAAGCGGCTGGGCGAGATCGACCGGGCCCGCGCCATCTACGGCCACGCGTCGCAGTTCTGCGACCCGCGAACCACACCGGCCTTTTGGACAAAGTGGGAGCAGTTCGAGGTGCAGCACGGCAACGAGGACACGTTCAAGGAGATGCTGCGGATCAAGCGCGCGGTCCAGGCCAAGTACAACACGGACGTCAACTTTATCGCCTCGCAGGCACTCGCGCGCAGCCAGCAGCAGAAGCAGGCAAACGGACACGGGAGCGGTGCCGATGACGGCGACGATGACGTTGTTGACGCCATGGAGGCCCTCGAGCGTCAGGCCCGCGCGCCGGCCGGCTTTGTGGCGGCGACCGAGGGGAACATCAAGGGCGACGCGGCCACGGCGAATACTGCCGTCGCGGCAAATCCCGACGCAATTGACATTGACGATATGGAGGATTGATTATCCAAGTCTTCCCTTTGTTTTTGTTTCAGAAGAATGGCATACAGAGACGCGAGCATTTCAAAAGCTTTGCGGCCCTATCAGAATAAAGGGTGTGCACAACAATCCCCCTGACAGGCTTGTGTTTGCAAAAATTCACGATCTCATCACAGATTTTGAGTGGTCATATTCATTTTCTTTTCTTGGTGTTTGGGTACGTAAAACAAATGGGTGCTGTTTTTTTCTATTCTAAAGGGTTTCACTAGGTCGGTCAACGAAGTGACGCCTGATGGAGAAACGGTATTCTTTTTATGGTGTTTTTTTTTTTTTTTCGTTTGTCAACCCAACCAACCATGCATGTATTGTTTTTTTCTTCTTTTTTTCAGCGATTAGTCGGCACAGGGACATAGTCGTACTAGCATACTCAATATAACCTACGGAGACGTCCGTATAGTCTAAAAATGTTTTTGGATATTACTGAACAAAGTGTGCTTTCCGACTACGGTTGATGAAACATGTCGGCCACCCTCCGGTTGCTCACAGACATCCACTCTTCAGAAGTTACGGGCGAAATGCACTGTCTGCTTTGACACCACATCCATGACGGTATGTTGACACAGAAAACTTGTTCTGTCGTGATCAGGTTCGTGTTCAGATTAAAATAACTAAAGTGTTACCAGGCGTATGGCCTGCGGCAATCTCATTTCCCCAGCACCAGATCACGAATAATATCACTGCGTCTGGTGTTACAATTGTTGGTATACCGATGTCTCGTGTTTTTTCTCTTTACTTCTTCTCACCATAACCCTTCTCAGCATGTGTCTCGTGAAACTTATGCTGTGTGTTCCTGTCTACATGACCGTCGCGCGACCCGGGCGTCGAGTAGATGGAGCCCTTGCGCTTCTGGAAGCGGCTTGGGGGTACCTTGGAGGCATCTAACATGGTTGGGATGTTTTGAACACAAGTCAGCCAGGTTCTCTTGGGTGAAAGGTACAGGCAAAAATCGGTTGAGCCATGGCCCCAAAAAAAACGATTCTCGTCAGGGTTGCAAGAGCAAAAGAGAAGGAAAAAGAGGACAAAAAGCAATCTTGCTTACCCCATTCATCGCTCTGACGCCTGTCATGGAAGGGGTCGTTGAACGCCGCACCGCCGTCCTTGGGCGCAATGTCCTGCAGGCCGGGAGCCTGCTGGATCGGGGCACTACCCTGGCCACTTTCGGCCGTGACGTTACTATCGGCGGTGTTGGGATCTAGAGTAAAGTCAAGCGGGTAACGCCGTCAGGGCATGAACGGATTCGCACATGGGTTTGGTGGTGGCTGATGGGACCCGTGAATCAGTTTCTCGTGGAAACATACCTGTCATGGTCATGATTGGGTCTTGGATTTTTGTTTGTGTTTCCTTTTGTTTCTTGAGGTTGGTGAGGGTCTGGTCCTGAGTTTCTTTCTTTTTCTTGAGTTGATTGGATGAGAAGATTGGTCTAGAGTTGTCGTGGGGTTGGATTTTTGAAACTGATATCGAGTTCTTAAAAGATGATTGAATGGGGTCAAGGGATCAGAACAGAGTTTTGGGATATGAAAGCATGGATAGTTTAGGATGATGTTTTGTAGAAAGTAGCTGGCCGGGGTGCTTTAGTAGTAGGCTGGCTCGTGAGAGGCTGTTATGCATTTTTGCACAAAAGATGGGATGCATGGGATTCCCCCCTTGGTCAACAAATCCCGGGACGGCGTCATCGTGAAGGAGGCAATCGCGGGGAAAAGGTGGAAAACAAAGAAAAGAGAAGGAAAAAAACGAAGCTCTCTCTAGCCCAGGCACGTGTGCCGGGCAGGGATGACGGCGTGCAGACGATCAACCACCCCACGACGTAATGAACTCCGTCGTGATGTGTGTTGAGAGTGGCAGTGTTAAAGAGTACTTACCTCATGTAGGTAGGTAAGTTACATAGCATTGCCAAGGCCGAGCCAGAGAGTTGCGGTTTCCCCTCTCGAGTTAGGGGGCTGCGCAGCTGAAGATGGCATACTAATTAAGGGAGTCACTTCCAATTATCTTCACGCCACCTTCCCAAAGCGGTTCACTGCATGTAGCATCATTTCTTTGAACTCTCAATGTTACCCGGAAATTCTGGTTAGGTCAGTACATAGCAAGATAGGCACTGTAGACGGGCAAGATGGGTTACCTCTCAACAATGAAAGGGGGCTGTTCTCGTCACAAGCCTCGCTGCCAAGCCCTGCCTCATAATTTTGGCGATTGATGATGGGGGGAGGATTTCTTCCGTTACCCAATCGGGCAATAGTCATGTAAGACAACTGACGTCACTTTCGCCGGCCATTATTGTTAACAACCTTTTGGTTCACCCCAATTGCCTACCATAATTACCTTGCATACCTACCGGTACTCCCCAGTTAGCTTAGGTGCCTGCTAACTACTTTACGTAGGTAGATCAGGTACGTAGGTAGACACCGAGGATACTGCTGCAACTAGGCAAGATAGGAATATACTTCGTACGCTCTCGAGAGGGAGGATAATTCAACCCCGATTGGTTTAGGTCTAGAATTCCAGAACCTCTCTTTAGGTCGGTCACCCTCCGTCTTCTCTTCTTTTCTTTTCTTTTTCTCCAAAACCCTATCGCCTCTGCGATTGCGTCAAACCGTGTGCCTCAATCGCGTTTTCGTTTGGCTGTTTTGGTCTTGATGGTTTTTGGCTAAAGTATTTTGGCAGCGGAACCTTATCAAGCGAGAAGCATAAGAATGTCGATCAGCAAACGTAGCTAGGTTGAGTTGACGTGATAGCGGCAACTATGCCCAATAAGTTTTCGGGGGGCTTGGGTAGGTTGTTCGCTAAAAAATCTCTTATCACCCCCCCTTGAAGAGATGGATGTTGGCGTGTGCAAGTCAGCACTTGTTCACGAGTTGGTTTTTGTTCAAGTAGGTAGGGAGAAACAGGTTATGCTTTGAGTATGAGCTAGTGACTAATACATAGTGAGTAGAAATGTGCCACTTCTCAAACGAGGCTCGATGGTGTAAGTAGGGGAGTCGGAGCCAATCGGAAGGGCCATGTCTCCCATCAACGTAACAGTTAAATTCCTTCCCCGAAAGAAGTCGCCGTATCTCAAAACCATACCATATAGGGTGGGTGAGCCAGCAGGGCTTCTCATGCTACGACGTATGTACAAAGTACGATCTTGGCTCAGTAGGAACAGAGCAAAGCGTGTGTGTGACACACTAAAAAGTCAACTCACGAGGTCACACACCCTCCCTTAAAACACGCATATCCCCCCCTTCTCGATCTGGATATCCCTGCGTCCCATATTCATACTACCATGGTCCACGGATGGCATTGGGTGAGCTGGGATGAAATCGAGACATTCGTGATGGCCTGTGAGGTTCCATGGTGTGCAAATCGAGGGATAAGCTTTCAGGTACCTGGGCGGCTTTCTTGGGTAGGAAAGTTGGGATGGGTGACTCCCCTTGACCACATGGATTCCCGGGGCGGAATCTTGTAATATAAGCTTCATTCCAAACAAGGTGAGGGAAACAGAGCCTCTATGATTCCAATCTTTAAGCTTTCGCTTCCCTCCGCTAGTCTGTAAGAGCCTCAAGTCATCGGGTTTCAGGAAGGGTTGGCACTGGCACTTGTGTGCTTTTTTTTGGCTCGTAAATCGGTCTGGCATCACTTTAACTACGAAGGACCTTGTCACCATAAACTGACTCTTTGTCAACGAGAGTTAGTGGCAAACTGCTTTCGAGTCGTGTTATAGAGCTCGCAGTGAACTGCGATAAACTTGCAGACTAGTCTCTGCACCATATTTCAACGTCATAAAAAGAAGAATGAGGAAAGACAGGATAAGGAGAAAAGAAGAGAAAAATAGAAAGAGAAGAAAGGAGGAAAGCAGAGACGATATTTGATCACTTTTTGCAAGAGGCACAGATTTTTTTAAAAGAAATTAAATGAATGAATATTGAACTACTTTTTCGGAAACCCCGTCCTGAATGTCCCGTCTCCGCTGTGAAACAGTAGTAGTACAATGAGTGATTAGCAGCCACAAAGTTTCCCTCTACCTCTGTCACTTGGTGAAAAAAACAAGGAAAAATAAAACCCCCTGGGATGTAAAAAAGACCCTTTTTAACTCCCCAATACCACCCCCTCAAAAGACGCGCTGCGGAGTCCCTCCAAGTGAAAGTTTGTTATACAATGGGGAAATACTATAGTACAAGGTTCTTGGAGTTGTTGCAGTCGTCGTGAAGACATCAAGCCGTCAGAAGAATATAATGAGAAAAGGAATAATAAGACAGTGATCGGGAACAGAGAGTGCAGAGGGACTCGAAAGACGGATCTGTTGTTGGAATGGTGTCGGTTGTTGTACACTTTTAATCTCGTGTCTTGGGTGAAAGGCGCTTAAGCAATCTCGCCGTCGCGGCGGAGCTCGTCGATCTCCTCCTGGGAGAGGTCGGCGATGTTGTAGCCGCGCTTCTTGAGGCCAGAGACGATCAGCTCGGAGCGCTTGACGCTCTCGGCCAGAGCCCGGCGGGCAGCTTGCGGGGTCTGGGAGCCGGCGAGCTGTGCGGCGACGACACCGCCGAAGGGGCCGGCACGAGCGCCGTTCATGCAGCGGACCAGGCAGACGTTGGTCTGGCCGGCGACGGTGCCTGAGCATGCCTGTCTCTGGGGGATCTCAGCGATGAGAGGGAAGTCGGTCATGGCACCATCCCGGTTCCTGGAGTTGCGGCCAGGGGGGCTGGTGGTCACGCGGATCTGCTGCCACTGAGCGCCAGAAGCATCGGCGTTGAGCTCGCAAGTGTAGGGGCCTGAGTAGGAAGTGTTAGTGGTGTGGTGGTTGCTAGGAGCTAAAGGGCTTCATAGAGAAAAGCTTACCTGCACCGTCACCGTTGACCTGGTGAAGAGTCATCTGGAGGCTGCCACCGGGGGAGATCTGAGGAAGCTGGGAGCCGGTCTCGGCCATGATGGCCTTGGTCATGCTCTCAACATCGTTCTGACCTCCACCAACAGTCTCGCCGAAGGTGTCGGCCTGTTGGCCCTTGAAGCGGGTGCTGTCCTGCTGGAATGGGTCCCTGCGGGTTCCGTCACGGGGAGTGCTGGTAACGACACCGAGACCCATACCCTCACCACCGGCGTCGCCGACAGCCTTGATGATGGCACCGTGACCAGCGACCAGGGGAGCGGCCAGGATGGTAGCGGCGATGAAGCTCTTGAGAGACATTTTGAAAGAGAAGTGTGTGGGTGAAAAGTGGGAAAAGAGAAGAAGGAGGAAGAAAAAAAAGGATAGTGATTACCTGTCCGGCAGGGATGTGAATTATGGTATAATATCTAGTTTGACTGAAGTCGAGCTAGTAATAGCTAAGAGAAGGTAAGAAGGAAGAGGGAAAATTCTTAAGATGGCTGGAACAGTGCTGTTGAGTGCTGATGAAGAGAAGAGAAAACAAAACCGATGATGGTGAAGAAGAAGCTGCTGTTTTATAGATATTTTCGAGAGTATTGTTGGCCACTAACTAGGTATTCTGGCAGAGCGTTTCGTCCTAGGTTGGGACTTACGACGCGCCCCTTAGTCCTTACTCCACCCACACATTTCCGCTTCTAGAAAGAATAGGCCGATGATGCTCAGGCATGATTCCAGCTCCTGTATGCCGCAGAGTTCAGTCGGAACTATCGAAAAAGGGCGCCGCACAAGCTGCTCTGGGAGGACCTTTGGGTGGTGGATGAGTGGTGCACAGACTAGGATGGGGAATGCATACAGCCTGCAGCACGCCAAGCATCCCGTACTGAGCTTTGAGTTTTTTTCTTCTTTCTTCTCTTCTGCTCGGCAAGTAGCCTACCTGGGAAACGATACGGTTTGGTCGCAAGGGCAGCGTTGGGGGTGCATGGATCCGGGGTTGTTGGAGGCGTGGAAACAATTGGGAAACAACAGCAGTCCCCTTGGGCCGAGTGAGGATAGGTCGGGTGAAGCACAAGATGCGCGAGAAGCCAGGGGAAACAAAGGTACGGATGACTTCTGATGCTGTGTAAGACTCCATCCTGAGCTGCATCCAAAATGTCAACCGTTTGGGGATCAAGTCTCAAGGCCATCTGTGCAATCAATAACTTCTGGGCATCAGACAGAAAACATGGTTGATTTTAGGCGGCTTTGGTAAGCGCACATTCCCCATCAGTAAGGAATTTTGATGCTCGTATATTTTCTTTTTTTTCTTTTTCTTTTTATCAGGAATAGCCGATGCTCGTCAGCGAAGAAAAAAAAAGGTGCGGCGGTATGCAGACGCACTTTGTCCGCAACGAGCTAACGCCATTAGAGCTAGAACTAGACTAGACCTAGACCAAACCTGCACTAGACTGGTTGCAGAATAAGCCAGTTACTCGCCAGATCTTGCGTATAGCACAGATCCTAGCCTTATTGTAGATCATATGCGGGAACAAAAAAGAATTATGCTTAGTATTTCCCTGTCGATCTGTATTGTGAACGGAGTCAACAGCGAGGTGGAGCAGATCGCCAGGCAACATCGCAAGTAAACATCAGGCCTGTCACTTGAAAGCCGTTGAGAATAATCAGGGACACCCCGGGGAAGATTTCCAAGCACCGTACGTATACCGTGGCTTGCGTATTACAGTTAGTCTAGACTAGTAACAAAGGCAAGCTGGGTAGGTAGTACAGTCGGCATGATGAGGCAATTATTTTTTTCTGTTTTTGTTTTTGTTGACTAGGAATGATCCAGTTTCGGACAGAACCCGGCCACACGCGGGGAAAGAATGGATCAACGTTGGTTTCTGTCAGTATGTTTAAGTGACAAGACAAGTCATTGAAGCCGGCCCAAGGTTGGTTGGTTCCCTGCAGGCACCCGCCACCGCTGCCGATATGGCATGCATCTGTTACTCGCCAAATGCGTTACAGCTCGTTCATTAGTCATGGTTTTGTTTGTCCGGTACAGGTAAGGTAGGTTAGCATACCGTACAGTACAGTAGAGTTGAAGGGCTAGTCTAGTTCTAGTATACCGCTCAGCCCGTCAGTCTCTGCCCAGCAAAAAGACCGGATGCAGGCTGTGCTTTGTTCCGGTCTTATCCTTGCCCTGAATGTTTCGTCAGACATGTGCCTCCAAGCCAATCGCAGGTCCGCATCTTAAAAGTATATTCAGCTGGCTGCAACCAACCGAGAACCACGTGTATTGGTTAAGCAGAGCCTGAATGATACGCCATCTTGGCGCTGCAGGCGAGGCAGATTCATTACCCCGGCTGCATCAGTTCATCCTCCAAATGGCTGGCCTCTGGAGCATTCGTCCGACAAATCTATGTTCCTTTCGCCATGGCCACCGCTTACACATGACCCGTTAGGTATAGTCATTTGCACTCAGAGCCACCACCGGCTTTGCGGAAAAGAATTATCCATCTGGTGTGGTACATTTGGTTTGGCTTCAAACTTGATAGCCGAAATAATCCTGCGCCTGTAACCGCGTTTACTCCGTGATGATGAGCCGGATTTTGGCCGGGTTGATGAGCAAACATAGCTTGCTTCAATAGATTGAGTGACGGGACATTGAAAAGCGATGCAGCCTAGAAAGGAAAGATAGGTCAGTGTCCAGACAAAACAAGCGCGATGAGACAAAAGCCGGGGCCCAGGGTTGAGTATATTGGTAGTCAGTGATGGCGCATTGTCGTTGTGGAAACAAAACGACAGACGACAGCCCAATCGCAACGACAGACGACAGGACAAAACAACAGCAAGCCCAATCGCAACGGCGGCAGCAAGTGTATCAAATTGGCGAAACGGGACTTTTGCGGTATCGTTTGTGCGGAATAGACAAGATAGTCACTGGGTATTGATGCCAGTTGTCATATGTACTAGACTAGGTCCAGATCTAGTACGTTTCCCATGTTGTGACGTGCATCCATAGGTACATAAGGTAATACCTAGTTACTAGAACTAGAGAGGACCGTTGTGACTGTGGCTGTTTCCAACCATCATCAGCTTGGTCCCTAATCATGTCCAAATGCGGAAACATAAGGTAGGTAAGGTATCCATAACTTACTACGTACCACCTTATTCCGACACGATCTGGTACCTGCCAAGCCGACCTGGCCTTAGCTTTCGGGGTTTTATTTTTTATTTATTTTTTTATCGGCTTTTAATGGATGGCAAAGACCTCCATTCAGACGTTGAATAGTTCGATTTCACGTTTGCGATTGTGGCGCAGGCTTGGAAGGAGTAGGTCAAAATCTCTCATATGACCGAGTCAGGGTCTTTCTTGCCTTCCAATACCTGTCAGCATCATTGTGCAGCTGTCAATGACCTATTCCGCACCTTACCTTGCGCCAAGCAAACAAAAAAAGTTTGCGAGACTTTTCCAAACGGTTCTTGTCAGGAGCAAGGCTGCCCTCCGATATTCAGCCATTGATGTGCTTGAGCCGCTTAAAGAACTGAAATCTAGCTTCAAACTTTAAACAGAACAAAATGTTTCCCTTCCCCTGAGAAACGGCCGGCAAGCCGGTAAGGCCGATGCTAGTGTTTGGTTGGGGGTGGTTTGAGAGATTCAACTCGGCTCACATCTTCGGTGCACGCGCTCATGTGAATATCTCGGCGGCCAGACAAACCGATGTTTTGTTTTCTTAATTTTTTATTTTTAATCATCCTTGACTTCTTGACAAAAACGCCTTCTTTGTGCCGAAGGAATCATGCCATTTCTAGGTGTGTCACGGTGAGTAATGAATCGATTGTGGTCAGTAATGTTGAATTCGGACTACAGTACAGTGTAGTCAAAATGTGGTCGGTCCATAAACGCGTTGATTGTGGGATGAGCCCAGTGACGATGATGGAAGTGATTGAAAAAAAGGCGAACACGACAAGATGCTCACACTGTATTTGACGCACTGTTGGTGTGCTGCAGTGCCTTTTGGTGCTCAGATGGCCCCAGTATACATACAGTTAGAATGCCATAGAACACTGTCTGTGGAGACCCCACTTTGGTTGAGAAAGAGTCAGTTCACACAACGCACAAGACGCCCGCACACGCTCGCAGCAAGCAGCTTCGAATACAGTCTGATCCAGCTTAGCCCAGTCGTCAGTTGGAGGTGCCTGCCATTGACTGACTAATTAACTGTTCGCCCCATCGCACTTCTGAAAAGAATTTGGCAGCGTTAGATCGGCGTCGCATACACTAGAGCTCACTCTTTTTTTGTTCCTTCTTTCTTCAATACGAGCCCATCAGTACACTGCCTGCCTGCCTGCCTGCCTTGTCCTGTCCCTTCGGCCCATGCATGGTAAGCTCAAGTGAGTAGACTCATGCTACGCCGCACTCCGCTGGTGACTCGCAGGTTTGTCCATCTCATGAAACGAAAACTGGACACGGCAACATCAGACGGACGTCCGACGCCTGGCATGGGCTCCATCATTCTCAACCCCCGCGAGAAGCAGTTCAAGGCTCTGCTGCTCGATGTCGCTCGGGGCATACCAGCCAAGCCCGAGCCAGTGGCTCTGCGATGGGCTGGTGGTTGGGTCAGGGACAAGCTTCTAGGCACAGAGAGCCACGACATCGACGTTGCCATTAGCTGCATGACCGGCGAGGCCTTCACCAGGGAGCTCGTCGCCTTCTGCAACGACGCTGCCAATCGTGAGCGCCATGGCATCTCTGAGGGTGACATTGGCAACCTGCACAAGGTCGCCGCCAACCCCGACAAGTCCAAACATCTCGAGACTGTGACGACGCGCATGTTTGGCCTCGAGGTCGACTTTGTCAACCTGCGCAAGGAGACGTACACAGAGGACAGCAGGAACCCTCAGATGGAGTTTGGCACCCCCGAGGAGGATGCCCTGCGTCGCGATGCCACCGTCAACGCCTTGTTCTACAACATACACACCAGCGAGGTTGAGGACTTTGTTGGAGGTCTGCGCGACATGGACGAGAAGCTCATCCGGACCCCACTGGAACCGTTGCAGACCTTCAAGGATGATCCGCTGCGTGTGCTTCGCCTTGTGAGGTTTGCCAGTCGGCTGGGTTTCACCATTGACCCTTCTGCAGAGAAGACAATGAGTGACCCCGAGGTGCTCGAGGCCCTCAGGCTGAAGATTAGTCGAGAGCGTGTTGGTGTTGAAGTTGAGAAGATGCTCAAAGGTTTGTCATGTATACTGCTTTGTGTTGGTACGGTCCACGACGCATGTTTTGCGTTTGCTGATGTGGGGAAATTATTTGAATATCTACATAGGCAAGCATCCAAGAGACTCTTTACACCTGATGGACCGGTTGCAGCTCTACCAGGCAATATTCACAGATCCGAGTCGCACCAACCTCCCCTCGCCAGACCTGTCTAGGTGGATCACGGCATATGAGTGCATGAACCATCTGACAACTAACACAACGCCGGGTTCGATCTATCATGTACTCGTCAGAACAGAGGAGGAGGCCTACTTTTGCTGGATCCTCACCGCCGTCTTGCCATGGGAGGTTCTGGATTTGCCCGAAGAGAAAATCAAGGGGTCGCAAACCCTCCCAATAGCAACCCTGGCAGCAAGGGAGGGCATTAGGGCAAGCAACAAGCTCTGTGACATTGTCACTGCCACCCACCGCAACAGGAAAGAGATACAAATGCTCAAAAAGGCAGTTTGCGACAATGAGCCATATGTAAAAGAGCGTGACCGTATGGGAATGGCTGTACGCCGATGGGACACGCGCGTTGGAAACTGGAGACCACAGGTTCTAGCTGCCGCCCTCGCCGAAGTCATGACCTGCGCCGAGCTGGGATCAGTAAAGAGTGAGTACTGTTTTGAGGTCGGTTGCTGTATATGTCGTGTATGGACCATGATAACTAATCATAACTTTACCCTCAAAAAAAGGCCGAGATAAAGTGTTGAGTGGATGGCAAAAATTCCTGGACCACCTGGACGAACTCGATGTACTTGATGCGCCTGCTTTGAAGAAAATTATAGACGGCAAAGCGCTCTCCAGGGCACTTGGAGTCAAGCCGGGCCCTTGGATGACCTCTGCCTTGGATGTGTGTGTGGCCTGGCAACTTCGAAACCCCGGTGTCACGGACACCACACAGGTCGTTGAAGAGGTTCGGCAAAGGGCAAAGGAGTTGGGTATTTCTTTGAGCAAATGAGAGTGAATCCTTCCTTTGTTAGCTGATTGAAAATAGGGCTTCTTCAATTTGGAGTTGAGGAACCCGAGGTGGTAAGAAGGTAGACCTCAGGTCAACCCTTCAATTCCTCGATGATGAAGCCCAGGTTGGCAGTATGTTTAGAATTCAAGATACCCATTTGAACTTTGAACAATAAGAACACGAAATAAAATGAGACGACATTGTCAAGTGAGGTCAGAATTGGTGTCGTGTCGAATGAAGGTCTACAGTGCTGTTCATTCAACTCGTGTTTTTATCTTTTCATACAATAAATAAACAAAACATGCGACAAAGTACGCCACCAAGAGCAGATTTGGGTTTGATCTATAAAACATTTTAAAAAAAGAGGAAAACTCAAGTATATCAGTTTTTTTTTTTTTGTTCTTATTACCAAGGATATAGAGCGTATGAAATGTCCTGTTGCCAATTGCCTCCAGCGGGCCGAGTGCTCCACCCACTGTCATTGGCAGCCTTTGTCGCCTTTTGGAATATTCTCCTAACCCAACTGAAACCTCACTACTTCATATTTCATTCAACATTAACTGAACCATATAACCGACATTGTTTAAATCGTTGACCTGGGGTGGACTGTTCTGTGTTAAACTTTTGATCCAACCAAGAAAACAAGAAAACCCTGCGGGGCAAATACCCAGATCCTCGATCATGGCGACCAACGTCAGGATCTTGCTTGAGGCCGCCGCATCCATTCAGGATTCGGAAACCCTATCGGCAGCCGTTGAGCGCCTGCGACCAAGAATGCAAGAGTCCGGTCTGGGAAGTCCGACGCTGCTAGAAATCGACCAACAGATCGCCACAGCCAGCGGCCTGGTGAGCACACAAAAGCACACTTGATTAGGTCCTGAACGTTGCCAACTTAGAACTGACCCTATGTGCAGGGTAGACGAGATCATTTACTGGCCCTCCTAGCCGGCCTGGAACATCTGTACCGCACCAGAGAGGATGAGTCGACAGCAGACCAAGGGGATTCAGAGCAGTTCGCGGCTGCTCGACGGATCTGTGATTTTGCTGCACAGTCGATCGCGCCAATCGTCTTGCCTCGGAAGGAAGAGGAAGATGTCGAGGGCTACCACCCCACAGGTCCGTTCATCTCGCCATTTTTGCTTCATTGACAGGTAAATCCTGACACTATTGATAAATGCCAGCTGCCGATATACAGCGTGATACTACCGCAGTCGTCGTGAGATGCCAACCCCTCGCGGAGCCCGGTCTGGCCGTGATCAAATGCATTCTCCAGGACCATGGATGGGGCAGCATGGCTGCTGAGGACCTAATAGGGCCCCAAGTGCTAGTGACGGCGATTGCCTACTTGGACCCAGACCTGCCGTGGACAACGCCTGCAGCCTCCCAGCTGGCTCACGATATCATAGAGGCCATCGTCTCGGCGACCGACGTCAACAAGGACGCCGTCATCGTCGACCGGATTCTAAAGGACTACCTCCGGCCGTTGTTCACCAGATCCAGGCCCGACACGGTCACCGACTCGGGCCGCAAGGCTCATTTCGCCCCCGAGCCCGAGTCGACCGGCGGAGCCCTGGACAAGGAAACGAGGGCGGCCAAGCCCTGGAAGCACGTAGACCTGCGCGCCGTGCCGGCTTTTGCCTGGGCTCTCAGGGAAGCTGACGTTCGTATCTCCCTATTTCAATTTTCTTCTACTGCTTATGCCATATTGGAGTGGTTTACTGACACAATCCCTTTCTTCTTCCTTCCCATAGAAAGAACTCATGAGTCGTCACTGGCCACTCTACACCCCGGTGCTTCTTGCATTGCTTGACGACGGCAGCACCAGCGTCAAATGCCAAGCCCTGAGCCTCTTGGACGTGTTTCTCGGCAAAGTCGAGGCCAAAACGCTCATCGACACTGGCCTGGACAGCGTCTTCCAAGACGCCGTGTTCCCTACCCTGATGTTGCTGCCGAGCGTGACCCCGGAAGTCGACTGCCTACGGGTCCTGGGACCAGCGTATGATGCTCTACTCACACTGTCACGCGTAACAGCTGCTGGCAAGCACAACATTACGAAGTCACCAAATACAAAAATGCTCGACAAGATTCTGCGCGAGGGTGTGCTCTCTGGCTTCTTCTATGCCAGGGACCACATACGCATCGTCGAGGTTTTGTTAAATAAAACTGGATTAGTTGTGCAAGAAATGGGCATACACTCTGTTAAGCATCTAAAGGTACGTGACGAATTCCTGGGATATGAATAAGCAAAAGGTAACTAAAAAGAACCGCTTTCTGATGGAAAACAAACGCCCAAACACCACAAAAAACCAACAGGACCTTATCCCAATGCTCACATCAGTCATGGAAGAACCGTTTGCCATGGCCCACTTGCCGTCATTGTCAGCTGCCATCGAGGCCCTGCAGGCCGTTATTGCGAACTGCTGGCCAAGACTTGGTCAGCGACCTTGGCGCGACGCCATAATCAAGGCTCTTGTCGTATGCTGGATGCGGGCAGATGACGACGGTAGTGAGCAAAACGCAGCTATTCAGGTGCATAACAGCCTCGCAAAAGCCGCCAAAATGCTGGCAGCGGTGGCGCGTTTCGAAGGCATCGACCTTGCCGAGATTGTAGCTCCGCTGACGGCACAAGACTCATCGTTGCACAGGCTCTTTGGTATCTCTGCCAAGGGGTAAGACGGATACTAAACCCCGAATCACAAAAGAAAAAATAAATAATAGACAGACGACCAGCCCACAGCCCAAACTGCTCAAAGAATAGACTCTTCGTAGACAGTCTCGCAATCGGCAATAGCTCCACCCGAAACCTAATCGACTGGCTGCTGCTTGAAAAGCGATTTCCCTCTGAGCCATTTCCTATAGGCCTTGTACCGCTTCTTCTGCGCATCCTCTTCCGTGACCGTGAGCGGGTTGTCGCCAACCTTGAGCAGCTCCTCGAACAGCATGTACATCTCGTCACGTTCCTGCTCCTTCTCGGCGTCGCCGATGCTCTCTGAAAACATGGCGGTCTGCGCCGTGACGCTGTCACGGCCATACATGGATGAAGTGTAGTAGGATCCGCCCGAGCCGTGTGGAGCCGACAGCCCCTGGGTCTGCCAGTTGCCGTGAAGGTATTCCTCGTACTCGGCATCCACGTCCGAAGGCACCGGATCGGCAGATATGACAAGAGGTAGCGTCTGAGGGTGACTTATGTATCGAGCATAATCCTCCGTTTCTTGGCTGTTCACAGATGGATTCAGTGACTCGTGTACCATCTTGGCAAACGTCCATTGCGCCGCACGGCTCTTCTCCAACGAGGTGGGCTTGCCTGACTTGGGGTCCGTTTCAGCAGCCGACCCGGTCAAGGACGATGTGGACTCCTTCATTATTCCCTGCAAATGAATACCGTTGGAAAATTGGCCTGGAACGTTCGACTCTTTGGGATCCTGAGTGTTCTGCAACCACCCGCGAAACCCTTTGGTTGACGTCGGCCTGCCGTTGGCACCGCCATTTGCAGCGGCGTGTGTGATGCTGGCAGAGGTCGCGGAGCCGAGCGAGGTATACGGCTCGTAATGCTGGCCGTGATTGTCTTGATCCTCAGGTGTCATGACCGTAACATTCTTCTTGCCACTGCCGCGCCGCCGCTTGTCTAGCGCGTCTTGGTCACCCTCAGTGCGCACTCGGAAGGGGCTGAGGTCGTAGCGGCCTTCCTGCGTCGACTTGAAGGGTATAAACTTGATGGTCGAGTTCATCTTGTACGGGAACATCTTGAGAAACGACGACAGAGTTGATGGGCGATAGTACTCGAGCCAATAATCGTCATAGTAGGATACGGGCCTGACAGCCGCTGTATCCGACGACGGCGACACACAGGGCGGTACGGTCCTCGGCTCCAAGTGTTGGGGTGTGTACCAGCGGGTATAGTTATGTCGCTGGTTGCCTAGCCATGCTCTTGGGTCCGTGTGATGCAGATAGTAGTCTGTTGCAAGATCCCAAAGCATTGGCTGACCCTTGACAAAGACATAGTTGCCCAGGAAAAGGTTGTAGGCTTCCTGGCGTTGCCCATCAAGGAACGAGTTGTTGTAGTAGCGCTTGAAACTCTCAATCATGTCTCGACTGTGACTGGTCCACTGGTTTATCTTGCGGTACGTCTCCATAGTGTTGACCAGCTGCGACCCGCCGTACTGCACCGCGATGGTGTCGCCATGATCGTGATACATGTGCGTGAGAAGGTTGACCGCGTCGGTGTCGTAGTCGACAACCGTGTCCTCTAGAATTCCCAACGCGTGTAGTTGGTGACCAAGAGCACGCTTGCCAATGACAAACTGTGCCGCGTTAGTTCGGTCGAGACAGTCGATGCAGTTGGTCCGCGCAACTCCGTTTTGCACTCGAGGAGCTCCAGGGTCACTCGAAGACGCCGGTGTTATCGCAGTGTCGCCATTGTGAAAGAAGCCAGTCGTAGTCACCACCTGTTCGGCGATGCGCTCGAGAATGCCTATAACGTCCTGGTCACGAGACTTTGCCGCCCTGGACATGTCCCAGGCCCGATGGATAATGTGTTTGTCCTCGGGGAGGAACTGATTCAGGTAGTCGATGGCTTTGGTATACTCTTCTAAGAGTTTCGACTCACGAGGTGTACGCTCTCGAGCCTTGACAAGATTCAAGGCGTAGACTGGGGCTCCATAACGCTCAAAGAGGTTGTCAAAGTGCAGTGCAGCAGAGGTATAAAAGGGGTCGATCAGGTTGATCTCTATGGGCGGCTTCGGTGTCACACCGGTGCTGTCCTGAGACCAGTGCAGGGGGATACTGCCTCGGTGCTGAACATAGGACGTGTACTGCGGGCTGGCATACAGTTTTGTGCCAGGAGAGTGGAACGAGGTCGTGTTGACCTCGGACACGATTTGTTCCGTCTCGACGTCGTTGGCAACATATCCAAGGTCGTTGGCGCCACGCTTGAGGAAGCGGGCACCGGCAAAGTGCCGCGAGCGCCTGGCAATGACGGCAACGTAGGCTGTTCGCCCGTAGATGGAAATGGCCGCCTGGTCTATGTAGCCGTGTATGATGGGTCGGCACCAGTCAAAGGGCGAGCTGAGGGCCGCCTCTGCGGGACCCAGCAGATGGCTGTTCCACACAAACATCGAGTTGAAGTCGGCGTCTAGGGCGCGCTGCTTCCCCTGCAAAAGTGCAGCACGCTCCCTTGCGATATTGTGCTGGAGGGTCCTGGTGATGTCGTACGAGTAGCTGTAGTAGAAGGACCTAGTAAGATCCAGGTTACCCAGGATCTGGAGGTGACGAGATTCCTCCTGGTTACGCTGGTCCAGCTTGGACTTTGCGGGGGTCAAAGGAATCAACTCGGTGCCGTCAATCTGGTAGATGTAGTGGCCGCCAAGCATCGCCACGGTGCTCTTCTTGGTGATGAGAAGCATATAGTAGTGGCTGGTGAACTTGATGAACCCCAGCAGGCCCCAGGTGGTGCAGCGCAGCTTGATGCCACCAGTGGCCTTGTTGCCGTCGTCGATTGTGTCCAGCAGCTGGTTCATTTCCTTCTGCGTGTACACAATCTTGTCGTCGGTGACGCTCAGGTCCTGCTCGTCGGCGGTGCGGTCGACCTTAAGGATGCGGTAACGCTTCTCGGTGACGTCGGCGCCGACAATGTAGTACTTGGACGCGGTCTCGTAGAGACTGTACTTGTGCATCTTGGGCAGCTTGCGCTTCCTGGACTCGCTGTCGTCCATGTGGCCGCCCGCATTGTCGTCAGTATCATCGTCGTCTTCCTCCTCCTCGACGCTGGCCGGGCGGGTTTTGGAGACGCCTTCGGGGCTGGACGTGCGCACAAAGGGTGTGGCTACGGCGGGCTCGTCCTCGTCATCATGGTCATTCTGTGCGATACCGGACTGATCGATGACGAGCGGGGTGCCGTCAGCCTCGGTCGTGTTATTAAGCTGCGGGAATATGGGCTCGACAGGTGCCGCGTGCTTATGCGGTTGCTCTTGATGCTGCCGTTCCTGTTCGTCCCTCAACTCTCTCGGCTCGGGTGTGGCTGCTACGGTCGGCTCGTGGTTGGTCGAGCCACCACCGCTTGCCGTGTTGACATTGACCTGACTTGCATGGTCGGTGCTATCGACAGACGGTGTGGGCGCCATCTCTCGGCGAGCACATGTCGCCTAACCCTGCCGTGTTGATTGAGGTTCGGGGAGACAGGTCAAAGAGGGCCATTCACGACGTTGTTAGTGTCTCACAAGGCTCCGTCTGTGCATCCAGCCGCTCAAGGGTTCAATCCAGTGACGCAATTCCCTGTTGAGCGCAAATGTAGCCTAGAAGTGGGGCTTTACTTGGCAGCCGAACCCGCCTTTCCCTCCTGGGTTCAGGGGCTTACAATATCAATTTCCAAGCTCAAAATATCTACCTGGTAATTAGGTATTTAATTACCTAACAAGCTAATTCAGGCATGCTTGGATATATTCCAACATCTTTTGCCCGGATATTTGCCTAATTAATCTGCAAAATAGGTAGATGACTGGTTCAGGTCCAGAATCATCAAACAAAGTGAGGTCAATTTATCGGCATCACGTCTGTTTGTTTTTTTAAAATCATCTGTAAGACATTAATTTCCATTTCCATTGTCGAGTTATTCACTGTATAACCCCTCCCCTCTTCTTAGCCAAAGTCGCCTTTGGGAGAGTTCCCATCGTTTCCTTCATCATCTACAGAAGACAGCGCTCTCAAAGGCGCAGTCTCAATCAGTGGTCCAGCCGATCCCCCTGATCCGGCTATCAAACTTTGACGCCGTGATCTCCTCCGGTTGGGCATCTCATTCTCATCGGCTGCGAGGACCTCAACCTCGTCCAAAGTCGCCGCAATCTCTGAGCCTTCAACATCATCACAGATGCCCGGTTCCCCATCCTGGCCGCCTTGACCGGCAGCAGACGCCGCCGCGAGACCCTCCTTGAGCCTGTGGTTCAGCTCCGCCATGAACTCGCTTGCTGAGGCGAACCGTGCGATTCCGTCATCGCTTTGCAGCATCGAGTACATAACCCGTGCTTCATTCAGACACCGCTGAGCCTGGATGAATTTGTTCTGCGCCAGCCACGTCTCAGCCGCAAGAACGCTCCACAACGCCGACCTGCGTCGCCAGGTGCCTATTCCCATTACACCGAGCCCCGGCCTCGTTGCGCAAAGAACTGCCTGACGCTCCCGGAACAGGGAATCCCCCACCACTCCCAGTAGCCGCGGCGTCTTCTCCATAAGCCTCAGCCCCAGCCTGGTCGCCACGTCGATCGCTGCCCCGCCCCGTAGTCGAAGCATTTCCATACCAAGTGCTGTACAGCGCAGTGCACCGTACGGAGCACCACAGTGGGTCAGATACGAATACGTTGCCTCCCCGAGCATGTCTCCGGCAGAATCGAGAACTTTTGCCGGGGTATGAGTTTTGGTCTGTGCCATTATGAGAAGTGCCAATGCGCCCATTTCGTTGGCCGCCGCATGGTGCCTCCAGGCATGGTCGCTCTCAAAATCAGTCTTGAGCAAGCCATATGTAGACTGCGCCAGCTTCCAGTCACGTAGCATGAAGGCGTAGTCAGCCAGCCTACGTAGCGTTGCTTCGGGCGTGTCCGGGTGGTAAAAGCCTCCACTGTAATTTGAGCCGCTGGGAGCACTCTTGGACCCGCCGCCAAAGCCCGTCCAGCGTTTTGACATGCTCATGAACCGACCACCAATACCTTTTCGCTTCGAGGCGACCTGGTCGTTCCACAACGAGACGTTTCTTTCCATGGTAGGTATGATGGACTGGATCACCATTTCCCTAACAAACGTCTTGATGGCCGTCGCGTCGGTCTCGAAGATGTATTTGATGTGACTCTCGTAGTCTTCCTCTGCCTCACTACGCTGCAACTCTGCAAGCTCCTCGCCGGGTGCTAACCACTCACTGCGAGGAAGAGCTGTGCTGTCGTCATCCGTGTCGGCACTTTGCGACCCACGTATGCGAAGGAGATGGCAATGCAGGCCAAAGTTGCGCTTCATCTGCTCAAACAAGGCCATGGACTGAGAAATATCGCCACTGTCTTCGTCATGAACCAGAACGTAGTAGCGCAGATAGTTTGGAGACACCCAGTCGGGAACCTTGCTCCTGCCCTCGCTCGTTTCCTTGTACAGAGCTCGCAGCGCCTCTATCGGGGAAGGATTGCGTGAACTTATAGCTATAACGCAAGCTACGGGATGGCCGAACGTCTCGTGCCGCTCTACTGGCATTCCTGATAACAGCCGCCGTAGATAGAGCGAGTAATATGGCGAAGCGGCATCGATGTCCATCTCTTGCTTTGTCGGCGTGTTGGGTTGGCCTAGGCCGAGGAAAGAGTTCTCGGCGAATCGCAAATGCCGATCGACCACAGACTCAACCTCAACGAGCCTTTTTGCTTCACGGCTGGAAATGCTGCCCGGGGTCTCGGAAGTGGCAGATGAGCCATTGGATCCTCCCTGTTCTGTCGGCACCCTCGACGCACTTAGGGGGACATCAGCTTGCGATACATCCTCGCCCAGCCTGACAAACCGTATGGAGCAATCGCTCCACGCCCTGGATCCTCCGATGCTATCCCTGACAGTGACCTTGCCTTGCACCTGCTCGCCGAACGGTCGCAGAAGCTCCCAGAATCCTCGGTCGAACCCCTTGTCTCGGATCAGCTCGTCGGTATCGGTCGATGCACAGACGGCAACATGCGGAACGAAAGCCCGGAGCAAAAGATTGAGCGGATCACCCGGGTTCTCCGCACATGGTGAATCCACCAACGACCTTGCAAACATGCCGCCCGTAGCGGGCATGGAGGTCGGTCGGCCGGGAGAGCTTCGACCTGGGGAGCTGCGGCCTGCCGGCGAGGCCGACCGCGAGCCGGGAGGGGTAAGTGTGGACGCATACAGCGAGGCGACCGAGGGGTTCGCGCGCCTGCCGCTCACCGAGCGGCGCGTGTCGGCGTCGGAGCCCGACAGCGGCATCATGTCGTCGACGTTCTGCCGTCTCTTGGCCAAGCTTATGGTGGGTGATGCCGCAGGCACGGACTGTAAAGGGTCGGGCGTCGCCGGTCCATGTTCAGGAGACTGCATTAAGAGGGCGCCTGATGACGCAAGCACAGCTCAGATGACGGTAGTGCCGTCCCGGGTTGACTAACTACACTCGTTGTGCTTGCACCGAGTCACCCTGCGTGTGTATGGGTGAGATGTATGCTGGATATCTAGGGTATTTTTGGCAGGTAGTCTAGTGGGGTGTTCCTCTCGGTTCGCAGCCGGCAGAAAAAAAATAAACTCGTTCGTAAGGTTCGTAAGATTCCTTGTGATCGTTGAGGATTTGATGATATGCTGGGAATTGATCGTCTCAAATAGCTCGGAACGCAAGGTACCGAAAAGCAAAGACGGCAACGGCAGAACTAATTCTTAGTAGCAATTAGGATGCAGCTGTTTAGCTGGCCTTGGTTGGTGTTGTCGGCCTCCTCGCTCCCCAGGTTTGCGACCTTTGTGAGGTCGGAGAGTTTCAATGGGATGGATGATGAGGTCTCCGTGTCCAACAACCGTACAGTGCAAGGGTCCAGCAATTTTCATGTTTACAGCGTTCCGGTCACCAGCGTACCTTACACTTGTACAAACTGCGGGGTGGCACGGACCATCGCAATTTGGTTTTGTTCCGGTTCCTGCGTCCCTGCAATGAAGGACAGGGTTTTCAAAGATACAACCTTGAAGCTTGTTCAATGAGATTTTCGCCTACAAATGTACCTACGAAGTATATTTGATGGTTTGTAACTCCCCAGGTGTTGGTTTATATCGTACTCTGCGACATTGCAAGCACTCTTAACCCAGCTCACAGCGCGCGCACCTTTGAGTAGGTACGTAGTGCACGCGCACCCTTGTCCCACGCAGCGCTCTGTACGAAGTACTACGCCAAGGCCATGAGGCCAAAGTACTAACATTCACTGGCCAGGCGTGTCTTGGTCATCCATTCATTTACCATCCTGAAGCACTCGAGTACTTACTTCCCCATGTCAAAGATTCTATTTCTCAGCTAAGAGACGCCCTCAGGCTTCTGGGAAAATCAAATTGCTGCAAGTGCCTGCCAATCAGGATTACCTTGCCGCCGTGCGACTCTGTTTCCCCCCGAAGCCCGTCAAAAATCTCAAAGAGTTCTCGTACACCCTGTATTAGCTTGGTATCTCCATTTGAGAGTTCCAGCCGGCCTTTCACACGATGTATCTCGAACGGCGTCTTGCCCTGAGCTTCGTCGCCGGGTAGTTTGTTATCCCAGAGGACAGACCTCAGCCACTCATCTACCTTGCTCACTTGACTAGGATCAAGCGTTGTTATCGGAATGGAAAGTGTCGATATCGTCTTTTGCATGTGCGGAAGAAAATCAGAAGTCCGAAAAGAAACGGTTGGCATCTCTAAGGGGTGCCAAGGGTCGAGACTTCTGTTGAAGCCGGCAGTGGGATCAGAACTCACCGGGTCCAGATGGCTGTGGCCTTTGGCAGAAGCCAAATCCAGGCCTTCTACGCTGTCGTAGGCGTGCAGGTCAAGCAAGAAACCCTCGAGCTTGGGGACGATGCTCTGTTTTGTGATATGCAGCTTGGCAAGACCATTGATGGATTGTATCCTGGCTTTGACGGTCTCTAGCTCCTTGTCGGAAACCAGATCGGACTTGTTGATGACAATAACATCGGCATGCGATATCTGAACATGCGCGGTCGTCATGACTGGTCCGTGAGCATCGCTTTCGTCATGGCCTTCGACTTTCCCAGATGGATCATCCAGGCTGCGGAGGATGTTTTTGGCATCGACCAAGGTGACAATGCCGTCCAGATAGATGGTGCTGCTGAGTCCCTCGTCGACCCAGAACAGGGGAGCGAGGTTACCAGGGTCTGCTAACCCGGTCGTCTCCAATAATATGTAGTCAAACTTGCCCTTCTTTTCCATCAAAGATTCGATGGCAGCCACACCAGTATCTCTGGAGAGTTGATATAACCACATGTCAGCGCCTATACGCCAACCAAGTACTGCTACCGGAGCATTCGAATTCCGAATCAGGAAGATAAAATGCATTTGGGGGCTTCTCACTTGACTGAGCAGCAGATGCAGCCATTGCCAACTTCCATCCATTCCTCGACGGACTCACCGTCCTTGTTAACAGTGAGCGACTTTTCGATGTCCAGAGCTACAGCGACGGAGTTAGCCTAGGTTTCGGGCCTTGAATTGAATCTTTTTCATTCATAACTTACAATCACCAAACTCTGCAGTATATGAATCATATTGAAGGGTCAGTAACGCATCCATCGTTCGCTTAGGCACTTATACGTCCAAGCTCGAATAGGTAACAGGTAATATCCGGGTGAGCCAACCGCACCATTCATAATAACGGCAATTTTCTTGCCATGCTCCGCCGTGAGGATATAGTTGAGCAAAGTGGTCTTTCCAGCACCAAGATAGCCTTGAAAATATGGTTGTCGTTAGCTGTGCAGAGGTGGACACTGGTCAATTAAGGTTGGGCATACCAGTGACTATCGTAATTGGCACCTTGATTGGCTTTTCCTCTTCAGTGAGAGAATTACTCGTATCGACGAGATCAGGAGGGAGGTCATCATCGAATGAATCCATGCTGAGAAGAAGTCTTGGTGCGAGACTGGATTTGAGAGGATGAGGGGAAGTTGTGTCGATGGGCAGAACGAGTTTGTAAAACTTATAACTGGACTTGAGAACAAGTAACAACTAAACTAGAACTATTCTAGATCTAGAAATAGTCTAGTTTCTTGCCCTGCATATATTTTTAAATATTCCGGCAGAAGCAGGTACTCTATTACGCCCTTCAACTCGCGCCCTTCACAATTGACAAAGTACCATCCCCAGGTCAATTGCTGATCCCCACCTGTCTCCCCGCACCCCACCAAGAAAGACGTCATTGGGTCAAATCTGCTCGGAACGCGTCGGGGGTTGTCTATCTTCGCGTCAAAAAAAAGTGACAGGAAAAAAGAGCACCGCCTAGACATGCTGACATAAGGTAGGCTGTTGATGTGGGTACCTAAGGTAACATCCCCCTTTGAGCTTTCGTGTGACTTTCGTTTCTCCAGCCTAGACCTAGCATAATAATACCGTAGAGCCTTATCTGCCGGTCTGTGCCCCTTCTTCAGTTAGGCGCCCAATTGATCGTTCTGTTGCGACAAGAAAATCACGACCTCAACCCTCGGCGCACTTTTATTCCACCCGCAACCCAACGCAGAACTCAAACGTCTCTTGTCTCGCAGCGCTTTTACACATCCGGTCGATCTCGCCAACCCGACTTTTTTTACCCCCTTTATGGAGATGGCGACCCACGCGCCAAGCTCTCCTCGGCTTCCGAGTCCGCCTCCTCCCGCAGAGATCCAGATCGGGCCTGTGCCACAGTCGCCTGGAAGCTCCCCAAACCATCAAGTTCCGCAGATGGAGCAGACGGCAATTGCTGCAAATGCGAAGCGGCGCATTCATCCCGGCACTAGGGCCTCTGAGATGGCTGCTGGACCGCCTCTAATTCCGCTGAATGAGGTACGTAGTTTTCTTTTCGCTCGATGCTCTGGAGGAGCATGCTTGCAACTATGCATTAGATGGATAACCCAAACTAGTACTAACCAAACTGTCCCTGCCGGCCCGCACAGCTCGACTCGGCCTTTCAGCTTCAAGAACATCTTGCCGCTCTGCACTACCACCACACAGCCACCAACACGAACCCTGTCAGCCGGGAGACGGCCAAAATCTTAGGGACGCCCCCTCCGGGCATAGACCGAACCCTGTGGCTCTACGAGCTGTGCCGCTTCCTGATAGAGCAGTGCAATGCCCTGATAGTCGGCTTTCTGTTCGACACTCCGCCGTGCAGCGCCATGACCTGCCCCGAGATGCGCGCGTCGGAGTGGCAGTTTCTCTGCGCCGTCCATGACCAGCCCAAATCCTGCTGCGCCATCGACTACTGCTGCCACACCCTCGACTGGGCCGCCAACGTCGTGACCAACCCGCAGATCTTCCCCTCGCGCTTCGTCGCCCTCTCAGACGCACACGACAAGGGTGCCGCCATCAAGAACCTGATCAACGTGTTCCGTCGTCTGCACCGCATCTTTGCGCACGCCTGGTTCCAGCACCGTGGTGTCTTCTGGACGGTGGAGGGCCAGACCGGTCTGTACGTCTTCTTCAAGACGGTCTGTGACATGCATGACCTGTTGCCTGGCGAGAACTACAAGCTTCCGCCCGAGGCTGAGGGCTTAGAAGCCCCGCCTCGCAGCAACCTGAACGTGCCCGGAGACGGCCCCAAGATACTTCAGAATTCCGGCGATGCCTCGACCCAGGGCGCAACCGCTGCTCGTCCTGGGCCAGGCGTAACCGGTGAGGGAGAGGACGATCATCACAGCGCGGTCAACAGCAGGACAAGCACTAGGAGGCACATCCGCAGTAGTCCATCCACAGGCAGTGCCGTTACCACCGTCATGGAGGCGGACGAGGATGACGGCAGTGCTGGAGACGTGGCAAAGCGCTTCAGAAAGATGCGCATCATCGACCCGCCGCTGGCAGAGGATGATATGGAGACGACCGAAGTGCCCGTGCTTGTAGAGCAAGATCCTCCCACGCACAGCGCACCAACGGGCAATGGAGACGCCGCAGCCAAGACGGGCGAGGAAGAACCGCAAAAGTTACCAGCAGACGAGACAGAAGACACAAAAAGCACTCCTGGCGCGGCAGCTACGTCTGAAGAGGTCGAATCGGCGAGTCACGACATTCCCAGGACCGTCGAGAGCTTCCTCGAGAGCCCCGACTCGGAAATGCCATCGCAGCCGCTCTCTGCAGAGTCAGGTCTCAAGGACGTGGCCGAGACTGGCGACTACGAAAAGACTTCTACGGCAGCGGCAGCACCTTCCGACCACGGAAGCTCTGATGACGCAGATGCTACCGCTATGCTGGAGGCCACGAGCGTTGCCGATTTCGCGGGTGACGCAGGAGAAGCCGAACCCGCTACTACAGCCAAAGACAACGCAACTAGTGACGAGGCTGCCCCATCATCGGCTTCAGACGACACGAAAGCAGAGGCCCCTGAAGAACCGACCAAAGACGAAAAACCGACCAAGACTGATGAAGAAGTGAAAGATGCATCTGAACCTCAACAGCTTGATGCGAGCAAAGCTAATTCCGATTGAAAAGACGGTTTTGTTTAGAGCTCCGAGCCAGACAGGCGAATTCTTGTTCAGCTTTCCGAGAACACATAGCTTTAATAGTCCATCTTGTAATAGCAGACCGCTAGGGCGGTCTTTTGTAATGATACCTACCAACCAGGCAACAAGTTTTGCCCAAATGCCCAACCGCAGCTGTGTCAACTGTATAATCCGGCTCAAAGCATTATTTAGCACGCGCGCATTACAAGAGGGTCATTATTACTATGGATGAAAATTGACAATGTCTACGTCTAGAACTAAGTTCTAGTCTAGACTTAGACGCAGCTGCAAATTCTGGGGGCAAGTAAATGGAGTATCTTGTAGAGGGATGCAGAGTGGGTGTGTACCAAAACTCAATGTACAATGTACTTGATGCCCACTAGTAATTAATATTGTTGTTGGTTGGTGTGTAACACTGACATCGTACATACATATTCGTCTGATGTCCCAAAATCAGGTCGAGCTCATGCAGAAGAGATTGAGATCTTACCCCTGAAGTAAGGGAAGAACATCATCTGATGTTTTTTTTTATTTACTTCCCTCCCTTACTTCCCCTCGGGGAGCTGCAGCAAGCTCTTTTTTTTCCGCACCAAAAAAAAAAGAAATACACGTCTCCACTCCACCACAACTTCTCGGCTACAAGAAGCGAGCCGCTGCGTCGGCTCTTGTGCGCGATCGATACAAGTCCGTGTCATTCGGCTATAGTTGCAAGGTTTTTGTTGTCCCTCTCGGATACCGGAAAGGCGTTCGACAACAACTGCGCGTCGGGGTGTCGCAATGCGGGCAGTGGCAGAGAAAAATTAGGTATTATATTACAATGCGAGATGAGAAAAAAATGTGACAAGCAACAAGTTGCATAATAAGTACAAGAATTCTTTTTGGTGGAACATGGTGCGGAAGGAGCTGTGTCGTTCAGGGTATCTCTCTTGGCGTGTTGCGATGCTAATGCAGTTGCAGGCTGCTTGTAAGGCTAATAATGTCACATCTCTGTCGGCTTGGGGTTTTCTTTCATGTCTCTCCAATGGTCTTCTCCTACAAAGGGACTTTTCGAATCAAGCTCAAGATCAAGCCTTTCCTTTGCCCTTACTCCTCTTTTCGCCTGTTGGTGTTGGAGAAGGGGTCTCGGCAAGGTTTGTGGGAGGACCTCTCCTGGCCAGCCCGCTAAGATGAAGCTTCGAGAATATGTGCCTGACGTCGGGGGCGTTCTCGGACTGCGCCGAGACCGATGTTGCGTTTCGTTCGTCGGCAAAGGCGCGGACAGCCCGCAGCACGGGGCTGAATCCTTCGTTGTTGGGAAGCCACCACCTGACACAGGTCGCATCTTCAAAAAGCTCGGCCATCATGTTCCGCATCCCCAGGGGGAATATGCATCTAAACGTTGTCATCGCCATAGTCAGCAATCTCAGTCTGGGGTACAACGCCTTGAAACGGGCTGGGAGTGAGGAATGCTGTTAGGCGATTACCCTAATGCTTCGAGCAAGGCAAACTTGCGGCGAATCCATATTTGGTGCTTCGCGTCGTGTGGCAAGAATAGCGCCGCAAGGGCCAGGCAGGCTTGTGTTAATATCAGGCTGCCCCTAGGACTGGAAGGCCATAGCTCGATCGACTCGACGATGCGGCAGATGGCAAATGCTTGCTCTGAAAGCCGAGCTTGAAGTTCTTCGGTCCCGTCGTCTTGTGTCGGTATATCGGCCCTTTGGCATTCGTGAAGAATGACCACAGTATGCCACTCGCATGAGAGCAGTGTCACAGGGAATAGTGGTCCCTGGTATAAACTCCCTGGTACCGAAACATCTACGACGCTGTCGGGTCTCTCAGCTGCCCGTTCGCCAAGGTCTTGCACCAGGTAAGTTGGGTCAGAGAGCGCAGGGTCCCATCCGTCCCTCCATGCTCCAAGCCGCTGAGATATACTGGCATGTTGGTCCAAGTAGCTTTGGTCCGGGGTCGCAGATTGCTTTCCTACCAACAGAGACACTTCTCTTGAAAGAAGACGTAGACGCGCCGAGCACTCCTCGATTTTCCACACCGGGTTTGCGGGGTCCTGTAGTGACATCGACTGGTAGTAGGATACTAGGGACGTAAACCAATCTTCTGGTAGAGCCGCTGCAAAGCCACCCATCAAGCCGACAAAGACGTCGTATCTGTTATACCATGACAGGATGGTCCGACCAGTTGGGGTTTCGATTATCGACTGTGGTGTGTATAGCTTTGTAAGAACCTCGTATGCTGCTCTTTGGTGTCCCATCAGGTTGATCCAGTCACCAAGATATTCCTTGGTCGCGGGTTGTAACGTCAGTATCAGTTCCGGTTGCAGGCGCTAGCCGAAGCTTGCAGGGGCTCTTGGGGTCATCAGAGACAAGCAAGTCTCTAGGCAGGTAAAAGGCCAACGTGACAGCCTCAAGTCCTGCTTACCTCTATTGTTGCCAGTTGCAGAATGGTCAGTAGGGTTGCGGGACTGTGATCCTCTTTTCGTTTGAGAAAGCCGAGTAGAATCGTGACGCTCTTGTTGTAGTACTGTAGAAACTGGTGCATCTTTCCACGAGGGTTTCGGAGAGTGCAGTGATAGGCAGCAAACCCCACGAGGGCGTACAGAAGAGCTTCGTTCTCGAGCGCAAGGGCTGGAAGTATGCTTCGGAAAAAGTCATGGGCGTCCGTGAGTATTCCGTAGTGGTAGTTGGTCAGATGCTCACAAAAGTAGCCAAGGTAAAAGCGCACATCTTGGGGTAGATGTGCCCATTCGGGCCGCTCACTGCTCCCAGGGCCGGTCAGCTCAGGAAAATTATATGCTGCCGGGGTCACGCTGGCTGTGCCTGTGGACGTAGCTGGCGAAGAGACTTTGGTGCCTTCGAGGGATGGTGTTTCTGACCCTTGCCGACCACTTGATGTTATTATCCTGTGCAGTTTCGAGGCGGCGCTTGCTCGGCGAGCTGAAGATCTTGACTTGGACTGCGCTGAGGGGGTTGATTCATCCGGTTCCTCCTCGTCTATTATCGTATCCAGTTTGAACTCATGGTCATTGTCGTCGTCATGGTCTTCGCGATCGTCGTGGGATGAGGCAGGACTATTAAGCTGGCTAGTACCTGATGAATCCTTGGTCGACGATGTGGATGACTGAGTCGTTGTCGAATCGGTTGGGTAGATGCATTCTCGTTTTCCCTTTCGGCACCCTAGATGTTGTGCAAAACATTGGTTGGTCAGTTCCTCCTATGCCCATGCGCATTGGGGATGGATCATGAAGTCCAGGTGCAGATCATTAAGTGCAACAAACATACTATCACAGATTGGATGTGTCTCGTCGCACTTTTGAGATGCACATGTCAGCAAGCTCTTAATGAGTACAGGTAGATGAGAAGCAATGATGCCTATTCAAGTTCAATACCTTTACTCGCCTATTCCTGCAAGTGTAGCATCCAGATCTTGTGCGACGATGCTTGACGTGGTCTACACCTTGTGCTGATTTTCGACGACTTCTTGAAGCCTTGGGGACACTGTTGAACATTATAGGCTCCGGGAACCCTGTGAAATAGCCAAGGTTTTGGTATGAGCCGGCGATGCCAGTTCCGCCTCCTACGCTGGTCGCCGATGCTGCTTGCTGTGGGGCATCCTGCGGACTGCTGATTTGTCCAGCACCTGACATGGACGAGAGAAGATGGTGATAGTATTCACTCATCTTTGGTCCAGGTCTATTGGTTGGTTCCTTGGTTGTCCCACCCACAGTCGACTTTTAGTCCGAAATGTGTGGCTGGGGGGGGGGATATGCCAGCCTCGTATGTGTTGGTGTGTGGTGTTTGCTTGAACGAAAGTCTTGAAAGAATGGCGCGGGGTGAGTTGTATTTTTGATGAAATGTAATTTCTGAGCGAGTGAGTGGGCGCCTAATAGCGTAACCGCCGCGAAGGCGGAGTGGTGGAAAAAGAGAGACAGAGAAGGAAAGGTCCCGGGCCTGAACAGCTTCGATGTCGATGTTGAAAAACGCAAGGTCGACCTATGCCTAATGCATACCTAACCTGGTCCGCACGTAAATGCAGCCTGCTCTGCCTAGAATACGCAGTAAAGTAGAGCAGATGCACGTCTAGTCTCCCCACTGAGAAAGTCGAGAGTGGAGCTACCGATGAAATGCAGACGCGGGCCGGGGATGGTAAGTGAAGGCGATAAGGGACAGCTTAACTAGCCCTGTATGTCCAGCCTGGATGGTCGATGGCGGTTCTCGGATTGGTGATTGGTTCGCCCTGGTATAGTGGGTAGGTAGCTATTCGCCTCAGGGCAGTACGTACTGAAGCAGTACCGTGTAAGTATCGAACTAGAGAATGGCGAGGTGGTGTAAGCGGCCAAGCTAGACCACATGGGTATATTATGGGCGATTATGCACTGCGAAGGGTTCCCTGCTCGTGAATCTATATCAGAATCGTGCAATGACAATACTGGTGGCAATGCCGCTTGGATATATGTAGACGTCTATTAGTCCCGAGGACGTTGACAAGGCCAGGGGGGTCAACCCTGGGTGAGAGATGGATGTGGATAGTTGTGAGTGGAGACCTCTGAGGGACAAGGGGGTTTGCTGTCAGAGACGCGGTCAGGGCTTGCAATGTGGGTAAGTGATACCGGCAAGCATTCGGAGATCTTTTTTGACGTATTGTGGGATAAATTATATGGAGTGTCTTTCATGGACACCGATCGCCTGTGATTTGTGCGAGATTGTCAGAGTCATAGCATCGTTTCGTGTGAGGCAGGAGGCTTCAGGCAAGGCTGCCCCTGGCGATGGGATACTTGCCTATGCTTTCTTTGTACATAGCTGTATGCTGAGAGGGTGTGAATCAATTTCTGGACTATGTTACTTTGTTTCCCGCTAGAGGCCCTGCTTAAAGTATATATGGAGTGGTATGGCATCCCCCCATACCACAAATGCCCCGCAAACGGTTCGTAAAGATCTAGTGAGCCAGAATACTCGCCGCCTAGGGCTGTTGATCGGAGCTATACTAAAGACAGGGAGACACATCGATCACTCCGGATAATAGTCGAATACCAGAAAAAGGACCAGCGGGGCCAAGAGCGAGTCACGGCCATAACAAAAGATGGCAGGGGTCAGAGGCTCACAAAAGGACCACTTGCCAATCAATCCAAGCGTCCCATGTAAGGATCAAAGCCTGAGACGACATTGAATCTGCTATTTCGGAGGGCGGCTACGTGGTCAGGTACCCAAAGGAACAGGTAACAATTTGATGGGTTGGGTAAGTGAGTTGGTATCCCTGGACTTGACTGCAAGTATAGCAAGGGCTTGAAGCATGGTGAGGGTTGCAGTGTATGTGTGTGTGTCTAGGCACTCGAGAAAAAGTCCTGCAATGTGAGGTAGGGTGGGCGTAAATGGATGTGACATGCATGAGGATACCGGAGGACATGGGATGACAGGCCCAGATGTCAAAGAGACGTGCTCAGTTCCACATGCAGGCTATTAACTTGTCTTCCTTTCTCTCAAAGGTTGCATAAGACACTACTAGGATGGGCTTTGACGATCACCGGAGCTCTTAACAGGGGCAGGCTGCTATTATTAAAAGGGTCGCTCAATATCATCCAACAGTGACCGAGCGCGTGACGGTGTACAACGGAGAGATGTCCGTGACAAGGGCAAATAAAGCAGATACTGACCCCCCATGCCACCAGGCTGGCAAGGGATGTACTGTATGTAGGGGACATGTATGTTTTCGGGAGTGATGAGGCAGTCGCATGGCAATCAGTGGGTGTCTTGCAGGAATATCGATGGAGTTCTTGACCAGGTAGGTGGCGATGGACGTTGCAGATGAGGCACGGGACATGACCGGGAGAAGATGAAAGGGTCAGTATGCAAAGCATGAAAATGGACGATGGCGGTCTTGGCCCAGCGTCCAAAAAAAGCCCCAGTCGCTTTGTTGTGGTAGAGTAGACGTCTCGGGGTACACTGGGGGGCAGCTTCATGAAATCAGGCGTGAATACGGTTGGCAAACGACCCATCCGGCCGGAACTGCATGATAACCATGTGACATCAGACCCGAGGGTAACGTCACGAACCCACAAGAGTTGCAGTGACAATGAACCAGGTCATTTCAAAGTGAGGAGCGGTTATGTTGCAGCGGATTCGACCGCTGGGCAAAGACTTGAGTTGCCTAGGTAGTGCGCTTCCTGGCCCGCAAGAAGTCATTGCGAGTGCACAATACACCAAGGTTTTAGCACAAGGGGTGTCGAAAAGGGAGCTGAAGTAATGGAGAAGGTCCCATAAATTCTGGCGGCTACTGTTGCCATCTTTTGGTACCGATGTAATCCCTGGGCCGGCGAGGATCAAGACAAGGCTATCAGCTGCAGGGATTAGATGTAGGTACTACGTGGTAATTAAGTACGAAGTACACGAAGTACGTAGCGTAGTAGCCATTGCACTGCAAGGCCCTGCAAGGGCGGAGAGATAGCAGGGGAGGAGGGGGGCGGCTCATAACTGAGCGCGGCGTGGTTTGATCAACGGCCCGCATATCAGTGACCGGCAAGACATGGGACGAAGCCATCCGCATGGTTCAAGCAACAGAAAAGGGCAAAAGGCAAAGGAAGAAATGAAAATAAGGCTCTTGGCATGACTGTGAGGGGCTGTAGATCATAATTGGGAACTTGGAGGCTTTTTGACTACTTTCGTAATTATTTTGGACACAATTTCTTCTTTGTAAAGTTTGTGCCCGAGAAGAGTAATTCGTTTGCAATCAAGAGTCTCGAAGAACTTCAACCAGAGGGAGAGAAAAAAAATCATTCTGAGACGAGTTTCCTAAATCATGGCAAGGGCCATAGACATTCCAGAAACACTCCAACGGTGAAATAAATGATTGGACTATATTGTACAAGGTATAGTTGGGATGGAAATGGATACACTAATGGAAAAAAAAAACAATTGAACTCAAGGTTCTCGAAAAGCCAACTGAGTAGTACCGTAGTACTTTGAAAGGTGGGGATGGATGCAACTTGCTTAAAAGAGAGAGCAGCTAATTACTTACGTATACACGTTACTTGGCTTCAATGTCATCCCATGTCTGGTTGGATTTAGCCGGCAGGGCGATCGAGGCCCATTCCATTCCAAGCCTGGGAGGAGTGTTGCCAAGACGAGCAGGGGAGGTAGACGTCGGGAGGCCGTGCCAAGGACAGGCATTGATTGACTAAGAACTGACTGAAGGACTACCAGGCTGGCTGAGTGGCCGAGGTGAGCCGAGCTGCCACGAACCCAGTCGATGGTGGTCTCCTCCATGGTTAGCGGCGTTAACTTGTGCATCTGAATGGTTAATGTCGGCCGCGGGCGGATCGGAGGGTGGGCGTCTTGCCCGCCTCCTCCTCCGTCGATGATGCCATCCCCATCCAATACAGTAAAGACAGTACAGTATTAGTGCGAGCGAGTTTTTGCATCAATCTCGAGAAACCGTCCTGCGTCCTAAGCGATGCGTTTGTCGTCACTGCGTGGTATAGTGGTGGTGTGTCGCGCCGAGAATGGGGATCGAGAGCTGTCCTTACTGTCGGGCGGTGGGGAAGCCGTGTCTGAAAACCCAGAACCGCGTGTGAGCCAAAGTTGGTCTCCAGCGACCAGGGGGGAATAAGGAACCTAGGATGCACCACCTATCGAGAAAATTTAGTTGTCTGGGGTCCGGGTTAATATCACGTGAAGCCTTGCCAATCAAGTGGATCCCAGTGGATCTAACGCTTGGATATCGGACCAGGCAAGGTAGCCGTTACCTCCAGTACCTGACCAAGGTACGTACCTTAATTCTGGACATCAATCAGGGTCCGGATTCCAAAATCCCGTCTCAGGTCTGTGCGTTACCAACCCGCTCGGTCTTCGGGAAACGGGGAGGCAATAGGTAGAATCGACTGGGTTGATTAAGGTGGGTGTGGGTGGATAGTTAGGAAGGATGAGCAACATGAGATCTCCGCGACTTCAGACGAATATTATCTGCCACGCTATTATGCAGTCGGGGAACCGGGAGCCCGCGGCCCCTGACCGAGATTTGCAGTCTGCGAAATCGTATAGGGCAGAGACACCTCGAGACACACACACATGAATGAACTGGTGATAGGTAATTAATTACCTACCTGCCGACTGTATGCTAGGCGCGCGCGTCATGGAGCAAATACCGTACCTACTACGCATATGGCAGTCGCTTCAACTATAGCATGAGTTGTACAGAGGAGTCCAATATGATTAGATGGGATCTAACCCGGTCATGCATATCAAAAGCTTACCTGATTAACTGACAGGTCAAATCAATATTAGTTAGTAGCTGAGACTTGCAAGTCAGATCAATAATACACGAGATAATATGAGTGGGCATTCACCAAATTTTCCGTATTATGTGTGCAAAGAAATTAATACGGCAGCACCAATACTCCGTAGGTACCAACAACTACCGGCAGTATCCGATGGGGTTGGTTCGTTGTACCTGCACCAGTACCGCTGTTGGTGTTACCACAGCTGCTCGACTCAACTGAGGTTACCAGGAACCTCCGCTTAGCACGAATAAGGCACGCACCAGGGCACCCAAATGATCCACCTTCTGGAACTCCACCAACTGATCCATAGTGGGGAGGGCACGCAGGTTTTCCGTCCGTGCCGCTTTCGTAACGCGTATCTCAGGAACCACAACCGACTGGGTTTCTTGGGCAAAATGGCAAAGATTGGCTGGACAAGGTCTCAGTTGTCAGCATCTGGCCAACCGTTTATCCGCTTCGAGGTGCCGAAATGTCCTGACCTGTGGAGAATTGCGTGAGGGATTCTCGAGCGAGGAGCAACGGGGGGAAGAATGAGGAACGAAAGAGAAAATCATACTAAGACTGACTGACTACCTAGACATAGAACTAGAACTCTAACTAGACCTAGGCACCCGCGAGGTTCTAGACTACTGCGACGTGATAGAATGAAAAAAAATGATACTGTAAAATGAAAGTCGAATCTCGCATCCACGGATTGTGCTTGAAGTCCGAGTGGAGTCACTCTGTCAACTACGTTACTACTGACTCTATTCAAGGGGGATTCGTCTAAACTATAGTAACATCGTGCCCTTTTTTTGAGATAAGGTAAGGCAGGGAGGGCATGGTATGGGATGGAAGTACGTAGATGTTATTACTAAGATACAAGGCAAGTTTTATTAATTTTCAATTTTGTTGCCTTCACATCACACATCCCCATATACAGCTCAACGTCGCCGCTCAGGCGTTATAGCAAACGGCTCATTAAAGGAAGGGTTAAGTTCCGTCGGGTCGGGTCTGGAACGAGATGACCTCGCTGCTATGGGGCGTACGAAAATGACCATGGATAAACTGCTCAAATAGACAAAAAAGAAAATAAAGTACTAGGCAGGGTCAAGTTAGACAACTTGTCAGCCCGGCGCTAAAAGGACAATATTTGTGCGCCTGGGGATGACCTGGGGATGCCCTGGCGACTGTTGGTAACCACCAACCTTGCCTTCCTAGTACTCGGATTCCGGCAATGTCCTGTTTTGGTTTCAGGTGAAGAATTGGAGGCGATGTCTACGTGGTAAGACCTAGAAAGTTAATTTCCTTCGACGAGGCGAATCAAGGGTAGGCATGTAGGAGCTAGAAAGAACTTATTAGAAGGCCAGGGAACGATTGGGTACAAATGTCTACTGTACGAAGTCAGAGAACGTGAGGGTGAGGGAAAGGGAGAAAGAGAAATAGTCTGTGCAGGTACTTAATGTAGGACCTACCTACCTTGCCTACCTAGGCTCTCGCTAGGCAAACAAGGCTTGACAACCCGAGTTGACAGCCCGAGTCCCTTGCAAAGAAAATTCTGTCATTTTTTCCATCTACCCCTGGACTCGACACCACCTAATCATTCATTATTACCCAAGGTAGCTACCTACCCACTAGCTACCAGGTACTGTAGGTGCAGTATGTACCAAGTAGGGAGGCACGTTACCTAAACTAGAACAACTAACCCAGTAAGTTGGCCCTCTGAAGCCCAAAATGGACAATCGGCCTTGGTATAATAATAGCAGATATAGGCCAGGTCTTCCCGCAGTATTGATCGCGCATTCGCTCTCCCATGCTTTACCCGGCGGTTGGTTGATATTGAAACGTTCTGCGATTCATTACTTATATTTACGTCCACAAGAGCCCCAGCCCATCGGCGTTACTCCTTTAGTATTAAATTTTTTTTTCACCGGCCAATATGGGACGAACTCACATGAACTCAACCTTTCGTCGATCAAGCCCCCAACTCGCATGACGCGGCCCACATGAGCTAGTTTTTCACTACATACTCCGTAACGACTACGGTATTGCGTCCGCGGAGCAGGTACCCGTACCCCGTTGTTGGTTGGTATTGATTACATACTCTCTGCCAGTCGATTAGTCAACCAGTTCCGTCATTAACGGTACAGCCAACCTACAGGCTGTTTGTAAGTTTGCATTGCTTGGGGGTTGGTAGTGATTAGTGGAGGCGCGGTAATTTACCTAAGGCCTAGGCAGACCTACCGTACGTACAGTAACACATCACTGGTGGAAAGATACATCTTCTCTCGGGCAATTTGCCTGGGATTTTTTCTCTCGCGTATCGCATTATCAGTCCTATAGTCTGAAGTCTCAAGTCTCACTTGTAAAGGTGCGATCATGACTCTTGTTCGTGCGGACCCAGATCTTTCTTTCATGCAAAGCCGAGGATTCCCCAAGTCAACGCCGGACGCCAAATGCCTGCCTTTTTCACGATGCAGGGTGGGTTAACGTAACCAGTCTAGACTGACCCACATCGCGCCAATCCAAAACCTTAATTGGCTGCTTCATGGGTGTCCCTTTTACCAAAAAAAGAAGGGGCAAGGAGCGCCAGATGAAACTGGCCAGAACAGAATGGCGCCAGAAGAAGCCCACCATAGCTGGTAGCTAAAGGTAAGGTATCCGGGCTATTTGCCATAGCTGGTGCGAAGAAGGTACTGTATGTAACCTTAGGTTTGTGGTGCTTGGGAAGCTTTTCTCTCGCCCCTTGACACCCTCCGAACCCACATCCGAAAAAAAAGGTGAGGCCAGTCTCGATCCTGTCCTGTTTGAGTTGCCCAATCACATTTTTGAAGGGAGCAGTCACCGCCCCTCTGGTCCTGAGATATTTCAAGACGAACGAACCAACGGCGAAAGCTACGATTTGGGAAAGCAAGAGGGAGATGAGCCAGGATCTGGGCTCAAGGACGCCAGCTGTCATTTTGAAGATCAGGATCACAGCATTGAACGCCCAGAACCAGGACCAAGACGATCACACGCCGCCGGAGAATTGAAACTGACTTTTTTTATTATCTCCCAACGACTCCAACTGCATCAAAAAAAAAATTCAATAAAAAAATTCAATAAAAAAAATACCATCAACCCCAATTTAAATTTCTTCAGTCACAACGAATCGGCATCGCTCAGCCGCACACACCCAAAACCCGCCATGGAAGACATCCTACTCGCCCTCAGCAATGGCGACTGGCACAAGGATCCCGGGACGATCTCGATCCTATTCTTGACAGTCCTGGCATTCCTGGTGCCAATGATCTACGTGTACCCCCCTTTCCCCCCACGGGAGAGCGACGCCCTCGCAGAGACGCACTCCAAGGTCGGCCTCGAGCCGTCTGCGGCCAAGACGGGTCTCAGGGCCGCCCAGGCCCTGCCGTCCGATGTCCTGTCCACCGGCCCGCCGCGCGTCCAGGGCCTTTGGATCTACCCCGTCAAGTCATGCGCCGGCATAGAGCTCGACCGCAGCGTGGTCCTGCCCTCGGGCCTCGAGTTTGACAGGCTCTTCACCTTTGCTCAGCTCAAGAGCCCCTTCCCCGTCCGTCTGGACTCGGACGCGGACGAGAAGAGCCGCCACGGCTGGGAGTTCATCACCCAGCGCCAGTTCCCGGCCCTCGCAAATGTTCATGTCGAGCTGTGGCGGCCCGACCGGGTCAAGTGCGAGCGCCGTGGCGAGAAGGTCCGCGAGTCCTACCTCATTCTCCGCTTCCCCTGGATGGAGGAGGGCTTCCGCGGCACTCTGGCCTGGGTTGCTGCCAAGACGCTTCGGGGCATAGATGCTCGTCCTGAGAAGGAGATCATGCTGCCTGTTGAGTTTCCATCCGAAGCGGATATCAAAAACAAGGATTACAAGTATGAGAGCGTCAAGATCTGGAAGGAAACTGTTACGGCCCTCAACATGTCGTCAGAATTGTCCGATGAGCTCCAGAGGTATCTGGGTGTTAGCAACAAGCTGGCCCTGTTCAGGATAGATCCTGATAAGCTCCGCGAAGTTTACCGTGGTGCCCCAACCAGCGAGGTTGCGGGCTACCAGCCAGTGACGGGTTTCCAAGACGCTGTATGTTGACACATGCATTCAGCCTCGTTTCTTTGTTGTAGCGTGTATTTGTTTCAAAGGGCCTCACTAACTCGAGAGTATAACTAGTTCCCCCTCCACCTGCTGAATCTGAGTAGCGTGCGGGATCTCAACGACAAGATCGCCCAGGATGAGAACCTGAAGACCTTGGATGCACGGAGGTTCCGAGCCAACATCATTCGTAAGTAGTCCGCCACGCAGCAGCGATTTCTGGGTGACTAGTTCTCATTCTCATTACTTTTTGTCTAGTCACGGGGCTACCGCCATATGAAGAGGAGAAGTGGAAGTCGATCCAGCTCGTATCGGACGGCAAGTCCTCGGAAGAGACGGCCGAATTTGACGTATCCTGCCGGACAGTCAGGTGCAAGATGCCCAACGTAAACCCGGACAATGGCATAAAGCACGAGAAAGAGCCCGACCACGCCTTGAGGAAGTACAGGAATGTAGACGAGGGGGCACCGCTGAACGGCTGCCTTGGAATGCAGTTGACACCCATGTTCAAAAAGACAGGAAGCCGGGTGTTGGAGCTGGAAAGTACCGTAAAGATTGGGATGGAGGTGAAAGTGAAGGGCCTTGGATCTCATAAGTACATCAAGCAATAGACCAGATCTAGAGTAGACTTGGACCGTACCAGACCAACCAGGCCTCAAAACAGTGAGGGGGGATTCCATAAACAATCAAGTGATATAATAGACAGTTCAGTACAATCCAGAGCAAATAAACAAAACCGAGCCCCTAGCCTTGCTAGAAACACAAAAAACATAACGTGTCGTCCCGTCATATCAGGGTATTCATACGTATCCCAGCCCGTGCAGTTTGCCGAAAAAGAATTCCGCTAACGCCGTCCCATCACACCAAGCCAGCACACATGTAAGCTTCGTCTAAAAAGAAACAGCCCGGCGAGTATCCCAGCTCATCTCATATCAGCAGGGGTCAGTGCCTGAACCATACTGGTACCTTCACTGAACCTGGTTCTGAAGATACGGTTTGCATTCTGGAACATGCCGTCCTTGAGACTGACGACAATAAACTGCGAGCCCTTGAATCGCGTCTTGATGAGGCGACCAATGTTTTGCGTGTGTGAAAGATCCAGAGCTGCGTCGACCTCGTCAAGAATGTACATGGGCGCAGGCTTGAACTGCAGCAACGCCATGATAAGTGATAGAGCAATGAGAGACCTGAAAGACGGGAGGAATCGAGTTAGTTAAAGACGACCCTGGGAATCTGAGCGAAGAAAGAGGAAGCTGAACATACCTTTGGCCACCACTGAGCTCTGTGAGGCTTTGCTTCCACACCTTTCCAAGCGATACCTTGACTTCAAGACCATCGCTGATCGTCTTGCCCTCGGGGGGGTCCAGCTTGGCAAAACTACCCGGCAGAAGCTCCGCAAAGATCTGCCCAAAGTCGGCATTGACCTTCTCCCAGGTCTCCTGAAGTTGCTTCTTCTTGTAGTCATCAAGGCTGATGATCGTCTCCTCGATTTTCCTCTTGTCTCGGATGACGGTTTTCATCATGTGCTTGAGCGAAAGCTCCTTCTTCTCAACGCTGTCGATCATGTTCATGACCTTGGGGTTGATCTTCTTCTTCATGCCTTGGAACCGCTCCGTCAGGTTTTTTAGTGTCGCCTTGGCCTCACCAATGTTTTGACCCTTGAAGTCGTATGGAGTGCCAGACCGTCCGAACCTTTCCTTCTCGTCCACGATCCAGTCGTGCTCCTTTTCCATGTTGGTGGCCATTTGTCCTGCAGCTTGTTGTTCCTTGTGAAACTTGTCGACCTGGTGACCCAGCTGCTGCATCTCTAGGCCTTCCTCTGCGATCCTGCTGTTCTTCGATCTCGTTGCCTCCTCAAGGGCATGCAGTTCATCGTCATAAATACTCAGTTTAGCACGCTCCTCGCCCAGCTTCGCTTGAGCTGCATCGTGAGTTTCTTTCAGTGCGGCTTGCTGGTTGTTCAAGTCGGCAATCTCCTCCTTTTGGGCCTTGATCGCCAGATCAATGTCCTGCAGCTGTTCTCTGGCGGCAGCCAGGTCTCCGCCGGCCTGTTCAGAATCAAGCTGTGCCCCTTGCAGCTCCTTCTGTAGCGTCTTGACCGAGGCTGCATTGGCACTTAGCAATGACTGCAATTGCTTCAAAGACGCCTGCAGCTCAACAAGCTTAGCATCTTTGTTGTTATCAAAGTCTTTCATGTCTTTCTCGATTCGCTTGACATCGGCGTTGGCCTCGGCCTGCCTCTTCTTGGCATCCGAAACGCCTTCTTTTAGCTGGACGATCTGCTCCTTCATGTTCTCAACCTCTTGGATGATGCTCGATGATGAGTTGCCTCCAATTTGTTCCTCGGTGAGCTTGATCTCGTGGGTCTTGAGGTCCAGTTCCTGCTTCAAACTACGAGCTTGGTCCAGCTTGGACTTCTCACGGGATATCATGCCTTGGAGCTCACCGAGCGCGGTTTCAGCCTCCTTGATGTTCTTGTTGATCTCATTAAGCTTCTGAAGCGTCACCAATACGCCGCTAGAGTTTGGCGCGCTTCCACCCGAGAGTGTTCCGGATGGGTCGTAAGCGTCGCCCTCCAAGGTGATACTGCGCATGCGTACGTTGGGGTCAAAAGTCACTCTCTTGGCAGTCTCTGCATCGGCGCAGATCAGCGTGTTGCCGAACACGTACTCCATGGCAGCCGAGACTTCTTCGTCGTAGCCAACAAGTGACAAGGCCAAGTCAACCTTGCCTGGAGCTATCTTTTGCGCCGTTGCAATAGTGGCAGCTGATGCCCTGAAGGCAGCGATCTTGTTGAGTGGGATGATGGTCACTCGCTTGCGAAGTTTGCCGTTCTGAAGTAGCTGCGTGCCGGTCACTGAGTTGTCAACGACCACATTGTAAAGCCTCCCACCCGCACAGATCTCCAAAGCAGTTCCAGCCCGTGTTTGGTTCTTGTCCAAAGTGAACAGCTGTGCGACCAAGCCCTTGACCTTAGAACGGTCAAAGTTGGCGACTGGGTCTGAATAGTTGAAGTCGATGTTTGCCACTTTCCGCTTAAGAGCGTCGCTCTCTTGTCGGAGGCCGCGGATAGATTGCTGCAAGCTAGATTCCTTCTTGTACATGTCCTCCTCGGCGCCAGGGCTGAACCCAAGCTTTCCGAGCTCTTTCTCAAGTCTCTGTGCTTGTGATTTCAAACCGTCAAGATCACGAAGCAGCCCCGCGTTCTGTGTCTTAGCCTTCTTTGCACGCGGCTCCTCTTCCTTGATACGCTTCTCGAGATGGGTGATTTTGATCTTGGCTTGTTCTTGCTCGGTCATTGCCGTTGTCGCGCGATTGCGGGCATCTTGAAGCTGACCCTGGTAGCCGTTTTCCTGTCCCTCTTTGGAGGCGACTCCTGTTTGTAGCGTCTGGAGAAGCTCCTCTTTGGCTTCTGCATCTCGCCTCTGCTTCTCCAACTCCTCGTTGGCCTGGTCGTACTTGGCCTTGACTTTTTCATAAGCCTTGGTCTTCTCTTCGAGGGCAGCCTCAAGTTCAGTGACACTCTTCTCGCCAGCAGCTCTCCGCTCCTCCTCCTCGGCCATGCTCGATTTCTTTAAATCAACGACGGTGGCGAGGCGGACAAGCTCGTTGGAATGTCTCTTGGCCTCTTCTTCAAGGGCATGGGCTTTTGCGCCTTTGCGAAGCTCCTTATCACGTTGTGCCTTGACTCTCGTGACGTCCTCTTCCAAGTGTGCAATTTCACTCTTCAACTTGAGCGCAGAGTCCTCGAGATCCTTGCGCCGTTGCTTCTTGGCCTCAAGATCCGCTGCAGATTGCTGCAACTTCTCCAGACACCTTACATAATCGTGTGCAACGACTACCCGTGTTAACCGCTCCAGGTCGTTTTGAGTTTGTTGAAAATCCAAGAATGCCCTTTTTTCCGTCCGCAGCTTCTCCAGTTTGGGCTCAATCTCTTCACTTAGTAGCGCCTTGATCTCCTGCAGCTTCATCTCCTTCTTGGCCATGGTTTTCAAGGCCTTGTCTCTGCGATCCTCAAACATCCTCGTACCAGCAGCCTCTTCTATCATGGCAAGAATTTCGACCGCCTTCATGTTGAGAACCTTTGTGATCCTACCCTGCATAATAAGGAAGTTCGGGTTGTTGATGTTTAGCTGGACCGACTGAAACAGATTCTGGACGGTCTGCTGCTGAGCGCGGTGACCGTTGATCAAGTATTTCGAAGTGCCCCCGAGCACAACTTGCCTGGTAACGCTGATGGTAGCATATTCTTCGAAGCCGATGGGAGACTTTTTCTTGTCGCGGTTGTCGAAGACTATCGTTACGCTCGCCTTGGTGACACCGGCTTGACCTCGTTTGTAAATGAGATCCTACACCGTAGTAGCCCCCGCTTAGTTAGCATAGTGATAAAGAAGAGGACGAACATTCAACACTCCACGAGCCGACCCCAAACTGACCTGCTGGTTTTGCGCCCGCACAGTAGACATATTGGTAATACCCAAGACAAAACATATTGCATCGAGAATGTTGGACTTTCCACTTCCGTTCAGACCGGTGATCGAATTGAAACTCTCGTCCCTGCAAAGCTCAGTCAGACTTGCGCAGACGCCTGGGGCCGCATAGAGGGGTCATGTTTATTTATTTACCATCCTGAAATCACCGTCCTCACAGCGTAGGATTTGAACCCCTTTTGCAGATAGTCAGCAAAGATTCGCCCAAAGAACCAGGAGCTATTGACTCACGTCTATTATGATTTCCGTGACCCTCATTTTGGCGATGTTTTGCGACGATGGTTCCGGGCCTTCAGACGTTTGATGTCAACGGTCAAAACAACCCATACAAGCGACACAAGTAAACAAAATCCCACGCGCGCGTTGCGGGGGGCACTTAGGTACCCACCCTGACGCGTCCAACCACTCATGTCCCTGCTGGGCAAAGTGGTAGTTGGCAGGAAATTCAGGGATGCTAATTCTCTTTGTGTGGAACCAAAGGGTCCGATAAGCCTTGATAACACCAAATAGGTGGTTCCATTCCCTGTCGGTCCCACCTATCAATATCCCTGTAGCGAATGGAAAAGAATTTGATCATAATTTGCTGCCCATATGTAGAGAGGTAAAAAGTTTCTACAGTGCCACCGCGACAGCATATTTCCAACCATTCCCTCTCTCCTTGTTTCCTCGTCGAGAAGCTCTTAACTTTTTTCTTCCTGATCAACTCACCATACACTGAGTGGTTGATCGCGCTCGTTTCTACTTCATTCAAGATTCCTCTCCTGCCTCTTTGTAATATCACCACTGTGCTAGCTTTTTTTCGTTTTCACTCCCATCGTCTGTAGACGATTGACCATTCTGGTCCCTTAATCGTTGGCTTGTATCGATCATCTCCCTCGACATCTGCCCATCATGTTCAGATCCTCAGTTTCAAGACAGGCACGTCTTGTGAGAATACCATCCTCGCTTTCAGTTCCTCTGGCGGCAGTGGCCAAGCAATGCCGTCCTACTATAGCAGCTGGGCTATGCCGTCCTGCCAGGCCGTCGCTCCTACTCCAGACCTCTCGTCTCTTCACAAGCGCAGCTGAAGCGCAGCAAGAGCGCAGTATACAGCCCGAGTCGGACAACATCACAAAGTTTTCAGACCTCGCAAAGGCAAACATCGATGAGAGCATAACAAAGGCTATAACAGTCGATATGCGCTATGAGGACATGACGGACGTTCAGTCAATGACACTGGCTCCTGCGTTGAAGGGAAAAGACCTGTGAGTATCATCGTAGTCTGGGTTGCATGTATATATCCGAAACCGTAGCTGACTTTTACGTGCGTATTCAGGGTTGCTCAAGCCAAAACTGGAACAGGCAAAACTCTTGCCTTTTTGATTCCCGTCATCCAGAAGATTCTCGACTCCGACCCGTCGCTGAAAGAAGTCGCCAGGGGGGGACGTTCCCGTGGTTTCACACGTATCCAGAGCCCCAAGGCCATAATCATCTCACCTACCCGTGAACTTGCTGAGCAAATTGGCAAGGAAGCCGCCAGACTTTGCCAGCGCAACGGGATCAAGGTTCAGACTGCGGTGGGAGGCACTGGCAAGCGGGACTCCCTTCGCAAGATACATATGGAAGGGTGCCATCTGCTCGTTGGAACTCCGGGCCGCCTGAACGATGTTCTGTCTGACGAGTCAGCTGGAATAGACGGAGGCAACGTCCAAGCCTTGGTTCTTGACGAAGCAGACCGTATGCTTGATGTTGGTTTTGAGAGGGAGTTGAGGTCAATCGTTGAAATGCTTCCAGACCGTCAACAGGTCCCGCGCCAGACTCTTCTTTTCTCTGCCACCCTCCCTAGAGATGTCGTCAACCTGGCTCGGTGGTACGTCGACAAGCAAAACTTTGAGTTTGTCCAGACAGTGCGGGCAGATGAGGTTCAGACTCACGAAAGGGTCCCTCAGTTCATCGTGCCAACTTCGTCATATGAAAACCTCATACCCGCTACGCTCGAGCTTATGCTGAAAGAGATTAGGGCTGCCAAGAATGACAGTTCCAAGCTGCCGTTCAAGGCTATTCTTTTCATGCCTTATACACACATGGTCGCAATGGCTGGAGAGCTGTTCCGGGAACTCGCCGACCAGATCCCCGACCTTCCAGAAATTCTCCACATTCATTCTCAGTTGTCCCAGAATCAAAGGACAAAGGCAGCAGATTACTTCCGGAGGTCCAAGTCTGCTATCCTGGTTAGCACGGATGTGACTGCGCGTGGAATGGATTTTCCCGACGTAACACACGTAATCCAGATTGGCCTGCCACCTGACCAAGAGCAATATATCCACCGTCTGGGCAGGACGGCCCGTGCGGGCAAGGACGGACAGGGTTGGCTATTCGTACCTCACTATGACTTGCGTGACGCTCGGTACATGCTGGGCGATCTTCCGATCAAGCGCTCCTCTGACATTGAGGTTGCCGAGTTCCCTGTGCCGCCTCGTAGCCTGGAGGAGGCACCTGAGCCTTACCGAGAGGTTGCAAAAGCTTGCAGGGCCCTGCCCAAGGGCCTTCTTGCTGAGTCATACTATGTACAGTTTGGAAAGACCAACAGGCGCATTTTGGGAATCTTGCTCAAGGAACTTAACAGCATGACGAAGAACGTGTGGGGCTGGGACAAGCCTCCCGCATTCTCGCCGGACAGGGCTGCCAGGTTGGGCATCTCCAGGTTTCCTGATGCAAATATCGGTACTCCCATGAGCTATTCTATCGACGAACGCCAAGGCTCCCCCGGTAACCGTGCTGGGTTCGGTGGTGGTCAAGGCGGTCGTGGTTTCGGAGGCGATCGTGGTTTCGGAGGCGATCGCGGCGGCCGTAGCTTCGGTGGTGACCGTGGCGACCGTAGTAGCTTCGGAGGTGGTCGTGGATTCGGTGGTGGCCGAAGCGGTGGTGACCGTGGTGGCCGTGGTGGTTTCGGAGGCGATCGCGGCGGCCGTGGCTTCGGCGGAGGCCGTGGTGACCGTGGCGACCATGGTGGTTTCGGAGGCGACGGCCCTAATAGCTCTAGCTTTTAATCAGCTGGGTATCCGATCTAGGATGTTGGGGAAGGTCCAACATGTATATATATGGGCTTCTCATTGTACCATGAAGTGTATAGATAGACTTGTACTATAAAAGCTGTGTAGGTTTCGTGTGGGTGAGAAAAAAAAGGCGCTAGCTAACCGGGGCAGTTGGAGCGGTCTTCTCGGTATTTATCTATACCGATGTCATGTTGAGACCTGCATGATTTCTTTATCTGTTTTCTTCTCTGACTGGATTCGGACGGCAAAGGCACATTCTATTGGAGGGGAGGGCGGCTGCAGCAAGCCAGATCACTTATCTCCGGACATCGCCACTATACCTTGATCTTGTGTTTTCTTTTGTAAAATTCTGCACATACTCTATTTTTTTCATAATAGCTTTGACAAAAACAACTTTCGGGTACACTGAATCGTGTTGTGATTCTTTTCCTATGGCGACAGGTGATGAATAACTCGCCGTCGAGTAAGCTACATTCTCCATGATCTTGGCGAGGAACCGAATATTCTAGCTTTTGCCCAGTAATTATGCTCTACGTGGCTTTATTTCATTCAAATCAATGTACAAGAAAGGACGAAAAAGAAAGATATAGATACCAAAAAGAGAAACTAGTAAAATTGTAGACACAAATGCTCTGCCCATGGGTATAAAATAAGCGCCCCTGCTATGCAACAGATAAAACATTGTACGAACCCAAGAAAGAAACGAAAACCCGGAATCAAATAAACAAGAAACTAAACCCGACATGCTCAAATCAAAACTACACCCCCGACCATGGCCACAACGCCCGCCAACACGGCGTTTTGGGTCATCTTTGGCAGACCACCGGTGCTAGTCTTTGTGGGGCCGGCGGTGGCGGAAGCGACCTTGTCCGCGCCGGCGGTAATGCTGGCCGTGACGTTGAACATGACGGGGTTGGTGATGGTCTGGATGTCTGTTGATGTGTGGGTTGCCGTGGAGGAGCCTTCGGTCACCTTTGCCACCACCGAGCCCGAGCATGTCATGGTCTTAGACTCGCTGAAGTTGCAAGACGCATGATATGTCCTGGAGAAAAGGGTAAGTTTCATGTTAATGAGCTGAAATGCTTTATTTCGGGGAACTAGCAGCAGCAGCAGAAGGACTTTGTATATATTGGACTTACCTGGCTACATTGGACTCGGTGCTTTCCATAGAGTAGCCCCATATCGAGGGACCCTGGGTTACACGGATGCCGTTTGTGAACTGGCAGGGCGGTGCGCTCATGGTTGTGGTGGCAACGGGAGCGCCGCACTTTATATCGATCTCGGTCAGGGTCTTGTCAGCCTTGACGATTGAGCCGCTCCATGTCCTGTTCATGTTGAGTTGCGGCATCGAGACCACCATGGTGGTTGTCGACTGGGCAACAACAGAGCCCACAATGGGGAGCATGTAGGAAATGTAGGCATGCATTGTTTTGAGTTGATGGGTTTGTGGTTTTATGAGGACGAGGATGTTGAGAATGGCAATGGCTGTTGGTAAGAGCAACCTGAAGTTGTTGTCTGTGTAGCCGTTACTTTGCACCTGCAAGGGCCTGAATAAGATAAGAGGCAAAAAGACAAAGGGATAAACCTGAACAAAAAAAAGGATGTTGACGTTTTGAACCTTCACGAGCGGATGATAGCTACTACTTAACCCAGCAACCAGGGCTATGTTCAAGGCTTGTTGCGAAGATTCGACGCATTTCATTGGCTTGTTGTGTACGATCCTGATTGCCATCTTGGGAGTAAGTGTATTCAATCTGCGTAATCAAACATCCAGCTACTTTTTACGGAGAAATCGGGCTGGAAAAGTGGTATGTGTTTAGGTGTGGGATCAGACAAGCTTACTGCGCTGTAGTCAGCCAACGGCTGTATAATCCAGGCTGTGCTTCCCGTGGCGGGGAACCGCACCCGAATCCACAGGCAGCAGTAACTCAGAGATCAAGTTATATACCAACTGACATGGATAGGTTGGGGTTGTCGTCAAAACTGCAAAGCCGAGGATGCACGAAAACTTAAAGGCTTCTTGTGACGCCCACCCGAAAGAGAGTCCGTCGCGGCAGAGGCAAATGGAATGCAGTGCGAGTGCAAGTGCAACATCTCTCAACTTGGTAACCAGCGGAGTCAGCGAGTCAAGATTTCTCCTTTGCAACATGGCGAACTGAGCAAGCGACTTTCATGTTTGTTGAATGTTAGCTCGAATTGACCTGTCCGTATTCTTGCTACCAGAAAAACAAACAGAATTGCCTGTGGATTGTTTGCGATCAGGGGTAGCGACGTCCAGAATGCAAGTCTGATTGATTAATTAGGTGATTAATCCGTTGGATGGAAAGTTGAAAGTGGTGCCAAATCCAGACTCGACCCTTTCACCATGTACAGTAAAAGGTTGGAGAACCAAAGCAAACCATCCGTTGTGCCGGTAAGGTATTCCTTGGAGCTTAGCTTACTGTACCGTACCTTGCAGGCTGCAACGTGGCGCAGTCGCCAGAAGTTGACTAGATGACATTCGATTGACAGGAGCCCAAGACAAGATTCCATTCCTATTAATGGTACCAAGTCCAATAATAATAATGCATTGACGGGTGCGATTGCGCCTTCCCGCATACAGTACGGTGCTCCACTCCGCCCAAGCCACCACACCTTTTTTGCGGCACCTGTCCTGCCAAGGCCTGTCTCCCGCACATACCGTATTTATTTCCTTCCTTGCCTCTCAACGGCCATCAGAATTTGTATGATGCAGTGATGTACAAACATTACATACATACAGTACGGCTGTGGCGCATACCTACCTACGAAACTTGACATTCCTTCTACCGTGTTGATTTCGCTACAAATTTATGAAATTCAGTATTGCAGTTTATTAGCTCGCTTACTAGTGTGGGCACCATGTCCTACGATACCCTTTTGTGTTTTGATCCCCCGACGGACGACCTATGGGATTTTGAAGCTTCTTTCCACAGCGTAAGCGCGTGTGATGCTCGGCAGATCTCATTCAACCACCGACAGTATCCAGTAATTAAAGCAGTCACTCTCCTGGAATTGGTGGATGCAGACGCACAGGCTTCTATTCGTCTGTGGTCTCAGGTGGATGACGACCAACTCGCCTTTACCTCATCGAGAAGTTTCCGACTAGGTAGGTAGGCAAGGGTATTAGGTATTACTGGGTAGCGCTGCAGCGGCGTCTGCACGCAAAATTAGACGACACACTGTTTCAAGTTTCAAGCGCAGGTGGGGGTCGAGCTTCCTCAACTGGTAAAGCCGCAAGCCCCAGAAAGAACAAGGGGATTTCTACCAAGCAGCCAAAGATCGTGGTGCGTGGAGATCAACCGCCCATCACCAATCAGACAGCAACCGCGCAAGCCCGCCACCCGCCGTGCTCTTTGTTTAGGCTGTTCTCGACTGTTGACTACTACCCCCGAACGAATCATCTTAATTCCTCTACCTCCAAGTCAAATCTGCTTGCAGGTGGGAAACCCCTGGATGATCTGCATACGCCAGGGGGAAGGAAAACAAAGTCGGCTTGTCTGTGCACACGAGAGCTGCCTCCCTCGATACGGTCAGTGTTGATAGCTTGCGGTTTACTCTGTCTACTCGCAATCAATTGTCATAATTTATTCGAGATGATCACTTGGGGTCCATTCACTTATCAACAAACAGTAACGGCGGCTGATTGAGTGAACACTGTGCTCTTTGTTGTTTTGAATTTCCTGAACTAAACAAGATGTGGCTCGCTCGGTTAGCCGTTCAGGGACAAAGAAGAGAAAAGAAAAAAAAAAGCGAGAAAAAAAAGCATTACCCGCACCCCCTTCACAAAAAAATCCCCGCGGTTCGTGCATTGTTTGGGAGGGGACGACATGGGTTAGGCGGATCAAGGCTCCATTTTCCCATGGCACTGCCGCCATTTAAAGATAGTACTAAAGGAGCCCGCCCCTTTACCGGATCCCGCGAGACCTTTCATGATGGCCATCGGTTCATCCGTCTTTTCTTATTGTCACCTACATTCTCTTCACTTCCATCACAAGGTACACAGATCGTTCGTTCTTACGTTGTACTTTGTCTTCACGGTGTCCCTCTTTTGACCGGCAATCACTTTCCATTCGTTTGTCATTCGACTATACTTGCGCACTCGCAAGCGGAGCAGAGCTCATTTGTTCCTGGTTTACCCCCGGTTGGATCTCCTATTTTTACTTCATATTCGTAACATTCATCTTCGAAACGTCTGCAAGCATCATCAGCCCACGTATTCAACACCAAAAACGACAGCAATCGACGGATCAGCCAAACAGATCATACGAAAATTTGCTATATTCGAAAGGCTCAGGTTGAGGCTATTCCCTGCCTCCCGTTGTCATCTGATTTATTTTGATCGTCAGGACGACTTTTTCATCTTTTCTTTAAATATTTGGCCTGCCAAGCTTGAAGCGAGCCAGTCGCTTCCTGTTCTTCTGCCGAAATGGTTCAATTCATGAAGTCGGTTCGTGTAGCAGCCATGGCAATCAGCGCAGTGCCAAAGGACATGAAAATCTCGGAGTCTGCTTCGGTTCAGGCTGTTGTCAAGACCATCGCGGCGGACACCATGTCATACTATAAGGGCTCAGCAACGGTAAGCCTGTCTATAACCCGTCGGTATCGATAGAATCTCGGTGCTAATACAAAACTATATCTAGAATTATGTTGATCTCGAAGCTCCTTACTGGTGGTGGCAATCCGGTGCCTTGTTTGGTGCCATGAGTGATTATAGCCACTACACAGGGGACAAGAGCTGTAGGTCCTTCGCTCTCTTTTCTTCTTCTTTGCCTATACTGACTCGCTTGGCCAGATGACCAAACCATTGCAACGGCTCTGCTTGCGCAAACCGGACCCAAATATGACTTCATGAGCCCGGCGCATGAGGGACAGATGGGCAATGACGATCTCGGATTCTGGGGTTTTGCCGTCATGTCGGCAGCTGAGCGTAACCTCCCGCAACCGGAATCGAACGTTCCCTCGTGGCTGAAGATGAGTGAAAATATTCATGCGTCACTGGCGAGCAGGTGGGATACGACTACTTGTGGAGGTGGTCTCTTGTGGCAGATATTTCCCAGCAACCCGAACGGCCTCAACTACAAGAACAGCGTCAGCAACGGAGCTTTCTTCCAACTCTCTGCCCGCCTCGCTCGCGCCACCGGCAACCAGACTTACATGGACTGGGCCAACAAGATCTTTGACTGGTCGACGGGCGTCGGCTTCATAGACCAGAACTTCCACGTCGTCGACGGTGCCGACAAGCGGGATGACTGTAAGAAGGTCAATCCAGTATCCTTCACCTACACCAACGGAATCTACATGTACGGCGCCGCCCTCCTGGCCAACGTGACGAGCGACAGCAAGTGGATCGACCGCACCAGCAAGTTTGTCGAAGCTAGCAAGGCCTACTTCGGCCCGACCCCGACCACCCCCGACATCCTGTACGAGCCGGCCTGCGAGAGTGGCGGCACCTGCAACGTCGACATGAAGTCGCACAAGGGCCAGCTGGCGCGCTTCATGTGGGCCTCGACCCTGATGCAGCCCGCAATTCGCCCCGCCGTCGAGTCGCTTCTGCTCCCGTCCGCCCAGGCCGCCGCCTCGACGTGCACGGGCGGCGCTGACGGCTCCCAGTGCAGCCACAGGTGGTGGACCGGCGCCTTTGACAACGACACGGGCCTGGGCCAGGAGATGTGCGCCCTCGAGACCATCCAGGGCGTCCTGGCCGGCTCGGCCGCCCCGCCCCTGCGCGGAAAAGACATCAAGGACGTCAGGGTCCCCAAGCAAGGGGCCTCGGCTCCCGCGCCCAAGAGGCTTGCGAGAGAGGAACGCCGCCTGGCGGCTCGCCGTTCTTGATCGCATCGGCGAGTCCATTAGCGGATACGGATATTTCTGGAGACATTCGGGGCGTTTTAGACGGTATGGGATTGACTGCCATAACCATTTCATCTTGATTACATTACATTCTTAATATCCCACAGCTGGATCTGCTGTGGGTTATCTTTAGGGTACTGGGCTATTCTTTTTTGGATACACAATACTGGATATTCATTGCTGGCGTCGCTTTGCTGTTTAAGAAGAGAGAAATAAACCAAACCAAACAAATGGCACAACACTCCTTAGAGACACTTGATTTCCATCAATCGGACAGACTAGCATTTGGTCGTTATCACAGTTTCTAACCCCAATCTCTTGCAATCTTATGTTGAAACAGGTGATTGCGATGGTGATTCTTCATCGTTAGATATATGCACACGCACAGCTTGGATGCTAAGAGTCATATGGACCTTGATAGACAATCTATTCCAGTCTGAACACTTAGGTCAGGTTACCATCCATTCCGAGGGAAACAGGGTCGTCAATGAGCAAGAGTCATCACAGAAGGCCCCGGATGGTGAACCCTGCAATGCCAATTAGGTTGCCGGTGTAGAGAAGAAAGAAAAGAAAAACACACAAACGCCAACCTATTTGCACAATACCATACAATCGATGGACCCTAAAAAAAAGAATCAAACTCTGGCTCCTCAAAGTCAAAATCATCCAACCCAAACCTGCATGTGTAATCTAAGAATCAGTAGGGGAGCGATCCCGTCGAAAGGTCATATCGTAGTAAAAGGTGTCCATGCACCGGAAACGCGGAGCAAAATCTATCAGAAATGTCTCAAGAAATCCTGAGCCGAGGGATGCGTACGGCAGACTCTGAAAGAGAGCTTTGTGTTGAGTGCCTCAAGCCAGTCACTTGCCAATACCATCGGCCACTAAAGGCGAGACCGCAGCCACTCCGGCAAGCGATTCGGTAGCGTTGACAGAGTCCTCCTCGGCCGCCGAGGTGGATTGGGTGAGGTGAGAGTGCTGAAATGGTTCATGGGGTACGGCAGCGGCACCAGGGCTGCTGCCCAGCTCGCCGAGTTGTCGCTCTATATGCACATAAGTTCAGATTAGAAGTGATACCTTCGCGTTATTCCTAAAAGCGCCACGCAGACGAAGTGAACTCATACCAAGATCACGAATTCGATGACGCAGCATCTGGTTCTCCCTCGTAAGCATCTGAGTCTCGGCCTGATAGAAGGCACTCTCGTCACGCCCGCCCAGTGCCATGTGTTCGCTATCGCCACTGATGGAAGTTGAGCGGAGCCTGGGGGAAGCAGTATAGCTTGGGGTCCTCTGTGTCATATCCCCGCGCGTAAAATCAAAGGAGCCGCGGTGCTGGGCCTGCACGGGTGAGCGCGGGTGCATGCTTGAGGCTGGTGCGGCTGACGGCAACGAAGAAGACGGCGGTCCGGACTGGATAGCGACATCATCGCCGGTGGCCACATGAGGCAAATGTCCCTGGGCCTGTGCTTGTTGGAGCTGAATCTGCTGGTCGCGTATAACTTGTAGAAGGCGGTTCTGTTCCAACAAAGCCTTAGTGTCAACCAAATTCCCGGAAGTGCAAAGAGAGACAAGCAAGCTTTTTGCAGACATCTACATACCACATGGGCCTCGGTCTCGGCCTCAAACTCCTGATGTATTTCACCCAAGCTTGGCTGTCGACCGTGACGATTCAACGGGTCCCGGCCAATCATGATTGGCGATCGTGGAGACGGAGGCATGTGGAGGCTGGATCCGTTCTGATCCGCCACCATCTCGCCGGGCGCGGGCAGGCTGGGGTCGTTTAGTTGCAGGTTCATGAGAATTGAGGAGCGTCGACGCCGACCATGTGGCGCATGAAGGCTGTTCCTCGAAAGAGAACCAGTTGATGATCCTGGCCAAGACGATGCGTGATGACGGGTTAGTTCAGATGAACCTTGTTTGGATTGCATCCTCGGTGCGAGCAGTGGCGAACATACCTCTGCAGTTTTCGTGCTGGAGCCCAGCGTTCATTGTCGCAGCTGCCTGTAGCATATTGCCCGGGCGGGAAGATGGGGAGGGTGTATTGCGCTCTTCGGCAGAGCCGTTGTTGGTCGCCATGTCGGCTTTCTCAGGTTGCGCACTCAGGGGCGCAGTTAGGTAGTGAGAGTGAGTAAGGTACCTAGGTAGGTAGGTAAGTCTGTATGTAGGGCGAGCTGAGGAGCTTGAATTATCGTTGAAAGTTTGGTTGACAGTTTGAATCGTGGGCAGTCTTGTAGTGTGAGCGGTCGGCTTGACCAAGCTTCACATACTTTGTTTGGATGATTCCGATGGGTTCAAAGTTTTGATCTGACGAGGTTAAAGATGGTTGATGAGGTACGATGTAGCTTACCACTTCAAACTAAGGTATGTATGTGTGCCTATCTAGGTAGGTAAGGTAGGTAAGGCAGGCACTGGAGGTAAGGTTAGGTACCTAGCTATTGCCTGTAGGAGTTGCAGCGGTTACGTATGTGCACGCCGCGGGGTCCAGGAGCTATCCATGCCATTGCATTACAACGGTACGTGGTAACGTGAGGTCCCCACCTAACAGTGGGGCCATGTCTAGACCTAGATCCATTTCGTGGGCTGACAGCAGTTTCCCTCGAATCCAAATCCTGACTGATGACTTTTTATCCTGCCGTCGATATGCGCGAAATGGCATGATGGGCAGAGAATGCTGCTCAGCTGACCAAACCAAGCTGAAAATGAATCGCCGCCCCCGAAAACGTTCACCTGGTCCGAGAAACATCATGGGGACAAGGTGACAGGTTGCAGGGCTGAAGACGGACAAAGGAGGGAATTTGTGACATCAAATACCACTTCAGAACTTCATGCAGATGTCTGGAATCAATATTATCTTGTTTGAAATAGCCACTAACGGCGGCTTTGAAGTTGTCTGGAGAAACAATAAACTTGAATACCTATGAGACGGAAACAAAGTGAAACACCAACGCATAAGTGAGGCAATCCGGTTCTTTGGCGAGACAGAACAGCAGGCGTGGACACTCGGAGCGAATGATCCAAGCCGGATCAAGTGGTTTTATTCGGTGTAAATAGAGAAGAATACAGAGACAAAGTAAAAGAATGTCATTTCAAGGTTTCAAGGAATATTGAAAACCCAACTGCACTCGACTCTGCCAAGATACATTGCCTACCACCTTACCTACCCTGTACTGTCTCGGCAGCACTACTGTGCTGTACTTTTGTACTTTAAACAAATCACATCCGAACTCTAGAAGCTCAAGTTTATTCTAGGTAGCTTTTAAGGGTCATATGCCATTCTGGACATGTGCTTCTAGCTCAAAACTAGAGATAGTTCTCTGGCTAATTTAGCAGCTCGTATGGCAGTCACTTTAGGTTTGTTCTGCATATCGTCAAACGGCCATTGTCTCTGCTCCATTGAGCTAAATTATCTAGAACGTCAACCCAAGACAGGACTGGTCTTTGCCGGGAAAGGTGAACAAACGGTTCCGGGGGTGGGGGTTGTTCGTGTTGACTCTAGATCTAGAAATAGAAGCTGTGCATTTCCTTGGTCATCGCTCGCTGGCGAATGACGGGTTTGGTTTGGTTTGCCTTCCGGAGCTACTGCAGGAACCTGTGCTACAACACCAAAAAACATCCCTACCTGGTAGGTAAACAAGCTAGCCCGAGCGTCTACTGCAGGAACCAAGCAAGCATGCAGAGCATGAGTTATCTGAGATACTACGACTGACTTTGCAGGAGCTTGGAAATGCAGGGTTTCGGCAGCATATGCCGGTCGAGATGAAAAGACCGTTTACCAGGTAAATGTTGAGATGTGATTACATTAAAGTGCCCGAAAAAAGTCTGCTACCGACCAACGGACGTTATGTGTCAAGGCGTCAAACCCACATTCGGTCGCCTGATTGCACCCGTACCGTACTACTTAAAGGAGGTACGTACAACCGATGGCATCCACTGTGGGGTATTCCAATACGTTGGGCCAGCCTTGACAAGGTCCTCCTTACCGAAGCGAGGACGGCCCTGTAAGATGACGACCATAAAGTTTTGATTAAAAATTCCGCTTGTTCAAATATTGACAGGTCTCACAGTAGCACGTTGCACCCATGGAACGGAATGGAGTAGAATAGGTAGTGTCTAAATAATAATGTATTGGATTGGAGCTTGCCGCCCTGTTGGGCTAAGAGAAACAAACAACACAAATCATCCTATTGGGCCAACCGTTAGCCTTTACTGTACTGGTATATACAATGTGGTCCACGAGGATTTTCCATTCGATTCGATTCATACTTTTCGGAACCACCGTGCAAGTCGCTCGGAAGACCACGTAAAACGCCCGATATCAAAAGCAAAGAACTAGCCTCATTCAAGTTGTGGTGGAGATCTCGTGCCTGGCGTGACTGTCCATTTAGAAACGTTCTAGGGTACTTTTCTGTACTGTATTTTGTTTTACCATGGCGTCTTTGCCTGCCACTTGCTCCAGTCGAAATCCGGACAGTGACATCGTGCTCAGGCCATGGTCTTGAACCGGTTGCAAATTACAAGCACAGAACCGAAAACTAACAGAGCATAATGATGTCCGTGCTCCACAAAGTTGTTCTCTGTTGAAGACTTGTCTTCACTTCGTCATGTATCTCCTTTGACGTTTGGAGGCTAAAAAAACAAAAAAACGAGACGGGTCAAGTCCCTTTGAGTCAGTCTGCCACTGACTACTGTACTATGCAATGGTACGATGCCAACCACATTTCACTAATCAAAACCAGGCTCACAGAGTCTTCGCCGTCATAGCTACTGTACATGGCTAGATATTCGCCGATGGAGTACATGAAAACTTTTCCCACCGAAAAAGGGTGGGCGCGTCCAACCAATTTATTGAACGAACCAAGTAACCTCCAGGGGTCATGGGTGTTTCCATTTTGTTTGTTGGTACATACTTCGTACTTCGTAACTTATCACAGTACGCACCCTATAATATATTTTTGTGAGCTATAAAGCAATAATACGGATATCCCAAATACTGGGTACAAACAATTTTAGACCGTGTCACCCGTCACCCGCACCAGCAAGGCGACTTGAATTGATGCGCATTCACATTGTGCTCAAGCGGCGGGTAGCTACCCGGGGCTTGCCAGGGTGCAGGATTATGAATGCGGCTGTTGGTTGGTGGCGAAGGTTACTGGTGGGTGGTGTGGTTTTTTCTATTTTATTTTATTTTTCCAATATCAACAGTCAATCGAACCCGCTTAATCGCTTAATCACTCTGGATTCTCCCCGCAAGGCTAGGATACCCCAGTTAATATTGGGACTTGCCATCATGGGTCGATCGAGCCTGTGGCGGCCCCTGCTTGGTTGCTCACTGGACACCCGACGACGTTGGTCCCGTCATTCATTCAAAGTCGCTTCACCTGAATAAATTGCACAAAGTAGGCAATTAATGGTTCTGCATGCGACCTCAGCTTGATGTAGTAAGCAGCGCCCCATCTCTTGTCACCGTGGCAGCCGAGTAAAAATTCATCCAATGCGCCTACAACATGAAAGCAAAAGTAAAGAAAAAAAACATTAATAGATCCCAGTAACAATAGGAACAAAGAGACACTTAATGAAGATCGCGGTACAAGATCTTCTCATACAGCAAGGTGTGTTGGTCCACGCAAGATGAGCCTTATTTGGGCGCGTAAATTCAGCATTCCCCGGGGTCGCAACCTCATACCATACCTAGAAAAATGGACATGTGCTTGGTTGGGGAGGGTGGACTTGCACCGAAATCCGAAATCGGGAACCCCCTTTGTCATCACACCAGCGTTCCACTGGTACTAGAGCTCATCGTGATTTAACATGCAGGATGGATTAGCATAGGCATTTGGGGCTGGTCTGCTGCTTGCTGGTCACTCAGCAGATTTCACTGATTGAAAACCGGAAGCTCAGCTTCCATCACCCTTCTTGGTTGACATGACCAGGAAAAAGGGATGGAATGTAGGTATTCAACTCATCCTCTCTCAGCCCCCACCAGACAGAAGGGGAAAAGTTAAGTTTCTTGCTTCCTGGCCCTTGATGTGAACAGCTGGTATTAGCCGCTCTCTCTTTCAGTTGTGCGACAAGGACTCGTGGAGTCTTTTTTTTCGGGACACCCTTGTCCGGGCGGCCCGCTATGTCTGTTTTGGGCCTGTAACTCGGTGGGGCCCAATCGTGCAGTTTCCCAAATCGAGGTTGAGTGGAGTCATTGTCATTGTGGTGAAGGACAGAGCGGGAGAAGTCTGGTCGAACTTGACTTGGAACTTTTTTTTTTCTCCTCCTGCGTCGCGGGGGGGGGGGGGGGGTTCCCCTCGACTGTGCGGCCATGCAACGCACCAAAACAACAAGGGCGGCAAGAGAGGGAAGGCCCTACCGCTGTTTCTTGTCGCTGCTAGTCCCCATCCCGTGCCGTCAATATTTTTGATTTGTATGTACAGTACAGTAGTTGCTTGCAAGGTAAGCCAGGCAAAAATGTACGGCACTTAACGGTAGTTTGTTTTGAGTGAATGTACAGCAGCACAAGACGCGCGCCCGGGCGGACACAACAGACTAAATATCAATTCGCATGCAGCTCGGCTTGCTTTTCCTTAGGTTGCTTACGACTTCTGACTTTTCCTCTTTCGATCCCTTGATGCTTGTTATTATTCCGGAGCCAGCTGGGCTATATTACCCGACGCCCCTTTGCCCGTATCCCCCACGCGCTATGCCACTGTCGCCTCCCTTTTCTTTCCCATACCTGTTCCTACGTGTCTAAATGTTAGAAAGGTAGTCGTCACCAGCGAGCGCTACTACCTGGGCTTGAAAGGCATTCCCCGGGCTATTCATCAAACGAAACAGGGGCTTCACACCAAGATCCTATCTGCCGACCTTGAGGCTCCGTTGTTTCTGTTGTGCAGACATTCGAAACACGTCTAACACGCACCCTGCATCCCGATTCCTTTTAATTCATAAAAAAACGACCGAGGAAAACAGAAGAAAAACAACAAACGAAACGAAGCGAGGGAGCAAGGAGTAGACTCAGAGAGAAGGGATAGAGGGAGGAGGAGAAAAACAGGGAGACAAAAAAAAAGAAAAAAAAAAGAGAATCGCACCTACCAATCCTCCGACCTGGTCAACTCGCATTACTTACACTGGGTTGCTGCCATCTTCTGTCGTGGTACCATCACCACGTGCCGCATTCCACCTGCCAAACGATTTGCAGCAATGTCTAACAATCCTCGTCGCTAAAATCCGACTTTCTTGACGCCGCTGCCCGCTTCCTGCTGCCTTGTCGGTGCCGTCATTGGACTGACCGGGCTGCTCGTGCGACGGCTGCATTTCGGGCTCCGGGAAGCTCTCTTCGCATTATTACTCTAACCACTTTCGATTCGGAAGAAAGAGCTTTTTGCTCAAGGGAAACAAAAATGGACCACCCCAACGCCTCACAAGCCTCTTTCTCCCACCTGGATCAACTCCATAGCAGTCAACTGCACAATCGACGACTTCGACCCCCAGACTTGGAGACGATGGCTCTTGGTGACGAGAACCGCACTCCCCTCCGGCCTAATGCGGAAAGGCCCCGTCGTCGGGATTCCAAGCTCCTCGGCCTGTTTAGCCGCCAGAAGAGCACCGTTGATTTACCCATGCCTCAACCGCAACCGCAACCGCAACCGCAACCTGCGTTCTCGTCCTCGACGAGAGATCTGGAGCTACCTCCAAGGGCTGGGTTACGTGCATCCCTGGCCGAAATCAGCCATTGGCCTTATGCACTTCAGTCTACTCGCTCCGAGGCCGCACTGCTCGATCCAACTACCCCTTCCCAGATATCGGTTTCGCCCGGTCATCACAGGCTACCACCTCCTCCACCCAAACCGAGTAGGAGCCCCTCATTTAGCAATAACAGCTTGCCGGTGCCGAATCCTCCCAGCTTGCCTCCCGCGCGGTCGACAAGGGGGGCTTTGGCAACGTGGGACCCGCCGCCGTTGTTCCAAGGCTACCCCCAGGCCATACGGTACATCGAGCTTCCGGCCTGCACCCAATCAGCTGAGGCCATCCTTCGCATGAATGGGAGAAGCCCCGCTGATCAGGCCGAGGCCGTCCCCGACAGGGCTCGGGACAAGGGGAAAAGGAAACATCGACGTGCCAGTTCTGGAAACTTTCTGAAGTCTGATTGGACGACTAAGATTTACATCTTGGTCACATCGGGCTACTTGCTTCAGTATTCTGGCGAGGGCTCCTTCGACCGGCTTCCTGAGAAGATTCTTCCCCTGGGCAAGGACTCGGTCGCCTTCGCCAGCGACGTTATTCCCGGAAAGCACTGGGTGGTCCAAGTATCGGCTTCGATGGACTCGGACGGTACCGCGACCACCGATCCTCGGGCCTCGATCCTGTCCCGACTGCCATTCCGCGGCCCCGAGAGGAGACAGGCTTCACACTTTCTCATGGTATTCGAATCCGCCGAAGAGATGGATCAGTGGATTGCTATTCTTCGTCGCGAGATAGAGCACCTGGGAGGCAAGAAGAACTTGTCCGAGACTGGAAAACCGAAGGCCGACGACGAAAGACTCGAACTCCGGACGCAGGCCAGTCAACGAACACTGGTACTCAGGGACCCCGAACGTTTCGCACGACCGACAGTATTGGATGGGGACCGGTGGGGGATTGAAGAGCACCCTAATGGACAGGACGCACAATCCACCATGTTGACCGACTCGGATACAGCAACGGATCATCAGTCATTTGACGAAGAAATGTCGACGACCAACAGCACGACTTCCCATGATGGGAGACAGCTCGAGAACTTAAGGGATGGCTCTAACCGGCTGTCCTTCATCTCCTCGAGCCAGCGAACTTTTCTAACCTCGGAGGGCACATCGCCCGCGTGCTCGCCGAGTCGAACCAGCTTTTCCAGCCAGATCGAGGATGGCTCTTTTTCGAACGATGGTTTATTGACAGAAGCCAAGCCGAGACCAAATGCACAGGCGATTTTACAAAGAAGAATGTCGATGCAGGCTGGCAACCCCTTTACAGAAATTCAGGTGGCACCGCAGGCACAATCCTCGCGATCCAGCAGAACATTTCATCTGGATGCTACTCATCAAAACGTCACAAATACGTATTGCACACGGAACTTCAGCATGCCGCACTCAGCAAACAAGCGTTTCTCTGTTATCTCCAGCCCTGGCTCATCTCCGGAGCCCGCGCTGGAACTATCACCACATGCGACGGGACTTTCTGCGCCGCCAAGACCCTCTTCGAAAAGGGGACCCCCACCCACACTGGGATTTTCCAGGCCGCTATCCATGGTTCCCGATCATCCTTCCCCAATTTCGCCACCAGGGGTTCTGAGGAAGAAAAATGGCGACAACAGACAGTGGGGGGTAGGTGCAGATGGCCCCGAACCACGCTCTATATTCCAGATCTGGGCTCAAGAGGCCTCGACGAAGCCGCCCTTGCCCCCGCAAGTGGTGACGGATATGGATGAACCTGCGAGACGCGCCAGTGTACACGCTCTCATGCCCAGCAGGATGCCTCGCAACTCACCAAACTCTCAAAGTCGACAACAGACCCATATTAATAATACCCTAAAAATGGCAACTCCCGAACATGGTTTTGCCAGACGAAGGTCTTTTGCATCACCGGGCGTCTCTGCAAGGTCCGGGACAGACCCACAAGGTCATTCAGGACGTGCCGTTTCGCCCGCTACCGCTTTGCATGGCTCGCCAACACCGCAGTGTCGCAGCCCACCCCGGTCAAACGTACGTTCCCGGAGGGTGAGCATGTTGGATCATGGTTCCGATGCAGATGCGGTGAAAGTGAGTTTTGGGCGAGTATGCTACAATGATGATCGCCAGGAACTATCGGCGCAGCCGCCACCGCCGCCACCCATGACGGAAGGGCCACCAACGCGTCCACTCCCGCAGCCGCCCACATCACAGTCGAAGCAGACGCGACAGCGTCTGATGCGGAATCCGACTTCGGCACAGAATTTGCGGGCCGACTTTGAAACAATGGCACTCTCAAGGCGCCAAAGCATAAAACATCTGGCAGACGGCCCCCCGCCAGCTCCGCCTCCCACCTGTGCACTGCCACCCATACCATCGGCGCAGGGGGTCAAGGGGCGTGGGAGAAGAGCACAGACGGTTGCAATCTGAGCCTTGACGATTTACTGATGATCTAAATGACTTGTTTATCTTCTCATACCCTTTCTCTTTTGTTTGTTTCCTTTCTCATCTCGACACTACCTTATATCCATGATCATTTACAATACTATACCCAATCAGTTTTCATTTGTATACTACCTATGGGAGGATCCTGTATTTTTAAGGCTGACCAGCAAGAGATGAAGGTTACGGGGATGTAGCTAACTACATACGTGGCACATAGATATAACTAATAGCCTAGGAATATCGGCGATGAGCAAGGGAAGGGCGGGGTCTTACTGGGATACTACTAATAAGTGCGTAATATGCTTGGCCCTTTGGGTCACAGATATAGGGATCGCATCCGCACAAAAAAAAAACAGAAATACATAAAAATTTCTTCAGACTTCTTCAGTGACGGCATTGTGATGGTTAGACCTGTGAATGTACCACGTGTGGGAAGCATGCTGTGATGGGGGAAAAGAAAGAAGGAAGGCTACGTCCTACCAAAACAATCACCTCATATCACTATGTTATCTGCTTGTTTTCGTGGCAAGGTAGAATAGACTGAATATGGTAGTAAAGTTACAGATACGCGTGTGATACTGAAGATTCTTTGCAAATATAACGACCGATGAAAAGGCATTTGGTTCTATGGGAATTTCTAACGCTCAAGAATAAATTATATAAGTATACATATAAGTCAAGGTATCACATTTCCGACGGCCTACTCAACAAGCCCCAAGCCTACTTTAGCCGATCTCTTGTGGTTATACAGCAATTTATGACATTTGACACATTCATATACAGGCCCCGGTCTGTAGTCTTCTTCGGTCCAGACGCGTTGCGGCTTGGAGCTGCTGCGTGTTTCGGGATGGCCTGCTGGCTCCACAGCTACGGGATAGGCAACGTCAACATCGCTGCCGACAGGGGGAGCGGGGGCGGCGCGGACCTGGAGCTGCTTTCCAGATGTCCTTTTCTCAAGAGTGCCTGCGTAGGTACATGTGGGAAGGGCATAAGAACCGAAGGCGAGCAGGCCCAGGACGGCCTGGACGATGAAGAAAAAGCGCATCGTGATTAGGGGAAAACACTCTTTGTGGTATATGTATAGTCAAGGCAAGGAGAGATTCAAAGCAAATAAAAATCAAGCAACTTGTGTAGAAAGAAACCTGAATTTGTTTGAATTTGTCTGCAACGATATATATTTGATACTGCGTTTGGTCTTTGTACCTTTTTTAAAATCGAGTTGCGGTGCGCCGGGTTAGGCTTCCTAGGAACGAAAAGATATGCCTGGTTTGCATGACATTGTCGCAAAGCCTCTGAGATTGCAATGAGTAGGAGAGTCACCTTTTGTTAATTTTCTATAAATGCTCACTCGGTGTCGCCGACAATTGACACCATGGGATTATTGAAATCAAAAAGCTTATGTTGGCAGTTGAGTTTGTAGTTATTTTAGCTGCAAACGCATAAACAAATTGATTGACTGAATGACTGATGAGTGAGTCTTGACTGTTTGTTAGTCCGGAAACGTTGCGAGCGCTAAACAGCAACAGGTAAGCTTGAAGGCCCGCCACAGTTTATTGCAGCTTGCACAGCCAAAGTGGTTTGTTTAGTCAACGCCACACTAAGCAGCCGAGTAAAAATAATTGCTGGTGGGACCGCAAAAATCAACCCCACCACTCCCGCGATCACACCAAGCAGACGACGGCATCTAGCTTTTGCGCAATCGCATTTGCTCCCACCCATAACCGACGGAACCCAGATCAATAGCAAGTCCCGACATTCTATTGTCACAGAGTCGAGATATCATTTTTCTCGCCGTCGAAAGAGAAAAAAAAAACCAGAGACAATCTCAAAATGGCTTCAGTTGCGAAGCCCGTCCAGTACGTGCCGGTTACCCTTGCTACATATCACATTCTTCTCAGTACTGGGATCACTCGTCAAAAATAAAATAAAAAATAAAAAAAAGCTCGACGAGAGAAATACACAACAAAAATAGCTCGTCAGCCAAAAGACTCGAGATGACAACCTGCAAAATGATTCCTGACAAAAGGCTAACCAAAACAAACCACACCCCTCCCCCAACAGGGCATGGGCCGACGACGATGACATCGACGACGGCACCACCGAGAGGCTGCCCGACCCCCAGACCATCGTCAACAAGGACGGCACCAAGACCATCATCAGCTGGCGCTTCAACGACCAGGGCCAAAAGGTCAAGACGACGCGGCGGGTGCGCCTGACCACGCACCGCGAGGTGGTAAACCCGCGCGTGGCCGAGCGCAAGAAGTGGGAGAAGTTTGGCCTGTCCGCCAAGGACGGCCCGGGCCCGGCCTCGGACACGACCTCGGTCGGCGAAAACATCATCTTCCGCCCCTCGGCCAACTGGCGTAAGGACCAAAAGGACGAGAGCAAGGACGCCAACGCCAACGCCATGAAGGACAAGCTCAAGGACAAGAAGGTCAAGTGCAGAATCTGCAACGGAGAGCATTTCACCGCCCGCTGTCCCTACAAGGACACCATGGCCCCCATCGGCGAGGCCGCGCCCGCCGGCGGTGTCGGCGGCGGTGGCGATGACGAGGGTGGCATCCTGTCTGCGCCCGGTGCGGCCGGCGGCGCCGGTGCCAAGAAGGGCTCGTACGTGCCCCCGGCCCTGCGTGGAGACCGCAAGGAGGGCGAGAAGATGGGAGGCGGCGCCGGCGGCAAGTACGGCGAGCGCGACGACCTCGCCACGCTGCGTGTCACCAACGTGAGTAACCCCTTCCGGCTTTGCCGTGTCGGTTTCAGACAGGGCACATACGCATTTATTAGATTCGTTCCTCGAAATCGTACTGACGCATATTCTCTTCGCAACAGGTCTCGGAGATGGCAGAGGAGCAAGAGCTACGGGACATGTTCGAGCGATTCGGTCGCGTCACCAGGGTGTTCTTGGCTAAGGACCGGGATACGGGTCTGGCCAAGGGTTTCGCCTTTATCAGTTTTGCAGACAGAGAAGACGCCGTCAAGGCGTGCAACAAGATGGACGGCTGGGGTTTCAAGCATCTCATTCTCAGAGTCGAGTTCGCCAAGAAGGCGACCTGAGAGTCGGGTGTTTGACTTTGCGTTTCGTTTATGGAATGAGGTTCTTTTGTTATCGTGGCTTTCCATTATGTTACGGCATGACCTCTTTTAGTATCCGACTGTTATGAGGCTTTGAAGTGAGGGGGGTTATAGGGGACAAAAAGAAAGAATGGATTCGTCTTTTTTTGAGTTTTATGAAACGGACCATTTTTCTCGGTACTTTATGATGGGAGGAAGCCCACAGGCTGGTATCTAGGGCGGCTGATCTGTAACACTAAACAAAAGCACGAAATGAAAGCAAATTGCTGTTCTATATCATGGGCTCCCACCTTGGTGGATAAGGCACTCAGTCTACAGGGCAAAATGCACATGGGCCATAGCTTGCTACTCTTGCCGGCAACTTCTGATCATTGACTGCGTTTGTGAAAAGGGTTAAACTTTTCTTCCTCGAAAACAACCCCTCTGGCACACTATAAGAACACCAGAAAACAGAGAGAAACAAAAAAGGATAAACGAAGTCAAAACAACGCCATGCTTCATGCTGCTTATCCAATGAACCAAGCAATACTGCTCTCCGCCAGCGAGTTGCAGCGAAAAAAAGAAGAAAAAAACTGGTGAACAAAACTGGAGAACAGAGAAGAGACAGAAAAAAGCAAAAAAGCCCAAACATCAAAATCACTCAGAAAAAAGAATAACCAGGCGAGTTTTCATCTTTATGACTTTTCCTTCTTGTCTTTCTTGATACCAAAGATGTTGCGCTTCTTCTTTTCCTTTTCTGGCTTGGCAGGGGCAGGGCTCGTTTTTGGACTCGGGCTTGGCCTGCCCGCCCCGGACGGGGGCCACTCGTCCTGCGAGTTTGACGGCTGACCGCCCATGCTCATCTGACCCATGGCTGCCGTGGGAGGCTGGGGTCCAGGCCTGCTGGGAATTCCACCCGCAGGAGGAGGCGGGCGAGGCGGCGGCGCTCCTCCCATTCCTCCCATGCGCGGCGGCAGGCCACCTCCGGGGCCGCCCTGCTGCGGTATGCCGGGAATCCCTCCCCGTGGGGGCGGCTGTCCTGGTCCGCCCATTCCCATCGGCGGTGGGGTAGGCCGCTCGCGCTCGAAGAGGTGTGCGGGTGCTTTCGGTCGTGGCCGCTCTTGGGGAAGATCGAGACGGCGTTTGTCCGCCGATAGATCCGTGACCTGGCGGATGAACAAGTTGGGGCTAATCATGTGACTTGTGGTCATAAAGACGTCCTTGGAGTACTTTGCCGATATTTCATAGCATGCACGCGTTTCTGAATGTGTCGCGCCACCTGCCGCAAAGACGAGGATGCGTTGTCGGTTTTCGGTCGTCCGTCGAGAGGCGCCAGCCCAACTGGGCTTCGCGGCCCGGAGCGAGCCCTGGCCGGCCACCATGTCCTCGTTCGGGTCCAACGGAGGCTTGACATACGGAAATATGGTCTGATCTAATGTCCCCTTGCAAATATGCTCCAGCATGTGCTTTACGGCAGGCTCGAAACGCGAGAGGGCGTATTCCTCGCTCTGGGTAAGGTTCTTGACATCGATGGGGAAGAGAGGAGCTGGAGGCGGCCGCGTATCCTTGAGCGCATGTGTAGTTCTGGCACCAAGCAGCTCGAGATTGGTAACCACCTCATTATCCTGCGGCGGCAACTGAGAGTGGTGAAGCAATCTAGAGACGTCTTCAGGGATCACACCGTCGCGGTAAATAAGGTAGGCCAAAATCAGCCGCAACCTATCGGGCTTGGGGATTGCCTCGTCGTCCAGCAGGCGCACCACCTGGTCCAAGATGTTCTTGGGTTTCTTAAAGTCCTCGTCGAGGCCTGTGGCGAGGGTTTGCTCGACCGACGCAATATCGGGCAGCTTGTGCTTTTGGAACACATTCATGCACTCCTGTGCCATGGTAAGATGCAGCGAGTAGGCCTCCTTCATCTCCTGAAACTGCGGCAGGCCCGCCAACATGTCTTTAATGGCATTGAGATTGGTTGCGTCGCCGTTGCCTTCATCTCGAAAATGCGGGTTCTTATCCAAAAACTTTTGAAAGTCCCCCATGAGCTTGTCTATCGTGTCCTTCATGTGACGATGCCGGTTGTCGATCCAAACCTTGTCCTTTTCGTGCAGCTCCATGTCCTTCTCTTCCGCTCTCGCGCTGCCTTCGTTGATGGTCATGTGATATGTGACCTTTTCCCCGTCTGAAATGTTGAGTAAGTCGTGCGCCATGGCTTGATAGGTAAACTCATGCACAAGGGGAGCCATCAGATCCATAGATCTGTCAGTAACAACAAGAACGCCCTGGGGCCGCGACGTCGTCGGCGGGAAATTGGGGTTCCATTGGGCATATTCCTCAAGCTCCTCCTGGACAAAGCGAGCCAGATGGGAACACAAAACGCTCGCCTCATGCGTCGGGTTCCGAGGGCGATAATACCTAACCTTGGGAAACTCGCCCAAGGTCACGCAAACACCAACGATCTGTCACGTCATCGCCGCTATCTGTCAGTATAAAGTTGGGGGGGGGGTTGTTGCGTGCACCAAGGCCAAGCATCCCAAAAATGCAAATCCGGTGAACTCTAACGTACCTTTTGCGCCAACTGCACCATGTGGTCCCTCACGAGGTGGTTGCAGGCAGGATGGTAAAGAATGGGAAAGCTCCAGGGGTCCCTAAAAGTAACTAGATGCGACTCGCGGGGGTAAAAGTCTATTGCGAGGGTCTCGAAGCCGGCCTTGAGGTCGCGGGCGGCAGGCGACGAGTCGATACGGCGGCGCAGCTGGGGGTCGAGGACGCCCGTCCACACCAGAAACGATTTTCTGTACCTCCGGCGGTCGAAGTCGGCCACGAGACAGTCGACGATGTGAGGTAGCGGGGAAAGTATGTATATGGCGTCCATGGTCGGGTTCATCTCGCGCCTCTCCTCTATCCGCTCGATATCTGCACGGCGGGGGTTGCGAGGTTGGTTCGTCCGTTAGTATCGTAGCCGCAGAACACGGGCAGAAGCCAGCGCAAAGGGAGGGCGTAGCGTATTATTGGGGCGGGAACGAACTGGCGATGTTCTTGTCGAGGATGTCATCTTCCTTGACGACATTGTCAATGATCTTCTTGGATTGCTCGTCTATCACAAGAACTTTCCACTGCAAGAGATGGGGTTAGCCAATGGGGGCGAGCAATGCAATGCGACAACCGAGTAGGAACTGGTGTCTCGTTGGGGGGAGGAACTTGAAAAACCTACGTCTCCTTGGGTGATGTTCTTTATGGTCTCGACGATAACTGTAGCTCCAATAGTGTGGTCAGCTGCTTGTTCCGCAAGGGCATCTCCAGTACGACCTGAGTGCGACTCTGGGCGCTCTCTCTTTTCTCGGGGGTGACCGACTGTCGCGTTGCTCCTGAATCACAGAAACCCCCATATTGGTGACCGACAGGACTTGGCCGCTCGGTGGAGCTTGGTTGGGCCTCGGTCTTTGAATAATGCAACTTGTGCTCTACCAACGAGAGAGAGAGAGAGGGGGGGGGATGGGTGTAATATTCTTTCTTGGTTTGGAAGTGTCCAGTTTGCTTCTGGGTGCTAGAGTTTTCGGTCGCGAAGTGTGGTTTGATGCAGTCGCCAGTTCTGAAATGGGTAGTTCCAAAAAGGTGCGGTTGGAGGTAGTCGCGCTTTGAACGTTGGGCACAATGTATGTACTGCACATCAATCAACTTGTCCTGCGAATGAATGTCAATCAACCTGGTGGTGGGGTTTTGTTTTGCGGCATGCCTGTCAATGCCAGCGGGGGGTGGGGCAAACGCAACCACCTTAAACTTAGCTCCGGAGGATCACGTCGGTAAGTAAAGAACCAAGAAGCAACCATGCATACCCGTTGCAAAGTAAGCAATATGCCTACAGTACTGTACCTCATACCTTGCTACCGACTGACTACCTACCTACCTAGGTACCTACCTTACTTTAATACGTACAAGTAGTACCTTGCAGAGTACCTACATGGGTTGCCGAGTTGAGCTTTGGTCTGCTTCGGAGGGCCAGTGATCCACGGTCGTTGTTTCATTCATGCACAGTCCATGTACACTGCTGCACTTGTTCACTGCACGATTACTATACCATGAATCACCATCGGACCAATTTTTTTTTTGTCTTCTCTTTTTTATTTTAATTTTCTCCTTCTTTTCTTATCCGAGTAATTCAAGGTAAACCTCAAACTCGAACTAAATTCAGGACAGCATGCTTACGTTTGCAAAGGGCGGGGAAAAAAGAAAAAGAAAGAAAAAAATCAATACACCAATCGCTATGCTGCAAATCTAACAAACCAACTTGAGCTCATCTGTCGTAGTCATCTGTTTAACAAAAAATAATCTGTGGAGGAGGGTCGAACAGTTACCACCCAAGTGCCCGCAAGAACAACGTGGACACTAGCCGTTATAAGATAGCACTCTCAAAGAGTCTCCAGAAACTTCTCGCCCAAGGGCGTCGTGGTTCCTCGGGACTTTGACATGCTGTAAGGAGCCTGTAGTGCAAAGTGGTATATCACCGGTCAGCATACGTGTAGCGGATGATACTTTTGTCCCGGTAATGTCACTGTCAACTTTTCCCAACTTACAAGGACCTGTTTGGCATTGCAAATGCGCCACGCCAGCTTCCTGACATTCCCATCCGCCGGAACAACTGCGGGTGCGAACTCGATACCAAACATGTGATGAATCGCATAAACCACCCTCTTGGCATACTTGCTATCGCGTTCGACCAGGCTTCCAAACGGCTCATCTACGGTGCTTGGGGCAACCTCGGGGTCGCGGTCGAGACAGTTGCGCACCAGTGGCAGAAGTTCCGACTCGACGGCTCGCTCGTAAACACCGCCGCCACTCGCCAAGACCTCCTCATCCAAGTCCTCATCGAACCGCCCAATCTTGATCTCAAAAGGTTCCGATACCGACATGACATTGTGGGAGCCGTCGTGGTGATATCTCAGTTCGAAAGTGCCTTGGGTCCACCACAGCCTGTCTCCCTCAAAGATCATCTCTCCCTGAACCATATCGGGCTGGCCAGGTAGCGGTTTGTCTGTAGTTACGATGCCGCCATCGGTTGCACGGTCATAAACCCCGGGGCAAGTGGGCACCCAGCGACCCTGAGAGGGCACCTCGGTAACCTCCCTGGACCTGTTGTCGATGACCATGTAGAGTCCGACCCAGTCATTCTTGCTGTGGTTTGCAGGTGCCGTCCACTTGACCCGGATAGGTGCACCATACTCCAGCACCAGTGTCTTGACGTCCTTGGGGAATCTGCCATGGATGCTCTCCTTGCCGGTGGAACGTTCACTGGCAGCCTTTTGTGCCACGGTACCCTCCAACGAAAGAGAATATTGTTTGGGGTCCAGGCCTGCGAGGGACGGGTTCAGCTGCGAGATGGTGAGGCGTGCGGGATAGGTGTTGAAAAGGGCCGTAGTGTCGCGTACAATCGTCGAGACTCCAGCGGCAAGTTTGGGCCTGGCCGACTCAACAAAGTCCTCTACAAAGGCCTTGGCCTCATCAAGGACCTTGTCCACGCTGTCAGACCACTCCTTGACTGGCGGGGGCAGGGACCTCTTGACAAATTTAGTCAGGCCAGCCTCCTCGCGAATGCTCTGGCCGTAGATCTTTTGCATGTGAGGCTTTTCGACGTATGAGATGAAGGCAAGCGTGAGTAGGTGGCTTATGAGGGCAAGGACAAAGATGGCTCTGCTCCAGGTGATGAGAGCAGCCCCATATAGACCTAGAGAGCCCATGACGCGCTCCGGGTTGTTGAGGAAGCGATAGATGGACCTGTAGGTCAGCTTGGTACGGTTGTTGAAGAAGAAGTCACCAAAGAACCAGCCGAACTCGCCCAGCTCGTCGTAGATGCTCACGGCAGTCCAGATCTGAAGAGAAACCAGGCCGGCTCCAGTGACGTGTTTGAGGATCGACCATTCCTGCGTCCAGTCGGCAGGTACCGTGTACATCTTCCAGCAAGCTGCGATGAACGAACCATGGCACATGACGGTACTGACGTGGTACAGGCCCTTCCACTGCCTCCATGCCTCGCCGGCACTCTCGCCGTATTTGACAAAGTGCCTTGTGAACCTCTTCTCCTTGGACTGGAAAGTCAAGATCCAGCCGAGGCCCAACGAGAACCATAGGCGGCAGAGAACGGCGTGGACTATGAAGGCTGCTTGCCAAAACTCTGTTTTCGGAGTTGCGAGGGAGAGCACGCCGAGGTAGATGCAGAGCAGAATTGTCGTGTAGTCTGGTACGCGGAACAGGTCAATGTTCTTGAAGCCAAGCATGTTGTGAACCGTCGCAGGAGAGTCTCTAGCGGCGGAGTCGGCATCTTTCGTTCCATCCAGCGGTTGCATCTGGCCAGCGCTACGGGGAGGAGGAGGGTTGTACGTCTTTTCAATGTGTGGGTTCTCGACCACGACGAGGAAGATGAGCTGAGCAAGATGGGCAAGAATTGAGATGAAAAGCACATCGTAGCTGGCAGCCATCATGGATATGCCATAGTAGCCGACGTAGCCGATGGAGTACATGGGATGAGGGGCTAGCTCGAAAACGCCGTCAAAAGTGAGCTCTTGGTCAATGAGGTAGAAGAAGTCACCCCAGTACCAGGCAAAATCCTTAACCACGCGGTGAGCATCGAGCTTGATCCACAAGTTGAGGCCAACAAGCACCCAGCCCATGACCCAGCGGGCGACGGTGGCCCACGGGGCCTCGCCGGCAGGAGTAGAGCCGGACACGGCGGCAAAGAGACAGTACGAGACGAAATCGCACATGAGGATCAGATCGACCACGCGACGGAAAAGGAGCCAAGTGTTGTACTCGATGGGGGCCTCCTCCAGCTTGTAATCCTCGGGGATCTTGGCCTCGAGCTCGCGTTTGAGAAGGCGATATAGCCATGGCCTGGGATTCTTGCCGGATGCAGGATCCTCGAAAATGCCCCATTTCTTGGCCTTGACGACCAGCAGCTTGTGCTGGGACTGGACGCGCAGGAGGATGCCGATACCGATGTTGTACGATGCACGCCAGAAGATGAAGATGGCGGCAAACACGGGGCGCTTGAGGTGAGAGGGCAGGGCGTAGGCGGCAAGTATGTGTATGCCCAGAATAGCCAGCACGATGACATCGCTCAAGTTCTTGGGCTGGCGAGGATCAAGAAGCTGCGAGACCATGTCGTGGGTGGTGGGTACCGTGAAGACGGTCCCGTCAGGAGTGCGGCCATAGCTCTTGTTGGCCTGCCTGAGCTTGGCTTGTTCCTGATCTTCCGATTGCTCATCTTGCGCGGGCGCATGGACGATCCCGTCTTGGGCTGATGGACTTTCCATGTCATCTTCAGCCTGGGCGCCGCGTCTTTGCCGAAGGTTGGTCGGGGCGACGGGCTCCTGGCCGCCTTTAGTAGCTGCGCTCATTGTGTCGGGTATGTAGGTACCTTTTTTTCCTCTCTCTTTGTATTTGCCTCAAATGGACCGACCCCGTTGACTGACACGCGCGACACCGAGGGTGGGTTCAGATGGTGTGTGTGTCTGTGTGGTTGACACCCAAATGCGGCTTCGACTATCTTTATTTAGTAATTTGTTGTTTTTTATCTCTCTCTTTTTCTTTCTTTCCTTTTTTCTGTCTTTTTCCGGGTTTCCCCCTTCTTCTTCCCTTTGCTGCCCTCGGAGGGCAATCCGGTTCCAACCCTTGGCTTGAGGAGATTTGTGGGGGCGGAAACAAAGATTAGAGGGGGAAATGACGACAATGTTGGCTGTTTTCTCTTTCGGCAGTTAGAATATCTACCGTTAGGTCTAGAGTAGCATCTTTGACATTGAGATGGCGTCGAGGTTCATTCAGGCCAAGTCCAAAGAGTAGTTGGTTGACAGAGTTGGCACTTTTCCTCGCTAAGAAAAAAAAGGATGGTGTGGCTAAAAATACCAAAAAAGACACAGGCAGCCCAAAATTAACTAACCCTGAGCAACACGTTGTCACATATTTCGACATTCCTCCATCAGTCACATGCTCGCACGCGAAAACAGGAAAGCGCTGAGCTCACCGTCGTAACGATCCTTGGCGCCGTCGTACCTTGTGCTGGGCCGGACCCTACCAGACATTTAACTGCGGGGAACGACCTGGAAGCGGGTGACAACCTAGACCAAGTTGAGAAGGAAGCAGGCATTGAGCTTGTTCGTCTGATTTCAATCTCTGTCCATGAGGTGAATTACCTACATACGACGTAAATTGGGCTTGAAATTATTGCTAACATGTAGGTACGAAGTATCCGTATGTATGTGTTTGTTATAATCTCATCTAACGAATAATGCATAAATTGGTCCAATGTATACAGTAAACATGCAATCTTTTTTTTTTCTTCGTTCCAACTTCTTTCTCAACTTCATATACCTACCAAGGTAGGTAGAGAGTACCGGATATCAATTACCAATAAGCTACAGTAGCTAATACTTGGTAAGCTCGGTTAGGTCCCTTGCTCCCTATCTTGAGGCCAGTTTTCAACGCTAAAATCGAACTTGGCTAGCCTCCTTTACAGCGCAGGTTTTTACTTTATTCACCTCGTGGATTAACTAGACCGATCACCGACCCCCCATCGGTGCATATAGCCGCCATCCCGGAAGTCGCTCGGCAGATCCTTTCGGGAGGGAACCGCCGATAAAATGTTGACTGTTTTTGTCACGTGACTTGATATAAGAATGATGATATGAATCACATCACTTGCTTGATTTGGGAGTTCTGAGTGGGTGGTTTGGTGGATCACTTGTAATTTCCGTTGTTTGATTTGTTCCTGCGACTCGCGAGCCTCACAGTGCTATGTTTAAAGTAGGTGACCATTGACGATGGAGTCCAAGATCTTTAATACCTTCTGGAATCGTTCTGCATACAGGGAAGGCGACCCACTTGCTCGGGTTTCCAATGTACGGTATGACTACAGTACAGTATTACATGACTTTGTACAATCCGGCGGGTACCTAGGTAACCTAAGTATTATTACTACTCACAGAAGCAATGCATTGCCTTACCTCACCAAAGGGGTATGTATAACTTACCGCTGATATACTACTATTCTAGACTAATAACTCTCTCGTCCAGTACCGACGTGTCCCACCTACCGCTTTGACGGCTTGACGACGAAGCAGGGTATCCCACCTAGCAAAAAACCCCCGCCGACTCGTCCGGGGATTTCCTTTTATTACTTTTTTATGCGTTCCACCCGCTCTTAGCCGGCCTGCCTATATATGTACCACGCCCAACAAACAAACAGCGTACCATCCGCTCGTCTCGGGCGTTGATGGGGAATCGCAGGAAAGGCCTGCCATGAGATCCGTCGCATGAATTTCATCGATCGAATGAGGAAACATACCCAGGGGGCTCCCATGTCGAGAGAAACAATGTTTCTATTGAATTCTGGTGGGGTTGGTTCTTTTTTTTTCTATTCCCCTTTGTTTATGTTATACCGCGTAAAGTGACCGGGCCCTGCTTGGAGGGCCTTTATGAGTGAATATTCGAGCGTCTGAGGAAAGAAAGTCAGGGGGTATTGGTTATTTGTACCAGCGTTGCCTTCTCAGAGTGACACTACGATTTACACCTTCTTCTCTCTCCTCTTGATTCGTTTTATTCCTAGTAATCATTCCTTTTCTTTCACCCCAACAGTCACTCCTTTTGTTACCCTTGTTTCTCGCCTCTTCGGGGGCAAGATATAATAGTACATCATCAAGCCAAAAGCTCCTTGTTGACTGACACTGTAAAAATCGTGCCACTCCAAACCATCAAAAAGTGAGCCAATACATCTGCGAATGGGTATCTTCTCAAACGACGGCATGGCCAAATCAAACAAAAAGGCGGAAGATGCCGCCGCCGGAGCAGACGTGGATAAGCCCCTGCCCGAGCCCAAGCGGCCGGGGACCAGCGGTACCGAGATGATGCTCACGACGACGCGGCGGCAGGCGTCTGCAAAACTCAAGGCTGCCTCGCAGGCCGAGCGCGCCTACAAGGCCAAGAAGCGCTCCGCCGCCGCCCGCGCCAACCTCGACGAGGCCAAGGGCCACTTTGGCGAGACCTTCAAGCACATCGTCACCGGCTCCAAGCTCATGGCCTCGGTCGTCCGCTCCGTGCCCTACATCTTCAGCAACAAGGCGGAGAAGCGCCGCGCAAAGGCCGCCGAGTCAAAGCGCGCCGCCGCCCTCGAGAAGCGCAAGAAGCTCGAGGAGAAGCTGGCAAAGGAGAAGGAGGTGGCCGATGCCATGACCGACGAGAATGCCGGCGAGGGTCCTAGCAACTCCTCATAGAGGTCCTCAGAGGAAGCACCTCGAGCCATTCCCGACCCTTTTACTTGTATCAACCTTGACCTTTGGTCTCAACACATTCGCTTGTTCTCTTACCATCTCGGATCAAACAAGTGCGGTTGCCGCCAGATCTCACACTCGCTGTCATTTCTCATCTTTCACTCAAACTATGCAACTCTATGCATAAACACACTCTCGCTCATTTCCTTGTTTTTTTTCACTTTCTCTATTTTTAACTGTTCATACCACAACTCTCCCTGTCATTTATTCCGTCGTTTTCCTAACCTCAACCCTAAATTATACACATCTCATCTGATATCAAATCACACCGCTATTCTTAATCACACCAAACACCTGTTTTCTTTTCTGTCTTGTTACTTATTTTCTTCGCCCTACTTGTATTTCGCTTACGAATTACGACCGCTATGTTAGGATGGGTTTATTCATTGTGGCGGAGTTTGTTTCATTTACATTTGCGCCCCTAAAGTATCAACATACCCGAGGAAAAAAAACACTAAAGGAAGGGGGGCTTTACCCGCAAATCATGAGCCTTTTTGGCTTTGACTTTGTACAAGGCCATTCTTCTTGTACTCTCTCCCCATACAGAGAAAACACACCCTAACGAATCCGGCTGTCGTGGTTAATCAGCGGAGAAAAACCACATACTGTTTCCTTTTTTCTTCTTATTTTCCTTTTCTTTCAATTTTTTTTGTTTTCATCTTGTCCATATGGTCCTCCATTCCGCTTCAAGCGTCTTGAACAAAAGTTAATACAAATGCCCCAGGGCGTATCCATCACATCGAGGAAAATATGCCGTCCAGCTGATCTCAGGAGGCTCTATTTGCTCTGCCGACGTTCTACAGAGAATGATCTCTAACTCTAGTACTATAAAAAGATCACAAAAAAGATACCCGGCTTCTGATTCGATATCAACCGCTTTGAGCGCATAGTTCAGATTGCATTAGATTCATGCGACGCAACCAAAGAGCATGCCTGTCGAGTATCGTGTTTTTCAACGGCTTGCAATTGAATTCCAATTCCCAAAGCTGATTGCTTTTGTTGCTGGAAAGGTCCATGACATTGATTTGGCTCGTAGCTAGAACAATGAAACGCAACATACTGAGTTGCTGCTTCATCAAGCAATGGCATCCCCACCTCAAAAATTATGCGTTGGCTGCTAAAATTGTCCAACGGACTCGATCAAACATGGTGAGGCTAACAAGATATATTCATCTCCAGACCAACAAAACATTTGTCCATACACTCCACACCATCAAGCACCCTTGTTTTAAGCTGCGACTGTTACTAAGTCTTTCGGACAATTATTGGCGACGAAACTGCCCACCAGCGCCGGGAGGTGGCAAGCCACGCCCGTCAAAATGGGCTCCTAAAGGCATTCCATCAGGACCACCCTGAAACGCAGCAAGCCCTGGGGGTCCGGGAGGCGGGAAGCCTGGGTGACCCGGTGGTGGGGGACCCCCGAACAAGCCTGGCGGGGGTTGCATCCGATGTGGTCCTACCATGGCCTCCGGAGGTGGGAAGGCGCCGGGTGGGAAGTTTGGCGGGAACATGCCCGGAATGTGACGGTTGGGGCTTGCTGGCCCGATTGGACCGCCTACTGGAACGCCGGGAACACCAAGACCCGGCAGGCCGCCCGGAAGGCCGGGGGGTGGAATCATTGGGCCTCGTTGCTGCCCGAATGGAGGACCCTGAGCACCTCCCGGCATGAAGCCAGGGTGCATTTGATGATCAAGACCAGGCGGCGGGCGCTGAAGGATCTGAGTCGGTTGAGGTTGTCCTTGAGCTGGCCGGCCCTGTCCCTGGGGCTGAGGTGGTCGCCCGTCGACTTCGGGACGGTGAAACTGATCCTCGAACAAGCCAGGTGGGCCTTGGGGCCTCATAGGCCTCTGCGAAGCACTCGCCTGGCGCTCTCGCTGGAACTCTAATTCTCTCTCTGCCATCATTGGCAGGTTCACAGCCTGTTTCTGAGGCTGGGGCATCTTCATAAGGAGCTCTTCTGTCCTCCGGGGTTCCGGCTCGTTGCGGTGACGCTGCATAAGCTGCATCAAAAATTCGTGTTGTGGGTTAACCTGTGGTGCCATGTTGTCTCCATGGCCGCTCCCCTGGCTAGGGGCTTGATGACGCTGTTCCACCAGATCCTGAAGCATCTGTTCAGGGCGTGTAGTCGCTGGCTGCGACGGTGGCATACCGCGGCCGCCGATCATCTCCTGGAAGTGCGGAGGCTGTGGGCCACGTCGCTCTCCTCCGTACTGCTGAAAATGCTCCGGCGAAAGGGCCGCGTTCTTCTGGCGGGCATCTTGCATCGCGTGCTGGAGCGGAAGATGATGATGTTGTTGTTGCTGTTGCTGGTAAAGAGGGGATTGCTGCTGCTGCTGTTGCGGGCGTGAAGGCTGGCCCGGTCCATGCTGGGCAGGCTGTTGATGCTGTTGCTGATGGTGGTTAGGAAGCATCGGATTTTGTTGCTGTTGCGATTTGTGTGCCGCCGGTGGCTGCTGCTGCTGCTGTTGACCCATTGGAGGTTGTTCCAGACCCGGAACGGGAGGGGGCGCATGTGGTGACGCAGTGGGACTCGGGCTGGAAATGGTTTGAAGTTGGAGCTTCTGCAACAAAGCTGCAAATGCCTGCTTCTCTGATTGATCCTGTTGCGGCGCATGCGAATTCGAGCCGGCCTCGAAAGCGCCTCCGAAGAAGGCTGCAAGCGCGCCGCCATTGGCACCTGGGGGCAGATGACCGGAAGGCATTGGGGCGGCCGAACCAGATTCAGGGTGAGGTGGCATCGGTGGCTCGGGATGGGCCTGAGGTGCCGCGAAAAATGAAGTGAATCTCGAGGACTTGGCAGCCTGCCCCCCTGGAAGGCTGTCCCTCTTGGAGGAATCATCTTGCTTCTCGGTTGCAGCGTCCACCGGGGAAGTGAACTTGGAGAAAAACTTGTCCTCGCTGTTTGCTGACTTGACTGCCGGCTCAGACTTGGGCATGCTTACGTTGTTACCCGTGGTGTTATCAGCCTGCGAAGGCTGTGTCTCTGGCTTCTTGGGGCCGCTCTGACCAGCCTTCATGCTCTCCATAAACTTTTTAAAATCTTCCTCCGTGTGACCTCCGGCCTTTTCGCCCGCTGGCTCATCAAGCCATTCAGGGTCACGCTCATTGCGATGATCAAACCGGCGGTCATTGTGACGGTCGACCCGGTCACGATGATCATGCTGATCACGATCCCGCCAGCTCTTGGCGCGGTCGATACGCTCCCGTTGGGAGGGCCTCTCGCGTTCCTGCCGATCCGCTCTGTCTCCCCGATCACGGTCATCGTGGTTGTTATCTCGGAACCAAGGTTCCGACCTTCCTCGCGTTAGGTTCCAGCGTGGGTCGGCGTCGTCGCCATCCCTGTCCCGTCCGTGATTGTCAAAGGGCCGACGTTGGCGGTCTCTCGTCGAATCAAACTCGTCCTTATCCCGGAGCTTACGCTCGTCCCGGGACTGGTCCGTTCTGAAGGCGCCCCCTCGTCCATGTTGGAAGCGCTCGGCGCCTTCATGACCGAAGCTCTTCCGAGGCTTCACCGTGCTCCAGCCATCACTGTCTTGGTCGCCATCATCGCGCCTACGCAGGTTGCCTCTGCCGTCTCGGAAGCGATCGGATCCGCGATCGTGGGATTGGTCGGGCTCGCCGTTCCGATTACGGAAATTGAACCGGTCTCCTCGAGGCTCCTGGTCTCGCGGCGGCTTGTCATTGTCGCCCAGTTTGAAGTTGTTGCGGGCAGACGCGGATGCGAAGCTCGTCCTAGGCGGGCCGAGGATGATGTCGTCGGGGTCTGTATGTGATTAGTATTATGTGCACACCACGCAAGGAGGGGAACGGTATGCGCGACTTGTGTTTGACGAGGACCAATATGGGTGACATACTGGCACTGTTGCGAGAAGCATGCCGGTTGGCTTCCGGTCTCCTGTTAGTATAATCAGCCAGCGGCGCATCTTGAGGTTTGGTTCTGTTGTCTGTAGTAGTCCTGGTCGAACTGCGAATGTTATCTGGAGGAGGGCTGCGTTGCGTCAGTCGATCCAGCTCTGGCCCTCGCGAAATGACGCATGACAAGAGACAGCCAGATAGCTGCGAGGCAAGTCATGCTCTGCAGTCGGAAAGTAACTCACCCCATCCATTCTTCTGGAGGTGGAAGATTCGACGGTCTGACGCACAAGGGCGACAAACGAAGATGCAAAAGCACCTCCTCGGTGTAACGCGTTGCCATGCTCCAGTGCCGACAGTTCTACCTGGTGTTCGCTGCTCCCGTTTTGTGGGGTACTGTGCTTGGTCGACGAGGTAGATAAAATTGAGGTAGACGGAAGAGGAGCTCGATCTCAAGGTGGGTTGCTCAGGCGTACACGAGTAAACAGCGCCAGCTCACCACTTCACTTGGATGAGGAATGGGTTGTAATAGTTTGTTTATCTGTCGCGAGAGGCAGAATGTCGATCGGGCTTCGTCGCCGCGCCGGTCACAATCTGGGCCAATTGATGGGCGCAGCAGGCCAGTATCGATTCTGCTGCAATTACGCAGGTCGAGGGTAGCGGGCGTGCAGGTAGGGCAGGCAGGCGGGCAATGGGGAAAACAGTGGTAAATCGAGGGTTTGGGGAGATTGTTGGGCTAAAGCAAAATACGAGCGAGTACAAGCAGCCAGGAAAGATGGAATTTCGAGCTTGTCCAACGTCGTTGTTTTTGGATTTGAACGGATTGAGATTTTGCGTTGTGTTTGTTCAGGTTGCGATCAAGAAGTAAGGCAGGCAGGCGGTCGCACCAAAGTTGGGTTTCTCCTCCCTGGTCGATTGCTTGCTCCATCCAGATTGGGCGTCGGCCGGATGCTTGGCATCCAGGTGGCAACCTGGCAGGTGGTGGGAAAAAAAGCCCGACCCAGCCAGGCACAGCACACCGACAACACCAACAGTGTCATTCTTCAGTGTATCCATCGAGCCTGCAGTGGAGAATAAGTAAGGTAGGCAGTGGAGGCTACTACTGTACCTGTACCTGAAAAATGTACCACCTAGCGCGAAGCCCGGTTTGTTCTGTCTTTACGAATTTTCATCTATTACTTCTACTGTCGCTTTCTTCTCTTCATTATGCTCTCTTGACTGATCGCCTTGCTTTTTTCTCTCTCATTTCCGTCCAATCTTTCATTTTTGTTTCTCTCTCTGCTACTTTCGTCGAGGTTATTGATTTCCCCACCGAGATATTCAGCCCAATGGCCCATGTTGACATCACTTGGCTAGTCTTAGTTTGCCCAAGCAAACGTAGGTACTCCGACAATCCTCAGCACCAGACCCAGTTCTAGGTTCTAGTTCTGGTCTTAGATCTTTGCTGAATACTATTCTTTTCAACTTACTTTTTCTCTTTTTCTTTTATGTTTCTCTCGAGATTGTTGTCACTATTTTTATCGTCATGAGTTTGCATTGTGACAGCGCAATGATTTAGATCTCAAAAGTCACGGCCAAAAAACAAATTGCGTGGACCACGCATATTCATCCCTGGACTATTGGAATATTACCTAGCTCCCTTTAATCACTCAAGGCCAATCCAATGCCCTGCCTGCTCCACTCATCGATACGACTCCGGTCGCATGTCTCCCACAGCCTTCTTTGCAGCGCCTTCAGCATATCGGACTCTGCTTTGGATGGTCGCTGCGACTGCTGTGCTTCCAGCCAAGAGATGATCCCAAACCTTGTGATCAGTGTGGTGCTTCCCCCTTCTAAGCTTGTCGTGCGGTATAAGATCTTCAACAAGACTGAGCGCAACGGTGTACGCATGTAACCATTGCTTGCTAGGGACAAGATGCGCTCGTATACCCTACGTTTGTGGAAGAGGGCAAGGTCGGCGGGGGTCCGAAGGCTTTCAAGTAGATAGCCCAGAAGCCATGCAACCGCCGCATAGTAAGAGTCATCTCGACTTGGGGCCTCTTGGAGCACATCGTAGAGGAGGGGAAACCTGTCAAGTGTCCACTGAGGCCCGCGCGTGAGGAAAACGTTGACTTTGTCATAAAGACAATGCAACGGATTTTTGAGCACGTCCAGTGCCCGACACGCAAATGCGACGATATGTCCCGGTACCGATCCCGTGTCAACGGTCTCCCTGCATGATTCGGCCAATTCGACCAGAAGCAGCCAGACCTGCTCTCTTTCCTCGTATGTTGATTGCTTGACCTTCTCTGCCATCTTCAAAATATTTGTGAGGGCTTCTTTCCTTATGCTAACATGCTCAGAAACCAACAGCCTAATAAGTGCCGTGGCGAATCCCTCCTCCACAATGTCATCCACACTCTGGGATGTCCATTTGGTCAGTGCTGAGTTGTCCGGCTCTGTAGGATCCAATCCGGCCACTAAGGACATCAACCCGTCATCCTCAGCGTCTCCACCTGTACCGGAACTCGACTCTCTGGTGTCGGCCGCGGTAGTGTGATGAGACGACAGATGAGTGCGCTTTTCTTGTTTCAGCGTCTTTTTGAAGGTTGAATCGTCAAGGAGAACGTCATCAAATTGTGCGCCGACGGTTTTCTGGAGAGTCTTCAGCAAGGGCTTATGCTCCTTGAGAATGCGTGCGAAGGTTGTGTAGACGCTGACGAAATCCTTGACTATGCCAATTGTTGCTGCTTCCAAAGCAACGGCAAATGGAAGCTGCTCGTGTATGGTGGCCGTCAACGGCCCAGTCCTTGTCTCTGGGGCCAGTTCCTGAACCGATTCCAAATATCGGATTGGTGAAGCAGAGCAGCGATGTAAGCAGTTGTCCAGGAAAGCCCAGAACCCATCGGCGGTCACCAAGTCGGCTCGATCGTTCAATGTTTTCAAGACCATTAACAGATGGCAAGGCCTCAACCCTTCTGATGCTGGTAGGAAAATATCGTGCTCATCTGCGACAAACGTCAAGGCATCCTCCAGCGGCCCAAGAGGAACATTCTTGGGCGCATTGACACAGACCCTCAATAATGCAGTGAAAGGAGAGATTGATAGTTGCTCGGCTTTGGCGAACCACCGCATGCCAGGCGAAGATTTGGCTATCACGACTAGGTTTTCGAGTTCCATCAGTGAGAGGATCTCGTTTTGGTCTGACTTCTTGTTGCTGTCAAGTCTTTTTATGGCGTTCACCAGTAGGGGTGAAACGTCAAACTTGGCTGCCAGGGCGATTTGGGGAACGATATGATAGTAAAGGCGCGAAAGGCGACTGGCTGCCTCGCGAGACAGGGAGTCTTCCTCAGGGATCCGCCGGAAGGTCGTGGTGACATAGCTTAAGCTGGGACATCTCTGCATGAATTCTTCCATAAGTCTGCGGGATGCTTCAGACCACACGGAACCGGACGCCAGTGAGGCTTCCTTCATCATCCTTAGCGCGACTTCGAGTTTTTGCAAAGCCACCACGAGGATTCGAGTGGCAAAGAACGAGATAAGCTTTATGTCGTGTGATAGACATTTGCAGAGCACCTTCTGATTAAGCGTTAATGGAAGAATGTTGTCGAGAATGATGGATATTGGAGGTGGCACTTGAGCGTATTCGTCCTTTTGTCCAAAAAATGGTGGTAGATCCAACTGCATCGTGCTGTAGATCAGCGCCGCATAGCCTATCCAAGTTGCAGACAGTTTTGGTTCAAACGAGAAATCTTTCTTGTTCATAAAATAATCTGCGATTAGCTCCGGGGCAGCCTGCAGAATGCTGACAAGAAGTTCGCTTTGCTTTATGCTGGTCCAGGGGCGAAGAGTCTTGACGAATTCCGAAAGAGTGCTGTTATGGACAGGAATTTCATTTGCGAACCTATCCATCCACACAATACGGTCCAGGCCGATATTGTGTTCAAAGGTCGAACCGCGCATATGACTGGCTGCGACGTTTATACCCTTGGGATACAGTCCAGAATCTGACCTGAGGACTCCAGAACCCGGTGTTGTGCATGCAGCCATCAAAAATTCGTGAACTGCATCATCGATTGGTCGCGACTGCGCTTGATCGGAGTGACTGTAGGAGTAGAGCAATGCAAAGCGCGGCAGCGTAGTGGAGTTGAGCAGCCGACCTTTGGTCTCAGCAGGGAGCTTCTTGTCAAGCAGTACATGGCTCTTCAACCCATCCAGGACCTCCAAGACCAGATAATGAGGATCATCTTTGATCGAACTGGTGAGAGCTGCAGCGAGATCTCGCTCGTACAGTAGCTCTCTCTTTGCTTCCCAGGGGAGGAATCTGAGTGTACTTATTAACAGGCGGATGGCGCACGTTCTAGTCGAAGATCGTTTGCGGTCTTCAACACCATCGCCGAGAAACTTGATGCGCATGTTTCTCGAAAACGAATGATACGTGAATTTCCTAGCGCGAAAGAATGCGCTGGCCAGGAGCCCACCGTCAAAGGATATGGCCTCGCGGATCAAGCGAAGGGTTGGGGAGATGATGAAGCTTTTGGACTTTTCGGCGGAGAGGTTCTTTGCAAGGAGTTCAAGTTGCTTCCTCTGTAACAGGGTTCGGCAAATCCCAAGCCCGTGAGACCTCATATCCAGGACTTGGCTGAGAATCTTGACGAGAAGCGCCAGGACTACGGCCACCGAGGACAAGACCTCGTCGTTTCCAGCCTGCGCTGCAAGAGCCCATGTGGCCATGATGTCTGGGACAAACACGGCATCCGCATCTTGAGCGTCTCTGGGGGCAGTCGCGTCCAGAAACTGTCTGAGGATTGCCCAGTGCTGGGAGTTTTCGGGCGTCTCGGGGAGGGTCAAGTGATCAAGCAGGAGCTTGAAAGACTGAAGGCCTACATGCCAATTTTCAAATCAGTAAGGTCGGCTTATAAGTCGCGGGTTCGTTATCAAGTCCAACCAGCGGTCCAATACACTAAATAGTTCTACGTACCATGCCTGGCCTTGCTGAGGTCCTGGTCGCAAAAGAGGAGTTGAACGAGCTGTCTGGCCGAGTGAACCTCCTCAGATGTGGGAACCTCGTGTACCACTTTCTGGCGCTTGCGAGACTCGTTGCCCAGCGAAGGCCCCTGAGACACTCGTTTCCCCATTGCGTCAAGTGTTCTAGCTGGGTATTCTCATATTTCGTTCTTTCCGGCGCAGGAAGAGAGAAAAAAAAAAGGTACGTACCGTCCAGCGTTTGCGACTTTGAGATGTTGGACCCGCCACCAAAACGAATAATTTAGGCGGTCGGAAGTTACTGCCGCTAGATTGTGGAGTCAGCCTGCCTATCGATTGGCGAGGAGAACCCGCTGGTTGGCGGTTTACCGCAAATGGCCCCCCGCCGCCCGCCCACCTTTTACGCAGCTCCGTCATCTTTTGGAGCGCGCGGTCACGTCGTCGCCTTAACTCATCCAAACTTGGATCAACTTCATCTTTATCACGACCTCGTAATCATCAACAATAATATTCTGCTCATAACAGAGTCGACCGCCTGAACACAAAAATAAACAAAAAAAACACAAAACAAGACGCCATGGGTTCCGTCGTACTCCCCCATCTCAACACGGCGTGGCACGTCGACCAAGCAATCCTGTCCGAGGACGAGCGCCTGGTCGTGATCCGGTTCGGGCGCGACGGCGACCCGGACTGCATGAAGATGGACGAGGTGCTGTTCAAGATCGCCGACAAGGTCAAGAACTTCGCCGTAGTCTACGTCTGCGACATTGATCAGGTGCCAGACTTCAACCAGATGTACGAACTATACGATCCTATGACAGTCATGTTCTTCTTCCGCAACAAGCACATAATGTGCGATTTCGGCACGGGTAACAACAACAAGCTTACCTTGGTGGTACGTACAAGAATTACTTCTCTTCTAGTCTCCCCCTTGTAATCAAGACTATTTTCGTTCAAGTTATGCTGACTATGATCATGTTGGTCGTCTACAGCTCGAGGAGAAGCAGGAACTCATCGACATCATTGAAACCATCTACCGTGGCGCAAAGAAGGGGCGTGGTCTAGTCGTCAGCCCAAAGGACTACTCCACAAGATACCGCTACTGATTGAAGCAAACGAGAATACCGATGTACTCTTGGGAGGGCATCGCCATATTTTCTCTAACACCCGACTCGTGGAGGATTGACGAACTTTGCCTTCCCCGCAAGCTGACATTGTTCGAGGCGGACGAAGCGCACAGAGACGACTTTTATCTCGTCAACATATACTGCATACTTGCACGATAATGTGCAATAAGATCTCTCAGCTATTAGCGTTTTGGGAACTGTCAAGGGTTGGTCTCGACGATTTTTACGATGAAATGGCTTTTACGCAGAGGAATCAAAGATTGCTGATACCATCACCTATCTTACAGACGCAGTGAAATCCCCGGGAGCTACACTGCAGCCAAGGAGTCCTGCCAAACTTGGTCCCCTTTTTGGATCCTGTGCTACCTTTTTTAAGGGTCGTTCACCGCTGTGGACATGATGCAGTGATTCACGTATTTGCGCTCTTTTCGCATGTGAATGATCCCCAGTTAGACTGTATTACTTGTTTGGATACATGGTGAAACGTGCCAAAACTCCGATTATGTCCAACGCGAAAAGGTTTAAAACCCCAGATAATGCTGCGCTCTCTAAAAACAAAACATAAGGGGGAGTAGATCATGAATTAGCGAGGGTATCTTTGAGAACAAATTTGAAAAGATCCGTGACGGCAAACGTCAAATCGTATGCATGCTGTCATTGACAGTATATGCTGTGAGGCCGTGAAGAAATATCATCTTCAGAGCATGTCCGCACTGCCAGGCGGCGATCCCTTGGGCAGGTATGAACTGGGAAGCTTGGGTACCTGGGGAGGACCTGGGCGGTCGAGACGGGAAATATCTAGATGCTGCCGCTCATCCTTTGACCTGCTACCAGTCAAGCGTCTGATGCGAGTCCGAGTGCTTTGAGTAAGGGGCTTGACCATGTTTTCGAGGAAGAAAGAGCCCTCCGGTGGTGCGCCTCCCGCGTTGGAGCGCTCGTCGTCTGAAAAGAGCTCATCATCAGATGCGATGGCTTCGCCCAGATGAGGCTGGTATGATGCTGGAGCCGACGGTGAGGTCACACTCCGGGAGTGCAGCCCTGGGCGTGTGGTCGATGTCAGTTCCTGGTCGAAACTGAACGCTCCAGGTGTCATTGTATTAGAGTAACCGTCTCTCGACAATTGTGTAGGCCTATCGACGAAGCCGTTCTGAAACGAGCTGGCAGTCGAAGCTTGGTGGAGGATGGGAAGGACCTGCTCGTCATATAGGTGGGCCTCCATGTCATAGTTGTTATCCGGGATAAACTCGGTTATGGTATTCGATGAGTGTGCCTCGCTGGGTGGGCTCATGGTGAGATCGTCAAAGAAGTCATCAAGGCTATCCAGCTTCGTGACCACGTCACCGCCGTTGCCGTCCCCACGAGCGTCGTCCGACAACATTGTCTCGGTCCTTTCATAGGATGTTGGGAAGTAGCCGTAGGGAAATTCGTCCGCGTGGAACTCGACCTCGGGGGTTGGCATGACATCGGTAACGATACCCTCAGCTCCCTGGCACATGTAAAAGGCAGCATGGACGTTCACCCGGGTGATGTCTGTTTTCTTAGCTGGCATGGGAATCGCCCAGCCAGATTCCTCAGGTATGCCAAACAGGCTCTGCACCCGCTCGTATTCCTTCCTGATGGCCTTGGATGTCGAACGTGTCATACTCATGCGCAAGTGCTGCTTGTCCATCGTTGAGCCCGACATGTTCATTATGTTGTCCAGCACGCCCAGGGCTTCCATGCAATACTCGGTCTGCAACAGCCTTAGGAGAGGAGAAAGCAGATCCGAGCCATGCCCTATAATGTCAGGCCGCTTCATGTCGATCTCCGATATGATGACCTTGAGGATTTGAAGCGTTTTGGACGTGACCCAAGGGGTGCGATTCGTCAGGAAACCCATAATCATGGTGATCATCTTGAAATCGAGCTGTGTCGAAAATGTTTCTTTGAAGGCCGCAAAAACACCATGCACGAGCTCGGTGTCGTTCCGATAATTGCCGGACAAGAAGCCATTCAGAACAAGAGCAACAGGTGAGTGGCCCTGTGCGATGGCAACGTCTAGAAGGGCCCCGATAGTCTTGGTGACAGGCTCACCCAGGGGCCGAGGCTGGTCCATCGTCTGCAAGAACCTCGGCAGGTTGGCGAGGATTGTGAAAAAAACACGGCTGTCGTCTCCTATCAAGGGGTCGCTCGGAAGCGGCACTAGCCTATTGAGAGTTGCCAGTGTGGCGTCAAGGCAAACTGCAGATCGTAGGCCTTTGTAGAGGAGTGGTTGTATTCCCTCATAATGACCATCCCATTTTGGGGGCCGTCCTTCCAGCAGAAGCCTGCGTACGGTAGGAGACGTCATGTCTACCTTGTCCAAGTACTCATTGAGCATCTTGACGGCGCCGAGGAACTCTTGTTCGTTGATCGATTCGAGGCAGGCACAGGTGGTCCAGAATATTTGAGGAAAGGTGAGGAGCTTGTCGACATCGAGACTCGAGATTATGGTCTGCAAAGTTGTAAGGATCTCCATGGAAAATGTTTGAATCTCGGGATCCTCGTCCGCAATAGTGTTGGACAGCCTCACGAGCATGTCGCCCAACATGTATTGGTCAACAGATGTCTGGATACACCGGAAGACTTGGAACGAGCGGCAGGCCAGATGCCTTACCGGGCAGGAAGTCGCCCAGATCAACGACAGCCTAGCCCACTGGTCTTTGATGCCTGGATAAGTAACCTCGAAGGTGTCGACGACCTCAGCCGCGAGGTACTCCATGCTTGGAGGGACGTTACTCCCATCGTCTTCGGCCTTGCCATTGCTATCCTCGTAGTTCCATATCACAAGCTTGTCATGTTGACGAATCAGATCAATGAGATCCTCGATGGACTTCTTTTTTGACTGGGGGGTCGTATCGTCTAGCTTGGATATGACGAGCTCGTGAATTAGATGAACGAGCATCTCGCGAGCTTGCTCATGAACCAAGGGCGTGTAGTGGTCCCAAAGAACGATCACTACCTGGAGGAGCACGGGCACATTATCCGGCACTACCTTGACAGGTGAAACCATTAGATCTACGAGTAATATCATCGAAAGTTGACCGGTCGAGAAACCAGCCTGCTTTGTACCAATAGGCAGAGCCTCGGACAAGTCGGCGCAGTATGGAAGCAGGCCGACGTCTGGCGGTGGAGGGGGTGTGTCTCGCTTCTCGTTCGGCACCATGTTCTTGGGCGTGATGAATGACAGTAGGAACTCGACAACTTTCTGTCCGGGGTTGCTGTTGGAGCTGGCGAGAAAGACAACAATCTGCTTGGCATATTCAACAAAGTTCTGCTCCCGACGCTCCAAGCAGAGCGCCATGATGAAGTCAAGAACCAGCCGTACATTGCCAGGATGAGGTCCAGTCGCGAGCGCTTGCCAGAGAGCTTGCACCTCGTTATGGAGAGCAGAGCTGGCCTTGATGGTGATTTCCAGTAGGTTGGCCAAGAGCATATATGACTGAGCGACCGGGCCACCGTTGGGGTCTACCTTGAGTTCTATTGACTGGATCCACGGTAGGATGACAGCAACCATGTTCCTTTGCGCTCCGGACTCGAGGTCTTTGAAATACAGCGAAAGTTGCGAGAAGAAGTAAAACGCTAGCTCCGTGTACTGCTTGGAGAGACGCTCCGAGATCTTATACTGGGCAAGCTTGTAGACTGCCTTGGTCTTATCAGAGATGCTGATATCAAAGTCTTGGATTTTGGAGGACCGCGATGGCTGCTGCCGCTCCTCCAGCGCCCTGAGGATGCGAGCTGATTTTATCCGTATATCGCTCTGGTCGTTCCCAAGAGTGAACAGGCATAGGGGCAGCAGCTTCCAGAAAGAAGCCGGATACTCGGGATACTCCAGGAGCACCTCGGTGGTGACGCTGAAGTAGCTTTCCAGCACCTTGGGGACATTTGCCAAATAGCAACGCATAATGCAATGTTCCAGCAGGTATGGGTACTCCTGGTTATGGACGAGGAGATTTTTCAGGGCTCGCCTGCCCGTGACCTTCATGCGGTCGTTGCCAGTAGTGAAAATCGACTCGATCCAGTTGAGCATCCGTCTGAGGTCGAACTGGAGGGACACCCCGCTTTCGGTAGTAACACTGATGGGGCCGCCGCAGAGGGCCGCCATCGCGCTAAGTGCTGCCGTCCTCAGGTTTCTCTTTTCTATCTCCATTGCGGCAGTCAGGGTACCGCGCTCCCCAGCAGACTGTTGCTCTATGACGGATTGACGCATCGTGTCCTCGCGATGTCGGATCTGGTTGTGGTTGGGTGAAAACCCACACCAATCTTCCATGAGTGCAAACGCAGATTTACGAGCCTCGAAGGTCATCCAACGAGATGGATCCTTGGTCCTTTTGATCCCTTCGAATATCTCCTCAACCAAGCCACAGTAGTGACGCCTCAACTTTTGAAACTCCCAGTCCATCTGAACCTCTCCATCCATCAAGAATAATTTCAAATCCTTGGAATACGCCACCAGGTTACTAAGTATCCAGTCATCCTGGATTACCGAAGGATCCTTGAGGAAGTGAGACGTAAGCTTATAGACATGAGTTATTTCGGTCCTAAGCAAATCCATCCTGCGGTTGCGACGAGGGCTGCTGTTGGTACGCTGGTGAATGCGAGCCCTGGCTTCGTCGTTGCACCGTGAGACGTGCCCCTGAAGCTCTTCCAGGAGTGTGCGGTAAATATTTATGTTGATTGACCCCATCGCCACGACGACAGCCTCCCTGACAGAGGCAGAGCTCACCGACAAAAGGGGGTTCAGGTATTTGAAGAGAGTGCGAGCCGTGACAATCTTGTCTGCCGATAAAGACTTGTTGTTGGAGCCCTTTCGCCCGTGCTGGGCTGCCTGGGGCGGGGGCGGCGGCTTCGGTTGTTGGGGGCTGCCAGGATCCGCCATTGTTGTGCAGGCAAAGACAAGATAGAGCTTCCACTGCTCGACCAGCAGCTCAGGCTGCGTCGTCGGTGTCCTACCCGTCAGACGGGCGCTTCCGGGGTCCGACCCGTAGTAGAGCCCTCTGGAAGGCTCGGAAATGATAGTTATAGCTTTGTACATCTGCAATATCCTGTTGCAAATCAAGTCTCGGCCGATCGTAATGGTGAAAGGGCATCGATCATAAGCTACCCTGATAAGATGTGGGAACACCTTGAACCAGAGAGTGGTGTCGTAGGAAACGTCGCTGGCACAAAGTGTAATTAGCCCTTGGCTGTTGTTGTCTTGCATCCCTCTTTGCAATCTGCTCCGCTCTGCCACTGACAGGTGGTCGTCGTTGAAAGTCATGACCTGCACGTAGTCCTTCTCTAGGACATCTATCAATCTCACGGCTTCCTTCTCATCATCGCTTTCTGCTTTCCCGAGGGCCATATCGAACTCCTTGATGAGACGAAGCACTGTTATAGCAAAATAACGGACTCTGCGAGATTGAGAACAGAGGAAGAAAAGCCCATGAGCCTCTGCTTGATCAACCTCAGCCCATATGCTGGACAAGTCTAATTTCATGCCCCTCTTATCGGAGGCATTTGTGTCTCCAACTACGCCCGTTGCTTCTTTCGTCTTGTGTCGAATCTCCCCGATCCATATATGCAACAGCTCGACGTATAGTCTCAAAGTATTCTCAATGTGTGCAGCCCCGAGCATACCGCCGTCGGACATGGTAGAGTATCTATCGTCGAAATTGAAGATAAAGCGAGAGAACCCCATCGTGACTTGTTGGGCATGTGACTGGCGAGCTATGGCCTTGAGGGATAGAGCCGATGACTCTGCAATGTTGGACTGTACGTGGGCGGTTCCAGTGCACAACAGGTTAATCAGTGAGTTGAAGGGGATGTCGGGAGACAGGCAGCGGGGTAAGGCCTGGACGGCCACGTGAAGCAGCTCATAGAAGGCTTGCTTCTGGTCCGTCGGGTTTTGGTGCTCCTCGCGGCGAAAGTTGAAGGTGTCGGCGATAGGCGTTTTGGGGGTAGGCGAGTTGAACTTTTCGTCAAGGGCGGCCTGGCCTCCAAAGGTGTTGTCACACATTATAGTAATCTTGCCCAAAATCTGGCAGAACCTGGTGTAGTACTCCTTCACAGACTCGCTTAGAGTAGACGTCAGCACGCGCCGCGCGAGTCCCTCGTCCTCCACTCCATCTAGGGAGCCTCCAGGAGCCGGTAGACTTGATGACCCATTAGCTGTCAGTGTTTGTGGGACGCGTTCAGGCACCGATGTAATAGGGTATTGTTGAGGGAACGGTGGCCTTCCCTGGTCTCCCTTCTCGAGATCCGCCATCACGGCCAGAAATGCTCGAATTCCAATAACAACCTTGTCTGGTTCCAAGCTATCCACCTTGAGCTCCCTGTTGGTTGCGAAAAGGTCTGCGTTTATTAGGGGAAATATTATCGTTTTGAAACAGAACTCGGGTAGTTTGAAGCCGATGATTCTGATGATTTGTATCAGGGGCTCAGACACAGTTGGGTCTGCAGAGTTGATTGTGCGTTTTGCAGTTGGGAGCACCAGCTTGAGAACCTCATCCAGCTTGCGTACGGTCGAAGCTGGGGATTCGTTGGTGCGGTAGAGATACGTCCAAACAAGTCTGGACACGACCTGCAGACAGAGTGGCTTGGTGAATCGATCTTTGAGCTTCGGCTGCAGCGGATATACCAACTGAAGCCATTGGCTAGAGAACGTCTCGGGCGACGAGACACAGAGCATGGTTGCCGTCAAGGGGAAAGAGCAGTACCAATGGCGTGGCTTAACAAACATTTGCGCGAGTCGGGGACCAGTATTGCTCAAGACGTCAGCCCATTGGGGTTTGATGAACTGGCTGTTTGTTGCCTTGCCGGCAATGGGAAGCAGCAGCATCTCCAAGACTTGGCAGAAGGATGACTTGATCTTTTGCCCATGCGACCTTGCAAACAACCTACCAAGTGAGCTCATAAACTCGCACGACCTCTCCCATGCGTCATCTGGCGTCAACGCAAGCCTCAGATGCTTCATTCCCCCGAGGACGAGCTCTATCCTTCCCTCTGTCTCCTCGCGCGAGGGTAGGGCGGATCCTCTCGATCCAAGTTCCTGCAGGGAACGTTCCAGATCCTGGATGAAGCGGTTTGTCACGCTTGTGAAGTTGATTTCGCTCATGACGCCGAGAAGTTGGGCGAAAATGTTCCAGTTGGCAAGCTTGAGAGGAGATTCTATAAGCTGCTCAGGATCGGCAACTTTGAGTTGACTGAAGATAATGTCTTCGAGCTTGTCTTCCATTTCAGGGGTGATCAGACTCAAACTGCTTTGGCTGATCACCTCGAGGAGGACACGGCAGAGCAGATATGTGGAGACGCTTGACCGTCTTTCTGTTTGCACAACATACTCCTGCTTCGCTGCGAGAGGCGATGGTGACATGGAGCCGTTCTGGTCTTGGGGATTAGGGCCTGACATCAGCTGCAGTGGCTCTGTATTTCTCCTCAAGAGGGGACCACTCGGCGGTACGGATTTCGACATTTGCAGCTGCTTGCGCGCTTCACTCGCCGCGTCGCTTTTGCTCTTCCTCCACAACATCATCGAGTCGATCAAAGGTTTCGGCTTCTGTCTGGCGATATGACCCAACGCAACGATCAGCCGATCGAAGGATTCGTCAGCTCCAGGTCCGCATATTTGTTCGACCTGGGGCTCGGGCTCGGACGGCGGCGTGATGCATTCGTTGAGTTTCTCTTCTGCGTGCGCAATGAACTGGGTAGGAAAGGTGCGTGAGAAGATGTTAGTCTTACGAACCCTTCTCCAGGTCTTGCGCTGTTATGAGGCCAAGTCATTTCATGCGAGCGGGTATTGGGCGCCTTACAGAAGTGAAGAGCACATGCATGGCATACCCTCCTACGGTCTTTTGCTCCTCCTTGTGGTGCCTTGACGAGTGCGACGGATTTTGTGCGTGATCCCTCCTCGTCTTGCCGCTGTGCATTCGTCTTGGCGTAGGCGCATGACCGGCAGTATCCGTAGCAGTCGACGATCGCTCGGTGCCGACGGGACTGTTCACTAGAGTGGACCCGGTCGACGCGGCAGTCGGGGGCCTCGAACCCAACGAGGAGTCGACATCGGACGTCGAAACGGCATATGCGTGCATGTCGGGCCGGTCTAAAGCTAAGGATGCTCCCGCAGCGGCAATAATCTGGGGGCTCAGTGGGCTGGAAACAGAGCTGGCGTGGCTTCCATTCCTAGAATGCTGTATACCGTGGACTATCGAGGTCTGTCGGTGGTGGCCGTATGTGGCAGCTTTCGGATCAATGGCCCGCTCGATTACGCCTCCAATGCCGGTAGCCGATCGCACGGCAGAAGCATGGGCTCGTGGGGAGACAACGGAGGAGGCCGCCGAGGAGGTGGACCCGGCGGATTGTTGCGTTTGTGGCGGTGAGAGTGGTAGCTGAACAGTGATCTTTTCAATGGACGACTCGCGCGAATGGGTGGCGAGGCGGCGGTTCGGGGGGAATTCAAAGGCAAGCGGCCTTAGTGTCTTGCCCAAGTCTTCATAGCTGTCGTACTCTTCGTTTTCCTCGTCAAGTCGCGTCACGGTTCGGGGCGTAAAATTGGGCGAGGGGCTGGGCGCATGGTCTGGCAGCGACTGGGACGGAGCTGTGTAATAAGCCAAGACAAAATTACCAGGTTAGTTATTTTAGGTGCCTGCTTTTTTAGCTGCTAGGTAAAGTAAGGTAGGTAAAGGCAGGTTAAGTCGAGGCAGGTAGATAGATGGTTTGTCGCGTCGTGGGCACGTCGCCTCGCAAGTATACGAGAAGGGTCTAGGTGGTTGGTGTGGCAGGTATCAATCAGATCGATGCGTAGTCGGCACGGGCTCCTTTCATCTGGTTTTCGATCCAGGTAAAGCCGGCCTACAAGTAACAGAACAAGCTGCTAATAGCACCTTGACACGGGACGGGATCCACGAGGCATGTTGGTTGGTGCCGCTAGACAGCAGCTTCAATAATGCTCCGTTCCCTTCGCACATCCCTCCGTCTTTCTTCCTGCTCACCCCCACCAGGGCTAGACACTGCTTGTGAAACACTTGCTTCCCGCCCACTGCGGCTACAGGCAGGCAGTCAAGTCTGACAGCTAGAGCTGGAGCTGGAGCTGAGAACTGGATCCAATCCAATGCAATGCAATCCTGCCTGGTTTGTTCCTTCCAATCCATACCAAGTAGGTAAGGTAGGTAACTAACCAGGTACCTTAAGTACCTAAGGTACCGACGTAAGGTACCACACAAGGTCGGGTTTGAAGAGTGGAGGGAAATAACATGAATGATTAAATCAAGAGAATTTTTGGGATAATCAACCTACCCATTTTCAAGAGGGGCTTGGAGCTCCCTCACATGGTCCGGTGTCTGATTGATGCTGTCAAAACTGCTGATGCAGCGCAGTCACGTCGCATGCAGTCTGCAGCGGTTTCGGTGTTTGATGAGGTGGTTGGCAAAGGAAAGAACCAGGAAGATAGATAGAGGAAAGTAAGTAATAGGTGGTAGGGTAGGGAGGGAAGGAGGGAGGGAGGGAGGTATGCAAAATATCACACAAATAATCCCTTGCTTGCTTTTGACAGCTAGCCTCGTAGCTAGCTGTTGGAAAGGGGCAAGCAAGCAGTCAGCCAAAAGCATCAATAGTTTCGGGCATTCTTTTTTCACGACAGGATGGCAGTTATTTGATTTTAGCCTAGACCTCTTTTTTTTCATGATGGCAAAGGCGCAATGCTATCTGCTCGGCAGTCTCCTCTTCTTTTGGGTTTTGGTACCTTGAACTGGCTTGGCTGGGTCCTTGTCGGCTCCGGACCTTCTCCTTTTGCAAGGGCCTTTGGAACAATCCAGCCTATCAGAATTCCATTTGCAGTGTGGTGGGAGCGGGGTGGGTAAAAGGGTCCTGGACAATCCATGGAATAGAATTAATCTCGATGTTCAGGGAGGCTGGACCACCTGGTCAGGAGCCCCGTTCATTCCCATGCCACAACGGTGGTGCATGACACTGACGAGATAATGTCATCAAAGCAGACAGTTTGAATACGTATGTACTGGGTAGAACGTCAGGGGTAATTAAACGATAGATGTATGTCCCTGGATCTTGGGCAATTAACATACCTATCTACCTTACCTTACTTATGAAGTTAGAGCAGACAAGCCGTGATCATCTATTCTAGTCAGTCAGAGCAACAGCCCCAAGCCCCAAGCATTTTCGTTCAGCCACACCTTGGTGGTGGTGGTGGGGGGGCGGCTACCTTGTCTACAGTACCTACAGTACTAAGGTACGCCCCTACCAAGTGCTAAGTTTTAGTACCTCAGGCAGAGAAGCTTTCAACCGATGGCTTTCGAGTCGGGGCATCAAGTCTTGGCTTCTGCGCTGGCTAAATAAACATCGCATCCCATCAATACCGGGTACTATATCTTGGTCAATCAACCAACATCTAGAACTAGGTACAGTATCAAGAGTATTGTAGGTAGCTGATATACAGTACAGTAGATTTTCATTTTGGTTGTGGGCAATATTGAGCCAATCAACGACTTTTCGTGAGTGCATACCTAGATCTAGTCCAATGTACGTACATACGACGCATGTACCACGTGATGGTTACCAAGGCAGGGTCCCAAGTATGAGGTAAGTTAAAAAGGTTGCTACCTTATGCAGATAAGCTGCCTGCTGACAGTCAGATCGAAAAACTCTTACTCCGGGCGTGCCGTACATATATTAAAGTATATGTGCCGAGTATGTACCATACACTCCGTACAACCTATGATTGGCCCGAGTCAGCTATCTATTGCTTTCTTTTCTTTTTTTTTGCTTTACTGCTTCACTATAGTAAATTCTTTGCTGCAGAACGCACTAAAAAATAGGTACGTTCGTTGGATGGCATTTTGTCCGTTCGCATTTCTGTGCGCCCAGTGCCCACGCACCAAATCTCCGGCACACACATCCCACGCACGCATGTGAAAGTTGCAAAGTTGCAATTCGACACTAGGTATCTAAGTTATCCCAATTAGCTTTAGATCTACTCCACAGTATGCTGATCAAATTCTATCTAGCTCCAACCACCAAGCCAGCTACGAACTTGGTAGGTTGGTTGAGTGGTGACTGCTTCAAGTCCAGTAGTGCATTGACTCTAGCCTACTTACCTACTCACCTGAGTCTTAATATGGAGTAGGAAAATCGTTAAGCCAGCTTCATTACTGGGTACGGCAATGTACGGGTATTGAAATCAGACCGAAGGCACGAACGGTGACACGGAGGAATTTCCGAAGCCCGTCGGACTAAGTGTAAATCCTATCCTCCACTGTCTTACGGAGTTTGAATCGATTTGGTTTTGCATGAGAAACCGTACATCGGGGTGAATTCGGAGCGGGAAGCCGGAAACAACCCCAGTCCGACCACAACTCCCGACATTTTTAAAGTCAGCCAGTGTCGTATTAGATAACTCTTGGTAGTTCTAGACTAACCACTGAACCATCTCACCTTTTTTTTCTTCCAAACTCTGCAGCATTAAATTTAGCCGCAAATTCATTCACTCCTCGCTGATTTGATCCACGATCCTGATCTACGCTCAGGCAGTCAACGTATGACCTTCCCCCATTCACCGTTCAGACGATTCATACATTAATAGTCTAACACTCGTGCATCGAACTCATAACCAACAGATCGGTACCTGAGTCGCGGCTTTAGGTCCCTCTTTTTTTTGGTCGTCCAGCACCGACTTTCTCATTGTATCGGCGATCTGTCCCGTCCCACCTTCCCCTCCAAATCAAGTCAAGCTCTCGTCCAAGTGTTCCACAACAACACCTATAGGACGACCCAGAGCACGCTTTCGTACTCGGGGTATAACAACCCACATTACAACCTCACACTCGTCGAATTTTCCTCATCATCTTCTTTGTTTGATTTTCCCACATCCGCACACCACCCGGCGCTGGCCCGCTTCGACCAGAGAGCTCGACAAGATGGCCGAACTCGACACTCTGGACATCATTGTCCTCGGGCTGATTCTTTGCGGCACCATTGCGTATTTCACCAAGGGCAAATACTGGGGCGTAGTCAAAGACCCCTACGCAGCTTCATTTGTCAACGCAAATGGACCCAAGGCAGGCAAGACGAGAAACATTGTGGAGAAGATGGAGGAGACGGGCAAGAACTGTGTGATCTTCTACGGCTCGCAGACAGGTACTGCTGAGGACTACGCCTCCAGGCTTGCGAAGGAGGGCAAGAGCCGCTTCGGACTTGAGACGATGGTTGCCGATCTTGAGGACTACGACTACGAAAACCTGGACACCGTCCCGAACGACAAGATTGTCATGTTCGTTCTCGCCACATACGGAGAGGGCGAGCCTACCGACAACGCCGTGGACTTTTACGAGTTCATCACCGGAGAAGATGTCTCGTTTTCCGAGGGCAGCACCCCGCCTCTCGACAACCTCAACTACGTCGCTTTCGGTCTCGGCAACAACACCTATGAGCACTACAACTCGATGGTACGCAACGTCAACAAGGCCCTGGAGAAGCTTGGTGCGCACCGCATCGGCGACGCAGGAGAGGGCGACGACGGCGCTGGCACAATGGAGGAGGACTTTCTGGCCTGGAAGGACCCCATGTGGGCCGCCCTCGCTGAAAAGATGGGTCTCGAAGAGCGCGAGGCCGTCTACGAGCCCGTCTTCAGCGTCACTGAGCGCGAGGGACTCACTGCCGAATCTCCCGAAGTCTACCTCGGCGAGCCCAACAAGATGCACTTAGAGGGCACCGCCAAGGGACCCTTCAACGCTCACAACCCATACATTGCCCCCATTGTCAAATCGTACGAGCTCTTCAGCGTCAAGGACCGGAATTGTCTGCACATCGACGTCGATGTCAGTGGCTCCAACCTTACGTACCAGACCGGTGACCACATCGCAATCTGGCCTACTAACCCAGGCGAGGAGGTTGACCGCTTCCTCGATGTGCTTGGGCTTTCGGACAAGCGTGACACCGTAGTCAGCGTCAGGCCTCTCGAGCCGACCGCAAAGGTTCCTTTCCCTGCACCTACCACGTACGATGCCATTGTCCGCTACCACATGGAGATATGTGCTCCGGTCTCGCGTCAGTTCATTGCCACCCTGGCCGCCTTTGCACCAGACGAGGAAAGCAAGGCGGAGATGACCAAGCTCGGTGGTGACAAGGACTACTTCTCCGCAAAGATCAGCAAGCACTACCTCAACATCGCACGAGTACTTCACAACGTCGGCAAGGGCAAGAAGTGGAGCAACATTCCCTTCTCCGCCTTCATTGAGGGTATTACAAAGTTGCAGCCCAGATACTACTCGATTTCGTCCTCCTCGTTGGTTCAGCCCAAGGTCATCTCCATTACTGCTGTAGTGGAGAAGCAGGAGATTCCTGGTCGCGACGACCCATTCCGCGGTGTTACTACCAACTACCTCTTGGCCCTGAAGCAGAAGCAAAATGGAGAGCCCGACCCAGAGCCGTTTGGTCGCACATTTGCGCTCACGGGACCCAGGAACAAGTACGACGGAGTTCAAGTTCCCGTCCACGTTCGTCATTCCAACTTCAAGCTCCCCTCAGACTCAACGAAGCCCATCATCCTCATTGGACCGGGAACTGGTGTGGCTCCGATGAGGGCCTTTGTTCAAGAACGCGCCAAGCAAGCCGAGAAGGGTGAAGAGGTTGGAAAGACGATCTTGTTCTTTGGCTGCCGAAAGTCTACCGAGGACTTTTTGTATAAGAACGAGTGGGAGGTAAGTGTGATCTTCTGATAGCGCATAAAGATTCCGCTTCAACGCATACTGACACAAACTGGTATTTTACAGGAATACAAAAAGGTCCTTGGCGACAAGTTCGAGCTCGTCACCGCTTTTTCGAGAGAAGGTCCCAAGAAAGTCTACGTCCAGCACCGCTTGAAGGAGATGGCTCAAGAGATCAACGACCTATTGGCCAAGAAGGCTTACATCTACGTCTGCGGTGATGCGGCCAACATGGCTCGCGAGGTCAACTCCGTCCTGGGACAGATAATAGCAGAGCAGCGTGGTATTCCGGAGGCCAAGGGCGAGGAAATCGTCAAGAATATGAGGGCGGCAAACCAGTATCAGGTAAGCAGTGACATACCACATCATACTTTCTGGCAGTCGACTGACTCGTTGATTATAGGAGGACGTCTGGTCATAAATGGGGCAACGAGTCAAAACCTCGTCCCCCGTCATCGCTGCCAACTCGGCCACTTCTCCGCTAAATTATTATGCATGATTTCTGGGAGTTGATAGAAAATCTCGGTATCTTTGTTGGATAGTATCCACTCATACTTATATCTCAAGATCCCCAGCCCGGTGCTAATGAGCTACTGGGCACTTACATAGCACTGAATAGAAGGAACGGTTTTTCTCTTTAATATACCAATAAATAACATACACTTGTTTTGCTTTAGCCATATATCATTTCTCCGTTTCAAGTGTTGGTTTCTCAACAGAATTTAACTCGCGTCCTCACATGGTTGTCCTGGGCAAAGGGAAGCTTAATGAAGACATTTCCGAGATTGATGCATAACCACCATCGGAGTCTGATTCATATACGGTGAAAATTCAATCCGGGTAAAGCCGTCCACACCTTACATCTTAACATCAATGGCGGCTCTTTGTTGACTACCACTTAATATAAAATACTTTCCAAACCTGCACCATAGCAGCCCATTCCTTCTACATGGCCGATAGTTCATTCTTAGCTTGCCGCCTGTCACATTGATATCAGGATCCGAAGTGGTCTGTTCTCATGACAGAGCAGCAAGGATTGCCCCTTGTGGCCGTAGATGCTGGTGTCGGCTTCGGCGTGCGAGGCGACCCGCTTTCCATCTGCGCATGGACAACGGTGACATTTCCGAGGTTGGGCAACTGGGATCGCCGAATCCGAGTTCAAGCGTGTCTTTTTGTTCATCGAGGTGGCGAGGACGGCCCTTTTGCCAGGCTTGCCATTAGATTGAAGAAACCATGCAGGAGAAACAACTCGGCAAAGCGTCGACGGTTTTACTTAGGGGAACGTGAGAGCACAGCCGTGGATCTACCAAGTTGCAAGCACATTCTGCGAGTCTCCTTGAGCAAGCGGTGGGTTTGAATATACGGATTCCTCCAACATCCCCCTTTGCTCGTCCAAAACTCGTGAAGCCGATCGTCTCCAAGTGCTGCCCCGGATACGAAGATACTGTTTGACTTGACCTAGGTATACCGAATTTCACGGATCTCATTGCTCGCAGGAGCACCATGGTCAAGATTTGATCGGAGAAAAATGGACCTAGCGAGGGTCTTGCGGTGATCATGAACTACGTAGGTAGGTACCTTAGGCAAGGCTAGGTGTCCAATTGTGCTATGCAGGCACAAAGTTCCGTTTGCTCGGTGAATGTCAGATTCCTTCCAAGATCACCCGTTCCATTGAATTCAAACGACTGCCGCAAGAGCGATGCTATGGCAAGGATACTGTCACGCGCTGCTAGATACCTGGCACGTGGATCGAATACAGCAATAGCGAGGTACAAGTAGCACTCAGTGTTGCATAACAGCATATTGTTTGGCTTCACGTCGGTTCCAAGGACAGCAGGTAGGAAAAGCAGGCAGGTAAACATCTTTCTCAATACTAGTACATGACCAACGGTCTGGTATCTGCTGAGCTAACAAATCATGCGCTGTCGTCCAGGCCAGCAAGCACTGACCAGAAGATGAAGAAACCATCTAACGATCGAGGACGTGCAGAGGAGCTCTTCCCAGGAGATACGAACAGTGAGATCATGCTTACTAAATTTATACCGAGCCTACGTCTACCTTGCTTGGGCATTTTTACCTAAGGTACATATCTAAGGTACAAATGAGGTAGGTAAAAGTAGGGAACGTGTAGACCGCGAGCCCGTTTGCCATGGCAACAAACCAGTCACAAAAGCTAAGGTGGGGTCTCATGGCGTCAACGACGCCTGGTAGGTGAAGATGAGGGATGGGTGAACAATAAAGAGCTCTTTTCGTACTGTGCCAAGCCCTGCTCCTATTTGCCTGGATGATGTACTGGCCGAGAGGCGGGAAAGACACAGTCACTGTCAACGGGATGGCTTCACAGCTGACTGTAGCCGTGGTCAGAGACTTATTGTGGGATCATCAGTGAATAGGTAGACTAATAATAGACCTAGAAGGCAATCCGTGATTCAACGGGGTTCTAGCAGCCTCCCCAGCTATAACCACTCGACCGAGCACTTGTCAAGCATCTTTGAAAGTAGCACCTTTTCTCGTCCTCAGGTGCGCTTAACCGGCAGCTAGAGGGAACTGGTCTATTGCTCTATTGTACTGTGCTATCACAGCCCGGAAGGCAAATCTGGGTGGGTCTTGAGAACCTCTGCGGGACCTCGACTTGCTAGGCACTCTGATCTTGTCGACGAGGAGAGGGAAGGAGTAGTTGAGAGTGCTCTCATTGATGAATTCTGCCGTTGCTCTCTTTCCGCCTTTGCACCTGCCCTATATATTTCCCTCCTCCATCCCGATTCACTTCAAATCCTCCAACCTTTTCTTTCCCCCAAACATCACCCATATTACTTTCCTTGTTTTGTACCATCACCTTCCTCTTTTCTGCAAGCATCTGCATACCCCCTTTTCCACAAACAATATTCACCCCTCTGAGAGGCGGCATCTTCATTTCTGGTCTAGGTTGACGATAATCTTCAAAGCATCGCATCTTTCGTCTGCGCTTGGTACGTTGGATTTCACCTCAACCTACGAACTGCTTTTTCGTGATATCCTTGGCCATTCTTCAGGTCCGGATCAGTCTGGCTTGAGAAACTTCTCCTCGGAAAGCACCTTCTTTGCAAGCGCGCGTCGTAGCTGGTCTTCGACACCAACATATTTCTCCATACTCGTGCTCGTTTCTTTCAACAGCGCCTTTCGAGAACTCAACAGCTGTAAGTTCTTGTTGTTCTCTCACTTGACTCCTTCCCAGTTTCGTCAGTTTCTGCTCCTCCTTCCAAAATGTACACTCCCGCTCTTAGCGTTCTCTACTCTGTTCACTGTGCCCAAGCTCAAAGTCAAAAGCTCGGGCATTTCACCATTTTTCTTGTCACCTCTAGGAACCCCTTCGTCTACCTCGTCTACTTGAAATCACAGCATCAACACCAAGTCCCGGACGCCCACCACAGTCTCTTGACCATTTGCTTGATAGCTCGTCCCATCCATTTTACTTGACAGCACTCCCTTCATCACAGGTCTTTGGTACTAATATTTCCAAAATTTGAAGTTCACCCTCTCGCGAGATTCCTCTGTCTACTCTTCTACTCAACCTTGACCCAAGATCTTCAGCAACAAGGTAAGCTAGAAAGCTCCAAATCCTAGTTTCACCAGGCTGCTCTGCTTGACTCCTCTTGGATAAGCGCTTTGTCGACTTTGATGAGCTCATAAGATTCTTGTTATATCCTTGTTTTCTATGTCATGCATCCCAAGAAAGGGTGTGCCTTGAAGACAATGTTTGCTGACTGCTTTTGATGATAATTAGTCAAAATGGGAGCTACTTTCAACGACCCCAATCGTCGCCACACCGGCATGGCCTCTGGATACCCCACCGTAACCGAGTCCCTCAACTCCATTGCTGCTGCCAATGCCACGATGATGCCGGATGGCATGGGCCAAATGATTAACCAGTTTCAGTGTCTGAGCTTTCCTGCCGGAGCCTACCTCCCTACTGCTGATCCCACCAACATGGTCTACAACCCTTACAGCCAGATTCATCATCTCGCCGGTCAGGCTGCCGCCTATGACCCCATGGTTCAGTATCACCTAGGCACTGGTTTCCCCATCGCTCATCCCCAGACCGCCCTTATGGGTCCTAGCACTCCTCGGAACGTGGCTGCCGCCCATGTTCCTCGCGAGCTTCCCACTCTCGAGAATCGACGCAGCTCGTACTCGACCTCGGCTACTGAGTCAACGCCTGCTACCCCTTTCTTTGGCGCGGCTAGCGATCGTGCCCACGGTGCTCGCGTTCTCTCTACTGATCGCTCGACTTTCACAACCCCCTCCCCCCAGCAGGTTCTCAGCTCTGCTGTTCTTGGTTCGATCTCTGCCAAACCTACTCCCGTTCAAGATCCTGAGCTTGATCGCCTTCTCATGCAAGACCCCGCCATTCCCCGTGCCGTCCCTGCGGTCTTCACCGATCATGTCAAGACGCTTGAGCAGTGTCTCGAGAATCGCATTTCTGGCAACAAGAATGTCTACATCCGCGGCCTTCATCCTACCACGGACGATGATCTGCTCCTGCGTTATGCCTCTCGCTTCGGCGAAGTAGAGCAGTCCAAGGCAATCATTGACACTAGCACTGGTGCTTGCAAAGGGTGAGTAAACTTTTCGCTTACAATTTGAAGATTGAACATTAGTGGCTAACATACACAATTCACCTAATGTAGCTTCGGATTCGCCAAGTTCAAGGACATTGCCGACTCCCAGAAGTGCATCCGCGGCTTCTACCGTCTTGGCTACGAGGTTGGCTTTGCTCGGGTCAGTATTGAGCTTACACCTTCATCATGATGATGCTCAAAGTTGTCATAGCTAACTAATCACTTCACATGTAGGAGAGTTTCAACGCGCGCCTGAAGGCTGAGGGAGATGACATGTCGACAAACCTTTACATCTCCAATCTCCCCAAGGACATCACCGAGCCGGTAAGGTTCATCGAAACGGCCTTGGCTTTCTGTGTTCACTCGCTTACAAAATTGGTGCTGCAGCTTCTCATCCACATCTTTGACCCTCATCCCATTGCCAGCTCCAAGATCCTACGGGACTCCAACGGCAACAGTCGCGGCGTGGGCTTTGCTCGGTAAGTTCTTTGCCTTGACGTGAGTCAAACACATCCAGCTAATATACCTCCAGCTTCGAGAGTCGGGAGGTGTGCGAGAGGATCATCAAGAACTTCAATGGTCTCAAGCTCGGCGTTGATGCACAGGAGATGCAAGTTCGCTACGCCGATACGCCTTCTCAGAAGGAGCTGAAGCGGATCACGGCTGAGCGTCGCCAGTACCGCACCAACGAGTACAACATCGGAGCCTATGGCACCCACGCCGTCGGCATGAGCCCCAGCATCTACCAGCAGGGCTCTTACGGCATGCGTCGCTCTGGTTCTGGCGGCGGCAGGTAAGTCGCCTCAATGGTGCTTGTATGTCGTGAAACGCACCAAGCTGACCTCGATTTCTTCAATGATCCAGCTACAACCACACGTCTCGCTCGGTCAACGCCTCTGGCGGTTACAACGGACACGGAGCTCAAGTCACAGGTCGCGATAGCGTTCAGTATGTGATTGCTCTTGGGAATAAAAAGGCGATCCAAGGCCTTTTTGCTAACCTGCTCAAAGACAGAACCTGACTGCGCCCCCGACGGTTACCTCGGACGACGGTTCTGGTGGTGAGGGTGTTACCATCGTCGACTTATCGCCCACCGGTAATGTCACTGCTGCCTCTTCGCCTTCTGCCAAGAAAGAGCCTAAGAAGGAGAAGGCCTAAAGGGTTACTCCACAAGCTTCTTCGACTTCTTTTCATGAATGTTACATCTTGTTTGCTTTGGTCATTTGGTCATGGTCGTTGTTGTTGACGATCCAATTTTTACTTTGATTCGAATAATACATGGGGCGCATATGGAGAGACACAAGACATGGTTGCATCCCTTTATCGGACTGATTTCACTGCTGCAAGATTGTTACCACACATCAGAGCTATACATGCATGGAAGCATCTCATCAGCCTCTGGAGCAGTTACGCACGATGATAACACATTCTTTTGTTCACTCAATTTCCTCTGTATATGCCATACAGAACTTTGTTTTTTTTTTCTTTTCTTTTTACTACTTTCAAGGCCTCTAGATAGGTAGATAGTCAGCACTCGAAGTGCAATGAGATCAAAGTTTGCATTTTTAAACATGGCGTTCCATGGACACATTTAGGGCGCGTGTATTCAAGATGTTCGTATTCTCCCACAAAAGCTGAGATGATATGGCTTACGGAGATTAGGTAGGTGAATTGAGTTGAAAGGGAATTGTCCTACTCACTCAACAATAGTGCCAAAACTCGGACCAAAATGAGAAGATGTGGGTATCAATTTGGGCAAGAATATCAACAAGCTCTAACTATAGAATCATGATCCGTCGCTGATCTTGGTATCTTGTACTGCCGCCTCAATCCCTGTCAGCTGCAATTTTGAATCTGATGCATCAAGCTCCGTCTGGCTGCTGCCGTTTAGGTCGTCTTGCTCAGACTCCACCTCAGCCCCTGAATCTTGCTCAGCGTCAGAGCCTTCAAATTCTCCATCAGTATCGTTCGTTTGCTCGCTCCGAGACGCAGCCTCTTCCTGAATGGCCTTCTCGAGGTCCTTGCTCATCTTTTTAGTGAAGCCGGAGGCCTCTACAGCGGCATCAAGTCGCCGAGCACCATCGGAGCCTACAGTCTTTAGTGCATCTTTGTAAAAAGGGCCTGGCTCGTCACTTGTAAAGTGGAACCGACGCTCAAAGAAACGTTTGACACAGGCAACGTCCCGATCAAAGTACATCTCAGCGTTGGCGTGATCCATGGAAACCATCTGCGGGAAGTCTATCAGTATGGGCGTAGGTAGCGTGGCTCCGGCTTCCGGAGAGCCGCTCTCTGCTGACTCTGTACTTGACGCAGGGTTCTTCTTCTCCTTCTCCTCCTTGAGAAGGATGTTGAACTCGTTGAAATCGCCGTGGATAAGTCCGTGCTTGGCCAAGCGTAGAATAAGAAGCATCAGTTCTGCGTAGAGTGCGGCAGGGTTTGGCACCGAGGAGATCTGGCGCAAAGGGTACGCATCGATCAGGGACATGACAATGGTGTGACGAGACTGGCTCAATGGCTCAGGCACGGGAAAACCTTCCTCCCTCAGGGCCTGCATGAAGGCAAACTCCTTCATAGCCGCCAGCCTGGACAGATACATCCAGGAACCAGAGGCCTGACGGCGCTTCTTGAGGTAGTCACGGTTGGCCTTGACGGTACGGAACGAGATGCGGCCCAGGCGGTGGATCTTGAGGACGCGCTGGCAGCCCGTATCGTCGGCGACGATCATAATGTCGCTCTCCTTGCCGACGCCGATGCGGGTGCCGACCGAGTAGATGGCCTTCTTGGTGGAGTGTGTGTGCAAGGCGAGGTAGTCGAGTCCGCCGTACGTCAGGCGGTAGCCATCGTACTTGGCCTCTTTGACGCGCGCGATGAGGCCGACCTTGGCCAGGTTCGAGATGCTCCTGTGCACGCCGCTGGCGCCACCACGCAACCGAGAGAGCTTCTCGATCAGAGGCGTCGGTACGATTTCGTGGTTTTTACTGCCTTGCTCAACCTAGACGAGCGGGCCAAAGGGGGGGACTATCAATACACCATCTACTTTCGGACTTTTTTTCAGGTGATCAGAAAAGGCGCCTAACTTACACCCGTGAGAACCTTCCAGTCCTCCGAGGTGAGGTGGCGCATTGCCTTGGAATCGAGTTTCATGATTCCGGTATTTTGCTAGATCTTCTTGATGTCTTTATGTCTTATGTCAACTCATGGATGACGGACAAGTAGAAAGAAAAGGAAAAAGAGAGAGAGGAAAAAAAATAAGAGAAAAAATAGCGGATTCTACTTGCACCCTCAGATCTAATGCAGCGCAACCAAATGGATCGCCAAATATTAGAGAAAGATAGTCGAACCCCGCCAAATTTTGGAGGGCTGACGTTGTGAAGGCGATATCGATAAGAGTGGTGGATAATGTGGAGAGCCTAGCCAGTCGGAATTTGGTTTTTCCATACAGCTTCAAAAGCTGGACCCATCAGAATCCCTGTCCACCGCTCCACCAGGCGAGCTCTAGTCTAGGCGACAAAGAGCCTCGCGTCAGTTTGTCAGTGGGTGAGTTGAGAGGTGAGGCAACTTGTCGGCGGAAGCTAGGTCAAGCAGCACCAAGCACCACTTCAGAACTCCCATCTTCCACCCTCGACAACACGATTCCGAAACTTTACCAACGACCATTTTAACCAACACACAAAACCCACGAGGTCTGTCAATTACAAAAATCGGAAAACTACCATCCGACATCGATTGTCCAGGCGGACCACCGATTCCGCCAATCTTGCTGCGAGCATTGTTGAGCCCTTCACCTATCCGGCCCGCGCGCATCTCTTCAAATCCCATCACACAACCATGGCGCCCGATGCCGATAGCTCCAAGGCTGCCGACAAGGGTAAAGCTATTGAGACGCCCGATGATGTAAAGAAGGACAAGGATGGAAAGACGGTGGTGAATGGCAAGGACGAAGACAAGATCAACTGTGCGTTTGCGCCACGACCCCACGTGCTGTCTCCCGGAGCATGCTTTACTGACCAAAACGACCAGCCACTGAGGAGTTGAGTGAAGAGGATCAGCAACTTAAAAATGAGCTCGACATGCTTGTCGAGAGGCTCACGGTAGGATCCAACACTGGTGGACTGCTACCGCACTTGGTTACTCGGACCTGGGGGCACTCAACTAACGGTCGGGAGTTAGGAATCCGATGCATCCCTGTACAAGCCAGCCCTCGAGGCGATGAAGAACTTCATCAAGACGTCGACATCTTCTATGACGGCTGTGCCAAAACCGTTGAAGTTCCTCCGACCTCACTACGAGACGATGACGAAACTGTACGAAGCATGGCCCACCGGCGATAACAAGGTGTCTCTGGCAGATGTGCTTTCGGTCATAGGCATGACCTTCTCCGACGAGGACCGCCAGGACACCCTCAAGTACCGACTTTTGGCCCCTTCACAAGACATCAGCTCCTGGGGACATGAGTACACCCGTCACCTAGCTTTGGAGATTGGCGAGGTCTATGCCAAGAGGATAGCAGCAGAGGAGTCAACCAAGGACCTTGTCGACCTCGCCCTGGTTTTGGTACCTCTGTTCCTGAAGAGCAACGCCGAAGCCGACGCTGTGGATCTGATGAGCGAGCTCGAGATCATCGAGCAGCTTCCCAAGTTTGTCGACGAAAACACGTACGCGCGCGTCTGCCTGTACGTGGTCTCGATGGTCAACCTTCTTACATACCCAGAGAACGAGCAATTTTTACGAGTTGCGCACGATATCTACAAGCAGTACAAGCAACACACACAGGCAATGGTTCTTGCAATCAGGCTGAACGACTCAGACATGATCTACAACGAGTTTGAGAAGATCGAGGACCCCGCCCTCAAGAAGCAGTTGGCCTTTTTGATTGCACGGCAAAAGATCCTTCTTCCCGACCCGGACACTGAGGACCAGGAACTGACTGAGTGTTTGGGCAACATCCGCCTCTCGGAGCACTTCAAGTCATTGGGCAAGGAACTCAACATCCTGGACCCCAAGACTACCGAAGATATCTACAAGAGCCATCTTGAGAGCAGTCGTGTGGCTGGAATGACTAACCTGGACTCAGCCCGCCACAACTTGGCTGCCGCTTTTGTGAACGCCTTTGTCAACGCTGGGTTCGGCAACGACAAGATGATGCTTGTCGATGACAAGGAGAGCTGGGTTTGGAAGACCAAGGATGAAGGCATGATGTCGACGGTTGCATCCATGGGTACGCTGCTTCTGTGGGATGTGGAGGCTGGATTGGACAAGGTCGACAAGTACACATACGCCGACGAGGAGCAGATCCAAGCCGGTGCCCTCCTTGCTATTGGCATCATGAACTCGGGTGTGCGGCTGGACTCTGAGCCTGCCATGGCTTTGTTGTGCGACCCAGACAAGCTTCACCACAAGAACCCTCTCATCAGGATCGCAGCAATCATGGGCTTGGGATTATCATACGCTGGCTCTAACAAGCTTGAGCTGTTGGTTGAGCTCGTGCCCATGATCACGGATTCTTCACTAGACATGCAGATCTCGGCCATGGCAGCACTCTCGTGCGGTCTGATTTTTGTTGGCACATCTAACGATGAGGTCAGCGAAGCCATTGTCAACACCCTGCTCGACGAGGACAGGAGATCTCAGTTGACCGACAAGTGGACGCGGTTCCTCGCGCTCGGTCTCGGTCTTCTTTTCTTTGGTCAGCAGGAAGAAGTGGACGTCATTCTGGAGACTTTGAAGGCCGTTGACCACCCTGTTGGCAAGCCCATCGCAGTCCTCGCAGAGATCTGCGCTTGGGCCGGCACTGGTGCTGTCCTCAAGATCCAGGAGCTCCTGCATATCTGCAACGAGCATCTTGAGGAGTCAGAGGAGAAGAAGGGCGATGAGCTCCTTCAGGCCTACGCTGTGCTTGGTATTGGTTTGATTGCCATGGGCGAGGATGTCGGCCAGGAGATGGTGTTGCGCCACTTTGGTCACCTGATGCACTATGGCGAGGCCAACATCAGACGCGCGGTACCTCTTGCTATGGGTCTCGTCAGCCCAAGCAACCCTCAAATGAAGGTTTACGATACACTGTCGAGGTACTCTCACGACAATGACAACGAAGTGGCCATCAACGCCATCTTCGCCATGGGTCTCTTGGGTGCCGGAACGAACAACGCACGTCTGGCCCAGCTGTTGAGGCAACTTGCAAGTTACTACCACCGCGACCAAGACTCTTTATTCATGGTCCGGATTGCCCAAGGTCTGCTGCACATGGGCAAGGGCACCATGTCAATTAGCCCCTTCCACACCGACCGTCAAATCCTCTCTAGAGTATCGGCCGCCGGTCTGCTTGCCGTCTTGGTGACCATGCTCGACGCCAAGAGCTTTATCACCTCAAACTCGCACTATTTGCTCTACTTCTTGGTCACGGCCATGCACCCGCGATTCTTGGTCACCCTCGATGAGGACCTGAAGCCCCTGACTGTCAACGTCAGAGTCGGTCAAGCCGTGGATGTTGTAGGCCAGGCCGGTAGGCCCAAGACCATCACCGGATGGCAGACTCAAAGCACGCCAGTGCTCTTGGCTTACGGTGAACGAGCCGAGTTGGAGGACGAGGAGTACATCAGCCTCAGCAGCACTCTAGAGGGACTCGTAATTTTGAAAAAGGTCAGTATGGCTGTTTGATTCTTGCATGGCCAGGGTCTCCACTTTGGAGAAGTCACAACGGTCGACTAACTCGTCTTATGATTTGATACAGAATCCGGACTGGGAGAGTGGCAATTAAAGCGCCCAACTTTTAACAAGCATGACTCTAAGATTTTACGGGCATGGGAAAGGGCCGGAATTGGGCGGGTGTTGATTGGCAACAGGGCCACAACCGAATCGACATGGCACCAGGTCTACCCAGATGACACTGTACAATAATAGTTTTGCTCACCCAGGTGGCGGATAGATCGCCAGTATCCCGGGGGGTTTATTCATCACTTTGAGATAGACAAAGTTGGTTCTTTTTTCCCTACCCTGCCCTCCATTTGAGCAACTGCAAAAGAAAAACAAAAGTTCTAGCTACTGTAAAATCTCCAAAAAGTCGCAACAAGTGGTCAAGATCGAGATAAAGTAGCAAAAGAAAAAAAGAAATAATATGTAGACTTCGTGAAATTATCATTATGTGGTTCTTTTTGCAAGGTACTTCAGCATCTCTCAAATACCCTGTATAGACCTTTGAGGTTGGCCACCTCCAAGACCCCAGACTTCATGAGCGTATTGGTGGCCACCAGTCGAGCCTTGAAGGCCGGGAAGATGATATGCTCAACAGCCCATCGTACCTCTCGCCTCCTGGATTCTAAAGTTTGATCAACAGCCTTAGTTCCGGGAATTTCCGATCCTTCATTCGGCAAGGGGTCAGCGTTCGGCTGGCTACTGCTGCCCGCATCACATTCATCCACTCCTTTGTCGCGTATGGATGCAAATGGCGGTAATTGCTCTGGTACGTAAAACGAGGCCAGCTCCCGCAGTATCGACTCGAAACACGCCTTTTCGTCAGTCCAGTCGACATTGTGTGGTCCCAGACGTAACAGAAACTGTGGCAACTTGACAATGGGCGGCGTATAGCCCTTGACAAGCAACGGGATGCTGACCAGTTCACCAGCGGGAGTGACCTCGAGATTGAAGTACTCCTGGAGCATCGCGCCGAACTTGGTTAGCTGGTTGGTTATCTTCTCCACAACCTCGTCAACGTCAACCATCGCCTCGTCACTTGTATTCTTGCGTTGGCCAATCTCACGCTCAGCCGCGACACGTATCAGCTCTCGCATATCCAGAGGCGGTGAGAAGCAAATGGCACCCATGTTTCCAAAGTCGGTGAGGCCGAGTTGGTAAAAGTATTCAAAGCTGGCACGCCCGTAGTCTACGAGGTACAGCTTCACACCGCCTTGGATGGCGGCGAGGCGCCTCTGCTCATCTACGATTCCGACGAACGTGTGATTAGCAAAGACGTCAGTCAAACCGTGGTGCATATCTTCGCGCACGGCGGATCTGAGCTCTTTGACCGAAGCCAGTTTGATAGGAACCACGTCTCGCTCGACCGTCTCGTACTCGATGGCTTCAGGTGCGGCAAGAGAGACAGCAGCTGCCTGAGATGTGCTGGCAGGGATGGCAACAGTAGGTGTTGCAGCCGAGCGGGATGAACCGGCGACTGGGGCAAACATGCTGGTTATCTTGCGAGCGTTGGTATCCGTGCGCACGAGGTTGTTCTCGTATGGGCGAGCAGGAGTTTGAGGTTTCTTGGCTGTCGTCGACGCCGTGGCTGCTCTTGCGTCCCTGCGAGGATTGGTTGGTGTGGTCGAGCCTACAGTGCTGACGTCCCGTGCAGGGAGTAGGGTTTGGGTCCTAAAAGTGCGACTGGTATCGACGGCGGCGAGTCTAGCGCGAAGGTTTTCGCAGATGGCTTGAATTATTTCGTCCTCGTTGAGAAAGTTGACTTCTCGCTTGGTAGGGTGCACATTCACATCGACGCGCTGAGGGTCAATCTCCAGACTCAGATAGAGGAAAGGGTGTCCATTCTTAGGCAAAAATGCGGCATAAGTCTGCTCGACCGACTTCTTGACGTTGGTGGATTCGACACAGCGATTGTTTATGAAAAGCAGCAGCGTCGTCTTCTTGACACTGTAGTTGGCATTGGTGCACCAACCGCTCGCCTTGAACCCGCAGCGTGCGTCTGATGTACTATAGTCGACGAGTTCATTCGCAACACTGCTGCCGTACATCTGGCGGATACGATCTGGAACGGTAGCGCCGGCTTGGACGGCAATGCTGGTGGTCGACTCGCCATGCTTTTTACAGGAAAAGGCCACGCCCTTGCAATGGACAGCGTAGCGGCCGACCATGTCAATGATCTTATTGTACTCGTCCGAGAAAGACCTGAAGGCACGGCGACGGCTGGGGACGTTATAGAAGAGGTCCTCGACGGTGATCTGGGTACCCTGTCTGCCTGCGACGGGCTTGGGGTCGGCAGGCTGGCCGGGCTTGATGGGGGCTAGCTTGCCACCCTCATAATAAGCCCGCCACGCACAGCTGGAATCCTTTGTCTTGGTGGTTACGGTAAGATGAGCGATGTAGCTGATGCTCGCCAGCGCCTCGCCCCTGAAACCGTAAGTGGCAATGGAGGAAAGATCCTCAAAGGTCTGAAGCTTCGAGGTGGTGAAGCGCTCACACAGGATTGGCAGGTCCTCCTTGTCAATGCCACAGCCGTTGTCGGTGATCTGCAGCATTTTGAGACCGCCATCTCTGCAAAGGACTTCCAGCGAAGTAGAGCCAGCGTCGACTGCGTTCTCTATCAGCTCTTTAAGGGCGTGGACCGGGGCGACGATGATCTCCCCGGCGGCGATTTTGTTGACCACATCCTGGCTAAGGGCCTGTATGTGATTCAGGTGGAAACGACAATGGTCAGTGTCGTCCTTGACCAAACGCTGTCAAGCGAGATTGATGAGATTGACAAGAGGTTGTTATGGATGGATGGATACCTTGATTCGCCTGGATGCACTCTCTTGCTGGCTTAAGTTGTCGGCCTTTCTTTTGGTTCCTCTGGACGCATCATCCAATTCCATCGCAGAATCCGCCATGGCTGCCGCTCACGTTTACCATCAGGCGTGTATGTATAAGAGCGTGCGGGAAAATGCGGGCAATTGAGACACGAGGACGTCAAACTTCATTTAATTGCGACCGTCGCGCTTTCGCATTTTGACAAGGCAGCAGCAACAAGCAAGCATCGCACACTCAGGGCAGGTGGGGTGGGCTGAGGATGACACCAAGTCTTCGCGCAATCACGTGGTAACTCCTGCCTTGTTTTCCCGTGGCGACAGTCTATCCTTGCTTGCAGTTTCTTGCAGTTTCTTGCAGTTTCTTGGACTTTTTTTTTCTTCTTTTTTTTCCCTTCTGGCTTTCATAAAATCTCGTCTTTGGCTTTGGAGTCTAACATAAAACAATAGAACAAAACGTGGCATGGCTGCAACGTGCCAGAGCCTCACCCCAACTTTGCAACTCCTCCTAGGCTGGAATAGTACTACTTCGTAGTTACTGTAGTAGACTGCACGGCAGTGCACGCGATCCGGGCAATAAAAGAAAGGACCAAAGACTGGAATCAAACGAACCTGCTGCTTCTGACAATTAGAATAGTGGCCCCGACCAGTTCTTCCCAAGTTGCCTTTAGCCACCTTTTCATTCTCCTTTGGGTTGTGCAAAAGCCGACGGATAAAATTTGTGACTTTTTTTTCGGATGATTCCCCTGCACAAAGCATTAGTGGCAGCAATACATAATTACCTTACCTACCTTACGAAGTAGGTAAGTACCTGGCTCGGGATTTGTACTGTAAACTCGGGCCGCAGCACAACTGGACCTGCATACCTATCTAGTATATGATGACGTTACATCCGCTCACCCCAACACCGGCCCATGTTTTCTTGGACAAGGTCATTTATTTGGCAGCAGCCCGGTCCTAGCAGGGTAGTACCGGCAGTGTGTTGCAAGATTTTGGGAAACACACCAAGGCAATGTCCATTTTCTCATCTGCATAAATTTCGATTTATCTCTGATCGGTCGGACAAGTTTCGTCCGATCCCGACATGCAAAACAAGTCAGACTCGTCAAGGTTCCAAAACAGGGCTTTTTATCGGTTTCCTACAAACAATTTGATTACAGGGAATAGACTACAGTGATTTCTATTTACCAGGTGCGGCAGACACAATGCATCCCAGGTATTGTTGTCTTGATCCGGGATGGTCAAAGTGGTCGACCAACCTCGATGAGGCCCAAAAGTGAATCTGCCCTGGCTGATTGGCAGCTGCAGGAAATGAGAGAACCGCCCGGCGCAAGAAAACGGTATAGTCCAAGTTGCCGTGCCGGGGTTTTGGCGAGCGGGCAAAGTGACATCGTAGCAACCATCAAATCCATTCATCCTACCCTTCCCGCAGGCCTCTACTTCGTAGAGAAATTTCCAAGGGTTCGAAGTGTGATCCTGCAATGAAATGCTTACCGCTTTTGGTCCAAACTATCTACGAACCCATGCACACGCTGTTTTCTATCTTTTTCTGGTTTGCCTGGCTTACCAAGGCTGGTAGAGTGGAAAACGGCACAGTACACGCACAGAGCGAAGAAAAAGAGGGGAAACTTCCCGTGCAAATACCCACCGTAACCGCCCGAACAGCTCCCAATCGCTGGTTGCTGCGGCTCTTAGACCCCCAAACCCCCCTGCACGCGATTTTGAAAAAAAATCTCCGATGCCAGGGAGCGCGCCAGGTTCATTTGCTGAGCGTATCGCGGAGAAAAAAGAACCGTAGACAAAAACAGATGAGGAACAAGAAAACTTAATGGTAAATGGGCAATCAAATGTTTACTCGTACCCGCCTTTTGTTTCAACACAAGTTGGGGGATCTTCTTAATACTCCGATACTGCGATTTATGCTTGATAGTATCATGTAAATTTTGGGTATTTCACTTAGAAAAAAAGACATAAAAAAATAAGAAACAAACCAACAAAACCCAGGATTGATTATTAATACATTTCTTGTCCAATCCTGTTTTTTTGGTGTCTTTGAGAACGGAGCCCGTGGGGGAATGACACTCTCCGTAGCCTTGCGGTTATTGCTTCACATGTAAGAAAAAAATGTCCGGGGATTGAGGGAAGGGACGGGATGCTGTAATTAAATTAGCACACTCGCCTTGCACAGCGGCTCGCTGTCCGAGGTGTGGTGTGAGTGTGTGGCTGGCTCTCTCTGCTTTGGGTAGAACGTCCGACCACCAGCCGCGTAACCCGTTGGGCCTTGTTTTTATTCCTTTGTGGTAACAGACAGTTTACCGAGAGAAGTTATAACGAAAATGGGTACGGATAAGGTAGCAGCAACGGGTAACATATGAGCAGGGCCGGCCCCATGTGGTTTGGGCCCAACGGTGACCCGGCGCGGCGTTCTGCTGTGTGTGTGTGTGTGTGTGTGTGTTTGTCGATAAATCCAGACCCTATAACACTCAGCAATTATATATCCGCAATGTTGCGGACGGGCGTATAGCGCGGCGTACCCGCTGTGGCGGCCCAGTTAACCACAACCCGCCTACAAAGTACAAGGGCTTTTTTTCCTTGCCGCGAAGAGGTAGCCATGTTACACTGGGAAGGGTGGAAAAAACACAAATCAATAAAATAAAAGGGTGTGAGAGTGGGCGGAGGGAGCCAGGGCCTTCCCAAATACCGGGCAACAGCAACGAAAATAACAAAATAATAAAGAGTCCTTTTTCCCTTCACCTTTTTGTTTTTATTTTTTTCGTTTTTGTTTTTGTTTTCGTCGATCCTTTTCCTCATCAGAGATGAGAAAGGGGGAATTGAAAAAATCCTATCTTGCGTTCCGTTCCTAGTGTCAGAACTCTGCTCTTCTTTTCTTTTTTCTCCTTTTTTTTTTTCTTCCCAACGTCTCTCACTTTTTCCCCGTCTCGCAAAGACATAAGTCGGTCTACCCGCGCATAGCACGGATCGGACTCAAAGCTTAACCCTTTAGTTGTGGTATAATTCACTTCCCCCGCGCGATTATGTAAGTGTACAGTCCAGCGCCTGTGCCCGGCATCGCTTTATGGGTTTCTTATTCATTCCCCCTTTCCCGCCTCGCGTCTCTCTTTCTCTCTTTCTGGCTGCTTCGCTAGTTCTAGTTGCTCTAGCCTTGACGCTACATCTTGTCTGATTGCCTGTTTCTCTTTTACATTGCTCATCGTTGCACGCACATCCACACCCACACAAGTCACACTCATTTCTGGTTGCTTCCCGTCCACATCCGCTTAGAATGATGCTCACACTTTGTGATTTAATATAGATATCGGCAGCATCATTCCGGCCCCGGCACCAACTCCGGCTGCCAGCTGTCTCGGCTTACTTTAACTACAAGAACAAACTGAATGCACGACCCGCGGGTCAGCTTGTCATATCCTGCTTTCAAGTCTAGACACCAAAACCGCACAGTCTACTGCAAGGCCCTCTGTCGCCCCAGGGTCTTCCAACATCATCAGGGTTCAACAGTAACCAAAAAAAGAAGAAAATAAAAGAAAAGAAGAGGGAAAAAACAGACATATCGATGATGATTCAAGTTTGAGCAAATCGCTATTAGACAAGGTTTACATGGAACAAGAGATTAAAAACTATACAAAAAGAGCTAGGAACCAGTTGGACACCCTGAGAGGAAGAGTCCAGGGACGATTAAAGACAAAAATGAGGATGACTCCAGGTATAATCCTGGATGGGGTATATCTCCTGCTTTCAAAGTCATGACAAGGAAAATGGCATACGGGCTGCCAGTGTTGTTGGGGAGCCGTCTTGTGCCTCTCTGCGACATGAAAAGAAAATGGCGTTCGTTGTACAAGGGGTATCCTGAGTCGAATGGCCGTTGAAAGAAAAGAATTCGGAAGGAAAACGCCACACGCAGGTTGTGGCTGTCTGTTGGTGGAGTGGAAGAAAATCATCGACCGAAGGGTAGATGAGCCTGATGGGCCACAAGAGGACAATGATCCCTGCCGCGCAGACAGTGACAGGCGGTCAAGCTCGCCACCCCTGCCTTCCAAACGTTAAATTGTTGGTTGGAGGTTACCGCGGTTTAGGCTGGTTATAAGACTCTGGGTTGTCTATCAAACCCCCCACCTTGAGCCTATCGTCTCGTGGCCAAGACGATGACTCTGATGGAGCTGTAGTACTGGTTGGTTGCTGACTTCTGATGGGTGGAAGCTGGAACGTTGGTTGCTGAGGAAGGGCAGGTCGGGTCGCAGCAGGAAGCTCGCTTCTGGGTATCTGATACGACCCCACCGCGGCCGGGTATTCTGTACGGCTGGGTGATGCGGCATACGAAGACGAAGACATGCCGGGGCTGTGAGTCGGCATCATTTGCGGACCAGTACCCTGAGATCTCACACCATACACACTGCTGGTATCGCTTCCCAGCCGTGGCCTCGAGGAGCCAAAGGTCGCCGAGACAGGAGTGGGCTGGGGTGGTTGTGGTTGGTATTGAGGGAGTGGGCTTTGGTACTGAAAGGGGCTATCACGAGGGTCCCTGGGATGCGGCGATGGCGTCAGATGGCCATGGGCTCGTGTTCCACTGTTCAGTTGAACGACGACAAAGAATATCGATTCCAGCTTGGCGAGCCCGAAACGAGCCGTGCAGGTCCTGAGCTGGCCTTCCTGCGAGTTGAAGGTCAACAACACCTGTCTGTCGAGCGAGAACCTGGCGATTTCCTCAGTGCTGAAGCCCAGTCCATGGAATATCCTCTCTTCCTCCTGCCTGGCAAACATTGGAGGTAAGTAGCTCGGTTCCTTCCTTCGTTGCTCATCCTGGAGCTGCGTTTGCAGGCTTATAACCCTCTCTCTGTCCGTCGAAGCCACAACATCAGACAGCTTGAGGCCCTTGATGGAATGACGGCCGATAGCGTCGAGAAAGCCACTTGACGTCTTGGCAACCTCAAAATCGGTGGTCAAGAATGCCACGGCCTCCTGTTGTCTCGGAGCTATCGACAAAGGCGCCGGGAATATATTCGCGTCTGCTGCGGAGGCACGTTCCAGATATCTCGGAGGAGCCGGCCCTTCCGAAGGCAACGACTTTAGCACCCGATACGACTGCGACCTCCTCATTGAGTCGTCATATCCGCCAACATGGCTCGGAGGAGCTGCTTGCGAATAGAGTGAGAGTGGTCTCCTCATGCTACCTTCGAGTGAAGGACCGTGTCTTGCAGACACATCATACCTCACTTCTCTATCATCTCGTAACCGGGGCCGACCCCTTTTCTTATGCTGAACATCGACACATGAGTCTTCCTTGCCATTGCTGATACACCTTGAGCATGGTCTTTGAGCTGCACCAAACAAATAAAAAGTGGCAAGTTAGCAAATTGGATTTTGTCTAATGGGAGGAACCAACAATTCTAGCAAGTGACGCAAGTACAGCTTGCCGAGCAAGATATTTCGAAAGTTCGAAAAATGTTTTCAAAGGAAATAAAAAGGGGTTAAACATACAATCACACCTGTATCATTTGTCAGCACGCACGTTCATGTACATGTTCTCGACGGGGAAAATCAAGGGCTGGGCTTACCTGAGATGCGCTTTTTTGCAAGGAACACAGGCGGAAGCTACATGGCCTTTCGTTTTTCTTTGTGTTTTCGGTGAGGTGTAGGGATGAGCCTCTTGTGGTGAAGGTCTTGACGGGTTTGAATAAGATGGCTGTGGCGGTCCAGAGAGGGTCGGAGGGTGGCCAAGACTGGAAAGATGACCGTGTCCAAGTCCGAGAGAAGAGTGGTGCATATACGGGTGAGGTGGTAATATGGTGCCGGGAGCAGGTGCTTGATACTGCGTTGGGCGGTGCTGGCTCTCCGAAGGTCGGTCGAAGCCATAGTGTGTCCTGTCAAAAGACTCGTGTGGGTAGGGGCCCATGTGGGCTTGGGCTTGAGTTGTCATCGGGAGAGGTGCCGGTGCTTGTGTTTGAGGCTGGAGGTGGTACGGTTGCGTTTGATAGCTGGGCGCATGCGATGCAAAGTCTGTGTGAGCTGGCGCGGTCCCTAGGCGGACATCCTGACTGGCAGGCGTGTGGTAGACTCCCTGGCTTCTATCTCCGACCCCTTGACTGGATATCGGCGGCAACGAAGGGGACCCAGACATGGGCGGAGACGGATACGTCCGCGGTCGAGAGGTACTTTCGCTCTCAGGTTTTGCCCAGTTCAGGTCAATAGAGAAATTTGGTAGGTCGGGAGCACCTCGGCGGAGACCCAGCGGGAGGTACGGCGTCTCGGACTGGCGGCTTAGGGCTTGCATGGAGGTGGCTCGACTTGGTCGAGTTGTCTTCAGAGGGTCGGTGTCTTGAACCCACCCAGGCCGGATAACGCGCACTGATCGAACGTGGTGATGATGGTGCCCGAACCAGCCGCGGAAAGTAACAAACTTAGATTCCGATTCGATATTACAACCACATCCCTCGATGCCACTGCGAGTGTACAGAAAGCTTCGATAAGGACCCTTTGCGGTTCAGAAGGGCTTGAATTGACCCTGGCGCAGGTTTGGTGCTCGTCCTATTCGTTTTCGGTAAAGACTGACTGATGTAAGATATGGCAAGGATTGTGTTCGGCACGAATGGTGCAAGATAGTGGACTTGGTCCACTCTAAGAGCGTCGGGGCTATCCCAAGTCTTCCTTGCGTGTTGCAAGAATCTAGCGCCCAGAATAACGACTACTCTTGAAGCTCCCAAAAAAAAAAACGAAAGACAACCTTGAAAAGGATAGAAACGCTTGGTTACTCGAGCATGCAGGCCAGAGGCAGGTCGATGCACCGGACACAAATCAGTACCAAACTCGTTGTTTTCTGGATCAAGTCTTGTGCGAGTGCGCCGGGGGTGTCTTCTTTTCTTTCAGATCGGCGGGTGTATGAGTTGTCTGGTCTGGCGAGGGCGCCGATTGCAAGTACCACAATGATGAACGGGTACCTGGGGGGTAGGCAAAGCTACACGATCGAGCAGTGAGAGTCGGACGAGATGCTGCCTGCGCAGGAAGACCAGCCAGGTCAGGTCAGTGATTCTATGGCGCGGGTGGTGCTACGGCGTGCAGTGGTGACCGTGGGTCACCAGCTATGCTGCGCGACGTTGTCGGCGGGGTGCAGGCGAGCGGAGAGACTCGTGTCTGTGCTAGGGCGGAGGGCACAAACCGGTAGGCGGGATAACGGAGCACGGGCGGAAGGGGTCCGGTTCAAGGAACACCTTTAAGATACCAGCAAGACACGAGATTCCTAGCGGCGGGATGACGGCCCAACAAAGCGTCCCAGTCCGGGCTCGAGCAGGTGGTGGTGTTCGTGTTATCGGGTACCTGGCGTCACTGATGGTGGTGGTTGTGGTTGGTGGTGGTGATGATGGATGGTAAAGCTCCGGGTATACACACAACAACCTGGATTGATGGATGGATGGATGGATGGCTGCTTTGATTTGTCCAAGCTTGAGTTGAGGTACCTAAGTAGGTAGGCAAGCGGATGGGCGGGTGTTAAAGTAGCTTGTTGTCACGTCGGTCCGCATGTGTGGGCCTCGAGGTGCTTCGGTACAGAGCGGAGGAGAAAAAAAAAAGTAAAAAAAAAGGTACGACAAGGCGTACGTTGTCTCCCTCCTCTCTTTCTCTCTCTCTCTGTAGACCACACACTCTACAGAAAACTTCTTCGTGGTCGTCAGCGGTTATGTAGCTCGAGTGCAGAAGTTAGCAAAAGGGACAATAACTTCAGTCTGGTTTTCTCTCTCGCAAAAGCTCCGAGGAGGAGATTTTGTGCAACTTATTAGTTGCCGTGCAGAGCGATTGAGATGGCAGCAAGGGTAGCCTGCGCCTGGACAGCGGTGCTGAAGCTTGGAAATGGAGGGGTGTGAGCCGCGACAGGCTTGGGATGTGGTGGAGCTCCAGCTGGGGGTTCCTGGTCGCCGTTCATGGGGTGGCGCTGGTCAGCAAGGGTGTCGATGAATGGGTTGCTTGCTAGCAACTGTCCCTTGCGCATGCCCTTGTTGACATGAACCCTAGGCACCATCCGCTAAAGGTGTCAGGGGTTTCGGTAGGGGCAGCTAGGTAAGTTGCGGAGCCATTTGCGAACTCATCCTCTCTCATCAGTCCGTGTGTCAATCAGACGTGGCAGCAAACACCGAGATGAAAAAGAACCGCCAAAAAAAGAAAAGAAATCCAAGTAACTAACTAGGCTAACAAGGTTGAAGAAGGAAGACGGAAGAAGTAAGAAAAAATCCCAGTGAATAAAATAACAATAATAACGATAAACTAATCTCTCCTAGTAGGGATGGATAATCGTTGAAGGAGCGGACCCAATCATGATAGTCAGGATTCCGAGCAGCAAAAAGATTTCCGTTAATTGGAAGGACCTTTTAGCGGGCCGGTTAGTCTCAGGATTGGAGCGTTATGGGCCATGAGAATTCTCCGGCTCGTTTCAATTTAGCAGACAAAAAGCTTGGAGATTCGTGATTCTTTTTGTTGTTATTTATGAACATTTGTGAAATGATACATGAATTGGAATTGCAAAATAAGAAAAGCAAAGGAAAAAAAGATTAAAAAAAGATTGAAAAAAGATTTTTTTAAAAGAAGAAAATAGAGGAGAACGCGTCCTCCGCCTCCAGGTGCGCCTATGCGAGACAAGCATGGCCGCCACACTTTTGCAGGCCTCTCCATTGAACATTTTGTAGATCAAAAGTAATGTCACTGACTGAAGGCCAAGACACCAGTGCCGGTTCTGGTTTCCAGAGTCCGGATTGGGGGTTGACTACAACTTCATTCGGGACTAGTCCAACGAAGCTGACTTGGTACAAGGCTCGAGTTGGGGGCAATAAAAAAGAAGGCCACCTACAGTAGTCAGTTACGGCGTCGGTGGGGCCTCTTTGTTTTGCGCCAGACGGTTGGGAACGAGGTTAAAATGGCCAGTGTTGAAAAGGATGAATATTCGCGATTGGTGGCCTGATCATGTCAACTTGACTGGGTATTCCATGATTCCCTCCCATCATGCGCATGGCTATATTGTGTTCAGTCAGTTCAATGGCCCGTACCATGCGTGCCAACGACCAACACCGTGGGTTGGGTCGGGAGTTAGTTAGGACGAGGCACATCAAAAAAGATCAGACGGACTGGGGGTGGATGATCTTTGATGGAGAACAATGATAATAATAACGATATCAAGTAATGTCCCACGAGGGTTCCATGTAACTTCGTGACAGGTCCAACTTGTCAGTGCTTTATTTTTATTTTTTTATTTTTTTTATTATCCCTTTCCCCCTTCTTTTCGGTTGGGTGCATGCATTGACGATGGTTCTTGAAGAGGGGGGGGGCGTGTATCCAGACACACAGACATACCAAAACAGCTAGCAACATCGGGTGGAATTGGAGGTGAGTGTGTTCTGGGTAGCACTGTGTCCACCACAGCACAATATATATATATATATATAATATAAAAAATAAAAAGAGGAATTCTTGATCATTGTTCATGCGTCCGTGAGATATGCTTTTTTGCTACCAGCGGGATGAAATAAGACAGCGAAGAACTGGTGTGGCTGGGCAAACATGGATATCACGCGGGAAGGAAGTAAGACAGCCACTTTGAAGAACTCGGTGCAATTAACTCCAGGGTCCGGAAGAAGCCATCGAAGTCGCTAGGTTGCCTGCCAAACTCGCACGGTTATCAAATAATTACGGAACATACCATGCTGTAAAAGTGTAAAAGTACCTAACCAAGGTCCTCAGTACCTGCCTCGACCTTACTTGTAGTCGGTGTCTTTTTTTCCCCACATTTGTGTACCTTACATAGCCGCCAACCGCGTACCTACCTAGAAACCTAACAAGCGTCCAGGGAAATAAACCAAAATATCTGGAGTGCCTAATCAAAGCAAATGCATGCAGTGGGAGTAAGGCAAGTCGGAGATCCGCCATCGAGTAGATGGCTTGATGTACAGATGCATGGTATGGTGGCGTTTCGTTTGGCTTGATGCTCCAACATTTTTGTTCGTGTAGGTATGCAAGGTACTTACCTCTAGGCAACTTACCTAGTTAACCGCCTACCTCCTTGCGTCTGCGTTGCTGATACTATCCATCACTCGGTCATGTCCAACTGTTGAGGATTTGAGACTTGTGTTTGTGTCAGCTTGTCTCTGTTACGACCACATTTGCGAGGGCCGTAATCGTCTGATTTGGCGTATCTCGAAGACCAAAGCAGGGGTTTGCCTGCATCGTGTACCTGCGTCGAAAACCGAGAGTTTGCTGCCAGACCCCAAAAAAAAGGCCCACAACCGTTGTAATTGAAATTGCCCGTGGTTCAACGTTGGACTCGAAAGCGGTAATGGACAGCTGAACCGAGTGGTCGGCGCCTAGAGGAGCAGCTTAATGGTGAGCTATTATTATTAAGACGGACAGATGTGGGGGAACCCTTTTTTTTTTTTATGTAGCCTTTTAATCCAAGCCAAACTACGCACCTACCAAGGTAGGCAGGTACCTGGTATCAACCACATTCAAATTTGCGCACTGACCTCGGTCTGCTTTTGGAGAGCACAGACGAACGGCAGTTTTGAAAGAAAAATGAATAAGAACATACACAATTTTGCTTAGGTAAGTCAGTGTAAGCCATGTGTAAACTTATCTCTACGCCAGGCATTTGCTTGTTTGATTCTAAGTTAAATAGCCTCCCGCCACTTCGTCAGCTTTTTCTTCCTGTGGCGTTCCGAGGTTGGCAGGAACCGTGCTCTTTTTAGTCACATGCCATGGCTAGTTTAGAAGCAGTAATGGCAAACCTAGAGACGCGAGGCGCAAGTTTGGCAGGTTGGCAAGTCACAAGTAATTAGCCAGTGGAAATGTCAAGTGGATATCAAAAAGATTAAATAAACAAAAGCTGAGAAGAAAATAAAATTCTCAAAAAGAGCCACTCCGTATCCCCTTAGTACAGTAGGGCAAAAGTCATAGTGGAGGGAGGCCAAAAGCTAGTGCCAAGCACGGGTTGATGGAGCGAGGTGCTGCAACCCCCCATACCCAACGTCGTATGCATGAACAAGACGTGTAAGGCACCCCTGCCATGACACGAATGGCGTCCGGGGCACGGGCGTTGAAGCATCCTGGTCGAGTAAGGTAGATATTGAAAGGAGACCGAGCGATGTCTATTAATTACGTCTGTACCACAAATGGAACCTCGGTCACGAGAAATTTACATTGCATGACAATCGGATTTGGCCTCGATTTCGTGCATCGAATACGGATGCCGTGGGTGATGATTCGAGCATGGTAGTTCCTGTCATGGTTGAGTGGAAAGTGGGATCTGTCTAGACAATACCGAGTTTATCTTTTGGCGCTTACCTAACCATTGGGCAGCGTTTTAAAAGAGGCCCAAACAAACAACAACAAAGCCACTTACCAAGCCATTCGTGATGGCTTCAACTTACCCCCCAATTCTTTGAGGAACTACGAGTAAGTTCGGGATTTTTTTTTGTTCGTCAACAAAAAAAAGAAAAAAGCTACGACGTTGCCCTGTCTCAAACCCTTATTCTTTGTGTGCCGGTTTGACCCGAACCGTGGCCTCAATGTGTCTTGCTCCTAGCTTTTTTTTCCTAATATTTTTTTCTTTCGGTTAGGCGATGCCAATGTCACATTTGTAGCGGAGAAATGGCACACGAGCACATGGTTTAAGACACTTTTTTTCTTTGGCGCGGCCCCGGCCTTGAACAATTGCATGGTCTTGGAATGGTTTTTCTGGCTGCCACATGGAGCTTGGGCCGGATTGCGGACGCGGCTAGGCTTTTGGAGCCTCGGCGGCGGAGGCAAGAAGCAATTGTCTGCCATGACCTTAGTCAAGAACTCTTGTCGAAGAATTTCGCGACAGCTTCCTGCTAGTACGGGGTATGACACAAACTGGGGCCGACGGGTGGGTGCCCTGAGCTGCTGCTGATGATGGGTGTGCGGGATTTCGGTTCGTGGGGGGGCGTGAGAATGAGGTTGTGGGTGGGTTGTGTAAAGGTGGGGTGCAAAAGAAAAGAGCCGTCACTTCTTTTTGGTTCGGAACCGAACGACGATTTTTATTTTTGACGGCCGCTTGTTGGTATCCAGCTAGACTGTCACTGTGGCAGGGAAATGTCACCGTGGTAATGACTTGACTTGAGTACCGTACCTTGCCTACCTTGGTTAATAATACCGTTAATACGTGAGTAGCAGCACCGTGGAATAAATGGTGGCCTGCTTAAAATGTCCGGAATATAACGAGAAAGGGTAGCTGGTCATGGCTTTTCGGTGTTTTTTTTTTAATTATTCCTAGCTTTTTTTATTATCATTTATTTACCTTGTTTTCCCTCACTCACCTTTTGTATTTTGCCCATCGCTCCTCAACAAAATCGAGAGTGGAATTTCTTAACCAGCACGGGAGGAAAAACGTCGACTGCCACTCTCGGCAGCTCCACAATAACTCTTCTCGCTTGTTTGCAGATTGTTGTGTGCAAGATTGAAGCTAACGCCATGGCCCAAGCTTCCAAAAATAGACTCGCCCTCCTTCACGATCTGCTTTCCGTGCAAGAATTAGACTAGACTCTCTTGGTGGTTGTCAAGTCAGTCGATAGGCATCAGTCACGGGGCGAACTGTGAGAGAACAACCGCACGATTGTCCAGCTTCCGGGGCATTACGACGCTGCGGCGGGATTCTCACTGCAACCTTGCAGGGTTGTTGTGATTTGGGAAGCGTAGTATCGCGCTGCATGTTATACAGCGGGATATTGGACTATAATGCCAGTGTCACATATCTTTTTTTCTTCCCCCTCTCTTTATCTTATCCGGTCAATTGATCCCATTCAAGCTTAGAGACAAAGAAAGTTTGGCTCCATGATCGAGACGAAAGATGCTATCATCTGGAACGCATGATATGCCGCTCCCGTCCCGCGCTGCGTCAAAAGCTGGGGACTCAGTATGGCTCGTGCGTCTGCAAGGCCGTTTTGTCGTGTCAACAAAGAAGCAAGCCATCCGAAATGGGAATAGACAAGGGTTGCGTAAAGATAGGAAGGTCCAAGAATGGAGAATAAAACAATACAAAAAAAACTACGAATGGATGATTGACAACTCTTGACGGTTAATGCGTTTTACCACAAAATATCCTATGGAACAAAAGTGGGCGATTCGGGCATACGATCGTGAGAAAAACCTCCGCCGCTTCACATACGAGGATATTGCGGAGCGAGCATGTTTTGAAAGAACAAAAAAGTAAACGGCCCGATGCCGATGGAGGCATCTGGTCGGGAGGTTTATGCTCGTCTCAAAAGAATTCTTCCGAGGATACCAGATTCGACAAGGGGGTCAAAAATAGACTTCAATCAAATTGTTAGAGAGGAGCAGGGCCTGCGGATGACGAGAGACGGCATGGCATGGGGAGGGATAGGGATTTAGATTTGCAGCTTACCGATCTCCGGCCTTTAGCCGCCGGGCATCGATGCGAACTGCACCCGCCAAAGACGCGAACCATATTGTGTCGGATGCGCATATCCTGTGTGGGTGTGTGTGTGTGTACGACTAACCAGGCTCATCAACCCGACAAAGAAAGAAGAAAAAAAAAGTCGCATACTTTGTACCGCAGCCTGCTAATACCGACCGATATTGATGTCAACCGAGCCAAGATGGATGCCTGCCTGCCTGCCTACCTACCTCCCTAGCTGGATAGAGAGGTATTTCCTTGACGCACAAGGCATGCAATACGTACATGAGAACATCAAATGCGCAGGTCGAGTCATCTGAGCTTATCATATCCCACCCAAGACTACGATTAATGCCCCGAACATATGTTGGTCTCATGTCGGAGTCAGGTCAAGTTAATTTTTGCTCGGTTTGAAGACCGTGGGAAAGCAATGCAGAGAGGCTCCCTGCAATCATCACGACACCCAGCGGGGTCCGAGACATCCCAGAAGTCTTAGCCCGTCCCCTGCGCCGCTCCAGCCCACATAGGGTCGGTAGCCGACGAGGTCTAATAATTACGCGAGGAGGAGTTTTGACGAAATACCCATCTGCATGAAGAAAAATGTTTTGGCAAAGAAAACTCGCCTTTTCTTTCTTTCGTCTCATCTTGACAAGCGAACCGTTGTCGTCTGATGGGTTGGACTTGCCAAGTGCATTGGCCACGAGGCGCGAGGATTAAGCAACCCCTGCTTGCCCCAGCCCAGTGGCCAATGATATCAAGGGTTTACGAGACAGCTAAGCCCTCTTTTGCTGCTCTCCCGCCGTTTGGAACAAGCCACTGTCGGGAACTTTTCGTCTGTTTTTTTTTTCTTGCTTTATTTCTTGGTTTCTCGATCTTTTTTTCTTGTCTATGCTCTTTGTCTCTCCCCAAGTGCTTACCCAGGAGGCGTAGTGTCTTGACATGCAAACATGAAACCAAGTCAGTCGGGGTCCTTCCTTGATTGGCTGAACATATCTCGCCTATTTTATCTCATTCCCTTCTCAAGGATACTAGGTAGGCAGGCAGCTAGCACGTGCCAAAAGATGTGTACCTGGCATGCTGGCACAAAAAAAAAGGATGGGTGGGGATTTGCAGCAAAGCGAAATGCAAAGGCACTATTATCCAAGGCACGGATCAAAAATACATGTCTGCAATAGGAGGTGATGTACAGATTTAGAGACAAGGAGAAAAAAAAACGACGGCATAATACACAAGACAAGATTAGTCTAGGCTCAATAAAGAAGGAGCTGCGCCGCGGCGATCTCGAATCGATGGTGGGTCAAGTCGGCGACGTGTTGAAAGGGAAACCTGGCACAAAAGTGCACTTGGGTGTTCTGACTAGTAACAGTTACAACGTATCGAGGTTTTTACTCCGTAGTTTAAGGTCTGCGTGCTGTCAATTGCTATTTTCTTTTCTTCTTGCTGGAGCCGCTTGTTACAGATTTTCGATGCGCTGCATACCGACTTGGGAAATTGAACAATTCGACCCCGTGCAGCAAATGGTGACCATACTCCAAACCCCGTGACATCAGGAGCGGATGGTGAGTGGTCTCTTTTCATTCCCGTCGCGGAGATTTTCTCATCTGGATCCCCTCTCATCACTTATCCTTTTTTGATATCTTCATTCATGCGAAAGATCCATGGCCCCGTCTGGGAAAGGAGAAAAAAAAAACACTAAATGTGACCCGTCTTTGGGTACACTCCCTTGTAGTCCCCTCCAATAATTTACAGTAAGTAGTAGAAAAGGGGAGGGGGTGTCGATTTAGTTCCGTCGACTCCGACCGACATGTTCCATGACATAGTTAGTGGTCCGTTCCCCCCATTGTCTCGAGATATCCATCACGTTGCTACCAAAGAAAAGGGTGAATGGATGCCTCCCTTTTCATTGAGGTAGTAACGTGTTAAATGACGACGACAATGCATTGCAGCCGCAACCCTCTTTTCCCCAGCCCAGTCAGCAGCTCATCGTACGCGATGTGACCAAAAAGACAAAGGGCAAGAGAGAAGGAAGGGGGGACAAAAAAATAAAATAAAAAATAAAAAACAGGTCATAGCTAAACCTAGTTCAGGTCGAGATAAAAAAACAACCCACCCGGTCCCGGGCCGCGTTAATAGATATCTTATAGGCCTAGGATCTGGGGTTCATTGCCATGGCGTGACCACACCCACCCAATTCATTCGGCCTTCCAAGGCCACTAACTGGCTGGTTCGGTATGGTACGTCAGTGCCGAGCTCGAGGCTGTCAAGATTTGATGAACGCTTTGTTTCTTTTTCTCTTCATTTCTTTTTCCCGAGGCCCTTTCCCCGAAAACACCCCGAGATCTTAAGCGGCTCTATTTCTACGTTGCAAATACACACTAACCAAATGCTTGCGTCAGAGACTGGATGCATAAACTAGTGGATCGTGTAAACAGCACAAAGAAAGAAGGCTAAAAAAAAATCATCCCGTTGACAGAAAGGTAATTGAAACGTAGCTGGTACCAACTGTATTAGTGGGCGACTTTTTTTGTTCCTGGGCGGGGGGGTTTTCCGGGGCCGTGCCGAGACGAACGGTGACATGCAGAATTGCGGGAGACGATACAACTCAAGCGTTGCTTTGGGTGAGGAAAGTAAGCGGGCAAGGCGGTACTGGAGGAGCCAGAGTTGCACTCTTGTCCTCCCGCATTTACTTTTCTTTTTCTTTTTTTCCTCCATCCCATCTCTTCCATCCAGGGTTCTCTCTTGTGTGATTTGCTAGGTACAGATCTGTTGGCGCCAGACAAACCTGGATCTTCAGGTCAACGGATCCAACATGCAGCTTGCAGAACGTTGCGGCAAAATGCGACCCCGCTGTCTGATTTTTGACATACCACACCATGTTGGCCACACATAGTTGACTGCCCGCTTTAGGAGACAGCATCGTGTTGTCTGGGCTGCCGTGGACAGACAGGGGGTGGGGGGATTGATCTTTGACAAAAAAACAGGGACCACATCAAAACTGGCTCTGGGCGCTTTTTGGATTTTCTTTCTTTTGCTTTTTCCCTTCTTTTTTTTCTTGTAACTTGTACTTTTTATCCTCTTCAATCTTTCTCTACTTTCTTTCTCAATGTCGATCTTCAAGGTTCACCTTGGCACGTCGGTTGTCAAGGGTCGCAAATCCGGAGAGCATGAAGAAGCCTCATTTCGCTGCTGTATGGGCCTCAAGTGGGTGATGTGATGACCCGGTCAAACCTTGTCATTTTTGGTGTGCCTTTTTTTTTCTCCTGCCCCCTACCGAGTCAACCGCCCAGATAACTTTAGGCGTGTGCACGATTCAAGCCGAGTCCCCCGAAATTCATGCGATGCGAAGCGAGGTACGGAGAATTTTTGATTATCGCAGCGAAATAATGATGCGGGAAAAAGATTGGATGACACAAGGTCTGGCCAAAGCTCATTTAACACAAAAAAAAGTTGGTTATTCATTCTTCCATCCCCTTACAGAAGAAGAAGAGTGGTTTGCCATCCACCATTTCCCGTGCCAGCAGATTTGCGGGGCTAACTCGTGATGGGTTGTTGTGAACAATCAAAGAAGAAAAAGCAACGGAACAGCCACATCTACTTTAACACGTAGGACGGTAAAGTTAGTTCTCTGGGATGGGGAATTGCACGGAGAATGGAGGCGGAATGATCTTCGTATGTCCAAAACCTGGAGCGGGCTAAGCGGTGGAGTTTCTGGGTTGTTACGAACTGCAACAGTGCAAACGGGTTGCGGTGACAGGCAAGACAAGGGCAAATCCAGCCTAGCCAGAGTAGTAGTGGAGTCTTTTTTCTCTTTTCTCTTTTTCCTTTTTTTTTCTTTTCTTTTCTACCTTTGGCTCGCAGAGTCTAGCCCCACTCGGTAAGCGCTGGTGCGTGCGGACGGAATAATATCCGGAATTATAAGTGCTATGATAAACCAGAGGATTATAATAGTACTCCCAAGGCAGGTCCCTACCGGACGGAGTTTTGGGTGGGAGGGCGCACGTGCAACCCGCCAGTAAGGGGGGAAGCCAAGGCAGGTAGGCGGTACCAACCTAACGTACCAACCTAATGTAGGTCAGATAGGTTATGTAGGTAAGGTAGGTACATTGCCTCAGTCAGTACCTATTCATGTTGCAGGTATCCAAGGCATGTAAGGTACCGGGCACCTACCTAACTACTTTTGCAAGCCTTGTACCTACTGTATTAATTACTTCCCTTACCTGTCCTTGCCTCGAAACCGACTGACGGCTGTCACCCGACGCCAAGTGATGGCGATCTTCACTCTTCATGACTCTCAAGGTCAATGGTCAATGCGATTTTGACTCGCAAACAAGGGAAGAAAAAAAAGCCCGTCGCAGCTAAGTTTTAGAACTAGCTTTTTTTTTACCACAGTGTTTATGTTTATCCTTTTATCTCCACGTAATGAAGGGTCTCTTGTCATTCTTTCTTCTGTCACCCTTTCTTTTCTATGACTACGTAGGCTAGTCATTTCTTTCTTTTTATAGGGGTTCTGGGGTGGCACATTCCAGAACGCTGGGACGCGTAGCCTTCAGGATTACTGAACTGACTCCCCTCGATGGGTAAGGTACGCACGTCGAGATACATTGGATGACTGAACCCTGAAGTTCCCAGGTGGCAGCAGGCTAGCTTGGCACTGATAAGGTAAGCCTGGTGGGATAGAAAAAGAAAAGGCGTTGCAAGTTTATTTTTCATGACCTGTTGCCGGTGGTGATACAAGCCAAGGCCACGTACTCGTTGGTGCTAACCTCGAGTGGCTAAGATACCACCCATCTTACTTTGTATCCTAGCCATCTTTGTTTCTTTGCCTGCCTACCCAGGTAGGTAGGGTATGCTTTCAGAGAGCGTACCCGAACCGGAAGATCACCTAAGACTTGGCATCTCGCGGCGGCGCGCGATTTCGATTCACTACAGTTCATCTAATCTCCGCAACTTTTATGCGTTCCCTCTTTCCCTTTCACCCTGTTTTTGCCCCCCTCTGCGGCTCTTGACGAATCAACGGGCATATGGAGATAAAGGCGTATAGAACCTAAAAAGAGGACGCCGCTGACCCGGTTTGTGCGTATTGAACCGGTAGGACCGGCCGGGTTGCTTTGCCGTCGGCCGTCTTCCAAGTTTTCCCTCGCCCGAAACCATGTATAGAACCAGCATGTAGTGCTTGCTGTCACGGCTGGTGGGCTGAAAGCTACATGGAAGTGTCCTTGACGTTGCCTTGCGGGGGTCCCCTCCCATCGCCGAGTCTGCACAGGACAGTACTACTACTGGGAGGTCCCGGAAAACCGGTAAGAGGGTTCGTCAGACTGAAACTGAGAGTATGATCTCTTTCTTTTTATTCTGCAGTTATGGTTTTTTTTTCCTCATTTCTTCTTGTCATGACTTGCTCCCGACGCCAAGATGATTTATTTAGGGGTGACAAAGAACAAGAGAGTGAGAAATCAAGCAGTAAATAGGTAGGGCAGGCAGGCCGGGGTTGCCCGGTAAAACCACTGTGCTTTTTGCTTTTGCTTTTTATGGTTCTTTATGATTTACTTTCTCTTTACTTTTTTTTGCTTTGCTGCGGAACCAAGCCCGGTGCTACCCAGCGCCCCAGGATAATGGCTGCGAGCGTGTCCTCGTTTAGGGTGACGGTGGAGGTTATGCCGGAACATGAGCTCCTGGCTTCCTTCCATTTCCGAGCAGTCAAACGATTCTCCTAAATCGATCTTTGCGTTTGATTCTCTTCTTTTTTGTTTCTTCCCCCCTTTTTTTTCCTTCCTATTTTCCTTTCCTATTCCTCCTTCCTAATTCCCCTCTCTTTGGGATTCTTTTTTTATTCTCCGTGAGAAATACCATCTAACCCTCGTCTACCTTGTTGAGATTTACTATTCTGCCATGAACACTCCACAGCTCAGCCCACCAAGCGACTCGTGCCAACCATGCTCATCTCCCGCTTACCCCCCGGCCGACCCTCGGTCTTGTATCATTGGTGGGACTTTGCACGTCCGTTCCCGTAAGGAGACGCACTTTCAAAGAACTCATGTGCTGTTACAAACAATCTGGAGTGAGGTCATTGTGCACCGCTCTCGCCAAGATTTTCATTCTTTAATTTATTTCCCTCGTTGCTTACGGTGTATCTCTCCCTCCCTCTTTCAATGGTCTATGTCGTTTTTTATTCGCGCGTATAAATCCTGGTGGTAGGTAAAGGTCATACTTACTTGCGAATCGGTCTAGCCGGTGGAGGAAATTAAAAAAAGAATACAACACAAAAAAAAAACCTGGGCTGGGCGGCCTTTCCACCCCCCCTCCATCGGCCGGGAAGTTTTACCTCCCCTGCCGTCCCGTGTTCCCAGTCCCGTCCCGGTCATTTGGATGAATACCCTTCCCGTCGGCTCTCCAGCATGCCGGTCCGAGGGGGGAAGGAAAGGAGGAGGAAAGGAAGGAAAGGGGTCTGGCTGACTTTTTTTTGCGGCTCATCAGTCTGGAGAACCTGGAGTTCAGCGCACCAGCACAGCCCCCTTCTCCAGGCCGGGGCCCGCGGGCTACTCACGGGCTGATGCGGTGATACAAGAGTCCCATGTCTGTAGTTATGTTACCCATGCATTTATCTTACCTATGGGGGGATCAGATCTATCATTGTCAGGGATGGCTATAATCTCATCATCTAGCTTACATATCTTTTACACTATCATGCCTCCTTATTTTTAGTAGGGCTATCTTTGCGTCATGAAACCTGACAACTTGCTCGCCCGCTTCTTCCGGTTTATCATGCACACCGAATAAAAACATAAAAAAAATCTTTGACTTGCGTGACCACTTTGTCATCGTCAACTCAAAGTGGTTTCGGTCTGGTCTGCATACAAGATTCATCCCTTTTGTCTCGTATCCATAATGACTGCCAGAAATCCGAGTGAGCGGTTCACAGGGTACATGGGGGTTTCAAAAGCTACCCAAAACTCAACCAAGGTCAATCCTTCCCCCGTTCCAAAGCAAGAGAAAAAAAAAGCACACGAAAAAAGTGTATATGTACTGTGTTGATTCGTGTCCCGGGATCTTCATATATCTGCAACAAAAACAGGAGGAGCAAAAGGCCCCCTCCCCTCCCATCGGCTTGAATCACTCATCGCCAAATGCGGTGTGTGTGTGTGTGTATGTGTATGGTGTGGGGGAAAAGTAACAATTGGGTGATGGGCGTGCGTACCGCGTACGTCTTTGTTGTTGTATGTCAGATTAGACATGTCATCCCAGGTTCTCCCCTCCTCAATGACATAACTAACTCACCATGCCTACCATGCCTAGAGTAGAGGTTTTTCTTTTTTTTCTTTGCTCAAGTTACACCAGTAACTAGGCGCGAGCCGAGAGACAAGAGCACTGATTCGTCAAAAGGAAAGACAACTTTTTTTTTGACTTTTGTGGTTTATTTCATTTCATTCTTCTTGTTTTATTCTTTTATTATTATTTTTATTCTCTGGCTGGCTTCCGCCTCCCCACGGGTTTGTTGGAACGCGGCTGGCCCGCCCTTTCGGTCTTGGCCATCAAGGTAAATAAACTGTGAACCGTCATAAACTTTCTTCTCGTGTAAAAATTCCCACATCATGAGTCGAGCCGCTTCTTGCGGTCACTTATCTGGGTAACATACTGCCGATATCCGCAGTGCCATGTCAGAGGAGGGAAAGAAAGAAAGAAAAAAAAATCATCGATTAATTTCCTCTTCTTTCTTCTTTGTTCTTTGTTCTTCTCCGTGGGGAGTGTATACTGTAAAGCCCGGACAAAATCGTCGAGTTCCTTTTTTTTTTTCGTCCGATCACGATGAGAAAACAAAGGCAAGTGGCGGCAACTTTTCCAACCTAAGCATTTCTCGTGGCCCATTCCTGGTCCGGTTCTCCGTCAGCACGGCCCAGAATGCGATTGGTACAGTCAGAACGAACCATGAGACATGTTGGAAAGGTGTGCCCGAGTAACACAGTAGAAGTTAGTTATAAGTTAGATTTCTAATACCGACGGATCACACACAGATCAGCGGCCGATAGGTCAAAAAATTAAGACCGAAAAGATCACAATGCAATCACAACTAACGAAACCGATTCCGTGACACACCACACCACCAGAAATCTGCTTCACGAACCCCTAAATTGCACTCATGTTGTGTCACCTCAAAAGTGAACCCTGATCTTGGGATCTATGGAGCTTTGCATGTGAAAAACATATGGTCCGAGGCCTGATGAGCCGTTGCATGTCCAGTACCTAGCTATGTAAGGCAGGCTGCATGTATAGTGTTGGTGCTGTTGGCGAATGTTCAAGTCTAATATACAAGTAAAAGTACAAAGCGTTTGCGCTACCCAGCACTTGCAGAAATTCATAATACAGTGGAAGATGCTCTTTTAAAGTCCAGATCAAAAGCTTGCTTGCGCCGCAATAGACAACATGAAACTCCACATCTCCCCCAGTCTTCCGTCTATCAACCTTCGAAGCACCCCAAGGACTGGGTTGACATGATCAGCCCATGTTTGCAACTTGGGTCAACACAGGACCTGGTAGCCGGAGGTTATCCCTTCGGGATTATCTGCATCTACCGCTGGCCGCACCTCCCTAATCTCCTTAAACCTAGTTGACTCTCCCTCCTTCCTTATTACACGGGGATGTGCTCATCGCCGTGTGACCTCCTTTAGGTCGCATCCCGGACCAGGAGGTGTGGAAGGGTGTGAAGATTGTATACCCGCAGCAACGGGTGGCTTTCCGGCGGTATGCCCTTGTGGAGTCTGGACAAAGCCGGGACTCAAATCGATCCCGTCGGGCGAATGATGTTCTCGGCACAAAAACCCAAATATCCAAGACATTCTGTACAGGCTGAAAATTGATTACATGCGCCTCTCACTGGTTTCCACATTGTGCGCCTGTGATACTGACTGAACATGAGCGGCGAATTGCGTCAAAACACAGCAAACACGATCAGCTCCAAACTCTAACAGGAAGAAAAATCCCCGCAGCATGTCTGAGCCACGGGCAATCATAGCGATTACACCTCGTTCGCTTGCCTAGTGGAAACGCTGTTCCTATAGGTGAGCCTGAGACATGCATCCTCTGGCGACGAAAGGACCTTAAAGTCTGCATCTTCATGAACAACCAACGGCCCCATGGTGATGATTAGACGTGACACGTTGCCTAGGTACCTCGTTTTGGTTGCTGCGGCTTCACAATCGACTGTAGAGACCAGGGTATTTTGGCTCTCCTGGGAAGTGCTCCTCGGGCCACACATGACGGATGGCTTCCCATATCTCACTGTTGGTCCGGGCGGTCAGTAAACGTCTAATCTCCGCGCAACACAACATCATCAACGGACGGAAGCCGTAGGTACATCGTGTGACAGCAATGATAAAACCGTCGCCGACGTAGGTACTTACCTGACCAGAATGATTTTCAAACCGTCCTTCACCTCTTGCGGCAAATCCTGTACGTCCTTCTCGTTCTGCTTTGGGAGCAGCACCGTCTTCACACCCGCACGGAGGGCACCAATAAGCTTTTCCTTGATTCCTCCCACGGCAGTGACACGTCCACGGAGTGAGATTTCGCCCTGTAAACGCGTGAAAATGAAACGCCTGCGTGTCAGCTGGGTCTAAATGCAGAAGCGTTCGTAGAGAAACAAGAGCGGCAATTTTAGACGCAAAGCACATGCATCGATTTCGGGGACCACTTACAGTCATGGCCATGGTGGGCGGCACGATCTTGCCGGAAAAGAGTGAAATGAGAGCAATAGCTTGTGCGATGCCGCTGCTGGGGCCGTCCTTTGGTATGGCGCCCGCAGGGCAGTGGACATGGATGCTACGATTCTCCATGATCTTCTCTCTGGGATCTGGGGAAAGGCCAAGTTGGCATGCGTTGGCCTTGACCCAGGATAGAGCAACTCTGGCGCTCTCTTTCAGTACATCACCAAGCTGACCCGTGTGTTGAACTGTGCCGTCCCCGGGCATGTCAGCCACCTCGATGAACAAAATACTGCCGTTTCCGCCCGAACTGTAGGCGACCAAGCCTGTAACTACTCCAGGTCGGCCTTCCTGCTCAGCGATCTCATCCTCGTACTTGGGACTGCCGAGAATCTGTTCAATGTCTTCAACAGTGAGTTGTGCCCGGTACTGGTCAAGACGGTTATCGTCCTTTGCATCTGCGTACTCGACAGCCTTGGCTCGGCAAACTGAGCCAATTTCTCTCTCTAGATTGCGTACCCCTGCCTCACGTGTGTAGGACTCGATGATCTTGGAGACCACATCGTCAGGGAAAACGATCTGCTCAGGGGAAAGACCGTTGGCACGAATTTGTTTTGGCACAAGATGATTTGTGGCAATGTGCCTCTTTTCCAACGTGGTATACCCGGATAAATATATCATCTCCAAACGGTCCAGGAGAGGCGGGGGGATGGTCTCAAGACTGTTGGCCGTAGCTATGAACAGCACCTTGCTCAGGTCGACCGGGATGTTAATGAAATGGTCCACAAAGGTGGCATTCTGCTCCGGGTCCAGAACCTCCAGCATGGCAGCCGATGGATCTCCGTGATGATTGCTCTGGCTAATCTTGTCAATCTCATCCAGCAGGATTACTGGGTTGGAGACGCCCGTCTTTTTGAGACCCTGGATAATCAGACCAGGCATAGCAGCAACGTATGTGCGTCTGTGGCCGCGAATCTCGGCCTCGTCCCGCACGCCACCGAGTGATATCCTGTGGAACTTTCTGCCGAGAGCAGTTGCAACAGACTTTGCCAAACTGGTCTTGCCAACACCTGGAGGCCCTGCCAAAAGAAGGATCGGAGACTTGTCCGTCATCCGCCGACTTTTGAGCATGTCAATCTTGGCTTGCGCCGCATCTAAGCTCTCCTGAGTAGCCTTGGTCAAGCCTGGCTCGGGGAAAGCCGCCGACTCCCCTTCAAACGGCGGTACCATCTCTTCTTGGATCCGCTTAATCTGCCCATCGATCTCCTCATTTGCAGATTGCTTGAGACGGAGCACGGCAAGATACTCGACAAGACGTTGCTTGACCTTGCTCAAGCCGTAGTGGTCGTCGTCGAGCTGTTTTCGTGCTCTGGTCAAAGCCGTCTTGTCGAGACGATCATCCGTGGTGACTGACCAGGGGATCTCGGCCAACGTCTCCAGATACGTGCGGAGGACACTGTATTCGGCCTGGACAGGCATCATTTTCTTCAGACGCTTCATCTCGCGCGCGGCAACCTTGGCGGCCTCGGGGCTGAGCTTTGCGTCATCCAGCTTCTTCTGCAACTCTTCAGTCTCGTCAGGCTCCTTTTCCTCAGGCTCCTGACCACCCTGCATATTATGAGGCGCGGAAAATGGGCTAACTCCCCGCCTGATAAAAGGCGGGGGTAGGTTGGGGTTCTGCGCATCTGTGATTCTCATTGGCACTGCCGCTGTGACAGTTGTGATGCGGGTTATGCTCTTGAGCCCTCCAATGGTACGATCGAGTAGCTCGATGACCTTGTCTACACGTTGCTTGACGTCAAAGGTGGCCAAAATCTCAAGCTTGTCTTCGTATGCGCAGTCGACCAAGGTTCCCACAAAGTCAGCAAACGAACCCGCGTCGGCGACAGTTCTCTTGGCCATGTACGAGTCGAGGCGCCTGGCCAACACTGGGTCCAGACCCAGCCGAGGCCGTGAGGTTATGGATGTGAGCCTCAGCAGATCTATCAGCTCCCGCGCTAGAGTTTTGAGCTTTTCGAATCGCCTCTGGAGGTCTTTGTCGTTAACAGGCACTGTGAAGATACAAGACAGATGGGGTTAGTATGTGAACAATCCTAGATAATATAGTCATGTAGATAGATAGGCACGTAGCCGTGCAAACGGGTAAACGGCGCAAAGGTACCTACCGTGCTCTTCATGTTGTACAATATGGCCCTCGTAATGGGCGCGAAGCAAGTCTTTGTCCAGGCTCTCCAAAGTCATCCTGGCTACGCCCTCGACCAGGATTGCCGCGTCCTCACTGCCCCAGGCCTCGACAGCCGTGATCTTAGCAACGACGCCAACCGAGAAGACATCTCTGTGTTGCAGGCTCGAATAGTCTACTGGTCGTCGTGGCCGCGGAGTGGGAAGGTCGTTCTTAGCCTTGTCCCGAATAAGTCGTTGGCCGTTCGCGCCGAGGAGGGGAGAGGCTATCGGAACGCAAGCGATCGGGATGGTGTCAATGCGACCCGGCGCCGGAGCTCGGCCGTAGAGAGAGCCGACCAAGGAGATGATATCGGCTCGTTTGGCACCGACCGGAATGCGCTGCATGACTCCGGGGAGCAGGACGCTACCGCTGGCTAAAGGCACGATGGCCATCAGAGAGCTCTCTGATGGCGCCATTGTCGGGTGCGGATGAATAGATCTAGATGGGGAGTATGTTCACGAATGGAAACGGGGAGCGGGTTTGAATCGACTGGGATGGCAGTTTCAACAAGTAGAAAAGAAATATGAAGAGGAACGAGTAGTAAAATTGATTGGTTTGATTAGAGCCTCTCTAGTGAGAAAAAACGACGGACATGCAAGAGCAGAGGGTATAGTAAAGTGTGTTGCCGTTGATTCCGAATGATAGAAGAAAAAAGGGAGGGAAAAAAAGAGACTAGGCAAGTATGTAGGGAGGTTTACTCATGCAAGTGGTGCGGAGGTGGTCGGCAAAAGTGGTGTTATCGGCAGACATGAGGAAGGATCTAACCAACCGTGCATATGACGCGGAGTACTTTAACGTTCAAATCAAATCGGGTCGGGTCCCTGCCGCCCACCACTCGATTGGAGCCGAGGCATGCAACCTGGCTTCTAGAACTAGCCACGGCGTTTTAGCGATGGCAGCACTTAAGATATGAGTGGACCAAAGCCTAAGATGACGGGCTTTACAGTGTACTTTACAGTATTTTATTCGAAAATAATACACAAGTCACCAAGCAATGAACTGTAACACAGAAGATACTCTGTCTGATTTTGTTAATCTCTCTTGGTCAAGAGAGTTACGTCGTAGTTGGTTGACTTTGATGGATGCACAGGATAACAAGTTTCCCTCTACACCAAATGCAGCACCTGAGCCAGGTAAAATGGATGAACAAGATGGGTTACTTTGACTGAGACGTTTGGCATTGCGATTTTGTGCTAGAACTAGAACTAAAATAAATCTGTAACTAATAATGCCTGTCTCTAAACCATGGGAATATGCTTTAGATCACGGATTCTGACATTTGCGACTTTTGACAGCGCATACGCACTACCGCAAAATGCGACAGTCCTCTTGCCGAGCCCTGTTGCCGACCTTTCAAGCCAGCCCTGTCTCGCTATCAAGTGACTGCCGATTGGGCTTAAGATGTATCTAGAACTAGTAATGGGCTAGGAATATGTCAGTAACAACAAGATACTTTTGTTTTCCGCCGCCCATACTTTTGAATGATTACTGACTATAGAATGCGGAGCTGGTTGCAGTATTAGCAAACCTGCTCCAGAGCCCTCGTTTTGCAAGTAATAATTCTTTAGATTATTTTTGAAATATTCAATTCATATATTCAAGTTAAAAGCGACAGCTCTTCTTATATATTGAGATAAAGGTAGTGGTTTACTTGAGTTCAAAGTCAGCAAAGAGCAGGATTGGCCCGGAGAAGTCTTTCGCTACGTATGGTTTCCACGGTGCGGGTACGTACCTACCTTACCCGCACCCGTTGGTAACTCTCCACAATACCTGACTTGAGCTTCCCCGCAGTGGCGGGCCAAACCACTTAGCGCGTGGACGACGCGTCTTAGATTAGGGAATCGTTTCCCCCACCACGCGTCTTTGCGACTTTTCAATAGTTGTAGCATCACCAGGTTGCCATTATTGCGAAAACGACCAAAAAAAGTCACTTCGATCTGATAAGAAGAAGAAAAAATATCACCCAGAAAATCATAGACAAAATGAGTATGCACTTTCTTGAATATCTCCTGCGCTTCCGAGTTATATAACCTATACTGACTGACACTTTGGCCAGCGTCATACGGAGGAAACAACTTCTCAAGGACGGGCTATAACGCTCAAGGCGCCGAGGATGGGGGTGGCTTCATGGGAGGCTCGCAACAGGGCTCTCAGGGAGGTGCAGGAGGCAAGGTGCGTTGATCCAAAATATTTCTATAAACAGCTAAATATCGCGAGTTTTTTTTTTCTTTTTTTATTGACAACCAAACAAAAAACACAGAGCTACCAAGACGAGTGCCTCAAGCCCGTAACCGTCAAGCAGCTCCTCGACGTACAAGCCCCGTACCCGGACGCCGACTTCGTCCTCGACGGCCGCGCAATCACACAGATCACTCTGGTAGGCCAGATCCGATCCATCAACCCGCAGCCGACCAACATCACGTACCGGATCGACGACGGCACGGGCACCATTGACGTCAAGAGGTGGATCGACCCGGAGAAGGCCGAGGACGCCGACGCGGCCTCGCAGCACCAACCCGACAGCTACGTTCGCGTCTGGGGCAAGCTCAAAGCCTTCAACAACCGCCGCCACGTCGGCGCCCTCTTTGTGCGTCCCGTCGAAGATTTCAACGAGGTCAACTACCACATGCTCGAGGTTGCCTATGTCCACCTCGATGCCGTCAGGCAGAGCAGTGGGGGTGGCAGCAGCGGCGGTGGTGGTGCTGGCGCCGGCGGCGACGACAATATGTTTGTCGACAGCTACGGTGGAGGTGGTGGTGGCGGTGGCTCAAAGGCTGCAAACTGCTCCACCAACGCTCAGCGGCTATTCAACCACCTCCAAAACTCGTCTGCTGGTAACGAAGGTCTGGAGGCCAACATTATCGCAAGGGGCATTAACATGTCGGTGAGGGATGTCGAGGCTGCCGCGGACGAGCTCTTGTCGGCTGGCCTTATATACCCGACAGTTGATGACCATACGTGGGCTACCTTGGACTACTGAAGAGACAGTTCTTTCTTTCTTAAAATTCTTAAGTCTACGGTCCAGCAGAGGGAGCGAGCAGGAGATGATGAGTGCGTGGTATTTGACACAAATCTGGGCACTTAAGCGGTTATGTTCTCGGCGTTTGGTTGGCATTTTGCGGGCTCGGTTTTGATTTGATAATGCATAAAATGCTCTTATGATAAAAATTAGAAAGCCTTCTAGTCGACTATGCAGAAGACTTGTCGGGCTGGGTACACGGTGGCATGTTGACACTGTCTGTCGAGGTGTATGTCACGATGATACAAATAGAGATGTGGGGATGTAAACAAGGAACAGGCTATGGTATATACTTGGGACTGCCCTAAGGCACAGCTTGTAAAATTCTATGTAAAGCCAGTTTTTTGATTGTGTTTACGATGAGTGTCTTGCGTCCATGATATGTATTTTCTCTCGAGCTACGGCATGATATAGTCCCTCTGGAGTACTTGTAACTATCTATGCCTTGACCGCTTCAAGGACAAGACTTGGTTGATTGAGTGAAGTGGTCAAAGGGAAACCGTCTCAGGTAAATACTTCTTCTCGCAAGCGTAGTCTGCTGGACTTAAGTCTGGCTTAATCAGGTAGTTAGGTCGCATAATAGAGAGCTCATAGTCAGTACAAGCTATGCCGCGATGTTCAGAGAGACTGTGTCTTTGTTTGTCGGCTCAGCGTGGTGTGGGATCAGATCTTCTGTCCTTATATCATATACCGCAAATCACACACGCGCTAAATTGGATATGGAGCGTAGCAAGATACGCTAGAGGTCGCCGTTGACTAAACCCCATGCTTACTTGTATTCGTTCCACGAATAAAAGAAGGACCACCATGCTGCGTATCATCATATCTCCAATCAGAGGCAACATGCGATACAAACAGTACACTCCACTCGTAATAAATTGTGTTTTTATTAGCGCTCAGCAGCGAAACCCGAACAACCAGCAGCGTGTGCGTTTGAAAGCATGGTCGACATTAGTGGTTTTTTTTTGTTCTAACATTTGTCTTTGTTGGAACCCCAGTTCAAGTCCTGGGGCCGGGCAAAGCAAAAGAAAAAAGGCAAGGAAATGTGAGCCGTGAGGAGTTGGGTATGATACACGGCTCGTTTAAAACCAGATAGCTTGCATGGCATTTCTATTGGCTAAGACCTCCAAACCAGAGCGAAAAACATCAACTTCACCTTTGGCACAAACTAGAGCATTCTTCGGATTCCCTGCTCGTTGGTGTACTTCTCCAGACCGGAGTCAAGGTGCTGCCACCACTCAAAGAGCATTGACTCGCATATAAGCTTGAACCACGGAGTGAACTTGGCAGCGGGGTCCTTGAAGTAGGCCTTGAGACCATCTGGCGAGATATATTGTGTGGCCTGAACCTCGTTCTTGTTGATGTCGAGATCCACGTTGGCCTTGATGAAGAGGATGTAGTCGACTGCAAGGACCATGTTAGTTTATGCATTATGCCAGTGTCCTCCACCCGGCGAAAGCGATCATGGTATCCAGACTTACCCTCGTGCTCGCCCCACTTGCCGTCACTGGGCGCCTTGTAGTGTATGCGAGTGAGGAAGTGGAAGTTCTCGAGCGGCACCTGCTCCTTCTTGATGCCGAGCTCGTGGTCCAGCTTGCGCTGCGCCGCGCGCTTGACGCCCATGATGGAGTCGGGGAGGTTCGATCCCGTCTCGCCAGGTATGCCGAGGGGGTGCGAGCAGCAGGTGTTGGTCCACATGTCGGGGAAGGTGATCTTTTCCGTTGCGCGCTGCTGGAGGAGCAGCTCGTTCTTGTCGTTGAAGAGGAAGACGGAGAAGGCCCGGTGCAGGAGACCCTTTTCTATGTTGGTCATGAGGTGGCCTGTAGTTGGTTTACTTGTTAGTGAGGTGACTCTGACGATAAAAATCAAAGGTACTATCGCCCGGCGCAGTAGCATAGCTACCGTCTTTGGATGGCCCCTAGCGGGTACTGACAAATCTTCTTGCTGCCCTTGCCGATGGGCATGTCGTTCTCGTCGACGACGATGCACACCTCGTCCATGAGCCTGATCTGCTCCTCATCGTGGCCGTCCAGAGCCTCTCCGCTGGTGTCAATGTCCGGAAACAGGCTCAAGATGGTCTCGGCCGTGATCGGCTGCGCCGTGGTCGTGGTGGTGGAAGACATTGTCCCTGATCAGACACCCTTACGCAAATATAATGCTAACAAAAAAAAGGAGTCCTGAAAGGGGCCTTGGGGGGACTATGCGCAAAGACCTCCCTCCTGTAAGGCAAGTCAAGATAGTTCGAGCAGTCGGGAAGCAAATGCTAGCCTTGAATGTTGCCCCTCATTCAACAGTTTATTGTAGGGGGGCAAAGTGTCGGTCGCTAGATTAGATTGAGGACCTTCTCAAGGGTCGCGTGGGAAAGACAAGCAATGCGGGGCTGATCCCTGAGCGCCCATAAGTAAGCTGTTGGGTCCCGTAGCCTGGTAGACTGAAAGCTATGGGGTACCAGGGAAAGTACTTCCTTGCAGGGCTCCCTTCAGCAGAAATTGCCCATTACCGTCAAGGTAAACAGAAACAAGAAAGTATTTGCCGAGTATCTGTTCTCCAAGAAGAATCATTTGCTTATGAATAATCGTCACAGTGGGATTTTTCATGTCCCCAAAACGAACCTCCTAACAAATACCGTGCAAGCAATATATTGAATATCTGAAAGTCGAAGTGACAGCCTCCAAGAAAATTGCATGACACATGAATGAGTTATTGAGATGCAGTGAGTCGATTCCAATTGCGATCAGTGAGGCTCAAATTAAGGTATACGGAAAAGTTCCGGATATGGTCCCTCAGTTACATTCGGTATCTTCAAGTAGTTAATTGATTGCCTATCAGCCTGTAGATGACAGCTATAAACCTATGCGATACCGGCCGGACCTCCTATAGACTTTGTGATTAAGCTACAGGTGCAGATATAACCAAATCATGTTGACAAGAAAATCAAGGTTTAGCCGGCCCGCGAACTAGTCTAGTCTAGTCTCAACTTAGCCTGGTCAGGTACAGACGAGTTGATTCGACACCGCACCTCTGGGAATTTCCGTTGGGGATGACCGAAGAACTAGCGGTCTTGGGCAAACCTCACGAAGGCCTGTGCTTTTTCTTGTAAGCAATAAACCGAGGCATGTTTGTAACGGCCTCCTCTGCCCGCAGCCTGAGCTCAGACTGTTTCCTCTTATCGATCGACTTCACCATCGATTTGATCTTTAAAACGGCACCTTCCAAGTGTTCCAGAAACTTGTCTTTCCAGAAAACCTCGTTGTCGCATGCCAAGCTCTCATCTCCATATATGTCGTAGAACTGATCAAGCGCCTCAACAACATCTGCAGTTGGGACCTCGGTCGCTGCCGAGATGATTGTGATGAGAAAAATCCCAATCTCGCGGTTCACACCCACCGGGCACGGGTCCCGAGCCAGCTGACCCAGCACGCCGATGCATTTGACCCCCAAGCCCTGAAAAGGATCCTCCATGGCCTGCGCATGCTCCGGCATGTTCTTTGCGGCCTTGTACAGGGAAATGAACTTGAGGTGTTCGTCCCCGTGGACGGGCGTCTTGCCTCCGAGAGTGCGCGAGATGGCCCAGGCCAAGCTCGTGACGAGTGCGGCGAGCTCGACATCGGCCGTGTCGTTGGACAGTACATGGACTACAGTCTTCTCCCATATCGCGCAACCAACGGGATACCATACCTTGCGCACGGTGGAGTTATCCCCATTAGAGAAGTCGAGGCTCGATACGGTCCATGCAAGGTTGTTGAGGACGGAGAGTGCAACACCCTGGATCGCCAGCGCCTCCTCGCTGGCAGGGGAAGACGACGTGATGCGGATCAAGGATGGGACTGCCGCCTCTAAGAAATTGCTCAAAGTCGGCAGGTCATCCAGGCGAGCGGGCTCTTCGGGCTCGTGGTCCGCTCCTGTGACCTTTTCCATGTCCGCCATTAGCTCCTCGTCGTCCATCTCGCTGTCATCATCCCCGCCTGCAGCTCCGTCGTCTTCCTCGTCGCTATGGTCGTCTCCATTCATGTCATCATCCTCAACAGTATCGTCAACATCATCATCCAAGTCCATAACTTGATCGTCGTCATCTTTGATTCCCTGCCACTCGTCTTCGGCCTTGTTGCCCTTCTCCAAAGTTGTCTGTAAGTTTGTTGCTATGGAGGCAAGAACCTCGAGTGTGGTTTGAAGCACGTCCCAGTTCGCGTCCTCGACATCCAATCTAGCCGATGAGATTTGCCGAGAAAGTAGTGGAACGAGAATGGCGTCACAAGCAGATTCCAGACCGGGGGAATGGTCATGCCATTCGAGGGCAGAAAATAGATTGTGCAGGACCCCGCAAGAAAGAGCGCCCTTCAGCCCGCCGGACTCGGACAGTTTCTTGAGATTTCTGTAGCAAAATGTTTCCTGGTCGTTGAGTATCATCTCGCAGAAAGCCCTGTTGTCTTCTGACAATGTCATCAGGCAAGCAAGAGCACTGGAAAGCACTTCGGCTGTGGTGCTGCTGTGGGAGGTTATGCCAAACAAAAAGCGAGCAATGCTCGCGTTGGCTGTCACGGCTTTCAGGACTTCTTCTTGAGCCTGGCCGAGCTCTCCTATAAGGATGGAAATAGCATCGGCAATGCTCCATATGAACCCTTGCTGAGCCTTGGGGAGTTTAGAAAACCCAGGGCTAGAGGACTTGAGGGCCTCGAGCACCTACCAGGAGCCAAGGTCAATAGTAGTCAGTTTCTATGCTCTTCGCCCCGCCATGGTGATTTTTGCTTCCATGACTTGAAACTTACCGAGTTGCATGCATGCTCAGCCGCGGACAACACATCGACCCTGTAAAGATGAACGCAAAAGTCGGCCTCCTCCTCGAGAGCCAAGACCTTGAGGATCTCCCAGCCGGCAGCTCGACTCTCCAGGCTTGAGTCGGTCAAGGTCTCGGTGAGTACTGTGTGAACGACCTGTTCCCTCAAGAGCAGCTTTCGGCATTTTTGATCCGTGATGATGTTGGCGATTGCACCGGCGGCAGAAGTACGCTGCTTAGGATCGGAGCCTTTCAGGTCGTTGAGGACGGGCAAGATCTTGGACTCGCGCAGTTTTGCCAGCTCCGGGTCTGTCGGGGCTGGCTTGGGCTTTCCGACGGGATCAGAGCGATGAGCCCGATCCCTGTTCCGTCGTGACTTTCCCATTTTTATGTCTTGGTGGATTTGGTCTGGTTATTATTTTCTTTTTGACATGCGCACGTGTCTCATGTACACTTGAGCGGAAAGAAGGAGTGACCAGATGTGTAGGAAACTGGGGGGTTATGGGATTGAAACGGCTTCGCGCATGCACAAAAAAAAACAAAAAAACTCTCCGCTGGAAATAGCGATAGTATTCCAACCTCGAAAGGATATTGAATACGGGATTATTCCAAAGATTCTGAGACCATTCCAACTTGATTTTCTCACTGAATTAATTCGAAGCCCAAAAAAATTCGCGGGTGGGACCCACCTTTACCTAAAGGGCGAAAGAGGTACATAAAGTAACCGTACTCCGTAGAGGGCCTCACATTTACAGTGTACTCCGTAGGTAGTAATTACTACCGGTATGCAGGGCCTGGCAGGGGACCCAACAAGTCCAAGTGGGTCGCTCGCAGGGGTCTGCAGTAGTAGCCTTCCTCTTCAAGGTTCAAGCAAGCGTTGAAGCTGAGAGCTTAAACTGGCAACTTTGTGGAAGCCAGCGAATACATCAATCATTCGTTATCACACTTCAATTACCAGACCATACTTCGACTCGAGATTGCAGTCCTGATTATCAGGAGGTTTTACCAGAGCCTCATCGCCGCGTGCAACTCAACCCTGAGAACTACGCTGGACGATATCCAAGGGTCGAGGTGACACTGCTTTGACTCTTGTTTCTCCGGATCTCCAATCTCCATTGCCATGTTGTCAAGGAACCACATGCAACGTCCCAGGAACCGGTAAAAAGCCCACCTTAATCGGTGGTATATCGCATCGTTTTCACCAATTCACTTTCACAAAGGACGAAAAGAGCATGCAACGCCTCTTGCCAGGATGGTAAAAGTCCCGAATCTCTTCCTCAGCGATGAGGAAATGGGCAAGAAAAATGATGATCACCGGACGGACCGGAAAGGTCTAGGCGCCTCATGGGCACCGGCAACTCAGCGCGTCTTCCTGCAACCCCGAAGAGCCCTGAAGCGTCTCGCGCTCTTGGCTCTCGCCGTGTTCTTGATCTACCAGTTTGTCGTCAACATCCCGACAGATGTCCCCATCAGGGATCGCCGTCGTCCAAACTATCGGAATCCGGATGCTGGCCTTGGGAACGATGCACAGAATCGACCACCACCAGCCGTCGCTCCGGGATCAAGGGGCACGCGAGAGCTGGCGCCCGCGCCGCCCGCACATCCCGCACATCCCGCACAGCCAGCACAACCTGCCGAGGTCTTCAGCGGCAATGACATCAAGTTCCCTTCCCTAGGCGCCTCCCTCCACGCCATCGCAGAGACGGGTGGCTTCTTCAAGGCGAATAAGAACGTCTTGTTTGCTGCATCTAATCTCAAAAGCGTTGCCAAGCTTCTTCCCATGGCTTGTCAGATGGGCCAGGAGCTCCGAAATTATGTTCACTTTGTATTGATGAGCAAAAGTGACATGGATTTCTTGCAGCTGCAAGCGATAAACGGTATTGACAAGTCTTGTCGTATTATATTTCATGGTAAGATCCAAAACGAGTCTTTCAAGAGGTCAGGTCAAACGACTGTTTAGTGAGACTAACAGCGAATATATTCCCAGATGCTCGACCTGATAATTCTGCAAAGTCCACTGACGCCCGGTTGGCAGAAGCTGTCAAAAAAGCAGTTTGTAAGTCTGAAGCACAAGTGTCAGTTTCTATTGTTGACTGAAAGCCGGCCTGCTAACAAGACTTAGCTCATATCAACCACTACATGAATCCCCAAGCCATCATCGTCGACAACTATGCAGTCGAGGAGACTTACTTTATGGAGACTATGAAGAGCCACGTCACAACTCATGAGACTACCTTGATCGAAATGCCATCGCATGGCCTAGAAAAGCTGTCTTGGATGACGAAACTAGATAGTGCATCTCTTGCTGGTCAGTTCCCTCCAAAGCTTGAATTTTCCAAATCGTGTTTGCTAATACCTGGGGTCCTTTTAGCCTGGAACAAAGTCACCATCGACATTCTGATACATGCAACGCCAGGGGCTTCCGGCAGTCTCGCTAGATTGCTCAAGTCACTACGCTTTGCAGACTTTGGCTCTTCTCACGTTCCTCACATAACCATAGACTTGCCTCATAAGGTCGATTCCGAGACTGCGGGATTGCTGGATCAGTTTGTCTGGCCTCCGGGGCCTGCCCCCGGGACCAATTCACCTCGCCAGTTTTCAGTTAGGCATCGCATTGCAAGGAAGGCGTTGAACGAGGACGAGAGCTCGGTTCGATTTCTTGAGTCGTTCTGGCCCACGCGGCCTGCACACTCACACGTCCTGCTCCTCTCACCTGAGGCTGAGCTCTCGTCTAATTTTTTCCACTGTAAGTTTTGTATTTCCGGGGCTTTATGGTTTACCTGCCTCACTCAAACTGCTGCTGCAAAGATCTGGGTTGGCTAACATTTGTCATCGGCAGACCTCAAGTATTCAATCTTGGAGTACAGATACTCGAACGCTGCTGTCCTCCAGGAGTCTGAGAGCCGTCTTTTCGGCATTAGTCTGGTATCGCCGGACGAATACTTGGATGGATCAGGCCCATTCAAACCGCCACCAGTTGCCGACACCTCATTACCAACAAGCTCTTCCTCATTCCTCTGGCAAGCCCCGAATAACCACGCCATGCTTATATTCGGGAGCAAATGGACCGAGCTTCACGGCCTTGTGTCTCAGGTGCTTGACGCACATGGAAGCACCAACAGAGAAGATCTTCCAAAGCTGCTATCTCAAAAGGTCATCAGCACCCGGTTTCCCGCCTGGGTAGAACACGCGCTCCGTCTCTGCCGTGCACGAAACTACTTTGCGATTTACCCAAGTCCGGCGGCATCTCCAAAGATAGCCACAGTCCACACGGAATTGCAGCGGCCTCCCGAGGAATACCGAGACCAGCAACAAGCAAAGGATCGCAAGATTGGTAATGATGAGGCCGTGATCCTGTCTCGAGGTCCTCTGCTTGACACTATGCTGGAAGGCGGTGTCTTAACCCCGCTTTACGAATTACCAACGGTTTCGTGGGATGGAGAGGCGGTGGGTATTGGGGAGCATGAGGCGCGCGCTTTGAAGTACATCGCCGAGTTTAGGAGGACCGTGGGCGGCTGTGAGAATGACAAGGTCGTTGATTTCAGAGCAGATTTGTTTTGCGCAAAGCATAGGAAAATACGATAGGAGCGAGGGGATGCTGAGAAACATGTATTAATATTGGTTGATATTTGAGCTATAAACACCAGTGCTATGAGATACTGGACTGGGTAAATTTCTGCACCTTTGCGTAGCAATCGAAGTGTCACTAGACACTTCCAAATCGATAACTAATTCTGGATCATCTTATTGATGACTAGAAGTGTCACACATGTTCCAACGATTGTTACCACAATGAGGGTTAGAATCTACGGCCAATGTGTGTTAGTTGATATGATTGATTGGTTAACCAGCAACAAGACACAACCCAGGGGGACACTGGGCAAAGGATATAGACATACACCCTGAGTCTTCCATCCGGACTGGACGAGAGCCGCACGCCTGCCGTACTTGTCGACGGTTTCTGGTCTCGAACGTCAGTAAAGCCAGGAAAAAAACAAGAGAAAGGGGGTGGGTGCGGAAAATATTCCTACTGATGTAGTTTGTCAGTCCCAACCCCAAACATATGGCCGACAGGACCCAAAAGATCAACCCCAACGGCTTGGCCATGCGAAGCTCTATCTCGGTGGGCTCGAGCTTGAGGTGGAACGACAGGATGATGGCGGCCGAGACCAGGGCCATGAACATTGCGAGGCGTAGATAGGCGAGAAAGGCTGCAGAGAACATGTTAACTCGGTTTGGTTAGGCAAGGTCTTTTGCTGTTCATGTCAAACAAAAAGACAGTTCTTCGGGGGGGGGGGGTTCATTTACTTCGTTCGTTGGCGCAATGGTCACGGCAGTCGCTCGTCTCGTTTTCAAACAGCAGGGGCCCGAGAAACGGCCACGCGAAGAAGACGCCATCGCCGCGTTTGTTGGCTCTGTTGAGGTAGTAGTGCCGAGTTAGGAAATATAATTTCGTTGTTCAAAGGTCAGATTATGATTTGTTTTGATCGGATGTTCTACTGAACTTCCATGACCTCCGAAAAAAAAGAAGAAAAAAACAAATAAAGTCTTTGCAGCGAACAGCAAGATAAGTATATAAAAATAGCGGCCCGCCGCCTTGTGAGACACCCTAACGGAAGCCAGCCAAACAGCCTCCGGTTGCCGCAAGTGTGCAGGTATGGCGTATAACAGGGCTACACAAGAGCCGTATCTGTCTCACCTTGCAAAGGACTCTCCTACTACTATAGGGCGCGTCATGTCGTCCAAGGCGGCGCGAGCGGGTGCGCAACACGTGACGCTGATGTCTTCCTCGTCAATCGCAGGCTCGACTGCCGTCTGCCGGTCCATGGTGGGGGTCGGTGGTCGGTGGCGGGTTTATTATTAGGTTGTCCTTGTTAAGCTTTTTTTTTAAATTTTAATTTTTTTGTTTTTTGTATTTTTTTATTCGTTGCTTGACTGCGGGTTATGACACGGTGGGCAATTGTTCGTTTTGAGGCTACAGTAAACAATTGACTTGCTCGGCATGGACAAGGCGATGAGAAAAGAGAGATTGGCTTGGCTCGACTGAGACCAAGATCGTCATGTTCTTTTGCATTATGTTAGGTACAATCAAGGGTTCCTGCTGGCACTGTGTGCTGGCCTTTAATCGTGGAGCATTACACTGTATATCCCTGCACAGTATACTACACCACTATAACTTGTTATATGGTTTAGTGTGGGCGACCGCCTGAACTGGGAACAAGAAACTGCAACTGATTGATTGGCTCTTTTTCCTTTTACATAGCAGTTGGTCCCTCTGCCATTGAAAATCTGGGTATCTTGAACGCCGAAAACACACCCCATCTTCTATCTAGACTAAACTACACTAGGTACCTTGAAGGTAGGTAGGTACTTTAGGTAGCCGCCATTTTAGGAAACCAACATGTCCACCATACGGTGCCCTAAACCGAGTGACTGGCACCCCCTATAGATGCTTCAACTCAAAGAGTCATATATGCAAAACCAAGCTCCTCAGGTGCTATCATTGTCCGGTTCCCTTGCTCCGGGGGTCTCAATACCCTCGCTTGCCGCGCTAAGCCGGGCGCACAAGCTCAACAGTACCACCGTCTCCGTCGCGGCATAATGGTTCAGCGAGTCTAGCATGATGTGTAGGTGTCGACTGAAGTTAACCTCCCACTTTGCGAGGATTTCAAACATGTTGTCTCTGGGCTTCTCACCGCCCGATGAGTGTGAGGATTTGCTCTCTGTGGGGAGGGCTTGAATGAGCGCCCAGTCCCGATCTGACATGCCCGCCGGCTTTGTTGGTCCTGCCAAGTCCGGGTCTGCCTTTTTCAACTCCTGATTAAACCACCTGCTGTAGGTGGCAAAAAGCAAGACGGTGTGCATTAGTTTGGCGTTGATCTATTGGGTTACAACAAGACAGTCAGTCAGCATGTCAATCCTTTTCTTGATTTGTTGATTCAATTTTGTTGATTTCCTTACCTTTAGGAGCTTACTGTTCGTAAGCATGCACTCCTTTAAGCATGTGTCCAAAAAGCCCACATGGTCCTGCATCAACTCGTCCACGGTCCGCGTCAATCCCTTGGCACCCTCCTTTTTCTCAAGACTTTGCATGAACTTGTGCCAGTTTGGCTGAATGACTTCAGCTGTGCAAAAATAGAGCAACTGCTGGACAAATACCAACATCCGCGCACGGAGCGTGAGGACGCGCCTCTTGAATACCTCAATACGGTGCGATGAGCTTCGCCGAGTCCAAAGTGCCCATTGGTTGTGAGCCTGCCAATGGTTTGACAAAAGAGACTCGAGATGACGCAGAGACAGTAGGTAACGAAATAGAGCCTGATAGCGCCACACAGTCTTTCGGCTGATAACCAAAGAGACCGGAAAAGGCACCGCGTAGTCGAGCTGCAAGCAGTTGAATCCAATGGCACTCTTGTCCGTCTCAGATGGCATACTGGTCGAAGGCTGAAACGTTTCACCCACATCAAGACCGGTAATGTTGACAACCCGCTGCAGTGACTTGATCAGAGGGACCTCGTTCATCTCTACCTTGACGTCCTCCTTGAAAGGATCAAGAGACACCACCGTGCCAGGCTGGCGCAGTACCAGGTCCAGTAGTGACTGAAGCTTGCTCGTGTTGACCGACTTGACGGGCCTCTTAAGCTCCGCGGCGCCCAGCTCGAGGAAGTACGAGAAGTAGTCCGACGGGTCGAGGAAGAAGTAATGTTTCATCGAAGCCAGCCTAGCAGGTAGCGAGTGCGCCGTCAACAACAGCTGCATCAGGGATTCGTTCGCGTGAGCGTAGGCATTGTGCACATTGTCCAGAAAGCGAGGATCATCAAAGGTCAAGGGCACGTCCTTGACTTGTTTGCTGACGTCGACACCGCCACATTCTCGTACGACGTTCAGGTATTTCCCAGCAAGCAGTACTTTATCCTTCAGTCCCTGCAGCTGCGGAGGCACGTCCTGGTCTCGAATGGTGTATCGTCTCTCCCAGTATTCGTCTGTATAATCCTGTTCAAGCCTGTCCCTGCGGATGCTTCTTTGTTCCTTGACTAGGAATTCGGCATGGGGATCGTTGATTGCACCGTGATGCAGCCACTCGTTGAGCATGGCCATGTAAGGCCTGCTGGCATCCTTTAGCAGCGTCGTCAACAGTGCGCGAGCTGCGGGGTCTCCTGACATTGTGTCAAGTCTGCTGGTGATGATACCCAAAACGGCACCGCCTTTAGATATTTTCTTGCCACCCATGTTTCCCGGAATGATATCACCACCTTCCCTCAGCTGGTTGACAATCTTGTCATAGTCATTGGGGTCGTCGTCGTCACTTGATTCATCACTCTCGTCATCCAACAGGGCGTTTTTCTTCAGCAGCTCGTGCGCCAGGCCATGAAGCTGCAGCATCATGTGACTTGTTGGAAGCAGGTGAATATTGAGTACTTGGAGGGTGAAGCCATCGTCGGTCAAGAATTGCGTCTCTAGCTGTGCGATCAGCACAAGGTAGTCCTGGAGGAGTTTTCGTATAGAGGCGCAAAGAGCATGGTTGACAGTCCCAAACTCATCCCTGCTCTGCACATCCACAAACTCCATGAGTGCCGAGTAGTGGGTGGCCATCCTCAGCATGGAGGCAGTCAGGTCCTGTAAGCTTGGATCCAGGCCTGGAAGAATCCTGAAGGTGGGACCGGTAAGGCGATCTCGTTCCTCGTTGGGGTTGTAGACTTTGGCGTAGCGAATGTACTGGCCCTCAATACCCATAAATACATAAAGCAGATCTTCCAAGATCAAGGCCTCCTGAGCAGCGAGCGGAAGTTCGTACAAGGGCCTGGGCTGCAGGGCCGTAGGCTGATGTGACGCCAAGGGTGGAATGGAGATACGCGAGGCCAAGGGTGCCGTAGTGAGAGGCAGGAGCGACGCCTCGGGCTCCCACACCGTCTGCGGCTGTTCAGGGCGATTGTCCTTGGGCCGCAATTCGGTGGCCACCCTGTGCTTTCCGAGGTCGTTGCTCCTCTGCGGTGGCTGCGCCCCGCGGCGGTCCGGACTCCTGGTGCGGGATACAACCGTCTCGCGGGTTGTAACCTTGACCTTTTCGGTTCGTCGCTCCTCAAGTTTACTGGATGGGCGCAGGTTGCCCGAGGCGGACCTCTTATGGGACGTCTGGGCATAACCATGGCTGGTCTGAGAGGTGGACTGGGACTGGGATTCGGGCTGGGGCGAGGCCTCCTTGTACCGCGCATTGTGTCGTTCGCGCTCGCTCCTGAAGCCGGTATCGTTCGGGTTGCTGTTGTTTGTGGTAGAGTTCATTCGGGATCGCGACGCGCCCGATCTTGTCGTCGAATCTGCTGCTAGTCCTGCGCCATTGGCTTTCTTCATCTTGTCGGCAGCAACCGATCTGGCGGCTGTCGACGACATGTGCTCTGCCTACATTCGCGGATATGGCTGTGGCACTGTCGTGGCATTTGTTGGACTTGCCCACTGTCTAGCTTTGACTAGATGTTGTTGGGCGGTCCTGGAGGGCTGCAAAGACAGCCACGAGTACCTCGTCTCCTTTGCCCAACCGCGATCAATTAGCTACTGGACGTAATACTACGAGGAAGAGCTGGGTTGGGTTTGAAAGTGCCCAATTGACAACTGACGCGCTTCTGCTCGACACGCTGGGTTGCCCCGCCGTACTCGTGGATTTAGTGGGTCCTTGGAGGGGAGCTTGCAGGGAGGGACCGCCGCGGTGGTGTGGTGAGCTATGATGGCCCGTGCTCTCAACTACCACTACCTCCACTCCACTCACAGTGGTGCAAGGCAGCCGGAGCTGTTGTCGTCCTTCGTTTGCTTGCCTGGGACATGCAGGGTAGTACGTCAAAGGAAACCGCCAATCCTCAAGCTCCCTCACATCTACGACTTGTCCCCATAGAAACGAACAACTGCACCTGCAGATTGTAGCAAACCACGAGGAAGATTTAGGATTTTATGACCATACGAGTGTGAAGCTGTCAACTGTCGACACTTCTCCATCCCAGCTAGAGCTACGAACTGCCTCAGAAGTCAAATTCCTTAACACCACAACACCGCCAAGATGTTTATGGCAAGATCAGAATACGGTAAGCTTCGGATCGATGGTCCCATTACGTCTTCATAATATATCTACCTTGAACTCTTGCTGATCATTTTGTGTATAGACCGGGGTATCAAGTATGTCCGCATCCAAGTCCCCCCTCTTCCAAGAGCCGTTCCGTTAACCACCCTCCCAACCGCAGCACCTTCTCCCCGGAAGGTCGCCTGTTCCAGGTCGAATACTCCCTCGAGGCCATCAAGCTCGGCAGCACAGCCATCGGTGTGGCGACATCAGAGGGTGTGGTGCTGGGCGTCGAGAAGCGCGTGACGTCGACGCTGCTCGAGACGTCGTCGGTCGAGAAGATTGTCGAGATCGACCGCCACATCGGCTGCGCCATGTCTGGACTGCAGGCCGATGCCCGCAGCATGGTCGAGCACGCCCGCGTCGAGTGCCAGTCGCATGCCTTCAACTACAACGAGGACCTGCGCGTCGAATCGTGCACCCAGGCCATCTGCGACCTAGCCCTGCGCTTCGGTGAGAGCGCCGACGGCGAGGAGTCCATCATGAGTCGTCCCTTTGGCGTCGCCCTGCTCATCGCAGGCTACGACGAGGACGGCCCCCAGCTCTACCACGCCGAGCCCAGCGGAACCTTTTACCGCTACGACGCCAAGGCCATCGGTAGCGGTTCCGAGGGCGCCCAGGCGGAGCTTCAGAACGAGTACCACAAGGTGCGTGCCCCGCGTTTTGAGGAGGAAATAATCTCCCCCGTGAGTTCGTCTTGGTTTAATGAATGCTGACCTGTCTTTTGTTTCTTCCCCTTGTGCAGTCCTTGAGCATCACCGATGCCGAGACCCTCGTGCTCAAGACGTTGAAGCAGGTCATGGAAGAGAAGCTGGACGCCAAGAACGTCCAGCTGGCGAGTGTAACCAAGGAGAAGGGCTTCAGAATATACACAGATGAGGAGATGGCAACTGTCGTTGCCCGATTACCTGCAAACTAGAGTAGGAATTAGACGGTAAATCCAGCACGTTGACTCTCTTCCGGGACTACTTTTGAAAACAAAATTTCATCCGCATAACCAGCTTCAGGTCGGGAAGTCCGGCTTGCATAGAACTTTTTTTTCTGCAGACCTGATACCCATCCCACAAGCAGTATGTATAATAGCCCGACACCAACAAGCACACTTCATGGATGTAGCAGCACTGCTGGGCCATCTTTGCACGTGTGATGTCTCTATCGTGGCTTCATTGCCGAGGACGAATCTCATGACACATGGTTGTCAGATTGCAAAAGGGAGTAATTCGTGTGGTCAAAATAGAACGAAATGGTATAAATTTACCGCGTGGAGAAGTGAGATCTAGCACTGCATATACGTACCACGACGCCCACTCCAACACACTGAGCTTACAATTACATTTTGGAACCCCCCCTCAAACCCCGAAAATCCGAAACTACTCCCCCCTTTTTTTTTCTGTCCAAACTAATCATTCCGCGCGAGATCCAACCTGTGAAAGTCCTGCTCGACAGCGATCAGGCCGAGGGCAAAGTGCGCCTTCTCCTCCTTGGCCAGAACCAACTGGCCCTCTGGCTCGCCGTCGCGGGCCCGCTCGTCCTCGAGCTCCTTGATGCGCTTGTCAATGCGCCTGGGCCCGTTCCACACGGAGCCGTTGGCGGGCGTGGTCAGGTGCCGAGGCCTCTCGTAAGGTGGGCCGCGCTTGAGCGACGCCGCCTTGATCCAGGCCGACTCGCAACCACCCGCGATCTGGTGCGCCGATCGCCAGCCCGTGAGCCGGACAACGTCGAGGAGCCGCCCGATGGTCCAGACTCTCTGGGCGTTGTCTTGATACTGCGGTGATGATAAAAATATTTGTTAGAAAATTCACAGCGTTTTCGACGGCCCCTCCATCTAGGACACGGTTATGACATTCAAAACTTCTTTGATAAGAGGGTGTTTGAAAAACTTACCTGTACCCCCGCGACAAACATGGGAAAACAGCTTTCGATGAGTATCCCGCCAACGACCGTCGTGATCTCGCTCATTCCCGGCGTCACATCGACTAGCCCGGCCAATATCCGCCCTATTGTGTTTGCATACATGCCCGTCTGCTGGGCGGCCATGCCGGCCGCGACCATGGCGACGGGCGGCATCGACGGGTGCGCGCGGTACAAGACTATCAACCCCATGTAGTAGTTCATAAAGACGCCCGCGATGCTATAAGTCCTATACGTGAGCGCCGGGCCGAACGGCGACGGTTTTGTTGGCTCAAACTCCGAGGTCAGGGGTCCAAAGTCGGACCCGAGAGAGGCGTTGAAGAGGTCAAAGGCTTGACGGATGCCCTCCCACTCGGCCAGGGCGGCCTTTGTGCGCTCTTCGAGGCTCGTGTTGTCGGCCGGGCCGCTCGTCTGTCCCGACGGCTCTCTCGGGGGGCTGAAGCCGGCCGGCACCGAGAAGGTACCCGACGTCGGCATCATGCCCGCGAACGAGGGCGGCGATTGCCCTGGGCCTCCGCCGCCCGGCCTGCCTTGTGATTTGCCCTGCGGTCGGCCGCCGCCTGCTCCATTTGACCAGGCCATCCGTTTGCGGGCCAGGTCGTTGGATGCAAAATTGCAGAGCCTGCCCAGAAGCAGTATCAGGTGATCATATGTTCCGTATCTGACGATCGTGGTTAGTATCAATATGTGTTGAATCTCTTCAGGCGCTGGAGTAGGCTCACATGGAATCGATTCGTCCGATGGCTGCTCTGGGGGCAACCTGTGTCCAGACTTGATAGTCCATGCTGTGTGATGGAAAAAGCTCTGTCAGTACAAGTACAACACACTGCCAGCAAGGAGACAGCTTACAGTAATTTCGTCCCTCCTAGGATGCTTTGGTACACGTCCATCTTGCAGTACCACCAGTTCAAGTCAACAATCTGTTTATAATCCTCCATGTCCTTCTCTGTCATTAACTTTTGGTGTCTATCCAAGTCGATGCCCTCAATGACCTGGCCATCGCTACCAAAGTTGACTGGTTGACCGGAAAGCCTTTCGAGGAATTCAGCGTTGAAGCCGTCGATTTGGGTGTCATAAAGATCCGAGAAGTCGCCAGAGAGATCCTGGTAGTAGATACCGTCATGGGACGGGTACCCGCCGGCAGCAGCTTGTGCGGCGCTCTTCATCTTTCGCTTGGTCCTCAAGTAGTCTCTCGTCATGCTACGCAGAGGTATCTCCTTCAGAATCGCCCGGGCACCCCACAGATGCTTGCACCACTTTTCGTGATCCGAGTTCCAAACTTCGTAAAAGCCCAGCAGTAGCGTCGCTGCCAAGGTGGCTGGCGAGGTTCTTTTGCTGGGACTTTGGTAGTTCTTGGCTATCCTTCGCAGGCTCAAATGATAGTGTTTCATTGAAGCCGTCGTCGGTGCGTTTTGCAGTGTGGCCATTTGGAGACTTCCCAAGGCCAACATGGCCTGGAGAAGTGCGGGATGATGAAAGGCAATGATAGGGAAGGTATCTGCAGAGACAAGTTAGTATATAGACCAGACCATATGAGCTAAGCCTGGCCCTGTCTTCTTTTTTCCTACAAGAGACTCGAGAAGGGAAAGAAGCATACAGGTCCAAATGTGCTGGCGGGATTTTGGCACCGGTCGACCCTGGAACATCGGCGATGCATCCAGTGGGTGACGTTCGTATAAAGACATAGCACGAGCCGTAACGTTGACGAAATGCCAAAAGACCAGGGCAACCTGTTCATCATTGAGAGGTGACATGTGTGCCGCTGGATGGTAGCTTGCAAGCATGTCGTCGCTTCCGAGACATGACGCTGGCGTCCGCAACTGGGTCCCGTATGCTGCGCCAGCCGTTTTGCCTTTCACCCTTCTTGCTACCATGATACCCATATGGTTAGACCTGAGGTTTGTCGCGTCCCGTTCGCGGTCGAAAGCGTCGTCATCCTCGTCCTCTTCTTCTTCATCGGAAGCAACCATCGAGGCTTCATCGTCGCTGTGCCAGTAGAGCTCCTCGGGCCTTTGCCAAGCTTCCGCGATCTCCGAGGGTCCAACTTGGGCCTGAGAATCAAAGTTTTCAAAACCGCTGGCGGACTCGATTGCATGTGGTTGATAGCTTGTCGATGAGGTAGATGGAACAGCGTCATGATCTCTAACAACAGTGTAGCCAGGCGGGACCATGTGTTGAGGAATGCCCTGTTGGAAGTGTGTAGACTGGTCCAAGGGCTGGGGAGGCATCCCATGAAGGTGATGTACCGGCGTTTGCTGCAGGAACATAGGATGCGAGCCAATATGCTCAGGCGGGTAAGCGGGATAGGCTCCGGGTGTAGCAAAGCTCATGCCGGACGGATCTGTGAATGGCATGGCTTGCGGCACCCCCTGGTACGGACCTCCAAACTCTGGACCGCCAGGCTGTGGGCCGACTGCTGCCGGTGGCCTCGGAGCAATAATGGGGAGCGGGCCCGGCTGCTGCCGCGATCTTGCAGCAGCAGCCGTGGCCGCAGCCATCTGGGCATTCATCCCAGGCCCGTGGACAGACTGATATCCCATGGGACCATAAGGGCCTCCGTAGGCACTTATGGGCTCCTTGAAGATGACACGCTGGCTCCCGTAGGTGCACTGCCTCTTCGATTTGATACAATTGTTGCAAGTAGGCTTCTGCTCATCACATTTGATACGCCGCTTTCGGCAAGCTTGGAGATCTGTCAGATCTTTTCTGCTTCTCTATTCAATCAAGCTCTGCCGGATTCTCCAACGGGGTCTGGGTTGCGGGGAAAAAAAAAGAAGAGTAAAAAAAGACACATACTCAAACATCCCGTCTTTGTACGCTTCTTGACGGGAGCCTTCTGAGTCCCGTCATCTTCCCCATTGTCTGCACCACCACTCTGTTCCGACCCCCGTCTAGGGGCGTCTCCATCGGAACGCACTGCCTCGGCCTGCGCACCGGTGGAATCCATGCTCTGTCAGGCTAAGAACTGTCGCATTAAGAAGAGCAAGTACACGGCCTAGGCGACTTGGGCTCGCCGGCCCTTTGTCTGATTATTCGTCCTCTCGAGGGTGGCAAGCCCAACCCAGCTCGCTCGCTGCTGGGCTTTTGCGACAGGCGGCAGTCACCTGTCAGCTAGACTTGACGTGGGTCTAGCCCACAACTTCGCTCGGTTGCTGAACTATCGATGTGTGCCTTGTTGGTTCAATCAGGACCCAGGTAGAGAGAGAACAATGTAAATGCTCTAGGCACGCCTTGTAGATAAGTAGGGGGCAGTCTATACACAATGAATGAAGAGCACTCTGTCATCTAGGTAACCAAAATAGCCAAGCACCTTGACCGTGAGCTTAAGCAAAGTTCACTGTCACTGGCGAATGACACGCAAAAGCTGCCAGCCGAATCGAGGGCAGGATGGCGAATTTCTTCTTCTTTTTTCTGTCTTCTTTTCTTTTTTGTTTCCGTGCACGGTTGGTAAATTGCCGGGCGGGAAATCCGGGTGGTGAGGGGAAACCGTGGAAGAATAGACACGGCGGGCAGGTTATAATATACCAGCACTAATGTATAGAGGCTTAGTGTAACCTCGCCGAGCGTGGGTCGATCGGCTGGGCAGTGTACAGCGGTTTTTCTTGTCCGGGAATGGGCGATGGCACTTCCACATCGGTCAAACGTAGGTGAATGTTAATGGGATAGGCCTGTGAAAGTCGTGGTAAATGTGGCGACTGGATATCCCTGCCTGCCTTATATACAGGGGGTTGCTTTGCCGTTTTTGTTGTCGACGATGAAGGCCTGAACGGTGTTTTTTTAATTATTATTATTTTAGTCCAGGAAATAATGTCATGCTGTTTACTAGTCATCGGCCCCAATCTCTCATATCCACCCCGGGGTTGCGCAAGAAAGAGTAGGGCTTCATATGAAAATTTGTTTTTATCTCATGCCGCAAAGCACCGTGGTTGCAAAGAACCGAGGCTTGGAGCGGGCTTCGCAAGGGCGATATACAACTGTCAGTTCAATCTGTTTGGTGTTGAAGCTCCACACAGATCGGGCCAGAACGGCTAAAATGGGGCCTTTCAGGTCGACCAGTTCCAGGAACGGGGTTATAAAATGTGTACGAAGTGTATGTGTGGGGGCAAACTCCAGATGGGATACGACATAACCCCTTGCACAGAGGAAGGATTATCTTGTCTTTATCTAAAACCAAAGTCCGTGTAAAGCGGGGGACTTCAAAAATATTATCACCATAAAACTACTGTAGACTACTGTAAGTAGTTGGGTAGATGCAGGTGTCTACTCACCTAGGTAGCCAGCCTAGGTGCCCTACCAACCTCCCCGGTATCCAAAGTAATACCGTTCTGGCTAGCTTTCTCATGCGGGGCTCATCATGGCCAAGTCCCCAGGCTGCTAAAAGGTGCTTTGCGGGCCGGCAGGCCAAATCCAGTTTAGACTAGTAGAGGCGTGGGATCGCGCAAGCCAATTGAGAAACAACTGACTGCATAGTAAACTTGGCGGAGGCTCCCATGCACTTGCAGCGGCCAGGCTCCCGGTGTCCAATCAGGCGAGCAGCACGGGTGTACCGAGGCGTCCACTCAGGGGCGAGACAGCAATTGAGGAGACACAGGCACCTCCAACTTTGCGGACGTAAAGCAAATACCGTCCCCAAGCAGCCTAGTCAATATCTCGAGAGAAGCTCGTCATTGGATGACTGTGCCTAAAGGACTTGGCGTGCTTTTTGCTTCTTTCAAGCCATCTTGCTAGGAGGGCCCCTCGAGCTCTTTTTGCCCTGGCTGGCCTCCTTGTCTCTACAGTAGTGCCGGCGTCTAGCTCGAATGATATGACTGACTATAATACTCCGTACTAAGCCCTGCCAGGATATCATGATTTTTGTTAAATCAAGGTGACGTTGTGGAACTCACACTATTCGCATTTGATCGTACAGCCAAGAGCCTTTCGTGTGTCGATCACGCCTGTACTTTAGGTGCATGTATGTTGTAGTTCTGAGTGTTCCGTGAGATACGGCGTTGTGCGCAATCACCCCGACAGTCCTACTTCATCGGAGGAGAACGTAAGAATACAGAGCATAGGCCGAGCCAGGGAAAAAAAACGATTCCCTCTTCGACTTCCCGGGAACAGTGAGGCGTGTACACAGCGCCTAGCTCACGTTACCAGTATATGTTCGAGATGAGTTGGTCACGCCGGCCCGTCCATATATGTGGCGAAAGACAGCACGGTGTGTCCATTTGGTGTGTGCAAAAGGTACCATATAGGAGGCCTGCAGCCACTGGTGAAATAGCCTTCTGCCAGTCTATCCAGGGCGGTGCAAGTACCCCCAGCAGGGACCTTGATTCTATTGCTGGTGAAAGACGATGGTTTACCAGAAGCACAGTTTACTGAACATACGAACGAGACTTTCGTGCTCCAAATGCACTCAAACCAATCTGACGTTCGATCCGAGCACGGCCATCTCACATTTCGCCCGTCTGGTCCGCATGCTCGGATTGTGGTAGCTGCTTAATGGAGAAATGCTCCGGCTAGGTAATTTTGTATTAGTGCAACTGTCGATGTCAGCTGCCCCTAGTTCGACGAACCGAGGACGTTGAACAGAGGCCGCCGTTGTGACTCCTGACGGGAGGAAGCATAATTATGAATTGTCCTGTCCTGGGATCATCGATATTGCGGTGAAGTAAGGGAGACTCGACAGTTTTAAGCCCTGTGCCGTATTTTCTTCTTCTTGCCCTGCACGGACTTGCTGAATGAACAGCCCTGAAAGAAAGCATAAATCCATGCCATCCACAGAGATCGGGCAAGTCGGATGATGTCCGCGGAGTTTAGATGCTATATCGGGTTCTGGTGATGCAAGTTATTTTGCAAGGTGCTAATATCAAACCGGATTATCATTCCGTGATGGCAAAAGAGGGTGTGGGTTGAACGAGAAGTAGCATGTACGCCAGCAGTAGGTATATGCAGAGCCAAGATTTCAGATTCAACACACAATATGAGGCTCCAAGAGACTCCTCATGTCAACCCCTCACATGGCACCAGGATAAAAATGCTGGAGTTCCCAGAGACAGGCATGCATGCATGCATCCGCGATTCCATGAGTCTATGGGAAAAAGCCTCTCGGAAGAATCAAGTCGAAGCCAGCCCAGATGACAACATGGGTTCGACCGACTGCTAGCCGTCTCGGGATTGCTTGCCAGTCAATCCAGTCGCTGTTAGTCTGGCCCGCCCGACAAAGGGAACAAATTTCCCGCTGTGTGGTGTACAAGCTTTTAGGCCATGGCTACACATCGGCATGTAGGTGTTGAGAACAACGCACAATCCATAATTGCTGGTGCGTATTCTGTGCTGTGCTGCGTGGGCTTCGTACATGTCTGCAATGACGATTAAAGCATCCATATGATTGTGTTTCACCGGGTACGTTCTTAAATCGTACCTGTTGGTGCTAGAACTGACTACTCTGACCCGAGCAGAGAGGTAGGTGGTTAGCCGGCCGACGAAGGTATCGTGGGCACCGTCGCACCCGTGAGATCAAAAGGTGGAGCGAGCGTCCGTCTGCCTTGGCCAATCTATCTGCATTTACACTGCGTCGCCGTCGAGAAATGAATGCAGTGTACTCATTTTTTAGATTGATTTCTTCTTGCTCCTTGAAGAGGAAGTTTTGAGCGATTGAAATCATTCGGAAAGGAGACAAAGGAGATAAGAGGTAAAAGCTTGAGAAAGCTGGAGTGTCGTGCATGTGCAAGTACGTATTGGAGAATTAGCCTCTTGCAGCCTAGAAGCTATGACTGCCGAGCTTTGTTTTTTTTTTTTGTTCTCCACCACCCAACCCACCTGCCGAAAAAAAAGTGTGCTGCAGTCCGTTGAAGCTTGTTAATTGCCCAAGTTCCGGACTGAGGAAGCAAAAGGTCAAATATAACTTGACAAGCAATCCAAAAGTTTCGCATCTGCCATTGACTGGCAGAACAAACAGACAGTCAAAATGTTCGCCGTCACTGGGTGGTCGCTTTCTGCAGATAAGCTCAAGACAGAGACTGTAGCAAAATCTTCAAATGCCCCAGCGGCTGCACCCTCAAGGAAAAGAAAGAGAGCCAAAGCTCCCGCCGAAGATGTGACCAAGGACAATGTCACAGACCTCTGGGAGCAGATCATTGAGAACAAGGAGAAAACCAAGGGCCCGGCTTCTTCCAAGGCAAAGGACAACAAGCGACAAAAGGTCAAGAAAGGTGACCGCCCTCCTGGCGGAGCAGCATCAGCACCGACTCAGAATAACCAGTCAAAACCTGACCAGGCGAGTCCCCAAGATGGAGACTCTGCTAGCAAGTCAGAGAAAAAATCCAAGAAGAACAAGAACAAGAAGCAGGGCGGTAAGGATGAGGCTGCCGAATCCTTACCGTCGACAGCTACGACAACAGCATCAGCAGCAGCAGTGAGCAAGCCGCCTCCGCCGCCGCCAAAGCTCACCCCGCTGCAGGCGTCTATGCGCGCCAAGCTCATTTCTGCTCGTTTCAGGCACCTCAACGAAACGCTGTACACGCGTCCGTCAGAGGAGGCCTACAAGCTGTTTGACGACTCGCCCGAGATGTTTGCCGAGTACCACGAGGGATTCCGCCAGCAGGTCGAGGTCTGGCCCGAGAACCCCGTGGACGGCTACATCGCGGACATCCGCGCTCGCGGCGCCGTCCGGCCACCGCCGTCGTTCCACAACAAGAACGGCAGGCGGCCCCCGAAGAGGCAGCCGGCGCCCGGACCTGGCGAGCTCGAACCTCTGCCGCGCACCGCTGGCACCTGCACCGTGGCCGATCTTGGCTGCGGCGACGGCCGGCTCGGCAGCGAGCTGCAGCCCCTGACCGAGAAGCTGCGCGTCCAGGTCCTGAGCTTCGATCTGCACAGCCCGGCGCCGCACGTCACCAAGGCCGACATGGCCAACGTCCCCCTCGCGGATGGCTCGGTCAACGTTGCCGTCTTCTGCCTCGCCCTGATGGGCACGAACTGGCCGGCCTTCATCGAGGAGGCCTACCGGCTGCTGCACTGGAAGGGCGAGCTGTGGGTGGCTGAGATCAAGAGTCGGTTCGCGCCGCCCGGCGCCAGGAACAAGAAGGGCGCTGCGTCCGTCGTCGACCACAGCGTTGGCAAGAGGCGCAAGAAGTCGGCCAAGACAGGCGATGACGACAATGCTTACGGCCAGGCAGAGTCACTCGCCGTCGAGGTTGATGGAGCCGATGACAGGCGAGGGGAGACTGACGTCTCGGCCTTCGTGGAAATCCTCACCAGGCGGGGCTTTGTTCTTTGCGGCAACAGTGGCGATGGGATTGACCTCAGCAACAAGATGTTTGTCAAGATGCGTTTCATCAAGGGAGCAGCACCCACGGTTGGCAAGTGCGTGACCAAGACCCCCAAGCCCTTGGAGATCACTGGCTTGTCTAAGAAACGTGGACCGGAGGTTCCTGACGCACCGGATGTGACCGAGGAGGCCAAAGCTCTCAAACCGTGCGTGTACAAGATTCGTTGATAATTCAATACTTGTCGGAGCAACTGTAAATGAATTTACCGAGCAAAAAGCTCGCGTGTACACAGATCTTGGCGTGAATGGTGCTAGGTGACCCCAAGCTCTACATATCTTTTCTTGTTTTGATTTAGTTACACGTATCACTCGGCAGTCAAAATACATCACGCATTGGAAAATCTTCGCATAAATCATAGTTCTATCCCCCTGGATCCAAGCCGAATCTACCTTGCGAATATGCATCGACGCCTGCCAGACCGTATTGCGCCATGGTAGCAAAACACGCTGTGATAGTCAAATACCAAAATAAAATAGACGGGAATCAAGAGTGCAGAAGTCTCATGGTAGTAGTGTCGCAACCGCATTGCCAAAGATTACGAGTCGGCATGTTATTGTGGCAAAACATTCAAGTCTTCATCGCCAAGAATCCCTGGAACTCTTGCCGACCAGACCAGTCTTGAAAAACCAAACGCGCACCCAGAATTTGCGACCAGCACCTCAGTCACCTGCCACATCTAGGCATTTTCCAGTGACGTAACGACCATTACAACTGCTGATAGAGGTAGTTCGCAGCATATTCCAGGTTTCCGTCAGTCGACCTTAGTGCTTCGATGGCTTTCTCTCGACTAAACCCCAGTCCCATCAAGGTATCAATGTGCTCTTGAGGATATGCCGGGGCTGAGGCTTGAGCAGGTGCGGGGGCCGATGGTGCGGGCGCGGTCGACACTGGATCAGCTGCGCCCGCTGAAGAACCACCTGCTGCTGGAGCCCTGACTGCGCCCGAACGCGCACCAATGGTTGTGCCACCTGGTCCGTTGATGGTAGGTTCGTCGAGAATTTGCTCCTCGAGCTGCCTTGGTATGTCGGCCTCACCCAAGAAATCGATCTCTTGGCCTTGAATTACAAGCTTGTTCTTCATGAGATCAATGCAAGCTTGATACCTCTTGAGCATGTCTATGCCCAGCAGAAGATCGACCGCCTTGCCTTCCATGACGGTGAAACTGCAGGGTAGGTGGAGGCTGCCAATCTTGATGGGGGCAGTGTGAACTCTGCCGATGATGTTGGCTGTTCCTACACCACGGGCAATGCCGGAAAATCGTGTGTCCACTAGCCTCATGATTCCGCAAGCCTCGGCACATGCAGGAGACATGATAGTAACCTGCGCACCCGAGTCCACAAGAGCCTGGACCTTGTTTCCATTGACTTCGACGTTGCAGTATAGCAGATGCACTTGACCGAAGACTAGCATACGGTGAAGAGAATGTCAGTAATGATGCCATGATAGAAGCAGGCATGCGAAATGCACAGATAACTTGCCTTCCGGAGTGTGCTCCATGGCACTCTGGAGGTTCTCCTGTACGCACTCCTGCCTGATCATTTCCTCGATCTTGGCTTGTGATTCCACATTAAATGGATCGTCATTCAAGGCCTGTATCGCCCTCTGTCGCTCCGCACGCTCCCTTCGTTCTCGATCACGGTCACCAGATATCATGTTCCGGAAGGCCACTGGGTCATCAAGCACCGCTGCTAGCTGGGGGTTCCTGGCTTCAACCACCGCCCGAGTGGCTGGGTCTCCCAGTATGGTAAGCCTCATAACCTCTGGGTCGTGATCTAGTGCAGCGGCGCCTTGCTGTTCACGTTGTTGTCTCCCGGGGTTGGAAGGGCCCGCGCCAGCATTTGATCTCGACGACCGTACATGAAGGGCGAGCATCTCGCCATCGCCTATCTGCAACTCCTCCATGGTTTTTGAGCTGTCTGTAATTAGACGACCATTGTGGTAAAGGTGCTGTGATCTCGGGTCGATGCCAGTCTCGGCTTGAACGGAGCTCCGAACTGTGTCGAGGGTCATGTCCGGGAAGATCTCCAGCGAGAGAATCTCCTGGTCTTCAGCGTCTGGCCTTGTGATACTCAGAGTGACACGCCTGCAAGCCACACAAGTTAGCCATCAAAGACAAGATTGGATCGGGACGCAGAACCTGCAGGTGTGACTACATTGTGATGGTTGGGGGGCGTGTCTGCCCTTGCTGATCGTAGCGGACAGGTCTCGAAGCAAAGTCGGGATGTACAAGCGTCGCTTGTGACCGCTTTTCGTTTGTTTTGTTTTATTTGGTCTTTGGGCAAGAAAGAAATTTGAAAAAAGTAGAACCCGAAAACCGATGTATTCAATCAATCGATCCGACACGTTGCTGCTGCTTGCTTGTGAATCGGAAGGGTTCGGGCAACAAACTGTTGGGGCTGTAATTGGTTAGCATTAGACTAGTTCGGGGGATCTTGGTAGCTTTGACGAGGTATGAGCTTCAATTCTAGACGGGCATAGAAGCCAGCCAAGCATTAGCAAGCAAAGCACCGTCATCGCCGCGGGGTTGGCGGTGACCATAATATGTGGATCAAGCGGGCAGTGGGGTCGACTTCCCCATAGGAATCTACAAAGTGCTGTTTCTTAGATCAGTCAGGAGCCTAATTATAATCCCGAATTTCCTGACAAATGCCATACATAGAGATGATGTAGTGGCATAAATGGGCTAGCCTGTCTCTGATACCTAACTTACACATCACGTGTGGCAAGATGTGGCAAGATACGCTGGCTGTTGAGGGTAAACCACCGATCGGGGCTAACAACGGCTTGAACGGATATAATTCCGTAATCCTAGCACGATCAGTGAGATATTGCTATGGCGGTGTACCGTAGGTAGACATCAAAAAGCCAGTGACAGTCGGACAATTGGTTTCGCAACAATTTAATGATTTCAGCGAATGAAAGTTGCGTGCCTACAGTACTTCAGCCGAGTTAAGTAAGTACCTCGGTACCCTTCCATTTTACTGTATGGTACTTTATCCACCAATCTGATTTGCAAGACATCGAGCCCCGACATTTTAACTGGTTACACTGGCCCATCTAGTGTTTTTTTTGACACCTAACATCAGAACAAACGAATTGACACCAAGGTATCCCCTAGATGGACGGACAATTACTTCGTACATAAGTCTCCGTACTCCGTAGGTAAGGCATACGCATCTTGGCAGCCCCATTCTCTCAGCGCTCCACATCCCGTCATGGGATGGCAGGTGAACCGGCCCATATTCACCACCCTTTTTATCAGAAAGGGGCTTAGCGGCCTGTTGACCACCCAATCTCGATCAAGGCACATTTTTGAGGCTAGCCAGTCAAGCCAGTCCCAGCTCTGGTGGGCAGATTCGGCTGTAAGTATATGTTTCTTGGTCGACAGGAGTGCGATCTGCTAGGCAAGATGCCTCAGTTCCTTTCCTCACCATAACTGGGTTCGGCTGGTAGCCGGCCCACCCACATCACACCCATGCCGGCTTTCAGTATTGCCATCACGCGCCATCCTTCCAAGACTTTGATGTTGTTGTTCTTGGCGTGTTTGTGCAGAAGAAAGAGACGCCTGTTTCCAGGCACAAAACCAAGACAAACCCACCTCACATACCTTGAAGTGCTTATCTGGTTCACAATCGGTTCGCTTAGAATGTTAGTCTCATTCATCACTGCATGCGCAATAAATTCTTCACGTTCCTGTGCCCTGACTACTACCCACCTACCTGCCTGCCTACCTACCAAGCCTACCCAGGTGCCTTACCTTTCCGTTGTCCAAGATACCTTAACTTACCTACCTTAACCTCCCTGGGTGGTACCTACCTTGCTATTTACCTTGAGATGTGTGCTGCCTCATTACTTGGCAGAAAGAGGCAAGCACTACCGACAGCTTGTGTAACCTAACTGCATGTCTTCCTCGTATTCCCTGCTCGTAGCTTGAATTCTTCTACCCCTCCATCCTTAGTCTTAAATTAAGCCAGGTCCAACCTGAAGTTTTGATTACAATTATCATCAACCCCTCGTCGTTTTTTGTCTACCACCACCTTACTTAGAAGGTATGTGAGATAAGTCGCTTCCTCAACCAAGGTACCACCCTATTTACCTACTTCACAAAGGTAGATTGTACCTAGCACGGATTGAAACAGCAAGTGGGGAGACAAATCGTGGTCAGATTGACTTATATCTCTTCACAATTCGAATCGATCAGCGCAGTCACTATCCATTCAACTGCATCCCGGTTTTGTAACCTCGATAATTTGGTCCACCGAGTTCACGCAGGAGTGCTATACGGCCCACCAGAAACTGGAGACTCGTCCCAGCGACCCAAACCCGTGGAAGCGATCCGTTTTGGTTTTTTTTCGGGTTTTTTTTCACGAGCAACATCCGCGTAAATATGCCACGTCTGTTAGCGATTCCAGACAGCTCTGACGACGAGGGCGCTGTGGACATGGATGAGGATGTTGACGAAGGGTTTGCGGCACTTCAAAGGAGCCTCAGTCATAAGCGGCGCGAGGATGAGAACAACACTTCGCCAATTCAGAAGATCTTGCCTTTCACTTTTGCCCCCAACATCGGTCCCCTTGTCATATCCGACCTTGGTTCGTGCGTTGCGTTGGAAAACGCAGCATTTCCAGCACACCATCGCGCTACAAGGGAAAAGGTGAGTGGCACTGGATCGTCTATCTGTAAACATGTTTCACGACTTGCGCCAGGAATGGAACATGCCGCTCGTCGCTTTCATCGAGGTATTTCTCCGCAGACACGCATACTCACATTGATTGTAGCTCGAGTACCGACTCACAGCCTGTCCCGAGCTGTGCCTGGGCCTTTACTGCACTGTCGTTCCCAGCAAAGCCAAGGCTTTCGACATCGAGACTCTTCCCATGGCGAAACCAGTTGAGACGGATAGGGAGAATGGCGCTGTGAGCGTGTTGCTCGCCCATGTTATTGCGACCGGATCACAGTCCAATGTTATCACGGATAGCGATATGGATTATCCAAAAGATTGGAAGACAGCCGGCTTTAGAGAATCCAAAGTTGGGCATCGAGAAAGCAGCCGGACGGTGGCCATTCACTCGCTAGCGGTGGTACCCCGACTGCAAGGATGCGGTCTCGGCAAGCTGATACTGAAGGCATACTTGCAGCAGATCAACAACTCTGGTATTGCCGACAGGGTTGTACTTATTTGCGAGGATGTGAGCTTTACAAGTCTAGCCTTCCATCAATACGAAGTTATTAGTACTGACAAAGTATGTCGGACTAGCACCTGGTTGCATACTACAAGCGATTTGGGTTTAAGCATATTGGCCCAAGCAAATGCGAATTCGGAGGTGGTGGCTGGCACGACATGGTAGGAAAACTCCTGATCAACAGCCACGCCTGTATGGAATGAACTGACAGGTCGTCTAGGTATTTGAGCTGGCCGGGCCGCCCAAGATCGGTCAAATTTAAGCGCGATGTTTCTCGTTATAAGGGTGTATTCGACGCATGGTGTTTTGATGGTTTTTAGGTTTGCATCGACGAAATGAACAACTACAAGAAAGAGCCAGAGAAATCGACAGCTCCACACAGAGTTCCACAGGCAAATTTCCGCCTGAATACTGAGATTAAATACCAGCACATGAGCACTTTGATGATGGCGCTGTCTTGCACGCACTGCATCAGCCGTATTTTGCCATTTTCTTTGCAAGAATAGAATTTAGAGCTTAGCATAAGCATATTTCTTTGAATCGGTAGTGCCAAGTGAAAAAAAAACCTTTAACCCAGACAGAGGTAGATGAGCTTGCGATAACAATAGGTATGGATGGGGCTTGCCCTGATTTGATCCATGAAAGGTAACAAAAACCTATCAGAATTTGGGGACGCTAACAATGGCCACTGGCTCAATCAGTCCCATCCTTGAACATTGTTTACTTGTGCCAACAGCACTGCCCTGCGCGTAACCTTTCTGTTAAAGAATACCGAATCATTCGTACGGATCCCCTGTTTTACATAATTTACATTTTCTTCTTTCCTTTGCAAACAGCAAAAGAAAAAAGCAAGCAAAAATGGCCGACCAAACTCTGGCGCCTTACAAGGCGGAATTTCTCAAGGCATCCATTGATGGCGGGGTACTCAAATTCGGCACTTTTGAGCTCAAGTCGAAGCGCATAAGCCCGTACTTCTTCAACGCCGGCAACTTCCACCGCGGCTCTCTCTCCGTCTCAATCGCAAACGCATACGCCAAGGCCATAATAGAGGCCCGCGAGCAGACCGGGCTTCACTTTGACATACTCTTCGGTCCCGCCTATAAGGGCATTCCCCTGGCCACGGGGACGCTCAACAGGCTCTGCGAACTCGACCCGGCGCACTACGCCGACGTGAGCTGGTCATTTGATCGCAAGGAGGCCAAGGACCACGGTGAGGGTGGCAACATTGTCGGTGCGGCTCTCAAGGGCAAGAAGGTTCTCATCGTCGACGACGTGATCAGCGCGGGCACGGCCAAGCGTGAGGCCATCGCCAAGATCCGCCAGGAGGGCGGCGAGGTCGTAGGCATCGTCGTTGCCGTCGACCGCATGGAGAAGCTCCCATCGCCCGATGGAGACGACAGCAAGCCCATGCCCAGCGCACTCGGAGCCCTGAAGAAGGAGTACGGCCTGCCCATCATTGCCATCCTCACCCTTGACGACATCATTGCCGGCATGAAGAGCTTTGCTACGGAGGACGACATCCGGAGGACTGAGGAGTACAGGAGTAAATACAAGGCTTCGGACTGAACTGCACGCCATGTCGCGAGAATTTAAAAGAGCTAGCACATCAATCCCTCCCTCATTGCACAATGTAGATCTGCACTTGATACAACTTGACACTCAACTGCACGATTGACAGGTGACAGCCACGAAGTTAGAGAGTCTGAAATCGGGCCCGGATGGATACGTAAGGTAGTATTGTTGTCAGATTGGTATTCTTTGAGAGTAGAGTGCCAATTTTGCTATATGCGCGGTCTCCCGGCAAGCCGACTAAGTGGTGGCAGCGGAGGTGCACAAGGGCTTTCTTTTCTTTTTTCAAGGTGGGGTCGCAAGGTATAGCTATACCAACAATCACCAAACCCTCTCTACCCCTGCGTATCTGTGTAAAAGGATAATTGCCCAAATCAGAGTCTCGCGCAAGGCTGAGGCTAGCGAATACTGGCAATGCCCTCGTTGAAACATACTTCCTAGGCTGTAGAAAAGCCTTGTATGAGAAGTACCCAGCAAGCCTGCGACAGTCGCGTATGCTCTCTCGAACCTTGACGAGTGCGGGGAAAGTGTGCTATCGTTAATGGGGCAGGGGTCTTGATAACAGCCCGATAAGGATTCTAAAATTTTCTTATCCACGACATTTTTTTGCAGTCCCCGCCCGCCCACCGCCGCTCACAGAACTGCAGACAGCGACCGACTTTGTGGCGACGCTGGACTTTGCGACCACAACAATAACCCAAGTCCAACTCAGATTAAAGCCCGCGATAAACAGGCATACGGATTGTCTGTATTTTCAAGGACTCGCCAAAATGAAGACCACCTGGAAGGATATACCCCCGGTGCCGACGTCTCAGGAGTTCCTGGACATTGTGCTCAGCCGAACCCAGCGCCGACTGCCGACCCAGATTCGTGCCGGCTTCAAGATCAGCCGTATCAGAGGTTTCTACACGCGCAAGGTCAAATTCACACAAGAGACGTAAGAATGCGATGCTTCCAAACAAAAAAGCCCTCGCTGTCCAATTTTTGCAGAGACCATCTAACCCCGTCCGTTCATAATCCAGCTTCTCGGAAAAGTTCGAGGCCATCCTCTCGTCGTTCCCCCGGATTCTCGACCTGCACCCTTTCCACAAGGATCTGCTTAACACCCTCTACGATGCCGACCACTTCAAGGTTGCTCTCGGTCAGGTCTCAACCGCGAAGCACCTGATCGAGACTATCTCGAGAGATTATGTCCGTCTGCTCAAGTACGGCCAGTCGCTGTACCAGTGCAGGCAGTTGAAGGTCGCCGCTCTGGGTCGTATGGCGACCATCTGCAAGAAATTGAAGGACTCCCTTGTTTACTTGGACCAGGTCCGCCAACAGTGAGTCTATCTGGTCGGCCAAGGAGGTGCACGCGGAACAAACAGCAATTGTCGGACTGAGCTGACCAACATTGATCCTAGTCTCGGTCGTCTCCCGTCTATCGACCCCACCACTCGTACGCTTCTTATTGCTGGCTTCCCCAACGTCGGAAAGTCCTCTTTCCTCAAGAGTGTGACAAGGGCGGATGTAGATGTCCAGCCTTATGCCTTCAGTACGTTTCGCGCCATCAAGGATCCATGCGTCTTACGGTTCAAGAAATTTGACTAACATTCCCTCTCTTGTTAGCGACCAAGAGTCTTTTCGTTGGCCATCTCGACTACAAGTACCTCAAGTTCCAAGTCATTGATACCCCTGGCATCCTGGACCACCCTCTGGATGAAATGGTAAGTGACCGCTACTGGCTTTCTTTTTCAGTCCGCACAGAACCAGTACTGACTGGCGCGCTGCACACAGAACACTATCGAGATGCAGAGTATCACGGCCATCGCGCACTTGCGCTCGGTTATTCTCTATTTCATGGACCTGTCAGAGCAGTGCGGATACACCGTCCAGGCTCAAATGCAACTCTTCAGGAGTATCAAGCCGCTTTTTGCAAACAAGATTGTCTTCATCGTCGTCAACAAGATCGACGTGATGAAGCCTGAGGACCTCGATGCCAAGCTGCAGGAAGAGCTCCAAGCTCTGCTCAAGTCCGACGGCGTTGAGATGCTGCAGCTGTCATGCAATACTCAGGAGGGAGTTCAGGCCGTCAAGAATGCGGCATGCGAGAAGCTCATTGCCGAAAGAGTGGCACAGAAGCTGAAGGCGGGCACTACATCGAGCGGTGCTGCGGGAGGCCGTCTTGCCGATGTTATGGCAAGAATCCATGTCGCGCAGCCCATGGGCGGCTCGCAACTTGAGACCTTCGTTCCCGAGGGTATCAAGCAACTGAAGAAGTACGACAAGGCAGACCCAGAAAGGAGGCTGCTGGCACGTGATATTGAGGAGATGAACGGCGGTGCTGGTGTCTTCAATGTGGATCTTCGGGAGAAGTGGATCCTGGACAACCCGGAATGGAAGTACGACAAGATCCCCGAGGTCTTCGATGGCAAGAACGTTTACGACTACGTCGACCCAGAGATCGAGGCCAAGCTGGCAGCGTTGGAGGCCGAGGAGGAGAAGCTCGAGGCCGAGGGCTACTACAACTCGGACGAGGAAATTGTCGACGACGAGGAGGAAGAGGTCATGGCCAAGGCCGAGCTCATCCGCGAGAAGCAGTCAATGATCCGAAACGAGGCCAAGATGAAGAAGTCGCTCAAGAACAGGGCGATAATACCACGAAAGGCAACCAAGAAGTCCCTTGTGCAAATGGAGGACGCGCTGGACCAGCTTGGTGTCGATACTACGGATATCACTGCCCGTGCTCGCGCTCAGTCTCGTCCCAGAGGCCGGTCGTTAACCCGCAGCCGTATGGGTACTGAAGATGTCGATTCCATGGACATTGACGGCCGTGCCGAGACTCCTCGCGAGCGTCTGCGGTCCAAGAGCAGAGCCCGCAGCCAGCCGGCGACAGACAGGAGGAACGACGGTGTTGTGGACGAGACGGTGCGGACTGCTGCCGAAAGACAAGCGAAGCTGGGCCAGCGCAAGATGAATAGAATGGCAAGGCAAGGAGAGGCTGACAGGCATGCCACGGCATCTATCGCCAAGCATTTGGTAGGCTACATCCATTCGATGTTTTTACATGCAGCACCACCCTCTTTACTATGTCAACCACTTACTAACTCGATACTTCTCAACAGTTTTCTGGAAAGCGCGGTATGGGCAAGACCCAGCGCCGTTAATGAGTGTCATGGTGATAGTAATAAACAAAAGTGCTCTGTTTGCTCTGGAGTTTCGGAGTTTCGGTGTTTCACTTCTAACGACCGCAGTTTGTTTTGGTTGGGTTGGGCTAAATTGACTGTTTCATTGCGGTGTGCTTCCTCAGATATATCAATCTCTTTTTCTTTTTCTATTAAAATGCAGAGAGAAATGTACGACCGCTTTGTTTCAAGTTATGGCTCGGTGCTCATGAACTCATGAACTGCTCGTCATGTTGTGAAATGACGAGAATATTTTTGGCTTGTGTTTGGAGCACCTCCCTATATACCAATCTAGGGCCGGTGAATTATGCGATTAGTTGGGTGGTTTGGTCATGTCGTCATCCAAAGACTGTCCAGACAGACAGACACACCCAGACTCGACGAAAAACAAGGGTGCTAACGACATGATGGGGTCTAGAACACACTTGCAAGATGTTCAGAGTCACTTGATAAATATGCACAACCCTTTTGAAATCAGATTGGGATATATATATGCATGCTCGAGAAAATTGCCAGCCTTGTTGTTCTGCTTGCTGGTTGGTTTCTTATTCGGCCTCGAGCTTAAGAAAAACTTTCATCAACACTCGTATTCATCATCATTATGAACAATCTACTCGTCTCCAGCAACCTGCAGGTCCCTGAGTCCCTCAACCTTCAGCTCCTCGCCAGTTGCGCGGCGGTAAATGTCCTTGACGTCGTCGGTAGTTGTCTCGAAGTGGCTGGTGGCGTCGTAGCTCTTGGAAATGAAAATACCGTTGCTGGTGCCGTCCTCGACAGGGGCGTACAGAGGAATGGGGGGTCCCTAATACGTTGTCAGATACCACAACGAGTCAAGTGTAAAAGTGTCAAGAGAAATGAAACCAATCTTGTTTGTTGGTCAATCCGACTGTGGTTGTTACTGACCATAAATTGCTCCTCAATCTTTCCAAGACGCTCCAGACCGGGTTGCAGCTCGAGGTGGTGGTTAGCCGATGTCTCGGCAATGGTCGAGACGATGGCAATATAGTAGCCCTTAGGGCAGACGCTGTGGGCAGATGACACGCAGGCAATGTAAATATCTACAAAGGAGGCTTTAGCAAGTGACTTGCACAGTACTCAAATTCACTGTCTCCGGGAGACGACTCACCATTCTTGCGGCCGACCTGCGACTGCGGGATGATCAGCTGGCATGAATCGGCATCAGAGGTGCCAGCCAAGGGGTGCTTGAGCACGCAGATGGCACGAAGTACATGGCCGACAACCTTGACCTTGTCCGAGAAGTAGGACGGGTCACCAAGAATCATCTTTGCCCTAGTCTCAAACTTCATCTCGGGCTCGATACCAGTCATGGTGGCCTTGATGCCAACAGCCTTGCCGTCCTCGTACAGAAGCTCGTCGATGTTGGTGTTCAGCATGTAAGTGCCGCCGTAGATGGCTGATAGACGGGCAAAACCCTGGGGCAGGTCTCCAAGGCCGAAAAGAGGGTAGATGTATGGCGACTTGCCGTACCTGGCTACACTGTTTCCGTACAGGCGGATGCGGTCGATGGCCTCGGGTGCGCCACCAGGCTTGCTGATGTAGTCGTCAGAGAGGTACAGGGCCATGGCGTGGCCGATAAAGTCCTTGGTTCCCGTCTCCAGGCCGAACTTGTCGTAGACGTCCTTCATGGTACAAGTAGACAAGTCCAGGCCTAAAAAATGTGTTAGCGCGTGCCGAAGCAGGCTTCACGCAAAGTCATCATGTCAAATATCTTTGGGCATAGGACTTCACGAACCCTTGTGGGTGGCCGGGTCCTTCAGGTCAAAGGTGCCGACCCACTCGATGAAGCTCTTCATGCGGCGCTTCTCAAAGATGCCCATCAAGGGAGATCGGAGGGCCTCGGCGGCATCTGAGGGGACCTTGGCAACGGTGGCCTTGGGGCCGGAGCCCTGCTGCACGAAGCTGCCTGCAACCTGCTTGAACTCGAGGTATCGCGTAACATCGGTGGAGACGAGGATGTTGGTGAGCTCGCCAGAGGACATGAGGAACTTGGGGACGAGGTCAATGTTCCAGTCGGTGTTGCGGCCGTACTTGGCCCATGGCTCCTCTCCACTGTTGTAGTTGCCATACTTCTTGAAAAGCTGCGAGTCGGATACGAGTAGGGTGTCAGTAAGCCAGCTGTCGAGATGTGCCCAATTACACTGTGAATTCACGAACCGCTTGTAGGTTTAACGACGCAGCCTCTCTGGACAGTGATCGAGTGTTAGCCGATGGTGCCGCATAAAGATACGTGACATGTCGTAGAGTTTAGGTTTGGTCATGCGCACCCGCCGTAGTGATCATTACGATCAATGTGAAGGACCTTCTTGCCCTTGACACTGAGCACACTATAAGAAAGCGATAAATATAAATCTCGTTAGCATTTCAGTACTGGCAGAGGGTTGCATTGAGGCGTTCAGAGCTAGCTTACCCAGAAAGAATGCACTCGGTCAAACCTAGTAGGGACAGGTGCGGGTTACGGTAGATTGGTCAGTCCATTGCCTCATATGAAGAAACCTCAAGGTAAATAGACTCTTCCGATCTCCATCTCCAAGTCTGTGTCTAATTTGTGTCTGCCGGCGATGGTTGTAGTCGCACATGCGGCCACCATCGGCGCAGGCGGCGACGTTTCTTTGGCGGTGCGCGGGGTCGGGCGATTGTTGAAAGATGGGGTCATCAAGTAACGGGACAGAAACTCACCAGTGCCCAGCACGATGACATCGTATTCCTTAGCAATCTCCTCCATTGTGAAAAAAAATCGTTCAGTGGTTGTATCTTGTCCCGCAAATACAAATTATGTAGAAAGCAGAGTTTCTTTTGTGGATGCAAAAGGTTGAGAAGTGAAGATGCCGCCTGGAGCTGTGCTTGTGTGGGTATCGAAGAGTTGTAGTAGCGGCTTGTCTGGTCGACTTGGGGGAACGAACGGGCTGGGGACTGCCCCAATCTGGCTGGTGGGCGGTAAGGATAGCTTCTCTAACTAGGTGGAGGAGGAGTGAAACTACCCCTCCACTTTGACCAACCATAGATTGTCATGCTTTGGAGGCGAACCTAGACCGCTCTCCCAACGGCCTTTGCGATGTCTCTTTAAGGAAACAGCCTTGACCTAAAGGTAACCGAAATAAAAATCAATAAAAAAAAACTAAAACCCTCCAGCCCCATGTATCCAGTTTGTGGCTCTGGTGATGAACAATCAGTAGATACGATGGGATCCGTATTTCTAGGACCACTTACATGTTATCCACTTCTTTTTTTTCTCTCTCTCTCTTCAGCTGGAGACACTCACCTATCGTTCACCGCGGACCGAGGATGCTGATGCTGAAACGTGTACATATCCCATTATATCACCAACTCTAAAAGTTTCTTTATACAGTACAATACAGTAGTACATTTGATCGACCGGACATGCTTGGTCGACCAACCCCCTCACTGCACAATAATTGTGTAGTTTTTGTGATGACCACCGGTATCTGACCTTTCTCCCATCCAGCATTCGATGCTCGCCACTGCCCAAAATGAATAGACAACTCGCTTTCTTGACGGTGATCTGTCGAAACTAGGATGATCTCGGTGCATCCGTCACTGGTTTAGCGGTTTCGTTCGGGGTAATAGTGGACGGATCGACAGCCCCAGCTGGCAACGACTCCCCGACCTTCTCTGGCGTCTCCAGATGGTCGGCGACAGGTTCTTCCATGTATGATGATGTGTCTGCGCTCTCAAAGTGGAGAGATGGTGTGTAGATTGGGCCGTTTCCGCTCAGGTTGATCTCGGGGTCTTCCATGGCCAGCTTTCGCGCGTCCTCCCAGGCGTAGAACCTCTCTGTCAGGACGTGCTTAATAGCCTGCATCGTTTTGGTGACCTGTTCGTCGTCGCAGCGTGTGTCCAATGGTTAGTAACGACTATCTTCTATTAAGAAAATCATGAAAGACCTACAGCTCTGTCCCTGGCATCCGCCTCTGCATAATCGGGGTTATTTTTATCATTGATGCCAATCTGCTCCCTGGCCTTGACAGCCGTAACGATGCGGTTACGCTCACGGCAGCACGTCCACCACAGAGCGTGAAGGTCCTCCCAGCTCTTGCCGCGGAGCTCCTGCACGGTCCAGGAGCGGCCGTGAGCCGAGAGTTGCTGGGGCGTCGCGACGAGCTGCTTGTCGTAGAAGAAGCCCCAGAGACCGTGGTCGGGATCCGTGTCCTCCTCGCGCATCTTGCCTACGCCCTCTTCCTGCACCGGCTGGGGGATCTCTTCATCGGACACGGACAGCGGCCGCCTGATGCCGCTGCGGTGGATAGTGGACTGGCCTCGGAGCCTGTTGTTGTCGCGAGTGGTGCGTGGTTTCTGGAGCGGCATCGAGATGGACATGAGACGCAGCTGTTGTGTCGTTGCCTGGACGGTAACTGCAGGTAGAGATGCAGCCGTGCTAGGCCTCGCCAGGGTTCGCCATGTGGTCAACGGAGCAACGCAGCTGGTGCTCGAGGAGAACGGCTGGCACCGCTGCAGCACACGGCTCACGGCCGGCCGCGCCGCGCCGGAGCTTGCCATCGGGGGTGGTATGGATCAGAGGGTCACCCTTTGTATAGATATCTCAAAGGTCGACACGGCGGGCATGAAACTGGCCGGCCCTGAGCGTGATGTATTCAGTAGCACTTTTTTTGATGGCGTCGTCGCAATTATACGACTTCTTTTGGATCAACTCTCTGTAGTCAAAAGGCAAAGCTCCTGCTGCATGTCTTGCCAGGATTTTTTTGGCTCCACCGACGAGCAAAGTCGCGCTTGGGCCACCATTAACTTGGAAAGCTACCTACTGACCCACATAACGCGTTCGATTATCATCAGCAGGTGAATAAACGGACGGGGCCCAACGGTACCTGCATCAAGCTCCAGGGCCATTCATTCGCGTCAACCTAAGCGTGTATGGTACATAGCTAGGATTGGACGCTGGGCCGGGACGTCAAAATTTCTCCTGATAATTCCAGTCTCGTTCCTCAACCGATACTTGACGCTGCACGCCAGATTTACTTGGAAGCGCATGCATAAGTGCCAGCCTTCAAGGTGACAAAAGCTTAATACTCTCGGTGCGTGCCCCCTTGAAGTTTCTTTCCTTGGCATCCATATCGGACCTTGGACATGAGGGAAGAAGACCGGTATAAGGAGGAAAGTGACATAAGTGAAGGGCATAACATCCAAAACTCTCAATCTAACCTCAAAAGACAAATTGACTGCAGCCAAAGTTGAATCTTTCCAAGTCACTGACACTAGGCCACCATCATGTCTCTTCTCCGGTGAGTGTACCTTGCATTCTGTATAATACAAACCAGCTGCGGAACGACGAATCGCCGCCTCCAACCCAGACATGGTACTGGCTGGGCAAAAAAAAACACCTTTGCTAAAGCACATTTGGTTGATGCTTATTTTAGCTCCTACCGCGGCTTGTCAAAGAACGCAAGGCTTGGATTCGGTGTGGGACTCATGGCGTGGGGTTTCTTAGGTTTGACCTGGTCAGATACCGTGGGTGAAAAGTTGGGCATCGTACCCAGCGAAAACGAGAAGAAGAATCTGGAGAGGCTGAAGCCTAGTATCACCGTTGTTGAGAGGGATCAGTGAAGAGATAGGACTTGTCTTTGCTTTGCGGTTCACTCGGTCATCATGAAGCATATGGCACAGGTCCGAATATAAATATAGCCGTTGTAACTCGGCAGCGTTCCTTCTTTCTTGATTCAAATAACTAGCTTCTTGACCTATCTATTGTTCCGGCCTGACATACAGACTCGAAGTAATCTCATCTTTTGTGTCCATTTCCCATAACCGTGTACTAGAGCAGAATATGGACGAATTACTTTTTTATAAGGAAAAGAGAGGGTGAAACGTGGGGTGAAAAGATAAATAAAGAAAGTATCCGTAGTCTCGTTATAACCATCGGCTTGTCCGGATCAATCTAAGGGCATCGCCAGCACCGAACGCTGGCCTTTCCCCAGACCGAAAGTGCCCTTTTCCGCTTGTCTATACACACAAAATGGCAAGAGAGAAAAGCAAGACAAGGTAGGAAGAAAATCAAAATGCACAAGTCTAATGCAAAGCTTAGATATGTCTATCATCGCATGCCCGTCCGAGAAATGCATATCAAAGACAACCACCAGGCAAACCATTTTTATGCAGGATTTGAAAGATACGTTTAGGGGGCCAGAGGCAAGCCTTATCCGTCCCTCCGTCCCAAAATGCACATGAGGAGACAACGTAAAACAGCCAGTTGGAATGGAAAGAAAGCCAAGAAACATGAAAAGCGGTAACTCGAAACGAAAAGGTGTGAATATGAAAATAACTTAAACGCCGATGATGCAATTGCTAGTGCTTGGGCAATATGTGCAGATTGTAGTGGCTTCTTCAGCCGGTTCCCGTCTCAACCGAGGTACCTCCCGGCCCCCTACTGCCATGGACGCCGATGTGAAGAGTCCGACATCAGGCCATGCGCTCCGTATGCCTCACTGGCGTACTTGGTCGCCATGATTTTCTTGCCTTTGTCGCCGATCAGACATTAACCATGCCATCTTGAAAGCTTTGAGAAGATTTATGACCCGTCCGAGCGACAGATCCAAATCAATTTGAAAGATGTTGATGCCTTCATCTTCCAGACCAAGTCGAAATCTAGACTAACTTGTGGCAGTACTAGAACACGCAAGGTGTCACGCCCAAGTCCCGCTCTTTGTGCCAGTCAAGATTAAGCCCATGCTGCGGCGTCGCACTCTTGAGTGGTTTCACTCCTTGAGAAAACAAGGTTGATGAAGAATATAAGGCATAACTTTAATCATGCACGATGTGCTTGCTCTATTCTCCAGCACTCTCACAGCATTCCATGTTGGTGTGTTTAAACAAGACTGAAAAGCGCTGATCATGCAAGGTGTTACATGATGCAATCTTGCGCAAGCCCGCAAGAGGACGTGGTTATGCAACTTAGCTCGCATCTAAACTCTGAGGTTGTCGGGTACCGCCAGTGTCGTCTCTTACTGGCAGCACGATCGAGGATAATCCTCAAAAGCTAGTGCGCCAGGGTACTGAGGTGTGATGTTTCAAGCCAAGAATATCGTTCAATCTGACATTCGGTGCCCATGCACACCCTTGCTATTCCAGCATGAGTGACCACAGCCGATGTCAAGATCAACCAATTCTTCGTGACCGACAGAATTCGTCTTGCTGCAATTCCAATCACGAGCGAGGTCATGCTGTCTCAATCATTAATGACAGGACCACGGCAATTGTCGTCCGAGGGAAATACACCCAACAGAAGACCCATGTGCTAAGGCGAAGCGATGATAATGAAGGTAGTTGCGTGAACAAAAAATGTGAGTATATTGGCGTAAAGACTTCATATTATGGGACGGTGTACAGCGTAAGAATCGACGCGTTCTAATGGTGTACGAAGGAGGCGAAGAAGTCTAGTAGTTGGTTAGGAGTTTAATGTAAGTAGTCCTGGACAGGCGCGTCTCAGGTATTGTGAGCCTAACTTCGAATAGGCTTTGGTTATGGCGACAAATTCGCTAGCCTTCTCGGGCATCACTCGGTCGGACGGAGGCCTGTTCAGGCTCTTGCTTGATGGTTGCGATCTGCGTCTGTCCAATATTAGACGGGAAATCATCATTAAAGGTTGATTGTTGCGCACCAGCTTGAAACATCTGAGACCAGTCAAGTCCACCAGATTGTTGGTTTGAGGCTTGTCCTGCAAACATAGGCATGCCATTTTGGTTCGGCGGCATGGGGTAGTTGGCCAGCTGAGGGTTAATGTTCGCCGCCATGGTGTGGGGAACAGTTCCGTTGTATCCTTGATCGAAGCTACCAGGCCGCGTGTTGTTACCCATCACGGAACCCGTGACACTGCGTCGATCACGGTCGTTCGGGTCTTCCATACGGTTCATGCTGGGCTGCCGGGACAAGTGGTTCTGGTCGTTGGCCATGTTTTGCATGCCATCCTGAGCCGGGATCAGGCCGAAGGGGTGAACCATTCCATCGGGACCCATGTTGCCCATGCCGTTGATGGGATTGAGCTCGTTCTCGTTACCCATCGCCTTCTGTTGGGCAGCCTGGTTCTTCTTAACGTGCGCATGTGGGTGCGAAAGGTGGCTTGCACCGGTAGGGTTACCACGGCGAATCGAGCATTTTTGAAAGTGGCGTTTGAGAATGTCGCTACGGGAGAAGGTGTCACGGCACAGAACACACATGTACGGACGGTCGCCGGTGTCTATCAAGGTGTCAGTTCGGCAGCTTTCAGGTTATAGTCAAGCAAGCAGGTGAAAAACTTACGTCTCAGAAGATGCCTCTTAAGATGCTTGGCGTGCAGATAGGTTTTGTTACAATGAGGGCACGGAAACTTGCCGTCGGCATCCTTCTGGGGGATCTGGTTCTTTGCCGCCTGGCTGCCAGCAACCGGAGCCTGGGGCCTACCCGGCGCGCTCGGAAGAATTCCTCGGCGGCCCTGAGAACCAACAACATGTGTGGGCGCATCACCTTCCTGTTGCATCATTTGGGGCTGGGGCATCAATGGGCTCTGGGCATAAGGCGAAGACATGCCGCCTTGGGGGACCATGCCACCCGCGGGCATGGGGCGCAATACCGGGGGGGCGCGACCACCCGGGGGCGCGGGCGCAATGGGTTGAGGATGGGCCATTGCGGTCGATGCCTGGGTCATCATCGAGGTTGTGGTGGGATATCCGGGATGAGTTTGTTGGTACTGCGGCGCGGGCATCATGCCAGGGTACGGGGCGCGTGCAACATTCTGTTGCCCCGGGGGAGGTGGGTAGCTGCTCATTGTTGGAGTGCCAGATGGGTTGGGCGTGGCAGTGGTCCTGGGGGTGTTGTGGTAGCTACCGTAGGGAGAGGCTTGTTGCTGCTGCTGTTGCTGCTGTTGGTGCTGCTGCGCCTGTTGTTGCTGATGCTGTTGCTGGTGCTGCTGTTGCGCCTGCTGTTGTTGTTGCTGCTGCTGGGGTTGTTGCATGCTATGCGTCTGCGGCTGGAGGGGAGGCAGAGTTTGCGGCTGTCCGGAATGATTTTGCTGCTGATTCTGAAGACCGTTGATAGTCGCAGATGGCGATGGATAGGAAGCCGTAGTAGTCGTGTTTACCACATTAGCCGAGTATTGGGAGTTGTCCATTTCCTTCTCAAAAACAACCTTGGCGAATTTGCGAAAGGCTGACCATTCGACCCGGAGATTCCAGGAAGACTGGCAGAGCGCCGGATGGTGGAGTGAATGGTGATGGTGGTTTCGGCAGAATCAATCCCGTCTTGACAAGACGCGATCTGTTGGTCGTGGGTTGTGCGGGACGAAGCTAGAGCTGAGCTTTGTGTAGTAGCTTTCGCGCTTGGTCGCGTTTGGGGGCGGATAGCTAAGTACTCGGTTGCCGTTGTCACAGAAAATAAATCTTCTGGGGATGGACGCGATGGTCGGTTGTGCTACACCAAGGCCAAACTAGTTGGGCGCGTCGTTGACCGTGCTGGGGCTAAAAGCTTGGTACGAATAGTTCGTTGATATGGTGGATGGGAAAGGTAGAGGTCTTGAGTGGAGATAAACACACAAAAAAAAGGACGAAGTGGGTGATGTGAGGCTCAAGAAGGCGGTTCTTGTGGGTGGTGTGGGCGCGGGTGATTGTGGATTTTGGCTGATTGAAAAAGATCTTTGGGAGGAGGCCAAGTGGAGACCTAGGTAGGCTTGATGAATTTTTTTCTTCGAGCCCTGGACGCGGTCGTCTGCGCAGGAGCTTTCTGGTTTGCGTCAAAGCTCGCGCTCTCCGTTTTCTTTCAACCAGACAGGGTATTATATCCACTTCTCTCTCACCGTCCAGACGTGGCAAGCACAGTGGTTCCCAGTCCCTGGTCAAAAACGCGCAAGGAGGTAATAAAGATAGTATCGCGTTGTGGGCTGCGCTCTCCTTGCTTGCTTGGTGGGCGCAGAACGATTAAAAAAAACCGTTTCCAAGTGTCGGGTGGAATGGTTGGATGAGTGGAGTCCCAGGAGTGAGTGGACCGACCGGGAGGTGGAGGCTTTTATGTGGATCGAAGATTGAAGACAGCAGCCAGCTAAAAAGGTGGCAGGGGCGTCTCCAAAAACCAAAATAACACCACTGGCAGGAGGCGCGTGTGCGCACGGTGGGTTTGCGTGGAGTACCCTCGGCTGCAGAGCATCCACTTTGGCGACGTTCAACGACAGCTACCTAGCTCTTTTCGATGCCGTAAGGATGGAAGATATGATATCCCAATAAAGAAATGGATTTGAGTTGTACGGAAAGAAGATTAGGATTTTTGGTTTGAAAAAGAAGAAAATTTTGCGCGCTGTCGACCTCTTCACAGCTGCTTGTTCAATTAAAACAAGAATTTGGAGGGAGGCGCTGACTTTTTTTTCGTTCCGCGGTACGTATTTTTTTCCTCGACGACCAGGCAAAAAGTTCTGGGTCACGCTTCCTGTTTGTATTCCGCAGCAATCGGAACCCAACGTACCAAATCAAGGCGGGATCATTTCCTGACCAGGGCCCTGTTCCGGTGCCGGTCTAGCGCGCTTCCAGCGGTCGGCTTACTGTCGCCCTCAGTCTCCGAAACACTTTTCCGCCCACGGACCAGGAAGGGTGGCTGGGGATTGCCTAATTCTGACAAGTTGACGTCGCCAAGTGCTCTTTCATGTCACATCACGCCAAATACGTGCTTTGAATTCTACAAGGACATTGAAGATCGAGATGAAATGCTACAGAATGCTTTGTTCCTGATGTCTATGTAGGAGGAGGGGCGATTGTCTTATTTTCAACATGTGTCTAGTGGCAACGTCAGAGTACACACCATCTTTATCAAACGCCTCTCAACTTAGCCATGCATGCAGTTGATTTATAAACATGAGCATTTGAATCCTGTGGTAAGAAACTATCAATCATACTGCCTCACGTGGCCGACCTCGGATCTGGACGCTGCCCCCTGAAATGAGACTGTGTATGGGCTGGCTATTCATTGCAGCCATGTTACGTCAATCTGGGCTGGTGGACGCGATTCGGTGGCTCCTTTTTACGACGGCTATCGGTATAGAATATTTTCACTATTGGAACAAAGCTACGGTCTTATTACCCAAGCGGGATCAATCCGTTTGTAGCGTTCTTGACTGCATGTACCTAGCCCTGCAGGGACTGGGAGGGTTGTTCCGAAAACGCTAGTGTCAATGCGGTAGTAATTTGGGACCGCTTTTTTGTCCTTCGACCCCCCCCCCCATGCAACTCGGCAGGCAACGCGAATCCTGGAGCCAACTACCTGTGCAGGCAGGCAATAGCCAAGTAATTCCGCGGATCGACAAAACTCTTCACATTGCCCATCGTTCGTGCGACAATCTGGACATGCGTCTGAATTTGCCTAATAGTTCGTTTGCAGTATGGGGGTCTTTTTGGTTTTTTTTTCTTGTGCATCGAATTTTTTCCCCTTCTTGGCCCTAATTGGGCTGAGAGACACACCTAAAAGCGAGCCTGCCGTCCGAGCTCGGGTCTTTGTTCTGCCAACTAAAACTAGCACCAAGAGACACCTTTCTAGAAAAGGAAGCCTGTTCATGACGACATGGAACACCCCTCGAGCATGACTCTTGTTCAACCCCTCAATGTAGACAGGCGATGCGAGAGCGACAGCCATGGACAACATTAATCAGGGTCTGCTGCTCAGTTTGTCGAGCCATCGGCACTGCTACCCGATATATGCTCACCGCTGTCGTCGCATTGGACCTGGCTCCTGACGGCGGCAATACGGCGGGCATGGAGACGGTTTCTTTTTTTCTTTTTTATTCTGTATCTCTTTTTTTTCTAGTCTAGTACCAAGGGGGCGAGACGGGGATCAGGTTTGCCATCATTCCGCCAACCGTCACAATTGTCTATCGCCTTTGCAGAAGCGCCCGAGGAAACGCCTTGGCCCCTACACGATGTAACCGCCAGATAATAATACCTCGAGAACAGTGATTTTTATCTTGTTGTTAATGTTGGATTTTTTTTTTGCTGTATCGCTTGGGATACACCATCCCGTACCTACTCCAAGTCGATGGGAGCTGGTTCCTAGTCATAAAACCACATTTATTTCCGGTTCCCAATTTGATGAATGCATTATGACGACAGTCGCTCCAAGCGTCCGTACCTTTGGTATAGTGTACCTCGTCACGCAGGCCTAGGTTGTATGGAAAATACCTGCTCACGCGAGTCAGGTCTTTAAATAACAGAAACGCGACCAAAACACCTTCGGCTACCAACCTCTTCACCAAGTATCATCAGGTGCCATCAAGCAAAAAAAAAAATCGATGTATCGAGTCCAAATTAATATTGCTTCAGGCTGAGCTCCGCGGGCATCTTGGCAGTTTGCAAGCATGGATCGCATCCGTTTGATTCGAGATATGCAAACCTGAATTACAATACGCCTGTGAAGCAATTGAGGCTTGCATTTAGATTTACACGGTTTGTTCTTCACAAAGCGCCCCAAGAAAATGGCGCGCAAGCATGTCACAATATGACTGGCATTTTGATATCACAATATAACAAACACCTACCCTCATGGGCTTAAGAAATTAGATATCATCTCTACAACAAACATCGTCCCTGAATAAATCTGTATCCCGGCAGGCAAAATTTCTCCATCTGCGATCCCTAGTGGCAGATTCTCCACTACATGCCACGTTTTGCATTGAGGGGCCACAGGGCAAGCCTGTCTAATAGCATGGTTCAGATGGCACTCGTGAAAAATACTATAGTGCCCATGACCCTCCCAAAAGGGTCAGATCTGAAACGGATTAGCAGGTAGAACGAACAGCGGGAAAAGACGTTATGGAAAATTTCACTGTACTACGCGGGACGGGTGTGGTTGGACAAACTATTTGCTTCTGCAAGTGGGAAGGTCTCGGCCGATCAAATCTTGAGTGGAGTATACGCCCTGGTAAAGGTACCAAGTAGACATTTACCGGCCATTCCGGACTCTTGCGCAGTACCTCTTCCCTGGAAATTTATGGTTCTGATATATAGAAGGCTTCGATGACGAAAAAGATCATGACTAGACATGCTTGTTCTTCATCTGAATTCTTTCCAAGGCCTGGGTACCTGAACCATTAAAGTGTTTCTTCATTTTCTTCGGATCTTCAAGGCCTGGACACAGGCACGGTTGTCAAAGCCGATTCCACATCGAAGTGCACTGGCGCATCGGTTAAAAAATGGATCCCTCTGTTGGAGGCTCTGGGAGGGGTTCTCATAGACGAATCCACATCCGTTGTGCTAAGAGTGGTAGTGCGTACGCGGGACGTTCCTCGTGGGTAGTACAGCAAATCCACCCAGGCAAGGGGACTAGACTGGCCGAATTACTTTGGGAGGGGGGACTATATGCCTTGGTCTTGGTTCACTGGGCACGTACAAAAAAAGTATATAAGTCTCGTTGTATATATTGGTGCAAATGCATTATTCTTTGTTATACTTCAGATGGCATTTTGACAGATGCACCATAAAGGCTCCGACGCGCCTGCCAGTAATCCGATATCTACCAGCCTCGATAAAAAAAAATTCCGAAAAATTCCTCGGCCTCGCTTTAACCTTTGTCAAAACGTGCGTGTCATGTGCTGTTGCCAAGAGCGAGTTTTCTATGCATCAATTCTTTCGCTACTGAACCAAGTCTATTTTTGCGTGCACTCCTGAAATTGACCCGTCGGCAAGATATCACCCGACCATTTATCTCATGTCAGCGAGTCCAAGCAATTTTTTTCTCTCTTTCCCCTCAACCAGCTCTGCGCTCTTTCGATCGAGTGACTGGCTTGATTGATGCGCTTGCTGTATCATATGCGACATGGTGAGGTCAGGCAAGCCTGGACTTACTCGCTCACTCGAGGTCAGCAGAGCCTATCCCCGCTTGAGTTCATTGTCCTAGACTCCCAGAGTATTGCCGCCGCAGGCTGGCAAATGTGAACGGCGATTGCCCAGGACAGGGAACGGTTTGAATGGCACGCAGACCGTGCCCAAAGTAGGTTAGCTCGTTTCCCAGAAACAAAGGAACGGGATCCAGGACCCTTCTTATCCATCCCTGACCACTCCCAGGATCTATCCTGCGACGTAAAACGCCGCCAGATGCTAGGAAATTGAACGTGCATGGATTAATTAGAGAAACGCGACGTTGGTCCGTGTTTATTTTGCAGCTATCGGATGGCTCTTGTACCTAGGTACCTACCTTGTCTACAGCGTACCTTAATTATATGGACAAGGTATGATGTACCTACTTTACCCACATAGCTTAGATTTGGTCAACCCGAGTCAAATGCTTGCATCGAATGATATCTTGGGCCTGTTGCAGCGGCGTACCTCGTTAGTAATGGTTTCCGACTACGTAGCTACCCAGGTGTTGATGGTTCCCTTGCATTTGATCGGTCATAACTTTGTCCGTGTAGCATTGAGGTATAGATGGAAGAAAAGAACAAAAAATAAAAACCTTCCAACGGGGATGCGCGAGCTGCGTCCTCCTCGGTATGGCCGCAGAATGAAATGCAATTGGCTCCTTGTCGCACGGAGTTCTGCCCGGGAGGGTGGGACTGCTAGAAATGCACATCTCTCACTCCGGGTTGGTCCATGAATTTTGTGCCAAGGTTCTTTTTGCAGCTGAGCGAGAAATTGGCCATGATATTGATATCATCAATGCAACCACGGAAATTTTTTTGACAGCGTTAAACTTGCTCCATATTGGTCAAGACACGACAGAAACATGCACATGCTTGATTATATGATATGAAGAAACAATAACACATCAAAATGGCACACATCAGCTGCGTGGGCCAAAGACGGAAATCATTAGCGCAAAGAGGTTTTTTAGGACGCACACTTTGCTGGTGTTGACCAGGGCCAAGTGCGCCAAGATGTCAGTCTATAGCAAAACAGCCGACACTAGGCCGACAGCAGGCTTGTTGGACGAATGGACGGTCGAATGGCATGACCATCAAGCTGACTCCTCCGTTCATAGGAACATCGATCAGCATCAGGTAATACGCACACTCAAGTGCCCGAGCTTCATCCGAGCAAGGGTCTGAAAACCTAGCGCTCGCTAGAGGCATCCAGGAGGTGCAACCACTAGGCTTCTTTTTACAGTACGATAACCAAATGGTAGTTTACCAAGTAGTATTTTGCGCCAATGGTAACATCAGACCTTGGTGCAGGCATAAGGACTGCTTACAAAATGGCGGTGACGGGAAGCACTGAATTTCGTTGACAGCACAGTACGACGACTAGCCGGTATACCTTTTTTTTCTCTTTACGAGACTCTGGCGCTTTTCTCATTTTGGTTTATAACAACAATCAGATGTATGTATGAAGGCTGGGTGGGATGAGATGTCAGGACGTCAACGAAGTGGGGAGGGCGGGCACTGGATCTTGGAAGAAAATTCAAGCGGGATTTGACGGACCAATCAGCCAAGGATGGCTATTCTTTCCTAATTAGGTCAGATCATTTCAATTTTTTACCCCTTACAACTTACGAGATATTAGGTACCCTTGTTACAGTAGCCTACTACGTGCCTAGTTACCAGTGAGAAAAAAACAAAGCTATTTACCGTTCCCTTGACCCGAGCTTTGGGGGCGACAGTATATTACACATACGAAGTACATGCAAAAGAGTGCCTCGGTACCATTGTGCAAGTTGTTGGGTATCGAGCCAGCTACCTGACCCAGCCGCCCGACTTGACGCCAAGAAATGGGGAATAAATAAAATTCATAAACATTTTTTTTTATTCGAGAGAACGCAAAAAAAAACGTTGTTTGTTTTCAAACCAACGCTGAGTAAGTCTGGCAGGTCCTTTTTGGGTAAGCCGAACTGCCGTGGACGTTTTGCGAGTATTACTGTAAAGAAAATCATGATGGCTGGGCAGCATTTTTTCAACGACGAACCATGGGGGCTCAGGCCCCTGCAAGTAGCATCTGCAACTTCGTTGTGAGGCAGGGACCTGCCAGTACAGATAGCGGTGATTCTACAGTACTTGTTGGTGGCATTACTAATAGTACTACGGTATAAACGAGCGGAAACGGTGGAAACGGCCCACACATCCCTCACGTAACACAATATGGGCTTCCGTCAAGGGATCATTTGGTGTCTTTTTTTTGAAACGGCGGGCGACACGATTTTGCCCAGCGCGCTTTTTCGCGTCACTCAAGCAAAAATACTGCTTGTCCTGCCACGAGGTACCTCGGGAGTTGAGGTAAGCCTCGATGCGGTGGATCGGGACCCCGCGCCCTCCTTTTGCTTCTCTCTCTGCGCAAGCTCCTCTTCCTCCTCCCAGTGACCCCAACTCCCGCCTCGCCAAAAGACTTCCATCTCCATAATGAACTTGCTTGCTTGCTGGCTCTGCGCGTCCGTTGTTTGTTCTAACCCCCAAGTGGAGCCTATTCCCACTCACCCAGCGGCTGATGCGCATGGCACAATCGTCATGTGGTGGATTCTACGATCCTCATAGTCAAGGGGTTTTACTTGCATCAGTAATCAAATGCCAATTTCGATTGCCATGTCTCTTGCGATGTTGAAAAATACAACCCACAATCACATCCCGGCATCGTACTGTAGGTAGCTTCTATAGACAGCATTTTTCGGCAAATGCTGCTTTCCCGGATGAAAGATGCCGAGATAACCGCGCAGAATATGTATTTGGATTGCCGAAAATAAAAATGCGTCACGCGTCATGGACGAGGTTGTCCCTGAGACAAAGCTGATGCTTATGCTGATACGTTGCAGGACGAGCAAACAATGACGGTGCGCTTCCCATAACACGATTCGCCCGAGTGACGTCCGGTTCCTGTTTCTGGTTACCAGCCGACGACTCTGATCGGAGTCTTTGCCCGGTCGCTCACGAGTCATGAACTACCACCCCTCTTCCCGGCCGGGGCCTACCCCTGACTGATGCCTCGGTGCTTTGCTGCGACACAGGAGAAATCACTAGTGCAAAAATGAACAGCCAACGAGGGGAAAGGGGGGTAAGACGATCAGCGCGAAAAAAATAGGAAGTAAGAAAAAGAAAAACAAGAACAAGAAGAAGAAGAAGAAAAAAGGCTCAGCTGTTCCATGTTTTCGCTACGCACTGAGTCCCTCTCAGCTGCTTCCGGCAGTTTCCTACCGTGTCATTTATTTCTTGGCAACAGAGCAGCCGCGCGGCCTCTACCTTTGAATGCAAATGGAACCAGGATGCTTTCGCGACGATGTTTGGTGAGGTAGGTCTTGGCAATACGACACCGAGAAATAACGGCCCTCCGTCTACGAAACAGTGTCTGCGTTAGGGGACTGATTGGTGCACCGTCTTAGTGAGGCATGAGTTAGCCGAGTGAGCTCTAAGACGCTATCATGACTAAAAGACGAGAGAGAAAAAAAAACATTTCAAGGCTAAACAACGGGTAACCGGCTTTTGGTCTGTGCAAGGCTATCTAAGGCAAGTTATCCCGCATGGCCGTCAGGCTGGTTGAAGGGCTTGGCTGGATTAGTTAGTGTGTGTCCTTGCGAGGCTACGCTAGAATAGCACTTGCTTCTTGTTCCAGTTCAACGTGGAGTTTAAATATCCTCCGTAGGTATTCTTGGGGACTGGCAGAGTTTAGTCTCCGCTGTCAACTGTTTTGGTTGCCACTTTTTAGCGATTCTACTGCCCTCATCTCACCCCAAAACGAAATGTTGGAGTGGATTTCTTCTGTCGTGGGAAAGGTTCATGGGTAGGGTGAGACCGAAGAATCCGCATGTGCTTTTTTAAACGTCGAATCGATCACCTGCAGAGGTAAGGGCCTGGGGCTGCGGGATCTCAATGCTTGAAAATCAGATGCCATTCATTCCAATCCAGTGCTGTGGAAGAAGCCCACACACCCGTTCGTTCCACCTTCAGCTTTGAGGCTTTCGACGGTCCCACGCGGCACCCCGAACCACCCCATAAGGCTGGAATTTTGTGGCTCCCTGAAGCCTACTTAGTAGCAGCGGGAGACCAGACGACGAGCTTTAAAGCTTACTGCAGCCTGTAGAAGGCAGCCCACCTTAGACCATGCCAGGCTTTTTTGTGTTGTCCCGCCCGTCAGTGGCATCTACCCTAAACCTTTTTTTTTCTCCTTTGTGAGACATGAACAAGATCAGGCACAGGAACGGGTCCCCCTTTTCTTTTCTTTTTTTTGTTGCCCACCTATCTTGCCAAGACTTGGATAAATAACAATATCAACATCAAATCAGGGAATTGGACCTTTCGCTTCTTCATTGCATGACACGGAGAGAAGTCCTTTCAATTTTCTTACCCTTTTCTCTTTTGTCCATCATTATCATACTTCCCACCCCCTGACCAGCCTCTTTCTGCAGTTCAGCCCTCACAGTGCGGCACGAGAACAAAAGACCACGACCGTTAAGAAAAATAAGTCTGCCTTGGATAACGCTGCTTCTTTTGCTAACGTGGGCAACGGTCCCCCCACGTACCATAACAGAATTTTTTGTCGCACGAGTCAGAGAGAAGCTTGGCGGGTCCGCGGTGCCCTTGCCCACCGCATCGAAATCCCTTTCATGCTTTGCTACCTTGGCGGTCCCACTTCCTCTTTTCGTTCCCACTTGCAGATTGCATTGCTGGGTCGGTTACCGGATGGGCATGGGGGTCAACAGCACTCTGGTGCTACGTGGTACGGTACGTAGCATTCGAACGTCGGCAGTACTACCTGCCTATGGTATGGACCTTTTTTTTCTGCGAGCGAATGCGAGGGGGGAAAAATACCAAAAGAATGACCTTTCAGGGAAACGCTGCGCCCTTCTTTCGGGGTGTGGGTACTCCCTTTTTTGCACACAAACAGCCGCTGCGCTGGCACTTACAAGCATCCCTTGCCAGTAGTCTATTCGTGGCATGGCAGAGCTCTTTTTCCCCCGACCCCCTTTTTCTATCCAACCCCCCCCCCCCTGGGAAGTGGTATTCCCTGCACAATACCGTTTACGTTGGTTTTTTCTTTGCATCGTGAGGTTCAATACAACATGTCAAGAAAAAATAAAGAGCAAAAAAATTAATACGGGAAAAAATAATTTAGTACTAACCCAGTGTTGCATTGCCCGGGAAATGAGAGGAGGTAACGCATGACCATCGTGTCTCTATTTCTTGGTCACAGGAGCAACGGTGCGTTTTATCCGTCGGGTTACTGTCGTAGTATTGTTGAATGATTATTTTTTTCCTCGGGGATAGCCGACCCGGTCGGTGTTTGAAAACACGAGGCAGGCAAGAAACAAATTCCTATACAGCAAGTGTATGGGCTGTCATGGGTTTTGGTCTATGGTCTATACGGGGGTTTTTGTTTTTTTGTCTATTTTTTTATTCGCATTATCGAGTCGGTTAAACAGTTCAGTTGTACCGACACATCGTTTCCCCTGCAGATCGCTTATCCCCCATCAGATATACCTACTTGGAAGGGGACCCGAGGGAGGTAATAAGATAGAATTAGAAGTAATAGTGAATCTATAGTTGCAGTACATGTGTACTGATAATAGTGAGAAGCAAAAGGACCTTGTTGCAGCTGATGAGTAAACAGCAGTAGTTTGCGCTTGTGGGATGTGACAGTCTTGACGGTGTCTGCTTTACAGTTTATTCTCCTTTTTTTCTTCTTATTTTTCATATTCCGCACCTATTACAGAACCTCCAAGCGTACTATCCCGTAAATTTTTCATCATGATACAATGCTAAAAAGATCTAGAATGCGATATCTTTGTCGGGTATCTTCCCTCATCCCAGCAAGCTGCTACTTCGTAACTCATCTAATATCATGATTCTTTTTTTCAAGTCACCAGACCGCTCTCGCCAAGTACTGATCTCCACTCTTGCTGCCAAATCAATGCGTCTGTCAAATCTCTTGGGGCTCAGATTTCTCCTTTCTATGAACAGTTTAGTGTGGTTTTGTGCTTTATTTTGTTTTATTCCGCGACTTGACTTATTCACGGGAGTGAGGGGGTTGAGGGAATCTAGAATTGTCTGTGTATGTACAGTGCAGCCTGCTTTTGCCCGAGATATGCGCCGGTTCTTTTTTTTTTATCATATATCGCGCACTAAAAAAAACACTAAAAAATTCAAACACGGTACCTTCCTGGTCGTGAAATTTACCTACGGTTTGTTGAGATGATCGCCGTTCTGTGAGCAGGTTTGATGAGATAAACTATGGACACCGTTTGCTACGGTGATTGGACTTCCATTCTTCCAGGAAGGGCCTTGGTTCTTAAGACTACTGGCATCCCATAGCTCTCTCATGCAGCTGTCTCCCTGATGCGATCAGACAGGATTGCCGAACTGGAGGCCCGAATGCGCCTTAAACAGCACCCGAAGATTGGCTTGTTGCAGTCACCCCCCTTACAATGGGATAGGTACCATTCCGCCTTTTGTTCGATCTACACAGGACTACCCAGGACAATTTTCATCTCGAAAGATCTTACCCAATCTGCGCATCGGTATACTCTAATTGCACTTTGCCAAGGACATGCATCCTCTGAGTCGGTGCTAGAATTCGTCATAGTTATGTAGCATGTGTAGGGATGTACCATACTATATGTAATTGTCATCGGAAACCCAAATTCAGGGACATCCATGACCTTGGCTGGAAGAAAGTGTAGAACAATGACATTGTGAAAAAGTGTTTCGTCATAGTCTGTCTATAGTTGCACATCACTAAGTACATACAAGTCAGGGCAATACCAGAACAACAGAAAGTAAAAAAATTGAGAATATAACAAAAGATACTTCAAAGGAGGAAAAAAAACTTTGAACGTAGAAGCTCAGTTTGTTGCCCCTTGAGAGTACTTAATTTTCAGAGTAAATATAAAAATCAAAAATGCCTCGGATTACGCAAGCGCCGAGTGTGCTCCGGGAACTATTGGCCAGTTTATCGCCTTTTCCCCGAGCCCGAATGCACCGGACGTGTGTACTCCTTGCCTGTGGCCAATCCCAGTGCTCAGGTCGTACTTTTCCAGCATGTAATGTCGCCATCCCGTACATCAAAGGAACATCGTCGCCACTTTACAAGGGAAAAAAAACGGTCAAGTAGAATAGTCCCACTAATAGCGATTGGTTTGGATCGATTCTTCCGCACCATCTTGCATGCAGTAGGTAGAACCACAAAGGTGCGGGCGGCAAAACGGTAGAACAATGACCCCGACTTGGGACTTTGATTTTTTTTCTTCTTGGGTGAGGGGCGGCCGTGGGTTGAGATATGCTTTGTAAAGGGGAAAGAAAAATGTACGGAGGCTTTGCCATTCCGGGTGTGTGACGGGATTGTTGGCTGCATGCCAACGTTTGTACTTTTTGCCAAGGGCTGGATGTGATTATGTTCACCGTCGTCACGCATACATCACGGACGCGTAAATAACGACCAGAAACCAAACCCATACAAAAATGAGCAATCTTGATTGGTGGGGATAGAGACTGCCAGGGGTTGGAACTGCCGTGCTTGAGATGCCAAAATCGATATAATATAGATCGCTTCGTGTTGCGTATAGGATGAAACATCAGTTACTTGCTTTTGGGGGGCTTCGGTGTCTGCATATACTCCGGAGGAACACACTCTCGTACAAGTATTCCAAGCTTGGAGTCTCCCTTGCAGCGTTGGATGGTGTGCTACGCCATGTCACTGGGTGAGCTGTTGCTTCTTTGTATAAACTTAAAAGAATATCACGAACAAATGTTACCTCCTAAGTATAGCTTCAATCCTAAGACTGGTCCAATGCTTCTTGAACTAAACAAGCCCCACTGTTAGCGCCAGAACCGCTGTCAAAGTACATAAAACAAAGGGACCCCTTATCAAGTAGACATTTGTAGTAGTTGTACTCGCTCTTGCACCAGAAAATTCGCGTCTTCACGGGGTATAGATACGTCAGTAGGTAGGTACCTAGTCATATGTGTATGCAGATGGATACATGGGTATGTTGGTAGGAGTATGGGTAAAGTAAATATCTAGGTCGACAGACAGGTAAGTCGGCAAGTCAAACGTTTCAGTCTGTGTTTATATTGGGAGGGTCACAAAAGGGGCTGCTAACTACTAGGTGACTGCCTGATAAGTGGTCACCAGCATAAACGCATGGTACCAAATAGTGTCATATTAAGTTCAACTATGCTTAGAGTAAAAGCCAGACATATCTAGAGCCAGCTCCAGCTGAGCAATGGAGCCCGCCTTGGACTTTGCGTCGGCAGATTTTTCGGTAAGACCCTTGCAGACCGTCAGGAAGACCTCCACCTTCCGTCGAAACTCCCAATACACTGCTGTCTTGTCTAAATGTGTCCCGTCATCCAGTCCACGGGAGGAACGGCCGTCACCCGCAGCGAATCGTAGTACCAGAGTAAATATGTCGTTGAGTAGCTTCAAAACAGGCTCCTGGTGTTTACGGAGCAGCAGGGCTGACATGATCTCGCCGAGAAGCTCCTCGTGACGCTTCCGTATCTGCTCCGGCCCGAGCACGTCTAAATCTCCGGCGGGTATTTTGTGGCCATCGGTATTACTGCCACTAGCACACACCGTGACTTCAACCTGGTCAAGCCACTCCCCAAAGCGACGCCATGGACCTGCGACACCTTCTCCAAAGAAGTGAGCAGCAATGCTGGAGACAAAGTGACGGGCCTCGAACCGGAAGCGATGCTCCACAGGGTCGCTGGATGGCTGTCCTGCCTGGCCACGGAAAAGCTGGTTCGAGACGAACAGCATGCGCAGCACGCGAAGCAGGAGCCTGAATATCCGATCATACCGGTCGAGAGCAGCATGAGTGATGATGGGCGCGAGCGGGGCGGGCGGTTTGTACGTGAGCCGAAGGAAATCGAGGGCCTCGAGCGAGTTGGGATCCATGCACTTCTCCATCTCTTCGTTGGACAGCTCCCGGATTGAAAAGCTCATGTCTCCAGGTAGATGATCAAGATCGTGTAGACCAGGCGGATCGCAACTTTCCTTGAGGACTCCCATGAGTGCCAAACGCAATTCTGAGCTGGCCGGCGGCCAAGTGTCTCGACCCATTAAACGTAAGCCCATGGTCCCGCTGCTTAGTGCAACACCTCTCTTTCGTTCTGCAGTATCTAGTTCCGGGTCAAAGAGGGCATGAGATAGGCGGCTGCAGAATATGCCACTGCCGAAAAGATGAAACTCAAACTGGGCGTCGAGGTGATCCCGAAGGTTGTGGGCGTCAAAAAGTAACCGCATGCACTCTGTGTTAACAATCCTGGCTTGAGCCTGAATCACTGGCCCAAATGACAGTCTTGGAATCAGGGACCAGTGAGGTGCGAGGCGCCCAACAGACATTGGGTCGCCATCAAGGCTGCCGGAGAACAAGGACTCCAACGCATTCAATGTGTGACCGCTGACTACGGGCGGCAAAACCGCTGGCTCGTTGAGTTGGGCAATTGATGCCAGGATCCGCTCCGCCATAACTTCTTCAGATTTGCCAAAACAGTTGAGCTCTAGGCCTGTTGTAGAGCTGCTTCGTAAGGAAACGTCAATGTCTGTGCAAGGTTGTTCGTGACTCAAAGCCCTGATCTGATTGATGGTGTCTGAAAGCCTCTGTTCGTAAGCGAGGACCTCTACTTCTAGGCGAGTAATATCTTCCCATCCAAACATCCAGTCGAGTCCTGGCGCTTGACTCTCGCCTACAGTCTGTGGGCGTGAGAGTGGATGATCGTTGTGGTACGACCAGATGAATCTGAGATTCTTGCCCGTCTCGAACAGCAGTTTAGCTACATCATCTGGGAAGAATGATGGAACATTCTCCTCTTTCAAGAAGTAATCGGCGTCTTCTAGTTCATGTTCCGTATTCGCCCCATAAACATGAGTTTCGACAGCTACAAACCCCTTTCCACGCCCTTGCTTGGAAATGGGTATGCCGGTCTCGGGTCTTAGGCCAATCCACTCCTCGGCAAACTCAAGCCAAGGTCTTGACACGGCTTGAAGTATATCTCGCGTGATGACACGGAGAAACTCGTCACCGTACTCGGCCGTGTGAGCCGCCTCGAATAAAAGGGAAAGAAGCTTCTCGTCAGTGGTGGATCTGGTGACTTTGGAGATGAGCCTCCTGAAATATCGAGTGGTGGACCTTAAAGGGTAGACGCCCGCCTGCATCTGTATCAACGACCTGAATGAGTGAACTCTTGCCTCCAACCTGGATTGAACCGCACAAAGAAGTCTATCCAGGAAGTTTGCCAGAGCCACCCTACAGGGGGATGCATGTGATGCGTAGGACTTCTCAATAAAGTTGCGGAGAAAGCGGGTATTATTCCCACACTCCATACAGACTGAAGTCACACCTCCAAGTGCTTCGGTCGAGTACCCTGATAACCTGATATCTTTCAGGTCCTGGCGGAATGATCTCTTTTGAGAGTCCCACGAGAAGAGCAAAGAACCGCGTCCAAGTGCGAGCGATACGAGACAACTGAGCAAATGGGAAGGGTCGCGAGCCGTGGAATCTTGGCCCGGAGGAGCCAAGGAAGAAATTGCACCGGTAGAGAGTAGCTGATCATATACTACTGGACCAGCCTCTGAGATGAAGACGGGATTCCGCGACGATTCTGTGGAGGCATCGCCAGAATAAAAAGCCTCCCAAGTTCGTAGCTGTGGTTCATCCTTGAGTTCATGCGACAGAGGAAGCCAAATATCTTCAGATCTTATGTCTGACTGCTCTTCAGGGTCTGATGCACTCTCCGGCTGCGAAAGTATGGATTGAGGAGCCAGGGGGTCAAGAGAGGCAGGCAGCTTGAAAATCCCATCATCTGGTAGCAGCAGACCCAGTGACGGTGGGTGATCTGTGGCCGTGTCAGAATTGATTGTTTTTCTTTTCTATCTGCACATACTCATGTCAAAAATGGCCTAACTTACAGTCTCCATTCAAATCGAGATGAAAGGAGTCAATTTCATCGTCATCCGGGGATGCAACCAACTTGAGACGCTTTGGCGATCTCCAGAAATCAGGTGTAGCAAAAACATTGGCCAAATGGTCTACGTTGGACATGATGGAAAGCAAACTGTGAAATCGCAACGCTCTCGATTTATGCAGAAAACCAAAAGGATATCATTCGCCTCAGTATCGCCGACACTGAAAGTAAGTTAACTGTTCGGGTTGCTCCGGTGGTTGGGTCACGAATCAGGACAACATCCCGCCCACTCAGGCCGCAGAACGTAAGGTAAGGTGGGTAGGTGGGACGCGTCGCGTTACCACGCACTAAACGTCTGCCGATCCGTTCGGAGGAGCCGATATCCAGCTCTGACGATCGGAAGTGGGGCCGAGCTCAGCTCCATTCTCGCTCGTGCGAAAGCGCCATTTCAAGAGGGTCAATCGATTTAATCAAAAGAGGAACTGAACTAATTAATCTACATACCGGGCTGTCAATATGAATTTGCATTGAATGGGTGACTAGAGTTGGCGACTTTCGATCACCAGCACACTTGAACCTGAGGTGCTGCCAACCGTCAACTTTTTAAGCCGTTGAATCCTCCCTCTTCCACCAGAACTCGTACGACACTTGCGCGCGCGGGGGCTCGCGCAGCTACCTCACCACGAAAATTCACAATGCCCCCAAGAAAACGAGGCAGGTCAAGCCTGGCCACGACGACGGCCGCGGCTCAGGAGGACGACGCGATGGAAATTGACACGCCCCAGGCGGCCTCGACTCCGACTACGATCACGGCCCCGACGACGCACCCCACCGTCGACCTCACCAGCCCATGGACCGACGACCAGGTCGCGTCGCTCTTCAAGGGCATAATCAGATACAAACCTGCGGGAATGCACAAGCATTTCAGGATGATCGCTATCTCCGAACACCTGAGAAAGCATGGATTTGACCCAAACGTACTCAAGCACACCCGCATCCCGGGGATATGGGAGAAGCTGGGGACCTTCTACAACATCGACGTGATTGACGATCGCGAGAATAACATCCTCGACGACGAGAGCCTCGAGAAGAGATGGCTCGAGTTTCGCCTGCCAGTTGGCGAGTACCACGAGCTTCAGGACCAACGACGCTATCGCGATCCGGGAGAGGACGACACGCCTGCGACCTCACCGGCGCAGTGGGATCCAGATGGGAGCCCAGATCCGCAACCCAACCCAAAGAGTGCGGCGCCTGCTGCCCCATCGACCAAGCGGAAGCGCGGAGAGCGCCTCTCCAAGGCTCGGTCCAGCACGGTAGAGGACTCGGACGAGGAGCCCAGCACTCCACCCAAAGCTGCCCGGGGTGGAAGGGGCGGTCGAAGACGAGCCAGCGCAAGAGCAAAGGCTGAAAACAACGAGGAGGAAGAGGAAGAGGAAGAAGAGGAGCAAGATGAAGAGGATGGAGAGGACGACCAAGACGGAAGCGGCGATGACGACGCTGAGAACTCGAGTGAAGCTGAAGGTTCCGCGAGCGAGGAAGCAGAAGCTGCAGCATCTACGGCGAAATCGACACGGGGTGGTCGCGGGCGTGGCAGAGGCGGCCGTGCTCGTGGACGTGGTCGGGGAAGACGAGGTCGGAGTGGTTGATCACCCTGTGGAGACCACTGTTCTTTCCTCGACCGGAAAGCTGCCTCGGGGCTGTAATAATATTGTGTTATAAAAAAGCGGTACGCAAGTAGGCCACGCCTAGGTAGCGTATTGGCTACCTTAGATACCTACCTCCATGTATTTTTTGAGGCATTTTGTTCTGCGAAGGTTGAGATCATTGGTTATGCGAGATCGGCGAAGCCAGCCCAGGGTGTACGAAAGCTAAAGTGAAATGATACAGTTATGATACCCTCAGAGACACTCGTTCACACAAGCAGGTCTGTCGAGAAGACTCGAGACCTATATGATGTTTTATCCCGTAGACACAAATGCATACTTTGATAAGCTTGATATCACCTGTCTGTCATGCTTGAAGGAGAGGCAGTATTGCTTGAATTTCTTTGATTATGTATGATTATATTGCAAACAGCGACAGAGTGGCTTAGATAACCAGCTAACGTCCAGGAAGTGATACAAGGCAGGTATGTATGTAGGTAGGTAGGTACCTAGGTAAGTAGCCAAAGATGTAGGTAGTTGGGTAGGTAGGGGGGAGGTCAGGAGGGTGTATAAGGTAGCCCCACATAATTGTGGTGAATCGACCCCGCGTCGCGCGCCCACGCAAACTTATTTGGAACTCAAGCTAGCCTAGCCTATCTAGATCTTGCCTGTAGTAACAGGCTCTGTCGACTTCATCAATGAATTGGTACCTCATGAGCCTCTCAAATCCACAACCTTGACTATCAACCGCGGGAAAGGCCTTATCAGCATCTGGGCTTCTTAAAACCAGGCAAACAACAGCACAGCGTTCCCAGCCTGCGACCATGTCCAGGTCCGCGTCATCTAGTCAGAGGAGCCTCTCTTTGACTGAAGAGCTTGAAAGATTGGAGCAGTCCATAACCTTAACTCTTCAGGGTATGTTTGTCTATTAGAGTTTAAGCCGGAGGGCATTTATATCTTGGCTAACGCGATGCACCCCTAGAAATCGATAGCAACTTCAGCAAAGCTCACAGGATAATTACTACCAGTATATTGCCCTTGGTAGAGCAGTATGGAGAGCACTCCAAAGCCGTCTGGGAAGCTTCTATGGTGAGCCGAACTTTTTTTTTCTTTAATTCTTCTTTTATTTTTCGTCTTCTCTTTTTGGACTCTTTACACTCAAGACCGCCGCTGATGAATATCTTGCCGTGCATCAAGTTCTGGAAGCAATTTTTTGAAGCCTCTGCCAACGTGTCTCTTTCAGGGTATGAAGAGCTTGCAAACGATGATGAGCCTTCTTCGGCTGTCGAGGAGTCCACCGTGAACGATGACACCATCGCCACGGCTCCTGATGAAAATGCTACTCCACGACCTCGGAGTTCTGGGTACGATGAGTCGACGCTTGGAGAGGACAATGGTGACATGTCGCTACTCACCGACGATGGAGCCGGCGACCTGTCAGGCAGCACTCCCCGCCCGCCAGCCTCAAAAACCCTTGTACGATCAGCCGCTCAATCGTCGACATCTCAGCCGCGTTTCGCAGGACTATCCTCACCATACGAGGCCATGAAGCGCGAGATGATGCGGGAGGCGGATCAGCCTCAGGGTGGCGATTATGAGGATGAAGAGTCGTCGGCTTTTGATGAGTCCGAATCCGAGCTCATCTTCCGCCAAAAGACGGCGCGTCTGCCAGACATGTCAATGTCGCCGCAAGCATTCCTTGCCCGCGTAGCACAGGATTCGCCAGAGAAATGTGGCCCTGCAAAAGACCGCCTGCTACACCGCGTTCTCGATAAGAACTACCGTCTCCAGGCGACGCCCCACCGTGCAATGACGCGTGGTACGTCACCGGTGAGATGGAAGATCACCGAGAACGAAAAGGCCGGGTCGGGTAGCGGAAAGGGACCCGAACAGTCTGAGCGCCAGCCATGGGAAGATAGCCCGATGTCAAGTCCTGAGATGGCACCGCCAACCCTGCGAAGCGCCGCCTTCATGTCACCCGTCCGCGCCGCACATCGCACTGGCGGCAAGCTCGAAGCTGTGTCGGGTGGACCCAGAACCCCTGGAGTCAGTGTACAGACGCCGCAGATGGGTCGCAAAACAAGAGATGTGTTCCAGACGCAGGTGGGTCAGCAAAAAGACAAGACCCCGGCCAGGGAAAGGGATGAGATCACTTGGGAGAGTGACAGTGACGACGAGTTATATGCAGGCATGAGTCCGCCAAAGACTATACAATTTGCTCTTCCTGCTTCTCGTCTTTTGCAAACACCAGGTTAGTTTCGAACGAAATCCAACTCCAAAGGTTCCGCTCGCTAACTCTATCTACTTCTTTTTAGCTCGAGAAGCTAGCAAACGTATTGTGGAGGACATCCTCCTTACTGCTGGCGCTGCCCCTGACGAGTCCTCCGAATACAGCCCAACAATAGTCAAGATGAACGCCAACATCCTAGACGATTCTTTTTGAAAGTCGAATATGGTTTAAGACGGCCTCAATCAGTGGCTCATTTTATTGCAGTGATTACCCAGCAGGGCCAGTAAAACACTAAGAGTGCCATCAATTATTATCTAGCAGAATATGTAATGAAATAGAGACAGTCCCCATTAAAACGCCTTATGGTAATTCACTCATAAAATATTGTCACCCCGACGATGTCACCTCCTATGTGACGCCCAAACTCCCTCAATCTTTGTGTGTGTTGCAACCCCAACTCGACAACTTGGTGTGTGGCAGCTGCTGTTGAGTAACTTTTCGGTCACGAAAGTGGACGTTGATTTTTTTGACTTGGACCTTGCGGTCTTGTTGCATGTCCATGCTGACTAGAGGTTGATGTTCATCTGGGCACGCAGGATACTGGCAGAATCCGTGACCTTCTTGCGGTCTGCGCTGTCTTTCTTGCTCTTGGAGGAGTCTTTCTGGTTGTTGTGAGGCTTGGTGGTGCTGGCGGCAGTCGAGGATGACATGATGGATGCCGCATCATCCTTGGTAGCGGCCGCGGTGTTCTGGGATGCGTGGTCTAGTTGTGTCTAGGTCAGAAGGCGTTCTAGGCTTCCATGAGCTTAAAGAATCTTGGCCGTATGCACTTACTGTTGGACATGGTTGGTGATTGTAATATCTGATTGGTGGATGGATAGGGGGCTGAATTGTTTGGAGAACAGAGATGATCTGATTAGGTATTTGTATGTATTGCTTGGTATGGATGTTTAGATGCTGATGCTTCGATGTCTCTTGGAATACGAGATCACATCCTGAGAGTGCTGTCAAGTTCTTATACATTATTCCCATTCCCCTTTCCTCCCTACATCACCCGATACAAAGCTTGGCCAAAAAAATATTTCCATCAGTGCTGACGAGGGTGGACACGCATCGAGACACTGATTCGCAAGCTCATCACTATGCATTTGGCGTATACATCTCCAAGGGCGTCAACGCCGACAAGGGGGTAACAACGATTTGAGCTTAGCTTCAAGCACTCCACTGTAACATCCCCCAGTGGCTGAGCCACACTTGCTCATAAGGAGAGGTCGAGTTTGTAAGCTTTTGTCCCACAAAATGAGGTACCGACGAGCCGGAGTCGTTTTTCCAAGCCCAAAACGGCAGCAAATGTGAGTCATATCCAAGAAAGCCGTCATCATTTGGGGTTGTTACCCAAAAAGTACTATGGGATTCAAGCTTATTTGAACTTATCGGTGGATCGCATCTATGGCCGAGTGACGAGACAATCTTAAAAAAAAAAAAAAAAACTACATTGTCGACGCGGTCAGCGCAAGCATTATTAAACCAACAAAAACCCCACAACTTTGGTGTAACCCAGGACGCGATGGTTGCATGTTGCTCGCGTGTTTTTCTTCTTCTTTTGTCTCCTTGTTGACGCGGACAGAAACGACATTATCACGCGGTAGACCAAATCCGGTAGGTGATGCGTTTTCTTCTTTTTTTTTCATGCTTACTTGGTGTAGGTAGGGCTAGGTAGGTGACGAGGAAATCTTGGCAGACCGGCCAGCGTCGTCAGTCTTTCCCCGCATGCAATCGGTACAAGGTAACGTTATTCGGCGGAGCGAAGGAGTGCAAAGCGTAGCGTTTTCTCATATCTGTGTTCAAATGCGGAGTCCTAATAAATACCAACTGGAGTTTACCATTTGATTACCCTCTGTAAGGTAAGTCCTCATTCATCTACACGTCAACCAAATCATGAATCCGTTTGATTGGAGTTTTCTTGATTCGTTTTCTGGGTTGTTTGGCCGAATCGTAATGGTGGGAATTATACGATATGGACATGTTGTTTTCTACCGCAACGTTTTTAGTGTTCTGGTCGCTTTCAATACAAATACTGTAGTAATACAATTCTCATCGCAAGGGAGTATCACCAGAGGTTCAGTACGACTCTCTGAACAGAAACGCACAAAAATAATCTCTAGAAATGGCATGTGCAACTTCCAGCAAAAAGAAAGAAACTACACTCCTCATAGTCAAGCTTTATCTTCTTCAGTTCTAGATAGAACCTGAAAGGAACAGGCACTTGCAGCGGCGTCGACACCTGTATCATTGTCAAGGGTGGAGCTGTGACCAAGTTCGGTCGCTCTCCTGATTTTACCTAGCCCAAATTCAATTGTATGGAACAAAGACGGTAAGAAGGGCATTGGAGATGCCAAAGATCGAGATGAGAGCAATTGAGCTTGAATACTAGAATTAGAAGTAGAATAGTCTAGAACCTTTGCCTTTACAAAAATCACAGTTAGGGATATGTATCAGCTGTCAGCGGTAGGTATCGAGGTAAAGATTCGGGATGTATGCAAACGAAGAGTTCAGAAAGCGCGTAGGGTAGATCAGACCCCATGGCACCGGCTACCTGTAACATGGCCCTGCTTTATCGTTAGTTATGGTCGTTTGAAGCCTCGAGGAGAGCGGTATTCGGAAACGAAAGACAATGGTCACGAATTCACCCAGCACTTGCGGACAAAGTGAAATAAACTCGGAGATCAGGCAAGTGGTCAGAAGATACTGCCAACTGCTGTCTCTATACCACAGATACTTTGTAACCTCTTCTCCGAGGAATAACAAGAGCCTGTTAATCAGATTGTCTTTCATCGATTGGATGATAAGAGTTTAATCCGAAACTCATGTCATTGAATGGCAACCATGACTGCAACTTGTGGCCCAAAGAAGCAAATAAATATAAGACCGAATGGCGATCATTGGGATTGCGGCCAAGACTGTGTGTTGGACTGACTTGGCTGAGTCCTTGAGCCCAGGCAGGAAGCCCTTGAGTGGCTGACGGTGGAGATTGCGCGTAGGTATGCATAGGTCGCGATTTCTCGCCTGATGTCCTCAAGTCTTCCCGCGCCCAAAAGAAACGTTCCGCGATCATCACTTGTACAGGGATATGGAGGATTGAGTTAATGTAATGACTTTGTACCCTTGTGCTTTGGAGGAAGAGTCTGAATGCGAAACCAGGCTCATGAAATGGCCAGTGTTGCTAAAAGGTTGTACTGTATGGAAGCAGCGACAACAATAACAACCGCGGCGCAGAGGAGAACTTGACGCTGTCATTGTGCTCAGACAGACAAGAAAATCAAGGTATTGGGTCCGAGCCAGTCGAGAATGCAAGAGCCATCTCTATTCAAGTCAGCATATAATTAAAGCAAATAAAAATCCATGTTACCCACTGTGTATACAATAGGTAGCTGTTCGGAGTATCTCAGCGAAGTAAATGAAAGAAAGAATGAATGGCTTAGCTATTTGAGCCGCGAAGCCTGATTCATCAAAGATGAGTTTTGCCTCAAGGTGGGGCATTAGCAAGCGTGCGTTCCCTTCTCTCATTGGTTGCAAGCACAGACCATGACTTCTTGGCCTTCGCGGCGCGGCTGGCCAGGTCGTTGGTGGTGGTGGCCGCTGCCTTGCCTGCCTAATGGAACAGACGACGCACTTCGATTTGTCTTTAAGCCAAGCTACAAACTCATCCTTTTGGTTTCCAACCCAGCCAACTCATCTGGAGCCTAGACGCCTACCCTAAATATCTTGGGAAACGCATTCGACTCTGTCGCTGCCCTAGTCCGGCCGATTAAAATTGATCGCCGTCTTTGACGACAAACAGCCACCTTTACGGTGCACCTCGAAGCTCCCCACCTTACCTAGGTACTCACGACACGAACTCCGCTGCATCTCGAGCAGCCGTAGCAGGCTACCCTGCTTTCGCACACCCCAGAATAGTACATCCATTCTAGCACCTTTGAAACAGCCGCATCTCATTGTCACTGGCGACTCGGCCTTTCTCGTTTCCTCGAATCGGCAACCAACTTGCCCCCGCGCTCGGGTTCGGACACCGCGTGCATTCGACCCTCAGCTTACCGAATACCGGAGAACAAGAACAACAGTTCCCATGATGGCGCCAGCCTCACGGGCACCGCTGGGCGTCGGGTCCGGTCGGGATGATATTGAAGTCACGTACGTACGGGCCTCCGCGTCGCTCGCGCATGCGTGCCCCGCCTCCGAACCGGCAATGCTCCCAGAAGTGAGACCTCATCCTAACTGGTTCTCATCACAGATGGAACTATCTACAGAATGGAATCACCAGGATCATGAACAACTTACAAGATGGCATGACGATGGAGACGGTAAGTCTCACAGCTCGAGAATCTCAATCATGACGGACCTCGCTAACCGACGTCATCGCTTAGTACATGGGTATCTATACGTGAGTTTCGAGAAGAGACCTGTTCGATTTAAACACCATACTAATGATAGCCTGCAGCTCCGTACACAATTTCTGCACCTCACAGAAGGCTCTTGGCTTCGTAAATTCGCCTGGCCCTCCAGCAGCTGCGCACAGAGGAGGTAAGCTGACCAGAAGCATCTGTACGGCCATAGACAAAATTGGGCTAACCGTCCCCAGCACACCTTCTTGGTGAGGATCTCTACAAGAAGCTTATGAAATACCTGAGCGATCATCTCGAGGACCTGCTCGTCCAGTCCAAAGCCCACACTGGCGAGGCTTTGCTTAGCTTCTATATAAGAGAATGGGATAGATACACGACCGCAGCCAAGTACATCCACCACCTCTTCCGATACCTTAACCGACACTGGGTCAAGCGCGAGATCGACGAGGGAAAGAAGCACATCTTTGATGTGTACACGCTGCACTTGGTCCAGTGGAAGAATGTCTTATTCGACAAGGTTCACGAGAAGGTAATGGACGCTGTCCTTGCGTTGGTCGAGAGGCAACGGAACGGAGAGACCATAGAGTATGGTCAGATCAAGCAAATTTTGGACTCCATGGTATCCTTGGGTCTGGACGAGAACGACGCATCCAAAACTACACTGGACTGCTACCGTTTCCACTTCGAGAAGCCTTTCATCGCCGCTACGGAAGCATACTATCAAAAGGAGAGCCGCGCATTCGTCGCGGAGAACACTGTGGTTGAGTACATGAAGAAGGCCGAGGCGCGTTTGGAAGAGGAGGAGGAACGAGTCCGAATGTACTTGCATCCCGACATCGCCGTGGCACTCAAGCGGTGCTGCAATACCGCCTTGATCGCAGACCACTCAGCGATTCTTAGGGACGAATTCCAAGTACTGTTGGACAACGACCGCGAGGATGATATGGCGAGGATGTACAACCTTTTAGCCAGAATCAGTGACGGTCTTGATCCACTCCGTCAGAAGTTCGAAGCCCACGTGCGACAAGCTGGCCTTACGGCCGTGGCCAAGGTTGCTTCTGGCCAGGGTGAGAAGCTGGAGCCAAAAGTGTATGTGGATGCACTGCTCGAAGTCCACACCCAGTACCAGGGACTGGTCAAGCGCGCATTCAACGACGAGCCAGAGTTCACACGGTCTCTTGACAATGCCTGCCGAGAGTTTGTCAACCGGAACGATGTCTGCAAGTCCGGGTCCAACAAATCCCCTGAGCTGCTTGCCAAATACACGGATGTTCTCCTTCGCAAGAGCGGCAGTGCCGTTGAGGAGGAGGAGCTGGAGAACACTTTGAGCCAGATAATGACTGTCTTCAAGTACATCGAAGACAAGGATGTCTTCCAAAAGTTCTACTCCCGCATGCTGGCCCGTCGTCTCGTGCATACCAACTCATCCTCGGATGATGCAGAAACCAGCATGATCAGCAAATTGAAGGAGGCGTGTGGTTTCGAGTACACCAACAAACTGCAACGCATGTTCCAGGACATGCAGATTTCGAAAGACCTCAACACGGGTTTCCGTGAGCATGCCGAAAAATCTGAGATGAAGGTTTTGGACTCACAATACGCGATCCTCGGAACTGGCTTTTGGCCACTACAAGTCCCCAATACTGCATTCAACCCGCCGGCGGTCATATCCGAGGATTGCGAACGGTTCACGCGCTTCTACAAGAACAAGCACGACGGCAGAAAGCTCACTTGGCTTTGGCAGCTGTGCAAAGGTGAGGTTCGAGCGACCTACTGCAAGCAGAGCAAAGCACCATACACCTTCCAGGTGTCCATGTACCAGATGGCGATTCTTTTAATGTTCAACGACGGCGACCGTCACACGCACGAGGAGATAGCATCCACTACGTCTATGAACAGCGAGACCATGGACCCCGTACTGGGCCTTTTGCTCAAAGCCAGGGTCCTTTTGGCCGACAGTGATAAGCCCGGCCCAGGGACGACATACAGCCTGAATTACGACTTCAAGAGCAAGAAAGTTCGCGTCAACCTCAACATTGGCTTGAAGACAGAACAGAAGCAAGAAGAGGTAGAGACAAACAAGACGATTGAGGAGGACAGAAAGCTTCTTCTCCAGGTCAGTATATACACGCAATTTTCTTTGACCTCGTGCATATCTGCTTGTGATACTAACATGAAGCTATTTTCGTGACAGTCGGCCATTGTGCGCATTATGAAGGCTCGTAAACGTATGAAACACAACCAGCTGGTTAGCGAGACCATTGGTCAAATCAAGGGGCGGTTTGTGCCCAAGATTCCGGATATCAAGAAGTGCATTGAGATTCTTTTGGACAAAGAATACCTAGAGCGTCTGGAGGATGATGACCTCGGCTACTTGGCCTGATTCGAAGCGAGGGACCCAGGGAGCTTTGCGGGCAACACTCGTAATGGATGCTATCACATGGATCGACAAGCCTCCGGTTTTTTAGTGGATGCTCGCTCGCTTGGGATCTTGTTACGATTGAAGGTTCTGTGTTACAAGCAATGCATGGGTATGAAATCGATGAGGATATGGGATCATGGCAAGGAAGCCAGGAAGTGACGGAGGCCAGGAACATCTCTCTGGGCGGAACATACACTCGCAATCAGCATTGCAAATTTGTACTTGAATACCCAAAATTGCTACACTTGTGGCCATTACTTTGAGGGTGCCTGTTTACTCTTGCCGAGTATCAATATTTGTTTTCCCTTGAGGCTTTGATCGTAACCCCACTGATTTTTTGGAGGGATAAGGCCTGATCGGCTGCAGTAGAATTGGAGGCAGGGTGACTGTGATTGCAATTCCTCCATGCGGGCTGCTTAACCTGCAGCCGACAGTTTGTTTTGGGACCCCTTATCAAGCAGTCAATTATCTTAGTTAGCGGTCATATTTGCCCCACGCAGTTCGCGTCCGCGCCGGGTATCTCTTAGCCGTGAAACTCAAATCAATAAGAACACAAGGTTTACCGAGATTTGTAGATCTTTAAATAGGGAAGCTAGTACATAGTGTAGGTAAGTTTGATGCTTCCGTGGCTATATTGGGTGGTCCCAAAGTGACTTGTACGTGGTATGTATTGGAATTGACTGTTTGATAAGTGGTTCTTTGGTTTTTTTTTTTGGTTTTTCTTTCTCACCCCTGAGTGGAAGAGTCAGTCAGTCATGCATGGATAATCCTGGCAGATCAGCTGCAGTACAAGCTGAGGGATAGGAAGGCGAAATTGAGAAGACAACAAGACTGGCAAAGGATACAGCTGTCCTACCTTGTTTGAGCTTCGTGTCTACAACAATATGGACCGAGTCTACCGTAGGTCTAGACCAAACCCCACAGATGCCAAGGGATTTGTAGAAGATATGGCTCGGCACAAAGTGCACATACCACATTAAGCGCTTAGCATCCCCAAATCCCTGGTTTTGGCTACCGACAAAGGCCAAGACTGTTTGCCTTGGCTTTCCCCCAAGACTTGGCGTTTGATCGGACCCTGCGAGGTCTCACAATGAGTTATCTACCGAGAGATGTTCGTGAGAACTTGCCTTTCAAAGGCCAAATACTACCTTATTTCGTTTCGCTTCTTGCCAGGGAATTCTCCGCAATCTGTGGCCTAGGGGGCACGCCTAGTTTTTTGGCACATGTGCGGGGCTGACTCCTTAGTCTCCGTCTGCTGCGAAGGAAAAAAAAAAGAAAAAAAAGTTAACGAGGCAATTAATGCCATCGGCTATGGAACGGAGAGGATCCGGATTTCGAGTCTGGAACCTGGGCAGAACGGGTCTTGGAGGAGAAAAAGACATCCCGCTTGTTGGCTTTCTACCACATCGTTTTTTGGGAGGAGGACCCCCCTTCCCGACTCCGAATCCGACTGCCCGTGTGCCAACGATTGGTTGAATGAGCGACGACGGGGATGTCATGTCATGTCAGCTGTGAAAGGAAAATGACTTGATGCACCACCAACCCCCCAAATGCACCCGCTTTGTCATTACACATGCCATACATTAGGGGGGAGGGGAGCTATAAGCAACATGCGCATGGCATCCATGGTCTTTCGCGTAGAAAAATAAGAAGAAAAACAAATGCACAAAAGTCCACAATTGTCCATCCACACCAAAAAAAACGTCGTGGGGGCTCGGAGCCAGATGAGAGGTCAGCACGCCAGCTGCAGGGACTTTTGTGTGTGTGTGTGTGCCACGCGACGCAAAGCCGTGCCTGGCAAGCTTGGTGTAATTGTGCCTGGTGTTGCAGCAAAATGGCCTGGTCCAGGCCCTTTGGGTTGCCCAAAGCTTGACCTTTCCTGATTTGGAAAGTACAGCACAAAAGGAACAAAAAAGAACCACCCTAGCCCCCCCTCTGCGCTCAGGGTTACTACACGTCGCACCCACCAAAAGGGAGCTTGTCAATCGGACTCGGCGGGTTATCCCAGAGCTTGGCGATGGGTGCTGATCTAAAAAAAATCTCGGCGCAGTCAAGTCAGCTGCAGTTGCAGTGAGATTCAGATAATCCTGTTCCATTCTCAGGGCTGTCGGTATTATGTCATCGGGCTAGCGCAGCTGACGATTTCAAGGAATGACACAATTGAAGCTTAGGACAATATCATTCTTGGTGTGGTCTTTTTCATACTTGTAGTTTTTATTCTTTTTTTCACTCGGGAATATTAATCGCTCTCCTTTCCAGCTTCAGGTACAGTGGGCTTACATTTGTGGGTTATGTTCTGCATACCTGAAAAGTACAGTACCTAGGTATTCTTTAGTTCCGAGGCGCCTAATTTCCTATGTGCCGATCTAATCTTTGCAATATGAATTCCAGGGTACCTTAGAATCTTCCTATATTGCTTCTGCTCCTCTTTTTCTCAATGCACTGCTGAGATTCCTCAATGTCAGCCTGCCTACGCCTCAGCAACGCCAGAATTCTGGACCCTTTGTATTTGCTGCGCACTCGCCCCGGATCCAAATTTGGCGCTGCCCAAAAAGCTTAGCTTCAAGGCTACCGGGTTATGGCCAATGATGAAGGCCTGTAGACCCACGGCGTTAAGTTCCTTGCTGTGCTCCACCGAACCCATGTTTCTGGGGGTTCAGTCGAGGGGGGCGGCCGGCATGTTTCTCCTTTGTTTGTCCTACCCCCGACCCCTTCCCTATCAGACCAAACCAGTTTTTTTTTCTCTTGCGCCGGCTCGCTTTCTTCGCGCTGGTCGAAACGGTCGCAATGACCATTGATTGCCAACCGCTGAATTTGCGGTCTTGCCCCCAAAATTTGACAATTCCGATGGTCTCAGTTGGTCAAATCTCCTCGGGGCGACATTGATCAAAACCAGGAAATGCGGCATCATGTCAGCAAGTGCTGCCAACGACCTCCCACCGTGCCTGCCATATTGCGTAGAGATCAAGACCGTCCACAAACCTACCAAGATGGTCTAGGCGCCCTTGGTTTTTTTCTCTCTCTTCTCTTGGATTTCCTACCTTAGTTTTGTATGTTTGTGCAAAGTCCACTCACCTCGGGTGGTTCGTTGGACGGGCAATAATAGCCAGTCACGTTTGTTTCCATACCACCATCCCTCGCATACACATGTAATACTCACTCTTGATTTTATGCTTCTAACCACGAGGTCTCAAACACGCGAGCGAACCAGTTCGGTTCACTCGGTCATCATAACCAACCCACTCCACATCACTAGACCTGCCAGTGTCACGTCGGTGGTGAATAAACGCTGAAGTTGCTCGGGTAATACTTCGTACGTCCAAGCTGAAGCGGGTTTGAAAGCTACCTGCAGCTGCTGCGCCCAACGATGCTGCTAAGCTGGGCCAACACTACGGATCCACAACCGTCGAACCCTGTGGCCTGCGAGACACACCCACACCCACACCCACAACCCGTCTCGACCACCCCAGGGGGGTGTACCCCCTGCTTGCGCCACCATTCTAGATTCCTGTTCCTGGATTCATATACCCCGTCCGCCCCAGATGAGAGAGCTACCGTTACAATGGTGTTGCCTCAGTTCCACGCACATTGTTTTCCTGGGCTTCTCCATGGCTCTCTTGCATCTTTTTTTTCTCTTGTCGAGCCTGGTGAGCTTAGCCCAGCAAGCTGAGCTCGCCGACTATGTCTTCACAAATACCGGTTCCGAGGGCGGAGGCAACACCTTCCCTGGCGTGTCGGAGCCCTTCGGCATGGTGAAGCTTGGCCCTGATGTCTTCCAGGACAGGGTTGATAGCTACTCGGGCTACTTGGCCAATGGAAAAATCCAAGCATTCAGTATGCTTCACCTCAGCGGCACCGGCGGCGCTCCCAAGTACGGTGTCGTGGCTCAGATGCCAGTAGTAGGAAATATTGTCAACCCACTCGACGACTACCTAGCAGCACGAGATGCGCCCGACACGACCGAGGTCGGTTACTACAAGTCGCGCCTAGCGACTGGGATCACGGTAGAGCTTGCAGCCTCTTCTAGGGCTGGCATGCTTCAGTACACTTTTCCTTCCTCCGGTCCGACTCCCCGAAATGTCATCGTCGACGTCTCGCACGTTCTTCCCTCATATAGAGGACAGGGACTGGGCCAGAGGTATCTCGGTGGCAGCATGAGCGTGGACAGGGACGACTCGGGAAAGGTGCAATATAGAGGATCCGGCTCATACGACAACGGATGGAATCGAGCTCCCAAGTGGACCGTCTATTTCTGCGGCACCTTCAACTCTTCTGCTACCTTCAAGACGTTTCTAGGCACCAACGTTACCGGCAACACATTGTCCAAGTTGTCGAATGACAACAAGGTTGAATCGCTTAACCGCCTGGGAGCGGTCTTCACCTTTGACGCCGCCAACGTGCTCTCGCGTGTGGGTGTTTCGTTCATTTCGGAGGACCAGGCATGCACAAACTTGGATCAGCAGATTCCTGAAAGCACGTCGATCTCACAACTGCGACAGAAAACACGGGATGTCTGGAACACTGATGTCCTCTCTAGAGTGACTTCCAATGACAAAAACACCACCAAGTTGCGGCATCTATACACCTCCATGTACTTCATGCATCTCATGCCAATCAACAAGACCGGAGAAAATCCGGAATGGAAATCGACCGAACCATACTACGATGATATATTCACCCTTTGGGATCTGGTAAGTCTAGGCAGGTCTGAGCAAAAGATTAGCACGTTGACTGACAAATCCTGTAGTTTCGCTGCACCACTGCACTTCTCCATGTATTCCAGCCCAAAGTATACGAGGAATTCATTCGATCTTTGATTGACACTTGGCGCCACGATGGTTACTTGCCTGATGCTCGGTCTTCATTTTTCAATGGTGCGACACAGGGCGGAACCAACGCGGACACGGTTCTCGCTGACGCTTATGTCAAAGGCGTCCGTGGGCAAATTAACTGGGAAGATGGGTTTGCCGCAATGGTCAAAGACGCCGAGGTTGTCCCGGCGCTGAACAACGACCCTCGCGACAAGACAGGTTCGACCAAGGAGGGAAGAGGAGCATTGCCCGATTGGAAAGAACGTGGATTTCTCTCTACCAAGTTCACAAGATCTGTGAGCCGCGCAGTGGAGTATTCACAAAATGATTTTGGCCTTTCACAGGTCGCCAAGGGCTTGGGAAAGAAGGCCGAGGCTGAAAAGTATATGAAGCGATCGCGGCAATGGAGGAACCATTGGAATAAGGATATGAAGGCCCTTGGGTTTTCTGGTTTCCTTGGACCAAAGGGCGAAGATGGGCTATTCCAGGATCAGGACCCCTTGAACTGTCGCGGCTGCTACTGGGGTGACAATTGTAAGCAGTGAATATCCCTCAACACTTGTAAGTGTGACTGGCCGCTAACATCAAACAGACTACGAAGCACTACCCTGGGAGTACAGTTTTGGGCCTCATCACGACATTAGCACATTGATCGACTACTCAGGGGGTCCACGGAGATTTGCAAGCCGCCTTCAGATGACTTTCGAGCCCAATGTCCGTCCCAAGGGCCACGAGAGATTCAACAGGATGATCTTCGACCCCGGCAATGAGCCGAGCTTCACAACACCCTATCTTTACAACTTTGTGGGTCGCCAGGATCTGACGGTTAACACCACGCGATTCATCGGAAAGACTTATTATGGTGTTCGGCCTAACGGCTTGCCGGGCAACAGTGATGCCGGCGCTATGGAGTCGTGGATTCTTTGGGTTATGCTGGGTCTCTACCCCATGACAGGCCAGACCACTTTTCTCATCGGCTCACCTTGGCTTGACGATATCACAATTTCATTGGGTGACGGAAAGTCCCTTCAAATCACCTCCACGGGCGGCTCCGAGGACTCGTTCTACGTTCAAAGTCTCAAAGTCAACGGGAAGAACTGGACAAAGACGTGGGTCACCTGGGACGACATATTTGCCAAGGGTGGAAAGCTGGAGTTCACCCTTGGTCCAGAACCATCCAACTTTGGTGCCACCGGCCCCGAAAACCCACCGCCTCCCAGCCCGGCGAGCGAGTTCAAGTCGGGAGAGACGTTCATGGGTGACTTGGGTGGCTACCCTCCCAACATGAACAACGGTCGTCCGCCGTGGCTCATTCCTGTGGCTGTCACGATCCCGATAGTCGTTTTTGCGGCGCTCGCCATCTGTGCCTTTTTCTTCATCCGCAGACGCCGTGCAGCCGCCACGCAGAAGGCGTTGATGTCCTCCGGCTCGGGCACTCCCGAATCCGGAGCCGGATCTCTTACACCAATGAGTCAAGCAGTCGACGCTTCCAAGACGAACGTACAGGTCGAGGTTGTGAACGTATCGCCTCTAGACTCGACTCAAGGTGGCAATCTACTACGGCTACCTCCACCTGCGGCCCAGTGAACACACGGCTGGCCTTTTCTGATTTAATTCGCACATACTCAAAAAGTTCCGCCTCTGAATATAAACCCCTATTGGGACACACATTAATCTCTCTTGCTATTTTTTTCTCCCATTGTTTTGGCGGCGTTATTATCTGGAGATACCCCGAGCAATCTTGGCTCATCTAACACATGAGGATTTGTTTTTTTTTTACGACTGCATAGCTTGGCGCAAGGAGGGTTTACAAAAGAATCTAGCATGAGCATTATCAAAATTGCATCAGCGTTAGACAGCATTATTTATTACAATATGAAGACCCCAATCTCCCGCACATCGATCCCTATATTAACTGTGCATGACCCCTTTCATTCTGATGGACACACCATGACGAGCCTCTAATTCGTGGTACGAGATACTCTGTTGACACGGAAACATCGCAACCGACAGGTACGTCCATGACTGACTGAGCTTCTCAACATGTTTTACATTTGAGAGTAACGGGACGGCAATCACATGCTATTCCTGTCTGAATGTCCCAATCTCAAATCTATAGCCAAACGTGCCAGTATTCCAGAGGCCTTGGGCAACGCAAGGTATCGGATTAGGCGACATCCCAGTTCTCCATATCGTCAGCCGCTTCGTAGTCCATGTTCTCATCATCATCATCATCATCATCATCTCCATTGCTGTCTCGCGGGGAACCGTGATCCCGGGTGCCGTCATTCATGGCATCGTCGTTACCATCTGCCGCGTCTCTGGCGTCGGGGCCCTGCTGTCCAGGGCTCGGTTTGGAGCTGCTTGCTGCCGTCTCCGAGGCCGAGTTGGGAACCCAGGCTAGCTCGATCGGCGCCTCTATTCCGGGTATGCCTTTGCCGCTGGCCAGTCCGTAGTAAAACGTCTCTGCCGTTCTCCGGTCGCTGAAGGAAACATGCGCCGCGCCACCATCCTGCACCTGGATCTCCTTGAATTCGCCAACGCCCTAGATGTAGTGAGTATCCGAGTCAGTGAACCGAGTACTAGTAAATAAAGCACCAGAAACAGCCAGAGATTTGGCGACGACGCGCAGGCTCATGAAGAACTTACAAGAAGGTACTGCCGAAGGGCCTCATCCTCGTCCGCCGTCGAGAAATCAACGCCAGACACGGCAACCCGCTTGGGTCGATGATCCAACGAGTACATAGCGTACGCGGCGTGGTGGCTACCCCTGCCCCGACCCCGGTAGCCCCCCCGAAACCCACCTCTCGGTGGATAAGTGCTATAGTGTGGTGCGAAAGGATATCCTCCACGCCCACGACCCCTGTACCCGCCGCGGCCGCGATATGCGGGAGGCCAGGACGACGTTTCTGCCGATTCCTCTGGGTTGAGACCCATGGACCTTGCCTCCTCCTCCAAAGCGGCCAGGGTTGCACGTAGAGCCCTCGTCTCTTCACTCTCGGGCTTTGAAGACGAGCCGGCATCCGTGGAGAAAGTGACCTCTGGTGACAAGTCACTGTTATGTGACTCGCCCGCGCCCCGAGCGGCAAGCTTGGCCCTGAGTTTCTTACGCTCCTCGTGAAGATCCTTTTGCCGCTGCTCCAAATCCTGGCGCTGGCGATCCAATTCCTCCCTCTTCCGTTTCTTTTCTTCGAATACCTTTTGCGCCTCCCCCTGCCTGCGCACAAACTCCTCCATATCCACCTCGGGCTCTGCAGCATGATGCTCTTCGCTTGTATCGGGATTACCGCCGTTTGTTACGTGCGCGGCTTCGGTGTTGCCACCGTTGGAATGGCCGTTGGTTCCCGCTGGTTTCCCCAGCTGTTCATCATCGTCCTCCTTGCGCCAAAACACCCTGACGAAACGATTATCAAATATCACCTTTGGTGACCTATATGCCGCGTTTGCCGATGCCCACGTCTCGTATTCAACCACTGCCAACCTCTTGTAAGGCTGCATGGACACTGAAACGATGCTTCCGAACTGGGAAAAGAAACCCCTGACTTCCTCCTCGGTGAAGTTCTCCTCGGGAATGTTCTCAACCACTATGGTGCATCGGCTCTTATCAAGCACAGGACCCTCAGCCGATAGCTGTGAGCGTCTTCCACCTTTGCCTTTGGGCCCTTTTGCCTGGCGATTTTCCGCAGGAAGCTGGGGTTGTCTTTCATTGAAGGGGAACCCTGGCAGCGGGGGAAGGTTCATTGGCATCATTTTCTGCCCATTACCTTGAGGTAGCAGCAATGCCGCATTTGTGGGATCATACCCTGCAAGTAAAGGTTAGCTAACAATCAAGAATCATCTCAACCTCAACTGATTTCTGACAAAATAGATTCCGAGGCGCATACCTTCAAATTGGCCCGCTGGTGGCGGCACTAGTTCAAAGCCTGTCGGAGGACCATGTTCAAACTTGCACGTATTACCTCTTGTACAGTAGCCCTGCGCATCGTAGTCCCTGCACCGTCCTCGTCTGGATCCTTGACCCCTTCCCGACCTCTGGAATCTCGGCCCCATCCCGCCGGCGGCTAGCGCTTGCTGTTGCTGTGCCATAAAGGCTTGCATCGAGTCCAGCATGGCTATCGGGTCGTAGTCAAAAGCACCACCATGCGCTCCGGCAGCCGGTATGCCAAAATTTGCGCTCGAGTAGCCATTCTGGCGTCGCGCTTGCTTGCTCCTCCCTCCATCGTACGTGCGCTCGCCATTCGCCTGCGAGTTCGGGTCGTCGTAGTCGCGGTATGGTCGTTTACGCGATGAGTTGCCGCGGGGGGCGGCGAAGGCTGCTGGGGCCGGAGGTGGTGGAGCGGCAGCGGCATAGTACGCCGAGGCTGGGATCTGAGGTGGCGGTGGCGGTTGTGCCTGAGCTTGGGCCTGAGCCTGAGCCTGTGGTAGCTTGGGGGCCGGGGGAGCACCTGGCAGGAAGGACTTGTACGCGATAGCTGCGAATACGTCGTCGAGGAACACGGTCGACTCTGTTAACGCAGCAAAAGGGACCAGCGTTAGCAATGATACGAAGAGCGTGCGGAGCCATAATGGACGCATGTGAATTGGCATATACAGGGCGAACAGAGGGCGAACAAACCTTCTTTGAGGAAGTCGGGAATCTCCTCTTCACAAATCTTCCGAACCTCCTCGGGGCTACCGTCATGACGCAACAGCGCAAGCACATAGTCTGCTAGAACATCGGGGTCGGCATCGGATCTGAAGCGCGTAAACGAGGTGGAAGTTGTCAGCATTAAACCTTGTGTAATGAGTCAAATATCCTGAATGGAAGGGCTTTGCGACGAACGTGTTCTCGAGGCGCTTTACGATCCATGCCTTGAGAAGGGCAGCTTCCTCGTCCGAAAAGTGCATGGCGAGTGGAATATAATGGGGAGAAAAAAAAAGGGCAGCAGCGGCCCACGATTACGGCTCGTAAGTCATTAATTGATTAATCTTCCGGTTGCCTAGTATCAATTACAGATATCTTGCTAGTAAAGGACGAGATTGAAAAGGTGTGTCGCGGTTGTGGTGTGTTTCTGACAAGCAGTTGAGACTTTGATTTTCAAAATGTTTGCCATAGCGCGAGGCCGCGCCAGGATGAAGGCTTACAGGCTTGCACTGGGCCCCACTAAGGTGCAGATGAAGCCCAGTCAGTACCTTGCCTTAGCTCTCTTAGGTACCCACTTACTGTTAGGTAGGTACCTTAATCAGTTATTACAACACGAAACCTCCCACAGTAAAAGGCAGAGACGCTTGTTTGCGGGGCCGCAACGATGCACCTCTCACCATGTTCAAATGCACCCTCACCAGGTATAGGTAGGTGAATAGGTACCTAGATAGTTAGCTAAGTAGACAATTACCCAGACACTATGCAAACCGAGTGTTTCCGTCTTGTGTTCGTATTGATGGATCCCAAAGGTGGCTTCCAACTACTATTTCTAGAGTTGACTGCTTGATAAGTGGTCCCTTGAACATTAAGCAAACTCGGCCCGGCTTTTCAGATTGGAAACGTGCGTCATGAAAGAAATGTATGCAAGGTATCCTGTGATCCAACTGCTTATTCCGCATCCATCCTCTGCCGGCCGTAAGCACTACATGCTACCCCGAAGCCTCCCAAATTTTACAGAGGAGCCGATCCGCACATCGAGTCAAATACTCATAATTCATAGTACCAAGGAGGTAAACAGCCTACCTAGACTCTTTGACACGTCAGACAGGCACATGAGTGAAAAGATGGCTGACACTTTCGCCGTTGTGTGTACGTCGGATAGCCTAGTGTAAAAGTTCACGTCAGAGGTCATGTTGATTGAATCTTGATTCCTGGCGAAGTTCCGAGATCTTACCTCTGCAATGGTTGCTGAGACGTCAATGACACGAATCTTTGGGCATCTGTCAACTTTGTTGCCCAGTGGTACGGTCTGAGGATGCGTGTGAATGTTAGTTAGCTTCGCCGGGTTAGTTCGTATGAGTACCGCTTGTTCTTACGTTTGTGACGACGACCTTGGACAGGCACGAGTTGTTGAGGTTCTCAATGGCGTTTCCGCTCAAAACTATAACGAGTTATTCGGTCAGATATCATCAATATCGATCAGAGATGCACTGCTATAGGCAACCTCCGAGGTGTTCCTGGTAAAAACATACTGCCGTCTGTTTCAAAATACTTGTTAGTTATCAGGGCTCATAAAGAATGGCCTCAGGGGATACTTACGGGTGACAATTGCGACGACCTCTGCCGCACCGTGATCCTTTACAGTCTGTGCTGCCTTGCTCAGAGTGCCGCACGTGTCGGCCATGTCGTCGACCTTTCTTATGTTTTAGTAACCTTTCAAGATCTAATAGTCTGAGACGATCCGTTGTGTGCTCACCAGAATGGCAATCTTGTCCTTGACATCACCAACGAGGACCATGCGTCCCACAACGTTGGGTCGTGGACGCTCCCTGTCAGCCACGAGAGGTTCCTGTTAGTATCCATATTGCCCAATGTCCAATGTTCTTCGTATACTTCATCAGAGGCTAGCTCATACTTGTGAATAAGGGCGAAGCCGAGGTCTAGACGGTCCGCAATGGAAGTGGCTCGCTTTGCTCCACCAGCGTCAGGCGACACGATGACACACTTCTCGACGGGCAGGTTTTCCCTGATCCAGCGCAGTACAGAGGGTTCCTGAATTATCAGCTTGGTAGGCGCAGCCAAGGTGTATGCGTGTACTCACTGCGTATAGGTTATCAACAGGTATGTTGAAGAACCCCTGAATTTGAGACGCGTGCTATTAACGACAGACAGTTAGTTAGCAACCTGCCAAAGCTCCACTTGACCCTGAATTGCATGATGCAATCTTCTTACCAAGTCCATCGTGATAACATGGTTGCAGCCGGCGGTTTGCTGTCAAGTCATTAAGCATTAGTCACGCGCAGACAAACAGACTGCGCTGTGCCAACAGCCTTTGGTGACAGTTGCTGCGACTCTTCGGGTCCACGATCAACATACAATCATGTTCCTGTTTTCAATGTTAGAATCCTGCAACAGTACTTTGTCTCGTGGGAAGATGAACTCACGCTATAAGCTTGGCCGAAATAGGGGCTGTAGAGATGCATGTCAGTTCCCATCAAGTGCACAGAGTTTGAATAAAGTAGGGAAGCATACCTCGTGACCTGTCCTTCTTGTCTTGGCGGGCTATAGTCCAAGTTAGGCCTTATAATCTACACCTGATAGACATGCCGTGGGATCACGAACCGTATGCTGCATGTAAAGCATCAGCCATCGTCATCAAATAGGACCAGAGGTCTATGCAAGTCAAGTCTGGGAGCACTCACGAAAGTTGGGAAGAACACTGTAGAACAAGAATATAAAAAAACATATTAGTGACTGAAATACATGCGCAGGCTTTATGTGATAATCGTTACCAGGTGATTCTCCTTGCGGAGGCGGTGCGGCAAGCTGTTGAAATATGTTAGTTAGGGACATATCCATATTGATAGTTGATAGTTATGACTTGCCGTGTGTCATAATAAGGAGCTCCATCAAGCCTAGGTTGGTTGTTAGTCCGCGGCTCGACTTTATAACCCAGTATCATCGGAGCCGGCAAGTCGCACCATCGTTTATGTCACCGGGCATGGTTGACTGAATGATGAACACATCTTCATCGCGAACAGACTCGCCCACAGTGACGCTTGTCTCTTGGTTCGAGTAGTTCAGGCTCAAGGTCTTTGCAATCTCGATACCAAGCCTGGTAGAAATTTAACCTGTGTTAGTAGCCCTACGGATACTTCTCTGATACCGGAAAAGGCAAGTAAAAAGATGCCTATGAGAACCCACCTGTCGGCAACCAATCGCCCCAACAGCATGCTATGAAGGAAGATGTTAGCACATATCTCATAAGAAGAGATGTTCTTGTATATGCACAGGTAAGGAAAGGTAGTTAGAGTATAGTGAATAAGTGAAGAATAAAAAAAATGAAAAATGAAAAACATCAAAGGTATCCCTTACTGAGAGTTGCCGCTAAGCAGCTTGATCGAATTCGACGTCGAAGACATGATGCTGGCTGCTCAAGAGACGTCGCAGTTGTTACACGATACTCGGGTCAGGATCAGCAGTAGGCGATGCGTCGGCAAGATAGAGTTGCGATAGGAAAAATCTACACAAAGCAAAGTACTAGGCAAGGTATGTTGTGCATGTAAAGAAATGCCTACAAGGAGTGCAAAGAGAAAGTAAAGGCTGGGCGGACAGCCTCGAATTTTGGTGGGTACTACATAAAGACCAAGCAAACTCGAGACCGCCTGCCAAAAATTTGCCCCCAATTTTCTGGAATGCCCCGCGGTAACATGCAACTGTCAGGGATCAGGCCCCCAGGAAAACTCTCTCCCAGCCTTGCAAGCCCAGTGCCGACATTTTTTTTTTCTACTTTCGTACGTACTGAGGAAGCCATCCATGTATTTCCCTCCCTCTTTTCCTAATTGCCTTCTTTTGCTTGGATGTCTACCTAGCGAATAGATCTGGTGATTGTTGACGCAATAGACACACAACACCTGTGACTTGTCAGGCTGGAATTTTTTGTTTTCCTCAACAACAACTTTTTCCTCATGGGGCAAAGGTACATAGGACTTGGGTTTCGATTGTTTGACACGTGATGGGAGGCTACACTGATAAGATCCAGGACCCACTTTCGATTGGCTACACCGATCAAATTGCCGGTAAAATCTAGACTTTTTTTAAACCTTCTGGTTGCTCATCCCACCAACGAAATGGCCTTGGCCACCGCGGTTTTCTCAATATAGCCGCATTCTCTGAGCCATAGGCTTCTTTCCAGCTCAATCACTTGTCGGGGTTGGGTGGGGTCTTCAATATCTGTTTCTTGTAGACCTGGAAGACGCCCCGACCGCCCAGGCATTCGTCATTGACCGGTGAACCACGACCTGACCGCCTTTGTCTGGTCCCCCCGCGCGCTGCCTTCAGAGCCGCCGCTGGCTGCTTGTTCCTTGGTCAATGCGAAACCGAAAACAACGCCCGACGTCACAATGGGCCGCAAACCCAATGCGCTGATACTCCAGTTTTTCGAGCGAGGCCCCAAACTTGCCGACAACAGCAATCGCTATCCTCACACATGCAAGTCTTGCGGGGAGAACTTTCCCAAGGGCCGCATCGATAGCTTGACGAACCACCTCACGCGAAAATGCCCTGCTATATCCGAGAGCGACCGGGTTAGAGCCTGCTTGACAATCCACGGCTTCAACAAGGCTGCTGTCGAACATACCAGAGCTTCCGTCGCCTCCGCAACCACCGCTGCCCGCCCGCCCACCGACATTCAGCAAGACCTAGACCTGGTTCAACGAGACTGGACTGCCCTCGAGACTCTGGCTGAGGTTTCCAGGCAGATTGATCTCAGCGAAAAGCACGACGATCGCGGCAACCCTGCAGGCGCATCAATAGCGACAGACAACGCGCTGCTGGGGCAAGAAATCCACGATCAGTTCTTGGCACAGAGCGCCCATCTTGGCTATAAGGATGACCATACCCTGACGGTGCCCCAAGATGTCACCGGTAAGCTCAAGCCTGTGGCGATGCCCTTTGGTGTCCTCGCATCTAATACTAACCCAAACCTTGCATAGCGCAAGAACAAGCAGCCTTACCAGGAGCCACGTTACCAGCCGCTACAGAGGCCGTCAAGGAAGAACCGACCGCTGAGCAACAGCTCGAGGCACTTATTCAGTCTGCAGAGCAAGCATCACACTCAGCCGCCTTGAGTGTTGCGGCAGCGGCTACAGCAAGGCTTAATCCGTCTTTGCTGGATCCCCAACTCCGCGAAGATGGTGTGCTAGCCGCTGTTTTACCCACTACAGAAACCCGTCAGACAGACGAAGCTCTTGAACCTGTCTCGACGGGCCCAAGTCAGCCATGGGGTGAGCTCACACAGAGTGATATGCTTACCACCGTACCCCTGCGTGTACCAAGCCAGGGCGATAATCCGTTGGTGCCCCAGCTGCTGCATGGGCCCATCAAGGGCGGATTCCGAATGTCCAGCCCGAATGGTGGAAAAGCTCGGCACTCGAGGGCCCGCTTCGACGCAACAAGACGCAAAGAAGTGCAAGAGGTGCGCAAGATTGGCGCCTGTATAAGGTGTAGAATCTTGAGGAAAACCTGCTCCAAAGGTCACCCATGCGACACATGTAGAAAGGTCCTCTCGCCTCGCATTTGGAAGTCCGGTTGTGTGCGAACCAAGTTTTCAGAGCAGCTCGACCTCTACTCTGCCGGAGTGCAGATAGTGCTCAACCAGCAGAGGCTCAACGATTTGAAAGCCCACGTCAATTTTTCCAACCAAGGAACCACTCTTGAATTGTCCATATTCCCAGAGTGCAATTTTCATATTTCGGCGCAGGCTTTACAGAGCATCGGTGCCAAGGAAAGGACACCAGAAGAGCCAGAGAGGCCGTGGGTCAAGGAGGAGCTACTTGTCATAGATTCAGAAAAGGAAGACTTGCAGGGCAGCGTGGAGCTGTACATGCGACAAATTCTCCACGAGTTTGTTGAAAGAGAAAAGTCACACTTCGCTCGCGTGACCCTGGATACGGCCATCACTCTTGGCCATGAAACTCACGACGAGTTGCTGAAGAAGGCCATCGAGCTTTGGGGTCTGGTAGAAATGCTGGATCGAGAAAGACAGTGGAACATCACTGTCAAGTACGGCGGTCTCGATGGCAAAACTAGGGAAATCAAGGATTCGACGGATCAGGATTGTTTCACGACCATTTGCCTACAACTCACTGCCGCAGCCGAAAGAAAAGCGGCACACACAAGCAAGCAGCTACTCCAGGGTATGCAGCGAGTCTTGCAGGACAGCAAAACCAAGATTGATCACAACATGTTCTTTACCACACTGATTCTACTCAACTGCGTGGAGAAGACGACCTGGGCCTTCAAAGCATGGGAACAGGATAGTCTCCAACCAATGTGGCCACTCGAGAAGGCTCCTCACAATTTCACTGGGCAAGGATATGTCTTGGCCGACCTCCTCAAGATGCTACTTGGCATCCGCAAAGTGCTGCCTAGGACGTTTTGTCGCGAATCTGATGGAATGCTAGCAACAAATGAAGAAGAGTCGGTTCTCCAGGGGTATTTTCACAACCTGGAGCTCAAATGTAAGCTCATTTCCCCTCATTCTTACGGGTTCGAATGTCTGTGTGAACGTTCTTGCTAACAGAAGTCTTTTTCGTTTAGTCGCCGACCTTCAGGCCAAGCAAGAGCAGCCCATCTTCTCTCCGACGGACTCGAGGTCGCTCGAACTCTTGTTTTGTTCCACTCTTCTTCTGCCCGCTGCAGAGTAAAGACCCGCGCAATCGTCTAATAACTATTCTAGTCTAGAACTAGCCTTGGGAGCAGGAAGCTGTGGCCACAGCAGCACCCGATCTCCACGCCGTCTTGCTTTTATGACCCTGCATGAATTCATGACCTTATTGAACATCTTCCCAAGTATTCCAAATGGTGTCGCGGTGTTAGTAGCTGCGATGCAATTGTTTCACGTTTACTTCTGTAGTTTACTGCTGCCGGGCAGCGTTGGGACGGAAAATACTGGAAGGAACGGATGATAATGGATGTTAGAGCTTACAATACCCCCGGCTTCATGCAAGCAAGCCATGTTGATTTAGTCAAGTATTCCGCAATAAAATTGATATTTCTTGAGGAAATGCAGACATGAGATGGAAACCAAGTCAAACCTTTCGGTGAGGGGATTAGGGACCATCTATTATTTCAAGTCTGGCTGATTCATGTCAAGCGGCCCGTTCAAGGAATCGTTCGAGCGATACAGCGTACCTTTTTTTTTTTTTTTTTTTTGGTTGCAAATGGAATCGTTATGATGCGGTGTCCAAGGCTCATTCATCAGCGCCCAGAATACTCCTGTAGGAACAAAAGTCACTTGGTGCTTGGCTCTTTAACTGTGTTGGATGATTACGAGCTCGTGTTTGTTCACTCACTAACGATAGATGTTCAATGAGGCGGCCAAATAAAAAAGGTCGCTGAGTAGGTGCCATATGACGTGCCCCTTTTACAAACAATCAGTGCCATTTATATCATCATCATCCAAAGCGAGCGCTAATGTCATCATTTCAAGATTAATTTAGTGATATGCTGCCTTTTTTGGGAAACAAGATCTCGATACGACATGCTTACTCAGTCAAAATGCTATGCGACTCGAAAAGAAGAACCAGACGTAGCAAACAAGAGTATGCTATGCCAGTCCCCCGGTCTAGACCACATCAGTCTCATGCTGAATCCTTGCGCTCCGTCTCGGCCGAGTTTGACCGCTTCACCTTTTTAAAGCACGCAAACTCGTTCTTGCTGGCGTCCCTGAGACGTTTGAGCAGGCTGCGCAGCTCGGGCAGCTCGTTCTGCATGTTGAGCACGGCGTCCCTGTCGCTGCGGCTCTCGATCTCCTGGTAGATCTGGTTCTGGAGGTCCTTGGCGCGCTGCGTCGTATAGTGCTGCAGGGTCTGGGCGGCGAACTCGACGTCCAGGGCGGCCTGCAGCAGCGTCGAGAGGTCATAGCGGGCCCGGGTCTTGAAGGCCTCGAGGAGCTCGCGCGACGTCTGCTCGAGCAGGTACGAGAGCACCTGTGTGGTGAGCGACGAGGCCGTCGTCGAGACCTGCGAGTGCACCAGGACCAGGGTGAGGAGGACCTCGTAGACGTAGGGCCTAGCCTCGCGGGGCTTGGCGCCGTTGGCAGGGGCCCAGTCTGCGGCTGTCACACCGGCTCGGATGATGCCACGGAGCGTCTCGATGGACGGGCGCGTGTACGACTGGAACAGCCGGGCGTCGATCTGGCCGAGGACGTCGCGGATCGTCTTGGTCTCGTCGGTGAGCTTGACGGAGAAGGCGTTTTCAAATTGCGTGTTGAGAGAGGGCACAAGGTCCGACCTTAGGCGTTGTAGGTTGCTTAAAGTCAACAACATCCGAACGTTCTGTTGCAAGGAGCGAGTCAGTAAAACTATGAGTAAAAGTACAACGAAACCCACTGGAGCTGTCAGCCTTACCCTGTCGCCGGCGTTAATAGTACCACCTCCAACACTGATGCTGTTGGTGCCCGAACTCATGCGCAAACTCGTCACGCGCGAGTTCGCCGCGCTCGTAGCGCCAAGAACCTCGGGGTCGGTCGTCCATTCGTCATCAGACTTCTTGATGGACCTCTCGGCGTTCTCTACCATGCCACTCAGCGCTTTATACAAAGTGGTAACGTATTGGGAGCGAACCATCTGAAGCAACTTTGTCGGTGGGGCTGTGACTATGTCTTCGGCACCAGCCTTTGCTGAGGCTTCGGGGATGTACAGAATCTTTTGCATGCCAGCGAGCAGGGTACCCTCGAATGCCGAGAAGCATGCCGGCATCTTTGTGACGTCTCGATCTTCTGGTGCTCGGTTCCAGTCCTCGACATGCTTTATGGTCTCGGCATCCTTGTTCCACGCAGCACAGAGAGCAACAACGCAACGCTCACGCGACACGTTGACCAGCGTCTTGAGTAGTTCCAACTCCTGGGCGTCCCCCAATCCCACTGGTGCGATCGCAGCCATCTCGGAGGCTCCAGACCCAACCAGAGCCAGCATTTTTGAAAGGTAGTGCACAGCACTGACGGAATTTGACCAGGGCGGCCAGAAAGCAAACTTCTCCCAAGCCTCGCCTCGTTTGGGTGACGGTGGCGGCAGGTTGTTGGGGTCAAGATTGAACCGGGGGTCTCTGTAGGCGGTGGGAGAGAGCGCACCGCCGAGTGATGTCGACATTGGCGTCTTGGGCGATAGGGGCATCGGCGAGAAGAGCAATGAGATATCTTCAGGGGGCGGGCCAGCAAAGAAGATGAAGACGTGCTCACGCACCATTTCCACCAGCTCCACCGTGCCTTTTTGCAAGTTAGACGCCCAGTCCTCTGATAACTGATGGTGCACCAGCGATTCGCCATTGTATCCCGTTGGTAGTGAACGCTGTATCTTGCCATCCAGAAAACCTTGCACTGTCTGCCAGAACTCCACAACCTCTGCCAGGATGCCTTGAGGAGACAAGAGTGTATTGAGGAACATGAGCATCTTTTCCCACAGCTCTATTATGTTCCCAGAATCATAATTGGTAGGCCTCGAATCGATTGACTGCCGTCCCAGCGCTCTCAGATAGGATCCAATGGCCCGAGGCGCTGGCCTCTCACTGCTCGACAGTCTCCGTCGTAGTACTTCGATCTCAACCTTGGCGCGGTCTGCATATGACTGAATCTTGCCTTTAAGGTTATCGTACCGACTCAAGAGCCAGAAATATATGGGGTTATCCTCAGCACCGAGCTCAAGCAACAAACTGATGAGCTCCATGTGCTGATCCTGCGGCTGGCCCGGGCCGTCAGACTTGGAGACATTATGTAGCGCGGATAGTCTCCGCCACACGGTCCTCTTGAAGGCTGAGATCTGCTCCTCGACATCGTGCCACATGCGTGCAGCTAGAAGGATTTGATACAGCTGCGAGTCACTGGGCGGCGTAGAGCCAAGCTGCTGAGCGATGCGCCGGGCCTCGTCCGCGAACCTCCTTGCCTTGGAGTATTCTTCTATCAGGCTTTCATGGTCCTTGCGCTTGATGCTGTCCGCAATGGCGGCGCTCGTCTCCACGTACTCGCCGAACCTGCCGAGCGAGTTTGCCACCGTCTTGAGATTTTCCTCGCGCTCCTGCCCGCCCAAGGCAGGGCCCCAGACGTCCTCTGCCTTGGCAGAGACGTCCAACAGGGGCGTCTTGATGCCCGTAACGCCATACTCGCTCTCCTTGATGAGCGCATTCTTCTTGCGAGGATCTGGAGGCTGCGGCGTGAGCGGAGCGATGAGGCTGATGGTGCCACTGCCCGCTCGAAAACTATTCCTACTAGTATGTCGCGAGTGGGCTCTGGCACGCGCCGTGGGCGGTGCGGGTGGCTCGGTGCCCCTGTACTTCATCTCCTTGTAGACGTTGTCGATGGTGGCCTTGGCGCGTACGAAGCGCTCAAAGTTGGATTCGACCAGGACCTTGAGAGAGGCGGACTTTTGGTCGATGGACTGCGACAGCGCGTCGAGGCCCATGAGGAGCTGGTTGGTGTCGGCCGTGGCGTGCATCTGAGAGAGGAAGAGGGCGGGCGAGAAGGTGGTGGACGAGAGGAGGAAGCGGTTCCTCAAGCGTGGGTCATCCTGCAGAGGCACGCCGTACTGCTTCAGAGTCCGCACGACACTGTCTGTAGTTCCCAGGGGATCCGGCTCGTCCCTCTGCACCAAGTTGCCTATGCCATTTGCTGTCTTCTCCGATCCCGGCACCATACTGCTCCTGGTGCTGACAGCCCTCTCGAGAGCCTGATATCTCGACTTCCTCCGATTGAGTTTTGCCTTTTTGTCATTTGCATCCTCCTCGCCTTCTGAGGCGTCACTGTTGTCCTTTTCTTGGGGCCATATTTCGGGAGTCAGGCTCGTGATTTGGTAATGTTCCATTACCGTCCTCTCGAAGTCGGCCATGTTGGCGTCGCGTGCGTCGACGCACTAGTTCCGCTGCTATTGTGCTTGAATTTCCAAGTATTCCTGTTTGAGAAGCTGGGGCTATCGTGCCATTATTCGGTGTCTCGTGCCTCTGATATCGTCGTAGCTCAGCAAGATGCGTCGCGTTTGTAACTCGGGCTTCCTCGTGGAGGTTAGCGTAAACTCCAGGTCGCCAACGTCGAAAAAGGCCTCTTGACAATTAACTCCGCAGCATCAAGTCGTGAGAAAACCAAAATGATCAAATTGAACTAATCAATGAGCAGCAAAGAGCAATGCTGAAAGAAGAGATCTATGTGGTTGTCTGCCTTCTAGGAGCTGGACAAGCAAAACCATTAACCCTTGATCTGCCCTTTGGGCTCCAAGCTTGCCTCCTCAAGTACAACGCGGAGTTGAGTTACAGGTAGGTAAGGTACCTTAGGTACTGTAGGTACCGAAGTACCCAGGTGGGGGCGACTTGTTCCATGTGAAAGGAGTACCGTATCCGCTTGGGTGAGTGCCAAAGATAAAATCGCAACTTTGCCTGTCAAACTTGAAAGGCAAGAAATATTCCTCAATTTTGAATATTCGTTGCTAACCCCCAAGCTATTATCTGGTGGTTTTTTTTTCGGTTCTATTCCTATAGGTTTTCTACTCGACTTTTGAATTTTATGTCTACCTACATAGTTAGGTATTTCATTAGGTACCTACCTTACATAGACCTGCAGGCTAGTAATTCCCTAGGCCTCTGTCGCAACTTTTCTTGTTTTACTTTAGTCACTCCACATAAGGAAGGTCCTTGGTGACCTCACTGTCCGAAGGTTCCATCGGTCGTTGCCGGCGCGTCACTACACACAGCCAACCCCAACTTTGACCTTGGAGACTTTCATTCCTTAACATACACGACCAACTTTCCAAAACAATAATGCGCCCCCGTCTCTCTCCTAAATTTTGTCCTTAAGGAGGAGGGCGTTCTTCGGGGTTCTTTCACAGTTTCTGTTTCTATTTATTTTTTTACTGATTGACTTCTTTTCTCTTCTGTTTGTCGTGTACATACGTACTTGGTACCATCGCCACCCACACCTACTACCACCACCAAGTCGCTCTACCCAGCTTTGTCGAACCGGGCTCCCCCTATCGATGCCGCCCTTTGTATCATAACCGCCAAGTCACTACATCAATCGCTATTCTAGTATTACCCTGTTGCATTTGTTCATTGCTTTTGCGGCCACAAGCGCGTAGCTTGTGACCTGCCACTATGGCGCCTTCACGGCCGACAACGACGGGCTACGAGAGACTTGCACAAGCCGACCAGCTCAGCGATTCGGAAGATGACGAACCCCTTGGACGCAGCTTTGCGTCGCTGCAACACCCGGCCGCACCGCGATATGCACCAACCGGCCAGCCAAGGCCGCACAGCGGCATGACGTCGCCCAAGGCCGGTCGAAGCACCGGCAATGGCGTCAAGTTCCAGAGCGATAGTGGGTACGGAGGCAGCAGGAGACCTTTTGGGGGCCATCGCCGGTCGAACTCTGGTGTGGACATTAAGGCCATCAATGCTCGCCTCGAGCGCTGGGCGGACGAGATCGCTTCCAAGTTCAAGCGCCATCGGGACAAGAAGCCCGGGGAAGACCAACGGCTTGAGATTCATCACTCGGTCTTTCAAGCCCCCGAAGGTGTGCGTCCGGTCACCGCCGAGACGCTTGCAGATCCTAACGCGCACGGCGGCGCTCCTGCGATGAGCTCGGACGAGTTCGAGGCCATTGTCGAGAGCGTGCGCGTTGCGATTGAGCAAGGCGTTCATCCGCTCATGATTTCGCAGGGTAGCTCGGGAAGCTACTTTGCGCGGAATCCCGATGGCAAGGTTGTGGGCGTCTTCAAGCCCAAGGACGAGGAACCTTACGCGGCTGGCAATCCAAAGTGGAACAAATGGATACACCGAAATCTCTTTCCCTGTTGTTTCGGCCGGGCTTGGTACGTCATTTTGACTGGCTCTCGAGAGCGACCTGTGATGGTTTGACAAACTACAGTCACGCTAACTAACTTTGACCGTTCCTTAATTACAGTTTAATCCCCAACCTGTCGTACGTCAGTGAAGCGGCCGCCTACACGCTCGACTGTCAGCTGCGGACGCATATGGTACCCTACACTGACGTCGTGCACCTTGCATCCAAGTCATTCCATTATCCGTTTTGGGAGCGCTACGCGCATTCGCGCAACAGGAAACCCCTTCCTTCAAAACCCGGAAGCTTCCAGGTGTTCCTGAAGGGTTTCAAGGATGCTAACATCTTCCTCCGGGAACATCCCTGGCCTGACCAGTACCTATCTGGTTTCAGGACAAGCGACTCGCATCGCAACAAGAGGAAGCGATGGGCAGACAACTGCAGGCCATCGCGAGGCGCGTCTGCTAACGGAGAGGATGAGAGCGATGATGAAGGGGGTGTCGGTGGAAGTAGCGGGGGCAGCCGGGCAAGTCCCAGGCCACCAGGGCCCGATAATTTTGTCTGGACAGAGACCCTGAAGCAATCTTTCAGGGAGGAGCTCGAGAAGCTGGTCATCCTCGACTACATAATGCGCAATACTGACAGAGGTCTCGATAATTGGATGATCAAGGTCGACTGGGAAACCGAGACGGTTTCGGTCACTTCGGAGCCAGTTCAACTTAAGATGGATGAAAGCAACTCACGTGAGCCGGAAGATGCACCGCGACCGGTGGACCTGTCTCGCAGAGGTTCCCCAGAGACAAGGGCATCATATCCTTACAGGAAACAACAGCCAATGAACGCAACTACTCGGCCAACTTCGACAGCGCCAGATCCCAAGATCTCCATTGGAGCTATTGACAACTCGTTGTCGTGGCCGTGGAAACACCCCGATGCATGGAGAAGGTATGTGGAAAACCCTTGTCGATTCGGTACCTATTCAACCCCAGTGGATGGATACTGACATGTGATTTATATATGATTAGTTTTCCTTTTGGCTGGCTATTCCTGCCCGTCGATCTGATAGGTCGTCCTTTTTCACAGCGCACACGAGATCATTTTCTGCCCCTGTTGACTTCGACCCACTGGTGGTCGCAAACGCAACTGGCGCTTCGTCAAGTGTTCCAATTGGATCCTGATTTCCAGGAACGTATGTTTGCACGTCAAATAGCAGTGATGAAGGGCCAAGCATGGAACGTGGTCGAGACGCTCAAGACAGCAGACCATGGCCCGCTCGAACTTACTCGGCGCGCCAAGGTCTGTGTCTGGGACGACTTGGTCGACGTCCCTGTTGCCGTGCCTATGAGGGCGACCAGTTCCGAGGTGCGTCGTACTTCGAATGCCGACTGCCCACTTGGCGGAGATGCGCTGTTGGAGGAGGAGATGGACATAGGTGCTGCCAATTCATCCTCCAAAGCCGTCGCTTCATCCAGTGCTGCGGTTGATGTACTTGACATCGCAAGTCCACCGGCAGATTTGCCTCATCCGGGTCGTTTCGAGCTTTCGGTTACGAATCAAGGTGAAGCTGGGGATGTTGGCGGCGACGACATCGCATCAGGTGCAGCGGTGACGTCGTCACCCGAGGAACTGGCCAGCCCTGCCTCGCCTACGCTGGAGAACGCACGAATCTCCAAGCAACGGCCCCCGCTGCTGAGCGCGCGGGGCTCTCAGGGTCCGGGTAGAAGTTTGAACATGTACACGCCGCACCACGAAAGGCGCTTCTCCTTTGCCACCGCGGCGAGCCGACGCAACAGCAATAGTATTGCGCAGCAGTTGTACGCGCCTTCTGCGAGTGGCGCTGCTGGCGGCGCTAGGGCATCTGCAGATTCGTTTGGTTCATACCAGTACGACGATGACATGGACGGCGACCTTGGGTACGCAGCTGCCGAGGGTATGGAAGGCAGCCGGCGCAAGGTAATCGTGGAGAGGCTGGAGCCGGTGAAAACCAGGAATCCTGTCTTCACGTGGTGCTAATAGAGGACGTTGAGGGGGAAGGCCTCGTTGCTTTGTTCCCGATTGCTTTTGAGGGAGGCCATCTGATAAAGTTGTACTGATATCTATGGATATGAGCCAGACAGATTACATGCGTTAATAGCAAAGCGGGTTGGAGGGTCTTTGATTCTGCAACATTCTTCTCGGTTGTCCGGGCCTGCATTGGTGTCGCGTCTTGACCAATGATATCCACCTGGCGATGTATTCAGCTGCTTTATCACACACAGACTTGGACAAATACCTGGACAAATACCCAGACTAGCTGAATTAAAAGGTTATTATATATCGAGGCAAGGATATGCAATCACAAAACTTATTTCCTGACATTGGTCAAACTTACCGCTTCTTACCCCGTATCAATACCCAGCCAGTTGATTTCTCCCCCACACAGCATTCTCCGTTACAAGTATGCCAACAAAGCGATTCCCACGTACATGAACCTATCTATCCGCTTTCCCAAACCTGGACAAGTGGCGGGTTGGGATTAGTCTAGAGGGTGTCCCCGGGCCCCCGGAAGCTCTTCCCTTTCCCAGCGGCGTTCTCCCCGTTCCACTTTTTTGCGAGTGATAATGGATGGTAGTATGCGGAGTGGGTTTGGTTAAGTGGTGGGGGTGGTCAGCTTTCTATACGCCGTCAACTAACTGGCTGCTTTTTTTCGGTCAGGGAAAAGGGATTCCCGGGTCCATGGACATGGATTTCGGTTGAGAAAAGATTCCCGAGTAGGTGGTCGTTCCCGCTATTGCCCCCCAGTTAAAACTCGTACCGCCCCTTTGGGCTCCCTTTTTTGTGCAACGGCAAAGCATCATTTTGTTCTCTCTAAAACACATCAAAATGATTAGAGAAAAAGAAAGTCTTGGGGGTTGAACTGCAAGCGTCCGTAGAGGCGGGTCGAGAATGGTGCGACATTATCATTTATTCCATGAATCACCACCATGTTTTTCTTTTTTTTTTTTTTTTGCTTCCGCTGTTTCCCCCCCTCCCCCGGACACACTGCATTTCCTTTGCAACGGAGTAAATTTCTCTCTCCAAAAAAAAAAAAAAATCCCTATCAGTAGGGGAAAAGGGATGTTATTGGTTATTTAGTCATAACTGTGCAGGGTCGTTCGGTCAGAGGAGACGAACCGCCAAGTAAATAATCTAATTACCATGCATCACCACTTTATGGGACGCTTTTTTTCTCTCTCTCTCGCCCAAATCCCATTCGCCCATGGGATTGCTTTCGGAAGTTCCACCCCACCTACTACATACATGGCCGCATATGTATGGCCCTATTTCCTTGGTGGACTTGAAGAGAAACCTTGGCCGAGGGTATAAATGTGGTTCGGGGGCCAGTATGCAGTGTCAGTGGTAGCGCAGCATGCAAGCATGCAAGACTACGCAAGCTGTTACCCACCGAAATATTCTCTTGCGTTTTATAAGTTTTTTTCTTTCTTTTGTTTTTGCAGGCTTGCTGCCGTTTAAATAAAAACAAACTATGAGCTCATCTGCCAAGTTTGGGGTACTGAGTTGTTGGGCTATAGCCGAGTTTGTATTTTTCTTCTTCTTTTCTATCCTCCCCTTGTTTGGCATGGGATGACGATTACCCCTGACTAGCAGCCTGCTGTTCCCGTCAGCTCCAAGGGTATATGTGCATCCGTATTGGTAATGCGTGGGTTATACTCGCAGCCGCATGCGCGCCGTGCCATGGATAACTGCAGCTTTTTTAGCAATACTTAGCCGACAGATGAGGAGTATCCACACCTCAGAGCCCGCCTGCCTGTTGCAACTTGTGCGCCACCCTTGGAGGACTGTCTGGTTTTTGTCTCGCTGGCAACGGGGGAGGAAAGTAGGACAGTCGCTCCCGTGACATAAAAGTCAGACGCAGTCTGACAGACGCCCAGCTCCCACCCCGGCATCATTCCTCTTCTACATTCGCCACGGGCTGCGTGTTCTTTTTTTGGACGCAGCTCGGCTGAGGTTGTGCTTTTTTGCTGTAAAATGTCGAGCCCCGGTCCTTCTCATTGTCAACCACTAGGGAGTAATCATGTCAGTGTGGAGGGAGGGAGTAACATCGATCATATAGTTGAACCCCTTTAACCCCAAGAGTCTTTTGTCTGAGAAAAGGGGGGCTCGCTACTGGAGGGAAAGCAAACATATTGGCTCGTTTTCCTGCATGACATATCTATCTCTCAGATGTTAGAACCCAATCCTTTTTTTATCCTTTTTTTTTTTAAAAAAAAAAAAAAGTGGCTGTGCCCACCCAGATTACCGGGACTCCCGACAGACTGGGTCCAGATTGTATTCTGCACGAGGGATAACAACAGCGGAGACAGAGCTCGGCACTCGTCAAACCTGATCCCTCGCCCCTTTCGCTATTGCAGCATTTCTGTTCAACCCACAAGCTCAGTGGTCAAGCTCCCCAAAGACTGTCTCCCTCTCCCATGGGGTTTTACAGCATAAAATACAAGCACAGCTTCAGCAGAACATCGTACAGCTGAGATCTAGACAAACATAGCGACATATCTTCAGATCAGCAGTGAGGATGGAGGAGTATGTACACCTCCCTAGACTCTTCTTCAACCAGATAGCAGCAGATGTGGAGCTTGCCTAATGTTCAAGACAGCTTACCGCTTAAGAAGTGACCTTCAGACTGTCGAGCTCAGCGATGAATTCTTAGAGACGATTTATCTTCACGGACGAGTCTATCAGCGGTATGCTATTGAGAATGGTGCTTACTTTGGACCTGTCGACGAGGTAGGCATCTATGGGATATTCTCGTTGCTTTTTCAGGTCGCCCCTCCTTTATAAATCATAGTGAATTGTTCTTTTGCCTGACTGGCTTGTCAAAATATCTAGGATGAAGTGGAACGCCTCCATATAATGCATCAAGTCTTCACAATGCTCTTCGACAGGAGGTTAATATTTCCACCGATACGAAGACCAAAGCGAATCCTTGACTGTGGCTTTGGGACAGCTTCATGGGCGATCGAAGTCGCGGATCAACACCCCAACTGCGAGGTATGTTGAAGACACACGCTAGTTTCGCCTTATCTCCCTTCCTGATCTTCTTTTTTGTACCATGCCCACATGGCTTGAGACTACGTCAGCGATCCTGGCTCTGCTAACCAAGTAGCAAAGGTTGTCGGAGTGGATATCAACCCGATGATGATACCCGAGACGCTCCCCGGAAACTTGGATCTCCAGGTTGACGACTTGAATCGACCGTGAGGCTTTATCCCCTGACCACCTCGGTCCCCCCCCCCTCCATCAACGTGCTAAGAGAACGACGACTAACCAGACAACTGGAGATTCACATTTGCTTCGAACTCGTTTGATCTCGTCCACAGTCGAATGGTTGCCGGTGGGATCCACGCAGACAGGTGGGAGACGTATTTGGACGATATCTATCGAGTCCTGGTGCCGGGAGGCTGGTGCCAGATGGTAGAGATGAGCTTCATCTCACAGTCTGACAATGGAACTTTGACTGAATGTGTGTTCTCCATATCAGAAGCAACACCTTGATGAAACGATGAACACACGTGGCAGTCTCGCCTGTAGAATTGTCAACTGACCTGCAGGTGACACCTCAACCGGCAGACCACGCCCTCAGCCAATGGTCGGAAAAATACCGACAGAGCCAGAGCCCCTACAAGGACCCAGACGCGGCAAGCCGGCTGGCGACGCTAATGACGGGCGCGGGATTGGTTGACGTGGAGTCCAGAGACATGCCGCTACCGATGAGCGCCTGGTCTAATAGTCAGTGCACACACACACACACCCACACACAGAGAGAGAAAAAAAAAGGGGTTCTCCAAAATCTCCAGAAAACTTGGGATGTCAAGACAAAACTGACCGAAACCCCAAATTTTGGGACTTGACCAGACGCCAGGGAACGCAGCATAGGGGCCGCTAACCGAGACAATGTGCACAAGCTCCTGGCCTCCATGGCTACTTATCCCTTTGCACAGGGTCTGGGGATGTCAGTCAAGGATATTCACCTGCTTGTGGCACAGGCTCGGAACGAGGCAGAAAACCCTGCTTACAAGGTACCGTCTCGCGCATGTTGGGAAGAGAAGTCAAGCTTGGCAAATCATATTTAAAGTATTAGTTGTATAACTGACCAGTCCCCTTTGCGGCTGAGTAGGCTTATTTCCGACTGTAAGTCTGGCGATTACATCATAATCACGCGTTACTGATGGTTTCCAAACCTCTTCTGACCAATAACGGCTTTCTAGATATGTCTGTATCGGCAGAAAGCCCCGGTGAGCATCTGCAGATAATGAGGCAGCATCCGGGAGGGGAGGGTCAGTCCTTCACGACAAAAGGCATGAAGACTCAAAGTGGCAAGCCCCCTGAAAAAGAAAATTTGACAAGTCGTGCTCTGGCGCGTACCTGAAAAAAAGGTGCGTGCTGTAAGAGCTAGCTAGTTAAATTGCCCGCGTCCCAAGTGGATTGTGTTGCATCTCCTAGCCTAGAGAGTTCGTGTGGAGATAAGCGTGATTTCAACGACCAAGAAAAAAGACTAAGAAGTTCCAAAAATATCATTGTACCTCTTTTTTTTGTTTGGCGTTCGGAGAGTCCTTGAGGGAGCTTGTCCACAGAGGCGTTCGGCGCCCATATCCCAAGCTTCATAACGATTTTGGCCGATTTCAAAGAATCATGATGCCGTGATCGCAGACCGTTTTAAAATTACCATGTTCTGGACAAACAGCCACAGAATTCAATCTGGCTCTACTGTAAACGATATCCTTCCCCTCTCCTTCAAGCCCCAAAACTAAGCATATTCTAGACTAGGTCCAGGTCTAAGTTGTGGCTCAGAGTCAGAGCCATAATCGCCCAGAGACATTGAGTCTACAACGGGCCTTGGCGCGCAGTTCTTTCAGGGCGGCATACCGACAGGCACACTTCTTTTTTGTTTGCTGGTCCGTGGTGGTTATCATGTCGCAGATTCGGCGAGAAGAAAAGTGCTAAGATGCTGACTGGCCAGATCTAGAACCAGTGAGTGGTCCAGGCCGTCAACCAGTCGGGCAAAAGTCCGGACATGGCAGACATCGGTACGGATGATCCGGGGGTTAGTCTGGGTACTCTAGGTACAACAATAGCATGGAGGTGTTTTTTTCGCTGGGTTATGATGATTAAATAATTTCACCGCGGAGTAGCCTGGTGGTTTGTTTAGCGTCTGTTTCGCTTTTGTTACTATGCTTATGTCTTTGACTTGGCGGTCCCAGGGGGAACTTAGCCCATGACGACCCTGGCGAGTTTCAGAGCAAGAATGAAAAAACCGACTATCGAATGCTGAATCAGGCTTGCCAGGACGGAATCGGCCAGCCAGACCTACGATAAATGCCCTAAGGGAAAAAGAAATAGACAAAAGCCAGGCCCCTGGACCATACGTAAGCCCAGCCCCCGCTGGAAGGACTGGACACTGGGGTTTTTAAAGCTTAACCAACGAATGTCTGGGCTACCTTGGCTAGGCTTGTAAAAAAGAGGACCGAAGGATCACTGTCCTCCACCACCTTGTTACTGCCTGGTAAGGCTATCCAAAAAGCTCACCTTTCGTTTATAATCCAGGGGTTTCCTATCCTTCTCATCATTCATCAACAAAAAGAGAGGAGAAGAGCAAAATAGACGGATCGAAACAACCCCGAAGGAAACAAAAATAAAAAAAACAAAAGGCAAGAAGAAATGTGGTCATTGGCGATTCTCACCACGCTAGCGATAGCCCACAACGCCGTGGCGACCGAGCCCGAAGACGGAGCGACAAATGCCCAGAATGGAGTTCTGATCGGCCATCTCTTCCCGGCGTGCAACGGCCGTCGGGCCGGCGGCCACAAGAAGTGGACCATGGAGCCGGATGTTCACTGCCTGGCGACTCCAGGCCTGGGCCTGCAGGTTCTCAGCCCGGCGACCTGTGCCAACGGGACTCGGGCTAAACTGGCCCTCTTCGCCGACTCGAAATGTGCGGGTAGGAAAGTCACGGCAGAGAACGGACTGATTGAGCTTTTGGACTCGGAGGTTGGCCGCCGCAGCTGCTTGTCGACCTGGAACGAGCTGAGGGTCGTCGGGGAATACGACATGCAAAAGATCCGCGGTGTCGCCTTCTTCTGCGACCCCTCGCAGCTGCCCGAGGAGCCAAAAGAGCTCGAGCCCGAAAAGAAGGAGCCGGTGCCGTTATCGCTGGCCAAGAAGGCCTCCGTGTCGCACAACAGCTGCTGGAATTCCAAATACGGCCCCAAGGCGCCGACATTCCTGCACCCGTCCCCGGACACCTGCCAAAGACTGCCGGCGGGTCGCGAAATACGCATCGGACAGCCGGGCGCTTGCGACGACGGTTCGCGCCCAAAGCTGGCTCGATTCACGGGCGGTGGCTGCTCGCCCGACGACGCGTTGCCTCTGATCGACATAACAGATGACGGCGAGATCAAGAAATGTCTGACCTGGGCCGGAGGGGATGATGGCCTTGAGACCAGCTACGGGTTTTCCTGCCAGGGCGTCGAGGAGATTCCGGGTTGGGGCCGGTCGAGGAATCGGGGTGGTGGCCTTCTTGGCTTTGTCCTTGTGCTATGTTTCATCGCACTTGTATCCATCCTGGGTTGTGTCTTTGCTGCACTGCGCTGGGCAAGACTCTTGGAGAGAATTATGGTAAGTCAATCTTTGCGTCAGGTTACAAACACTGCAGGCACACCTTTGCTGACCACACTGAGATACAGGATCTTATCCGGGGATCCCGCGAGGGCGCTATCCGTCTTTGAGTTTAGCATAGGGTTAGTTGCAAAAGCCCAATGTGCTGCAGGCGGCGGCCATGCCACGACAGCACTGTTGCAGCAAGGGTTGGAAGCCTCACTGTATACTTACACGGCGTTGTACACCATTATGTTTGTTAATATTTTACTAGTTAATGCAGCGATCCCTTGCTTTCACACATCTTTGATTAGGCCCAGGTCTGAAACGTGCCCTCGTTCAAGTCTTTTTTCTTCTTCGTTCCTTGTTTCATGATACGCATTCACAGTTGAGGTGCCATTTGCAGTGTCGTGATATTCTGGCTTCTTGGCACTTGTAGGGGGTACCCACTTTTGTCTTCCGAAGCGGGAGTAGCTCGATCGTCGCAGAGGTTCTCTTACTTCGACAAAAGGCCTTGGAAGAGATGTAGATTTTATACAATATAGTACATCCGCCGGGTTTTCGATTGGCGTGATTGGGTGGTATTAGTTGTACAGAGGAGTGCAATGTGTTTCACCCTTCTCACATCTCATTTACTTGCTTCCTCCTTGACTATCCTCGCAACCTCGGCCTTCTCGAAATCCTTGCCGGCCAGAGGGCCATCAGGACGGAGCACTGTCTTCATGACCTCGCCAACGTTCTTGGTCTTGTTGGCCGGCAAGCCCTCAATGGCTGCTCGGACAATGGTCCTGAGTGCCTCCTCGCCGACCGTCTCGATGCCGCTCTTTGCCGAGTACTCGTCGAGGATCTTGATCTGAGCCTCCTCCTTCTCGGCCAGGTCTGGGCGGTTGGCGGCGTGGAAGCCGTCGGCGGCCTCCTGGTACGACCGGGCCGTCTTGCGCAGCAGCGCGACGAGGGCGGCATCGGTGTTGATGGGTGTGCCCGTCTTGCTCGCGTTGAGCGTCGCGGCCAGCACGGAGCGGAGGACAGCCAGGCGCGGCGCATCCTTGGCCCTCATGGCACCCTTGAGGTCGCCCTTGAGCTGAGCCAGCAGCGGCGGAGGGGGTGCCTCGGTCGAGTAGGCACAGGCATGGCTGGCGGCGTTGTGCCTGGCGAAGAAGGATGTGCGGAATGCCGTGGGGCGCACAGGCGCTTGTTGCCAGGCACGGGCGAGTGCTTGCCTTGAAAGACTTGAGGTGGCTGACATTTTTTTTAAGAGCTTGTAATATTTTACAAAGTAGGTAGCTAAGGTAATGTAGGTACCAAGCAGGTAAGCACGTGGTCCGAGTTTGGTTCAAAAGATTAGATCGTCACGCAAGACGTGCAGCGCAGCTTCGGAAAGTCTAGTTCTAGCAAAAATATTTTTGGAGTAACTCCAAGCTACCACAGGAACCTTCTGGACCAGCCGAATCCCTGCCAAAGGTGGAGCTAACCCCGGCTTTCACAGACGAGGTGCACCCACTCTTTCTTTCTTTCTTTCTTTCTTTCTTTTTTTAAACTGCAGTAGAATATTTATATTGGATCTAGACCAGTTCTAGTAGTAATAGCCAGTCCACCTCATGCCGGCAGGCACCTGCGCGATGGATGGATGCATCTTTGCAGTGCGCAGGATCTCGATTACATCTAGAACTAGAACTAGACCTAGGGAGATAGCTTCGTCATCAAGCAAGGCAACCATTAGTTGAGTCTGTTGGGAACGATGGTTCGGATGGAGATTGAGTGGTTTTAATGCCCCCTTATTTTCTTTCTTTTTGCTTTATGTTAGCACGCGTCCGTTTTTTTATTTCTTTGCTGCCTTTGGTGGCCGATCGTTTGCCTAGTCGTGCTAGCAGCATACCTAACTTTAGTTCCAGGACTAAGATATGAGCCCAAGTTACGTAGATAATCCGATATCAGAGTGTACCTATTGTCATGCTGTCGATAGCTCTCAGCTTCGGGTTGCGGCATGCAAGCCGCCCTTAGGCAGCGGGGTCAGGCCATCCCATTGCTTTCTAATCTGCCCAGTCTTTTATTTTTATTTTATTTTTGCATCAGGAAGCGCTTACGCAGCCTCAATAAGACTTGGATTCGGCTCTCTCGTCGTCGCCTTTTTGATAAGTTTTCCTTTCATTTTTTTTGCGTTTGTTTTGGGGTGGCCGAACGTGAATGAGTGGTAATGAGACAGGGTGCGATTTTTTGTCAGAGTCAGTTAAATCATATTTGATTGAGGTCAATACTGCCAGCATTCACGATCTCTTTTTACCACCTAGAGATTATTGTCTCTCGATATCACAATCAATCATGAATACCACCGTCCCAGCTTGGTCTAGCTCCAAAGAGCCTGGCCGAGACAACCCCGTCTGCCTCTCACCCTCAGAGCAACAGAGGGGTCGGAAACGGGTTCGCAGCCACCTACCAGTGATGAGGCCACTACACCACGAACCCTCTTGCGAGTCTACACTTAGGGGCCGTCGCCGAAACAGATCAAACTCGCCCATCGGCCCTGTTTCTCGCAACACCTCAATCGCGGCACGGGATCGGCGGCAATCCCCATTGAAACAGCGTCATGTGAGCATCATCCAGCAGCAGCAGCAGCAGCAAAACACGCGCAGAAGCCAGTGTCCTTCGCGCTCCCGATCTGCCAACGCACCACCGGGCAGCACTGGAGCCCAACGCCGCAGGCAACGCACCCGCAGCAGGAGCCGGGTTCATCGATTGGAGGGAATGTTTAGCACGCTTGAGATGAATTCACCGCTGCAATTTGAGGTCTTGATAAATGAGCCTTTACCGCTGGAGTCGGTGACCGTGGAGAGTGGACAGCCAGAGGATTGATGATTCGGTGTGTATGTAGGTGTTTGGCGGGTATTTGATGCTGTGCGACAAGGCAGTTACGACCCATGGTTACACTATGTATGGATCAAAATAAGGCGTCAGACGTTATTTTGCATTGAAGTCGGGAAAGTTATCGGTTTTTTTTTTTTTTTTTGGGGACAGAAAAAAAAAACATTAGTCTATCATGATGGAAATTTGTATGAACACTACACACAGTACAGGAAACAAGGAAATCAATCGACTGATTCCAAAGAATGTAAATGAATAAAAAATCACTTGCTTTTATCTGAAAACAGCAAACCAAAAACCAAATCCTCCCAGTGTCTGTGAAAATATGTAATATCCCCACTCCCAGGTTGATCATTTGACCTATGATGATTTTCTTGGCGCCGTTTTTGTTGCTCCCCAATCACCTGACGTGCTTTGCTACCGGCTTTCTCTAGCTTACTTGCAGCCTTTTCCAGTGATATGCATATTTCCGATTTGGTCTCGTGCCATTAAGGTGGAGAGATGCTGATGAAAGCTTCTTTATCTTCCCCGAAGGTCGGCATATCCCGGTCCACTTGGGCCTGAAGAGCTGACGTTTACGTACAATACAATACAATACAACACAATACAATACCATCAAGTCGGCAGTCACCGTCGCCGCCGCCACAAACGAATACAGAAGACAACCGCCCTTGGGGGTTTCTTTTCTTTGCTGTTCGTCTCATAACAAACGTAATTTTTTTCCCGGCATGCGCTTTCGTTGAGCACCGTTTGCATTCTCGACCACATTTCATCCGCGCCATGTGACAGTCTCCTCCGACCTCAAGCCTGCGCTCCGTCCCCAGTGCTTCGAAGCCGACACGAAATCTCAACATAACCCCGCAGAGGTCACTCGCTCGGCGCAACCAAACTCACAACGTCCCATGATCTGACCGTTATCTCAGATCTCGTTCAAAAAAGAAAAGACTACGTGCGATTTTTCGGAAACCCCGCCGCCGCTGCCTAGACACATACCGCGCCGCATCTTCGATGACAGCTTCAGTTTCTTCCATATTTTCTTTATTCATGGGGGTGAAGATTGTCGCTGTGACCTTTTAACCTCCCCCTCTCACTACTTCGACCGCATACTTAGCACAAGTGCTTCGGCAACTTGGGCACCTCTGTCGTTGCCGGTATGGCTCCAAACGGTACTGGAATTACTGATCCCGCCTCTTCCTCACCGGCCTTCCACCTTGGCCGTCACAAGCGGGCGCGCTCGGAAAGTGCCCAACGCTCCCTCCCCATCACTCCTGACCCAACCCGCAATCACTCCAGTAGCGACACTGAGATCTCTTCTTCTGACTCTGCTCCAAAAGGCCGGCCCATGTTCGCCCAAGCACCCCCTCAAAACACGACCGTCATGTCTTGGGACCCCAAGGCGCTCCTAAACCCGAAAGCAGCCCCGCAGCCTGCCGGCTCCACCTCGAGGCCTGGTCAAACCGGTAGAGCCGCGACGAGCCATAGCAGCCCACCCCAAGCCTTTCAGTTTGCGAGCCCAAACGCGCCCAGCGTTAGCATCGATCTCACAGATTCCGACGACACGACCGAAGACCGACACAGCCATGGCCACACCCAGACCGCCGGAAACGGCATGGGCGCGATGATAGAGCGTGCCAACAATGTAGAAAGCCGGGCTGATGTTCCCCAGACAAAGAGGCGCAAGATCGAAGTCACAAACACAAACGGACAGGGGACTCCGATTCGCGGCGGCAGTGGCATGTTGGGTGGCTACATCAAAGCACAGGAACTCGGCGATGGTGGTACCTCTACACCAGTTCGCTCACCACAAGCGACCGTTGATCTGACAGACGGTAGGCTTTCTGTGTTCATCTGTTGAACTTGGCCCCAGAATATCTGCTAACTTTGTTTTAGTGAACGAGAGCGATGCAGCCTCTACCGATCCTGGTTTGGTCGAGGTCTGCTTTGGAATGCTCGAGGTTGCTGTGGTTAACTGCCATAGCGTACCTCATCCCCGTCCTAATGGCGTGGCTCTTGGTGGAAACGATTACTGGCCCCCGATCAAGACTGTTCTGCGACGAATGGTCAACGACACGGCCACGGCGAATGTTATGGTCTACGATCATACTCGTCAGGTTTTCGGTTCGCTTGATCAAAAGACCGCCTTGGGCCTCGTACCTCTACTCGACTCGGCGGTGCTGCAGTTCCGGACCGACTGTCGAATTCCGTCCCGACGGAAGCAGCCAGGTGAAGTGCCAGGTCAACCTACTTCAAAGGCATACAAGATAGAGATAACCTTATTTGGCCGTCGCAAATATTCGCGTACTGTGGGTAGGATTCTCAGGGAGAGGGGCTTGCGGTTGATCAATCCCTCCATCGTCCCCCGCGGTATCAAGCTTCACAACCCTCATCTCCAGTTTCCAAACCCGGCTGCAGCGCCTTCAGCGCCGGCGAGGCCTGCGCCCTCGAATGCGTACGCACAGTACACTCCAGCCCCCACCCAGCGGAGTGTAGAGGAAGTGCGTGCCGATGTCTACGGGGTCTTTGACGATTTGAACTCTGATTCGCTTCCATTGATGGAGCCGGGCCCGAATATCCTGACCGAGTTGCTTCCTCACCAGAAGCAAGGCCTTGCGTTCATGACTGCTCGAGAGACTCCAGACGCAAGCAAGCTACCAGCACTTTGGAAAGAGAGATACGTCCACGGTGGTCATATGGAGTACTATAATATTGTTACGCAGCAATCAGAGGTCACTCGTCCTACTCACGCACTTGGAGGTATCCTTGCAGATATGATGGGTCTGGGAAAGACCCTATCTATTCTGTCCTTGATATCGTCTAGCATGGACCAGGCGGCTGAGTGGGCAACTCGGGTCCCGCAGCAGCCTGTTCAAGAGCGCCGGAAGCAGACCGCGAACAAGTTCAAGATCCCGATGCAGGAGCCTCTGGGCCTTACAAAATTGACGCGTAACTCGAAGGCTACCTTGTTGGTGTGCCCGCTCAGCACTGTCACCAACTGGGAGGAGCAAATTAAGCAACATGTAAAGCCTGAGACGCTTTCGTATTACATCTACCATGGGCAAAATCGTATCAAGGATCCGGAGGTCCTGGCCAACTATGACTTGGTCATCACAACATATGGCTCTGTTTCGAGTGAGCTGACGGCTCGCCATAAGCGCAGAGGCAACCAGTATCCCCTTGAGGAGATTGGCTGGTTCCGCGTCGTTCTTGATGAGGCTCACATGATTCGAGAGCAGGCGACGTTGCAGTTCAAAGCCATCTGCCGCTTACAGGCAAATCGCAGATGGGCAGTCACCGGTACACCTGTACAAAATCGACTGGATGACCTGGCAGCGTTGCTGGCCTTTATCCGTCTCAAACCATTTGATGATCGCAACAAGTTCAACCAGCACATCGTCACGCCTTTCAAGCTAGCTGATCCAGAGATTATCGATAAACTTCGCGTCTTGGTTGACTCCATCACCTTGCGACGCCTCAAGGACCGTATTCATCTGCCACCACGCACTGACAACGTGGTTAAGCTTACGTTTTCCCCCGAAGAGCAGCGTCTTTACGATCTCTTTGCTCGGAACGCCAAGGATCGCGTCCAGGCGCTGACTGGCACTCGAGAGCGAATTCTTGGCGGCAAGACGTATATCCACATCCTTCAGTCCATCTTGCGGCTCCGACTCATCTGTGCCCATGGCAAAGACCTTCTCAGTGAGGACGATCTAAAAGCCGTCGAGGGCATGACACAGGACTCGGCAATCGATCTGGACAGCGATGACGACTCTGATAGGCCCCAGATGACAGATTCAAAGGCTTACAGAACCTTTGATCTGATGAAGGAGACCAACAACGACGCCTGCGTTGCGTGCCAGCGAAAACTTGGATCCAACAACGAAGAGACAGATTTGGAATCGGAGCGCCAGGAGGATATACTGGGCTACTTGACACCATGCTTCCATCTTTATTGCTTGAAGTGCATTCACTTATTCCGTGATGAAGAGCGTGGCGTAGGTCATTCATCAGACAACCACAGTGTTGGAGAGTGCCCAAACTGCCATCAAATGGTCAAGTTCATCTGCAATGAGATCCGTCGCACCCGGGCCGATGCGGAACACGAAGTTTCTCATCAGGAGAAGGCCAAGGGGCATACAGTCAAAAGTATGGACGACTATACTGGTCCTCACACCAAAACACGCGCTCTGGTCGAGGATCTGCTCAGCGCCAAGGCACACAGCGAGCTCATGCCAGATGAGTCACCCATCAAATCGGTGGTTTTCTCTGGGTGGACTTCTCACCTTGATCTTATCGAGATCGCCCTTGACAGGGCTGGCATCACCCACACACGGCTGGACGGCAAGATGTCACGACTTGCACGCACACAAGCTATGGACCGATTCCGAGACGACCCATCTGTACATGTCATTCTCGTATCCATCATGGCTGGTGGTCTCGGTCTCAACCTCACGGCTGGAAACCATGTGTACGTCATGGAACCTCAATATAATCCTGCCGCCGAGGCGCAGGCCGTCGATCGTGTGCACCGTCTTGGTCAGAAACGCCCTGTGCGGATCATTCGATACATTATGGAAAACAGCTTTGAGGAGCAGATGGTCGCTCTGCAGCAGAAGAAAATCAAGCTCGCCAATTTATCCATGGACCGTGGCGAATCGACGGGGCCGTCTGGAGTGGACAAGCGCGAGGCCGCAAGGCAGCGTCTTATGGATCTCAAGGATCTTTTCAAATGAGAAGGGCTTCGGTACCTCAAGAACCCCCATTTTTCACCAAATTCCAAGTCTGCAGAGGACTTATCCCCATTTTAACTACATATTTCCTTTCTTATTTTGATACCCTTTTTTCGTCTCGAATTTATTCCCAGTCAGACAGCCTAACCTTTCTGGGCTAAAGAAGAGCTGGTGGGTGTGCTGGTAACAGAGGCACCTCTTTGGTTCGTTGGCGTACGCAGGCGTTTGATCAGCTTTCATCAAAGACTACTGCTCGGACCGAAAAAAGATCCCTTGGGCTAGGTGCTTGGTATAGTTGTTCATACACTCAAGATGAAGTCTACACATAGACCATTGCTCAATATGGGGCAGTTCAACTGTTACCCACGGCTTCTTTCCGACCGGCCTGACATGCTGCGGGGGCCAGGGGCCTATTGATCAATTTTTCTTGCTATCACGAATCTCATATGGAACATGGAACAGGATACTTTTCAAGACGCATAAGACATTGGGAAGGCGGGCTGATAAGCATTTTTTTCGCAGCCATTTCTCATGACATTTGTTAAATCTGGGTTGCGTACTTTATTTTTGCACTTGTGGGGGGCGGGGGGGGGGGGGCATTGAAAGCATTACAAAGGGAGGTTTATGGTCTTTTTTTTTTTTTGGAGCGGTGTTTTTTGTTCTTTGCTTGGCTGTTCAACAACTCTACTCTCGCGATGGCGGGGGGCGCGGATATTTGCTTTATAGACCGAAAGAATTGACAATTGGTTACATTCCACGGCATCGAGTTGTTTCAAATTGGCTTGCGTTTGAACCTGTTCAACTGAAAGGATGTCCTACATGCCTTCCTTGGTGCTTGCTTACTTACTAACTTCATATATACTCACTACCTTGCCTACCTAATTCACTTACCGCTTACCTATTTACCCACAGATATGCTTTTCAACAAGGCCAATTCTGTTAAGAGTTTCTAGAAGTGGCTATCATGTTGCTTCGTCCTCTTGGGCTTCGAAGCTGAATCATAAGAACCTTCTATTCTGGTTCTAGTGAGCATTTTGGCGGGCGGCTCTCCATGCAAGTCGGTCCCCACAGTAAGACGACATAAGCAGTGAGATGAAGGAAAAAATCCAAGGTTAGCAAAGCCTGAAAGAGGAGAGAGAGACGAATAGTTGGTCGAAAAAAGAAAATACAAATTAAAGTGCTGACATAGCCCCATCTACTGGTTTTATGCTGCGCCTCGCCCACCGGCAAGTTGGGAAAAGTTGAGGTAACCAGAAAGGAGAATTGTAAAAGAGGAAAGAATTGCTGCTGCCTTGCACAAAACCTTTGAGAAGAGAAAAAGGATCGACCCCCAATTTTTTGTCCCTTTTCTGTTCCTGGATGTGTCCGTCAGCTTGCGTCACCCAAACAGGACGCCAAACAAAAGTACTCGAACCGATTCCCTGCCCCTGATTGAAAGCGATCCAGGAGACGGATTGATAAACTACCAAGCCACAAATTAATTGACTTTTTTGATATATTGTTTTTTTTTTCGCCCGGCAAAGGAGCTTCCGTCACGCGCGAACCAAAGCTCGGAATCGCGGGTCCTCGCCAAAAACACCAAGCAGTCAACCCCGCGTTTGTTTGACGCGGCCGACTTTGAACACTCTTGGCGCACGCTCTTTTTTTTATTCTTTTTGAAGCGAGAAGCGAGAATTCCCACGATAATTAGCTCTCATTCTTCAGTGCCTCGAAGTGGCGCCACTATTCGTCGGGTGTCGTATTGGGGTGGCTGGATCCGACTACTATTTTCAACCGTTTATTTCGTGGTCGGTTGCTTGGAGCAAAACATCGCACAAGGAAATCATCAACGGGGAGCTTTTTCCAAACAAAAACTTTGGAGGGTTGCTGAGCACATCAGCCGACCACCACGAGATCAGGCAGTTCATAACAGAGGACCACGTCTCATTCCCTCATTCGCACACTCACCAACTATTTATTCATCCCGACTTCACGTCATAATAGTCTCTCGGTCGTGGGGGCATTCTCGGCAGGCAGGCAGGCAGGCAAGCCCCTGGGCTTACCCTAGGGTAACCAAGCAGCCATGAGCTACAACCTCCCCATCCGACAATCCTCCTCTGCCTCGTCACAAAATAATGACTCCCGCTCCTTCACGTCTTCTTATGCCTCCCCATCAGCCGAGGTCATCGGTGGCCGGCCCCTCCGGGAGCCACTCCGAGACTTTGCTCCTATTGGCGATCGTCTTATAGTAGGCGTTGATTTTGGTACTACCTTTTCTGGGTAAGTTCTGGAAAGTAAAAGAAAGAAAATGTTTTTTAACTGTTGTTCGGCCACAAATGTACTCATGCTACGATTCTAGAGTTGCCGCTGTATACACCGGAACCCCTGACGATGTAGAGATCATCAAGTCATGGCCCGGCGGCAACGGCATCACCTCGGACAAGGTCCCCACCGAGATCTCGTACGACATACCGGCCAACTCGCCCGAGGGGACACCGCCCAGGGTGAAATGGGGCCTACAGTTCCGCCCCGAGGAGTCGAGGCTGCGCTGCATCAAGCTGTTCCTGGACCGGTCGCAGAAGCTGCCCTTCTACGTGAGCCCGCTGGAGACGGCGGCCCAGCTCAGGCGCTACAACAAGACGGTCGTTGACGCCGTCAGCGACTACCTCACCCAGATCTACAAGCACACCCTCGACACCTTGACCCGCCGCTACGGCGAGTCCTTCATGGCCTCGACAAAAATCGACTTTGTCCTCACCTGCCCGGCCGTCTGGTCCGACGCGGCCAAGAACACGACGCTGCAGGCCGCGGAGAGGGCCGGCATGGGCTCCAGGTCGCAGATTCAGATGATCAGCGAGCCAGAGGCGGCTGCCGTCTATACCCTCAAGGCCATACAGCCTAACCATCTCAACGTCGGCGACAACTTTATAGTGTGCGATGGTGGTGGTGGCACAGTAGAGTGAGCCTCCTCCTGGGTGAAAGTCCAAAAAAGTACGGTCGTCGTGATGGTTGATACTGACCAGAAGCCTGCTAGTCTTATTGCGTATAAAATAATATCCCTAAAACCTCTCCGCGTTGAAGAGTCTGCCGTCGGAACAGGTGGTCTCTGTGGCAGCGCCTTCCTGAACTACAGGTTTGAAGAGCACGTAAAGAACAGGCTTGGTGCTGGCAAGTTTGACGAGATCAAGGTCAAGAAGAACAAGACATGGCAGATGGCGCTGAGGTACTTTGAGGACTTTGTGAAGCGCAACTTTAACGAGGACGAGCACCAGGAAATTAACGTCCCGTAAGTTATCCCAAACAAGTCTGGGATCTTGAGGTTGTGCTGGTATGCGGGCATCTCACTGACTGTTCTTTCCTAGATTCCCTGGTCTTCCCGATGACGAAGAGGCTCAGATCGACTCGGGTTTCATGGTTATGACGGCAACGCAAATCAAGGAGATATTCGAACCGGTCGTCAAGGAGGTGTGCGATCTGGTCCAAGGCCAGGTGGAGGGACTGCGGGCCAAGGGGGGCATCGTCTCGGGCATCATCCTCGTGGGTGGCTTTGGTCAGAGCGATTATCTCTACAGGCGACTAAAGGCGCATTTTACAAGCGCGGCCCCGCCACCTTATAGCGAGCGGCCGACGCACACGAACGCATCCGATCCGTACATGGAGCACGCCTCCATCGAGGTCATGCAGCCGTTGTACGCCTGGACGGCCGTCGTACGTGGTGCCGTGCTCAGGGGGCTAGAGGGCAACATGGTCATCTCGCGCAAGGCGAGGTATCACTACGGCACATCGTACGCCACCGTCTACGACGAGGAGAAACACTCCGTTACGGAAAGATACTGGTCGCCGTTGTGGGAGAGGTGGATGGTTTCTGACCGGATGCAGTGGCACATTGCCAAGGTACGTCTTCAGCCGGGCTGGTCATACTATGGAAGCCCTGAAAATGGGTGTTATTAAATGGGATCCAGACGGATTCAACAGTTGGCTAACTTGGCACTCGCCTTGCGCGTATAGGGAGAGGCAATATCGCCCATGTCACCCATAGCATTCCACTACACGCGGAATTTCAGACCCGGCCAGTCCCTGGTGGTGACTGACGACTTGATCGCCTGCGACGCCGACGAGCCGCCCGCTGCTTACACGCGAGATTTGATACACACTTGCACGCTGACGACGAACCTGAACGCGGTTCCGCGGAGCTTGTTCACCCGGCTCACGACGACACGAGGAGTCGAGTTTGATAACCTCGACTTTACGCTCGAGATGATTGTCGACAGCGCGGGACTGGGCTTTGAGCTCAAGGTGGAGGGCGTGAGATACGGCAGGGTCGAGGCGGAATTTCATTGAGGGCCATGTTGTTTTTGCATTGGAGTTGGTTTCCAAACTTGATGATTTCTTTATTTATTTATTTTGTCTGTTGGTGACACTTATAGTTGGCATTCTGTTTCGGGTCTAGCGGAACACATTTACAGATATTACGAAAAGGATAATAAAGGATACGATCTTCTTTATAACTCAAAACTCAACAATAGTTCCTTTGCGCTTCACAGCAAAGAGAGACTCTTATAATATCCAAACCAGGATCCCCTCTCACTCAAGCCCGGGTAGCAGCATCCAACTTCTCGCTGCTCCCCGGCGTGACCCCAGAGCGGGCCTGTCCAGCGCCACCGCGGATCTCGACCGCGGCCCGGGGCGGACGGGGCTTGGCCACGTCCCTCCGCAGCACGAGACCAAACACAAAGTACTTTGTGCTGTCGAGGCCGTAGCGGACCAGATCCTTGGAGCGGACGCCAAAGACCTGGTCCAGCTCCTCGAGTGTTTTCTCCTTCGTCTCGGGCACGAACAAGAGCACGGCGAAGAAGCCGACAATGTTCCAGCCGGCGTACCAGCCAAAGGCACCCTGCGGCTTGAAGGCAGCCAGCATGCTGGGCCACGTGACGCTCAGGATGAAGTTGAAGAACCACGTCGTGGCCGTGGCCAGCGACATGCCCAGAGGCCGGATGTAGAGCGGGTAGGCCTCGGCCGAGTAGGTGAAGGGCACGGGGCCTTCTCCAGGCGAGTAGACCATGCCGAAGAGCTGTTGGGGAGATGCGTCAGCGTTCTAGGACTCTTCTTGAACATTTTTGCCAACCGAGAGCCTTGATGGTATAGTTTTATCCAGGGTCGGTTCTTGTTTGGTTTACAAAGACAAAAAAAAAGAAAAATTACGTAAATCCCTAGGGCAATACATGCAACATGAGCTTTCGATTCCTCAGGGATCCAGAATGAGAATCCCGTAAAGAACAAAAACAGCGACATGAGGGGGAACGTAGTCAGCAGCAGGTTCCGACGGCCGAAGCGGTCGATGGTGAAGAAGGCCGGCAGGGCAAAGAGCCAGTTGATGACGCCGAAGCCCAGCGAGGCCGACAAGGCGCTGACCTCGGACAGGCCGGCGCCGAGAAACACCTCACTGCTGTAGTAGGCAATGACGTTGACTAAATATTTTTATCCGCATGTTAGCAAAAGGAGTTCGAGAGATTTCTCAAAGGGCCCGCCCTGGTAAGAACCTACCTCCACAAAACTGCTGCATAAACATGACAATCTCGGAGGCCACCATGGCGTTGCGGTTGCGGCGGACGGTGAAGAGCTCGGCGATCTGGTTGCGCGTGCCCATGGACATGGTCTCACGCTCCGCCTCGAGCAGGACGTGCATGTAGAAGAGGTCGCGGGCCGCCTGGACCTTTTCGTGGCGGAGGGTGCAGATGGCACGGAAGGCATCGGCGTGTCGGCCCTTGGTCAGGTACCAACGGGGAGACTCGGTGCAAAGCGGGATCAGGCAGCAGACGATGACGGCGGGGATGCCAGCGCTACCCATCATGAGACGCCAGTTCAGGCCGAGTTCGACGCCGTGGTCGGGAACAAAGTAGAAGGCGAGGTCAGCCACATATCTGTTGTGTTGTACTTGTTAGCCCGTTTAGTCGATCATGGACAGAACTCAAGATGTTGTTGAACGTTCACGGACCCTATCATGATTCCAAACGCTGTCCACATCTGCCACTGCATAACGAGAGCACCACGGAGCTTTGGTGGCGCACACTCGGCGGCGAAAATTGCTGTTAGGGTGTTAGAGACGTGCATATAGACTGGTTCAAAGTCGGAGACGAAGATGAGACTGACGAGTAGTTGCCGACTTTGGTCCTATGCCCAGTCCCAGGAAGAAACGAGCAATAAACATGTGCCACCAGGTGTTGGTGAAAGCCTGCCAGAAGCAGGCCGCCGCAGAGACTTGAATATGACGGAGCGCATCTTGTTAGCTGACAAAGAATTGGTCGAGTATGGGCCGGATCGCAGTTGAATCGACAAGCCAAGCCAATTGCGATAGTGGTAACGAACGTACTGGCACAGGACCAAAACACAGTCCCCTTTCGGCCGAATACCCGGTTCATGGGAGCTGTTAGCCAGCAGCCAAGAATGGCACAGCAAAGGTATGGCGCCGAGTTGGTCAGTCCCAGCAGCCATGCGTCACGACCGCCAGTGCCGCCGATGCCAAACTGCGTCTTGTAGAAAGACTGTGCGCCGTTCACGACTGTCTCGTCCATTCCCTGGACGGCAGCACATAGAGAACAGACTGTTGTGAGGGTGAACTGTCAGCGAGTCCATCTCCTCCCTAACCTCATCGACACTGAGCATAAAGTGGCATGTGTCCAAACTCACTCGCAACAACCCAGTACAGCATCCCCGGGTTCGCCCACTTGTGCGTAACCTCCTTCTGCAAGACGTCCCTCTCACGGTCCGTCAGCTCCGAGAGGCCACCATCGACACGCCCCTCGACGTCGTCACCAGCAATTACGGCGCCGAGGCGGAAAGCCCGCACGTCCTCGTCGGTGTTCAGGCCGTGCTTGATGGCAAACTCTTCCCCCATTGCCATGAGCTTCTCGCGGCCCATGCCGGAGATCGGGTTGTTGAGCTTAGCGTTGGCCTCCATGCGCTTCATGTCTTCATTGTCCAACGCGACCTTGGGCTCATCAGCCGCCGACGCGTCGTTGGCGCCTCCGGGCAGCGAGGTGTTGGATCGGTGCTCGACAAACACCCCGGGGGTGGTTGTGCCGCCTGAGGACCTCTGGTTCGGGTTCCCTCCCTTTTCGTTTGAAGTCATCTTTATGACAAGAAAAGATATAAAAAAAATGCAACCAACCAGCTTAGGTTTTACTCTGTTGATAAAGATGGCAAAGGGAGGAAAACTGGTAGTAGGATACGAGTTCCTAAGCGGTTGATATTCACAGAAGACCAACACTCATGGCTTTTCTACTGTAGGTCCATGTACTGTAGAAAAAGAAACAAAACGTCGCAAATCGGGCCGAGACTAAAGTTAGTCGTCCGGACAAGGCATACTGTTTATACAGTCGCTCGCTCTACATGTTTTCTCTATACCTACCTAGGTACTACGTAGTAGAAACTCCGAAGGTTGGTTCGGGGGCCTACCTGGCCTGGCCTGGCTTGCCTGGGGAAAGGTACCCTACCTCCACTGCTAAGCTAAGCTGCATCACATGGGGAAGGCGAGCTTTTCCCCCGTCATTGCCGATCCCACCTAGGTCGCCCCCTGGAATGGATATGACTGCGGTCATACAGTAAACAATGCATTATTATTACTAGTTCTAGTATTATTATTTTTTTCGTTCGTTTTCTAGCCAAAAGTAGGTACGTAGGGATGTTGCAAACGGTCGTACAGTTGGTTAGTAGGTCCAGATTTGGGCGCATTTCGGCCATGCATCTTTCTGTGGGGAAGCATGATGTCATGCTGCGCGAAACGGGGGAGTCTTGTATGCCAGTTGGAGTCCAGGTTCAGCTGTGGTCCGATATAACCTGGTCTACTTACTCCGTACCTTATCCAACACAGAAGAATCAGTTCTATCCACGTAAGGTAGGAAGGAAGTTCTTTTTTGTTTTGAGTTGCGTATTGAACATAATGAAAACCTTTTTATGACGACGTGCAATGACTCTTGCTTAAAGGTTAGTTGAGAGAGTTTTCTTCTCTGCCTTTCCAAAGGAAGCAATTAAATTGACGGATAAAAAAAAAGAAGAAAAAAATAATCGCTTTGTTTCCAAGACAAACAAAAAGCCAACCAAAAAACTTGTGGCGGACTTCAAGCTTTCGCCATGCCGGTAAGTGGGTCTCGACGGACTCTTAAGCAATGGATCGACAAGAGCTTGGGATTTTCAATTTGCATTCCTTGTTCAACCCATGGCAATTCCCAGCGATATTCCCGGAGAGGGCTACATTACTCCCATACCAAACTGCATTTGGACCCACTCCACCCAGTACCAACGTCGAACAAATACTTGCTTGCGACTTTCCCATGTTTCCATACTGGGCAAATAGCAAGTCGAACAACCCATGATTCTTGGATCGGCCTCGAAAAGAAATCCCGTCTTTTCTCCTCTGGCACAGACGGCCGTCTGCATTAGGTAGTGGAAGGATTAGAGGAAGGGGACTTGTTTATGACGAGAACTGTTGAACAACTTGAGATCCCTCGAGGTACTTTCTTGGCCAAACCAGCACAAGTTTCCAAGGGGGAAAAAATATCCCACAATTGCTGACCACCGCCTCGATTTCCACCAAATTCCCCAGCACCTTTGTTGTGATGCCCGTGGGGTACCAGATATTCCTATTCAGTACAAAAGTGGAATCTGACATCATCCATCGTCGCCGTGGTTCAGGAAAGATGAGAGGAAAGCGGGGGACGGCCCAGTGACAAATTCAAGCCACGGAATTCGTGTCATGGAAAGAAAACCTTCGGGTTCAACTGATCTTGATGGCACGTGCCTAGCGAAAATTGCAGAAGGTACGTGGTACTTGCTGATGACGGCTTGTTTTTTTTATACCATAAACAACGCTAAAAACTAAAGGACCGGCTTTTATAACTACCTTAGGTAGTAAGTATGTACGTCGTCAATCCTAGTCCTGGATAGTCAAACGTGACCCAAAAGTTGTAATTATTTTCAGAAAGTGGGGCCCAAGATATATAGGAGGCTCAGGAGGAGGGTAATGGGGAGTTTGTATTTAAGGGTAAATAGGAGGGCATTCAAGATATATATAGAATTAATAGTAGTAGTAGTAGTAGTAGTAGTAGTAGGTTAGGAGACACACGGGTCGAGGGATAAGTAGTTTGGTTATTTGGTATGTATTGTTCTGACATTATGCTGACTGAAAACGGCTATTCTGCAATAATCGCAGTATAAAATCGACATGGTACGTAACACTGGATAATTGTCAAACTGTCCCAAAATCAAACACTACACGTGCAAACAGACAAAGATGCAGAGCACAGCTCGGAAGAAGGAACCAAAAGCTATATCTATACTGCAAAGTCAGATCTCCCTTTGCCTGAGATACTCATCCCACGTCGACCCACCCCTTATGTCGTCCACGCCTGATGCTGCCATGGGACGCCTCTGGAGATACGATGGACTTGCTGGGGGTTCTCCTTGACTCCAATCCCAATCTCGTTCCTGTTTCGGTTCCGCTCTACGCTACGAGCCAGATCGTCTGGGCGGGGCGTCGGTAGAATTACTTTCTATAAGTGCGAGTGGGTTTGTCATCTGCTTTGAAGCACCATAGTATTGTTTTTCACGTTCACACCGAGGCGACCGGTCTCGAATAGTCGCGAGCTGCGTTGCTGACAGGGTGGGTAGAGTAGATTCGACCGAGTATGGGACGTAGGGACTGGAAATGGACAGAAAGCTGCCCGTATCTCTCAAATGTGGTGCCTGGCCTGGTCCACCCGCACCAGGTTTGCCTTGCGTTATGGCAACAGCTGAATGACTATATCGTCGGGAATCTGGGCTTCGCTGTGTCGTGCTTCCCACTGGCGGTGGAGGAAGTTGGGTTTGAGATGCAGTCCCTATAGGCAGTAAGTGGTGGCGGGTACCCCTCTTCTCATCTGCTTGACCCTGGCGTGTCCAGTGTGACGATTCAGGATACTCTGTCGGACTGGAAGCTGGCGATCCTACTATTTCCTGGCCCGAATGCATAGACTTGAGCGTGTATCTCAGAACGCTACTGTTTGGCAAAACTTGAGAGTTATGTAGACTTCTACCTGTGAACGATTGTGCGGTGGGTGAGAGTCCTAGATGTGCTGACGTTGATGGCGAAACTGGCACAGTATCTTCGATAAAGTCATCTAATGCCTCGTCGAGCAGCTTCCGCGCATTGTTGTCTGGATTTCTTGGCAACGCATGCCTAGATATCTTACATGGCATCCGCTCCAGCTTTCCATTGTGCGTGTTTGTGAGGCTGACTGGAATGGTCAAGACCACATCAGAAAGTCTCTGGGATTCCTCGTTAGGGTATGCTTGCAAGTTGACGAGGAGCCATCGTGCAAAGCCCTTCGGCGTAAGCGCGGGAACAGATGGTCGTGACCTGGCGTCCCTTTGGGTGAGGTGATACTGGCAACCGAGACTGTGGTAATGTATAGCAATTGTCAGTTTCTTTGCATGCTAGCTCAACCTCCCCATCTCCCTAGCCTATCGCCTCTCATTTGCGAGGACTTTGGGCTCCATCCCTTATGAGGACAGACTGTGTTCCAAACTTCATATTTTATATGAAAGATAACTCACTCGTCGTAAAGATCAGCAATTCTATCATGGACAAAGCTCGTGGTGATGCTTGCATCGAAAATTTCTAGAAGTCCTATGAGAACCGAACACAAGTGGCCTTGCAGATTGAACCTTGGCTTAAACATTCTCTACTCACTTGTGAAAGGATAGATTTCTCGTGGAAGGCGGTGCTGGTCATAGAATCGGGACAGCTTTTCTGGTGTGATGACGATACTCTGCTGTGGCTCATATTCGAGTATCTATATCAAGAACTGTTAGCCAAGGTGACTATCAGGATGTCTAGATGGTAAGTTAATATGAAGCTCGTCGTGCTGCCTCACAATGTGACCCGCGATGCTTTTGAGCAGCTCATCTGCCCGTTTTGTAGGGCTCCCTGTCTCGTTAAAGAGAACACCCCACCTCTCATCAATCAGACTTGGCTCCAAAGGGGCAACTGCTTGAGCCAGCCCTTGTCCAATGTTAACGCCACTCAACGACCAGCGGGCAAACTGGTCACTTGTTTTGAGGAATGTTTCCGCCGCACTAGATGCACTGGCCAGAGGTAATGGAGGGGAGGCAGCAGTGGCTGCATTGATTCCAATTGCGGTTTGCGGCACATGAGGTTTGAGCAAGTTCGCGACTGTAAATAGGTTAGAAAGAAACTCTGCTTGGACGGAGTTTATAGAGCATTGAGCACTTGCTTTCCTGCCTCACAATCTCTCGTAGTTGGTCTGCTGAGACAACCAGCATATCAGACCAATCAGTTGATCTTGCATCAGACTCCCCGGTAAGCACTTTAGGTGGGCGAGGTGGAGGTGAGTTGGGCGCTGTCGATATGGGTGTTGTTGTTTCGGCTGATTTTTCGTCAACTTCAGCACTGATGTTTTCCTCAGCGTAGGAGCTTCCATGTCTTGAGCAGACGACAGAAGGCCCTTCTCTTGAATGGATTGCCATTGTTCCGGTTCCAGCCGTGCACATTTTTGTTGAAGATTGGGGAAGGGGAATGAAGAAGTAGACGGAGGAGGAAGATTGAGCAGGGTGATTAGTTAGGCAGGAAAGAGGCATGGATTTGACACTTGTTTTTATGGACTGCCCAGCCCCGGCTGAAGCGGCTCATTACAGTGTTGGTCATGATGAGTCCTTTCGTAGGAGCACAGCAGGGGAGGGTTGGTAAATCCCATAACCTCATTCGTGTGTTTTGCGCCCGAAATGTAAGCGTCCAGCAGTGTGTAGTACAAGCAGCCTTGCTGGCGACCGAAGAGCAATTCAGGTCTGGGGATCGGTGTGTATGCAGCTATGATAGGCACCTAGTCTAGATCGACGGATTCGGTGAGAGCAGCTGAATTGTCAGGTGGGATGGTGTTATACAGGTATGATATTGATTGGCCATTGGCGAAACCACATGCAATGCATTTCGCAGTGCCATTGGAAGGCAACAAGATAAAAGGATCGCAATCCTACTGCCTGATACTAGCATCCGAGAGACCAATGGCCAAATTAGATGGTTCGCATCAAGATACCAGTAAATGATTTTTAGGCATCCATCCAGAATAGATGCAAAATTGGTTCTTTCCCAAAACAACTAGACTAGGGTTTATGGAACTGTACTGTACCTCTGAGTTCAAGGAACGTACCTTACCTACTTTACCACTTGCACTCCGTAAGCGTTGTAATTTCTTCTGCCAACTCATCTTTTACTCGCCAATCACCTTTTTTCAACCTCCTCGGGTTCAACTTCACAACCAACCCACATCTACAGATACAGACTGAGACTTTTCTGATAGATTCCTACCCGACCAGACCAAAACCTCTACGGCCAGCGACATTCTCACTCTACTCTGAGAAACACTTCCATTGCAAGTCAACATGAAGATGAAAAGCTACTCGTCTGCGACGAGTGCCGCATCCACGACTAGCACCCAGCAGCCACCGCCAGGACGCAAGAATTAGTGAGTTCACATCTCCTTCAGCCTGTGACTTCCCTTCACCGATGCCTTCTTTGTATGATAGATAGAGCCTCTAGCTATCGCGTATACCTCTCTACTCAAGCAGCTCTGTTAACCAATACCGAAAAAATGGCATAGGGTATTCTGCACCAATGGCTCCCACTGGACAGCACGGGGAGACTTTTCCAAGTCTCAGCTTCAAAAGTGGAAGGGAGGCTTTGGCGACACCAAGATTTCATGCTCCAAGCACACCAACCTCGCCGCCGCAGAACTGCGCTGCACCGGTCCATGCGGTCGTGTCCTTGCCCTCACTTGCTTCTCCAGGAACCAGCGCTCTGCTGGTGGAAGCCAGGTATGGATGAGATTGCAGCTTTCCCGTGAAAACCCCCAATCAGAACATGATACTAACCTCTTTCTCACTGCAGGAGTGCCTTGATTGTGTTGCATGGGGACTCAGCCAAGAGCCCGGCCACACTGTCCTCGCCACCGCAGACGTCCACCAGACCCAGGAAGAGGCCCGCCGGGACCTTCTCTCTCGTGAAGCCCCCAAAAACAGGGCGCTCCAGATCGACGATGGCAACCAGAGAGCGTTGACGTTTGAGAGCATGAGCTCCACCGCCTCAATGACCAGTGAGACAAGCTATGCTACTGCTACTTCATCCCGCGTTTCCTCCAACAGCCTGGGACCCTGGGCCCGTCCCGTAAGTTTACCTGTATTGACAAGTGAACAAAAAGAACACCAGATCGATGGGACCTAACAACATCGCAGGTTCAACGCAAGACTGAGTGGATGGTTCCTACTTACCTTCAAGAGGTCAGAGATGGTCGTGGCCCGACCAAGCCACCACCTCTGATACCCGAGGAGGCCTACGACAGCGACGGCTCTGTTGACTATTGCTGAGCGTGGGTTGAGTCTAGGTTTTTGCTTTTGCCAGCGTAGAGTTGCTATTACGCCTTTTTGTCCTGCAATCTTTTCCTCGTTGACTTTTTGTTGAGTTTTACAATCAATCCGTAGCAAGATGGTCAGATAGACGCCAAGAATCGAGAATTCTCCTCAGATGAACTCATACCAGAGAGGGTTGCGCGTGAGAAATTGACAGGGGCAAGCATACTTGGAATTGCTTCTCCCTGCCTATCCAATAACCCTCTACCTCATTATATGCATCGTAACCATCCATAATAACTCAATCCAGTGATCGTACATAAATAGACAAGAAAGGCATATCAACCAGGCTCATACGGTCTTGGGTATCATCAAAGTCATGACCGAAAAGAAGAGGCACAAAGAGTATCAAACAATGTCTGCAAAAAAACAATATTCATTCCTTCAACTCTTCCCCATACCGTCTGACCCCCATTGGCGAACTCAGCGACGACCCGCGGCTGAGTCGAAACGATGAGGTCATGGAAGACCCGCGGGTGATGCGGATCGGGGAGGAATTGATTGTCATAGTCGTCATGGCCGTGCTCGTCATACTAGAGTCGTCGGTGGTGCGAAAGCTGCTGTTCCGGCTCCTGCGCTCGCGCCACCGGCTCTTGACCGTTTCAAACTCGGCCTTCCAGTTGTCTATACTTTCTGTGAGCTCGGGGTCTTGGTCTTCACCGCTGCGTTCCGGAATTTGAAGCTCGATTGCCTTGAGCTGAAGACGGAGGTGGGTGAGCTCAGACTCGTTCTCTCGAACATCTTCCTCACTGTGCGTAACAAAGTCGGGTCACGTTAGCGAAGCCGAGCCTCAGAGTATCGCAGGAGTGGCTGGGGAAAGCCTTACAGTTCATCTACATGTCGTTGTAGCCCAGCCATTCTGTCAGCATCCCGTTCCTGCCCCTCGACAAAAGATTCATAGATATGCTGTAGCAGTAAAAGTCTTGTCAATAAGGCGCTCAGACAAGCCGAGTTGTGAGGTTCGGCAATGGGAGAATCATGGCCTGAAAAAATGCTTACGTCTAACTCTTGTCGACGGTCATACAAGGACTTTGCCATGGCTTCTAGCTGCCCACAAAGCTTCTCAGCCTCGGCAACGACGAGTCCTGATACATCTTCAGCCTCCTGATGAGCTGGAGCTGGCGCCGGCGCTGGGGTACGCGGTTTCGGTGTGGCTAGAGAGTCCGAAACTGAATTTACTGCGTCCTTGAGACTCTGAAGTTGATCGTAGGCACCGAGCTTGGGGCTGGAAACTTTGCTCGGTGCTCGGGATGGTGTATGACTTTCGACGTATTCCTCCAAGCCAGAGGCGGCCTGGGCAAACCGTGATATTTCGGCACGGTTGAGGACGCTAGCCTCGGTGCCATCATCGCTTTGCCCGCCCTTAGCATGTACGTCATCATCCATCTCGGAATCAGTGAAGGCCTCCTGCATTGGTCTCCAAGAAGTCATCGAGGGATAAAGGCCCAGCGTGTGCTTCAAAGGCCTCCGGGGCCAGCTAGGCGGGCACTTTTTGCCGACTATCTCGTGAATAGCGAGAATGTTTTCGTGAATAGCCTGCAAGTCGGTGACGTCAAGATTGTCACCGGCACCGGTGATGAGGTAGTGCAGGACACGCCATGTCGAATCTGCAACGACGCCTTTGTAGCCAGGCGCAACCCTGGAAACGTCTAGAAGGTCCGAGGTCGCTCTGATGGTGGAAAGGTCAAAGGTAGGGCTGACATCGTCCGGACCTTCCTGGTCCAACGGCCCCGGAGCGTCGGGCTCCGGTGGGTACTCAATCCCATGCTCGTCGTCCAGGGAACTCAGGTTGTGGCTAGCGATGCTGCTAACGCTCGCCGGCCTGAAGTTTGGGCTGAGGATGCCAAAGTGACTTTCGGTGGCGGCCGGCGAAAGTAAAGGGGGAGAAAAGTAGCGTCGCGGAGGCGACTTTTGTGATTTGATACCCAGGAAATTCATCGAGGACGCGGGCGGGCTGTGAGCGCGTTTGAGTATGTAATTGCCGTTTCCATGGTCCCTCGGCGATGGAGACGGCGACGGCGAATGGTCTACCTCGAGAAGATCGGACGAGGTTCGCGGCGAGAATGATACGGTTCGCTTTGTCCCAACAGTCGCACTCCGCTGCCGTTGAAAGGCTTCAGAAGAACGATGTCTCGGGACGGAATGCCTAAGACCCGCTTTAACGTCATGGCGGGGAGCTTTTCTTTCAGAAGGGCTTGGGGCTGGTGTAACGTCGCTGCGGAAGTTTAGCTTTAAACCGTCGCAATCGCGTGACCTCAACCATGAGTTTCCCGACATGCTGCTGCTGCTGCCCTCCTCCTCCAAAGTACCGGTAAGGTAGGTAGATAAGTGACAAAAACTGCTGCTAATAAGCGGAGAGCCATGTGATGGGATGTTTTGCCGCAGGACTGGTCAAATATGTTCTGGGGGTAGTTGCGGTGAGAACAGTGCAGGGGTACGGAACCCCGAGGGGACTTTAGTCTGTGGAGCACAGGAGTGTTTCGGTGTCACTCTCCTGTTTGCAGACCCAGAGCCTAATAAGAACGGTTCATGCAATAGAATAGAACCATTCTCCACACAACTCTATATATGTATGGTCTGTCTACCTTTATTGGCTGCAATCCCGACCTTTTTGCCCGATGGAAGTAGTGTTGCAGGTTGGGTGGGTTGACCAGAGCCCAAAACAATTGAGATGCGAGTGAGTTGTCGAACCAGAAAAATGGCTTATGGCGATTACTGTACATGCTGTACTTACTCCATGAACAGAGTCCTCCCCCCACCGTCAGAGATCTGCGGCAACGAGTTTACCTACTCCGCACAAAGTACGGTACTGCATACGTGTCGTGCTGTGCCATTGCTAGTCCAAGCCTCAGCGTTGAAGCAAAGCGAATCGGAATTTTCTCTTCCCATTTCATTTCCCCAAGCGTGTGACTCGGTAATACTGTGTTCTTCTCTGTCAATCACAAAACCTACTCCAGCTCCAGGAGCAACAGGAGCTAAGAGCAGCCCGGTTTGGCACATGCTTTTTAGCGACAAGATGAGACAGGGGAGTTCAATCGATAACCGAGCATAAAGAACACTTGCTGTGGTACCAGGTTGGCAAAGCACGGGTCTCACAAGGTTGCAAACGTGCTTGGTTCCTAACCTAGGTAGGCAGGAAACACCCTGCCTACGAAGTAATAGTCTGTCTGGTACGACTCGACGTTGGCGGTCTGTTGGATGTTAAGAGATTCGACTGGGACGAAAAGAAAACCTACAGAGCGAACCTACATATCGGTACGGGAGCTAAGGTGGTTAAATAACAAATCGCATGTAGCCCTATCTGCGCATTAAAACACCACCCAACGTACGATGCATGTCTGGCGCGGAGTGGCGTGCCAAAAGAACATTCTATTGTACCAATAATGTTCCCCTCCAATGTGTTTCTCAATTCCGCAAGCTCCGAGCAGCTACTTCTTTGCAGCCGAGCTGTGCCGACAGTGGTCGAGGGGTAGCTAGCTATACGTAGGAACAAACTCGCCGTTTGGATTCTGATTGATCGGGTAAAAAAAAAGACAACGTACCGTCTCTTTTTTTAATTGTGGTCAAAATCATCTCAATTCGATTTATGATAGGTACCTTTTACCTATTTCTGGCCACGGGGTTCAAAAAAAGAAAAGCAAACAAAAGCATATTAACAAAGAAAGGGAAAGCGGTAACGTAACTGGGGTCAAGCTCATCGTCTCCCACTCGCCCGAGCTGCCGTTGCGTCATTAGCTCGTGCACACGCCGTGTCTCCGCGAATTTGCAAGCATCAAATCCATTTCCTCACGGAGTACCTAGCCTCGGCCTCGGCACATCCCATCCCACCTACTACTATTCTGGCCATCAACCTCAGCTGCCGCTAACCAGCAATTTGAGTCACAAGGTGCTGGAGCACAATTCATGGTTCATTTTTGGAGTCTTGTGAAAAAAAAAACCACACCCGCCCATTGTGTTGCGCAATTGTAATTCATTGTCATCGTCACCGACCAGGTCATCTAATTTTGTCGACCTACCCTAAATAATCAATCGTCTCGCCCGGGCCGGGAACAGTCACAACTGGGTGCCTGCCCCTGGACGAGCGATTCGCCTGCGCCCAAGATGTCGTGGAAGAAGTCGGAGAGGTTGATGGACACCATCAGGCATTATGCCAAGTTCCCTGCGACCGGCGTGAGCTTGCGCCAGATGGTTCAGTTCGGCGAGAAGCCGTCTGTAGGCAAGTACCAGAGCCCTGGCCATCAATTGACTTGGTTCAAGTACCAATATATTTTTTCTTGAACTCTCGTGCTAAACTTGCTGTCTCGTCGTGTCCTACAGGTACCTTGTTTCGGGCCTCTCAGTTCCTTGCAGAGGAGCTCCCAATACGCCTGGCGCATCGCGTGCACGAGTTGGATACCTTACCAGATGGCTTGAACGAGATGCCTTCAGTAAAGAAGGTGCTGGACTGGTATGCACAGTCGTTTGAAGTGCGTACAGATCAATCCTGAGTCTTTTACACAGGCAAACACTCATTTTCCCCAGCCAATCAAACCATGACTAACATGACCAACATCCTACTTGACAGGAAATCACACAATTGCCAAGGCCAGAACTCGACAAATCTGTAAAAGAAAGATTATTGAAACCTGGGAGGAGTAGGACACAACAGCTACTGTCCGAAGCAACCCCGAATCCAAGCATAGCAGAAGGCCAGTATGCCTCGCAGGCGGTGACATCACAGAACGGCAACGGTTGGACCAAGAAGCAGCATGCAGCCAGGAGATACTTTGCCATGGTGGACGATTACGGTGACTGGCCGCCAGAGTTGCAGCTGTACAACCAAAAATTCTCTCAGACTCTTAACAAGATCAAGAGGCGGCACGACGGTGTTGTGACGACCATGGCTCAGGGTATCCTCGAATATAAACGGCAGAGACAGCGCATGCAGATCGACAACAACATGCAATCATTCCTCGACCGATTCTACATGTCCCGTATCGGCATCCGCATGCTCATTGGCCAACACATTGCACTCACGGATCAGTCACACTATCGCGACCCAACTTACGTCGGCATCATTTGCACAAAGACCAACGTTCGCGACTTGGCGCAGGAGGCTATCGAAAACGCCCGCTTCGTCTGCGAGGACCACTACGGCTTGTTCGAGGCACCCAAGATCCAGCTTGTCTGCAACCCGAACATCAACTTCATGTACGTGCCGGGCCACCTGTCGCACATGCTATTCGAGACCCTCAAGAACTCGCTGCGTGCCGTCGTCGAGACGCACGGTCAGGACAAGCAGGAGTTCCCCGTTACCAAGGTCATTGTCGCTGAGGGCAAGGAGGACATTACGATCAAGATCACCGACGAAGGCGGCGGCATCCCGAGGAGCGCCATACCGCTCGTCTGGACGTATATGTACACGACTGTCGATAGCACGCCTAACCTGGACCCTGACTTCGACAAGAGCGACTTCAAGGCACCGATGGCTGGATTTGGATATGGTCTGCCGATCTCAAGGCTATACGCAAGATACTTCGGTGGTGACCTGAAGCTTATCTCTATGGAAGGGTAAGTAATTACGTGGTACCTTGTCTTGTTTTTCTGGGAACGATGAAACTGATTTCCGCGCCTCCAAAAAGGTACGGTACCGATGTCTACCTTCACCTCAACAGGCTGTCAAGTTCCTCTGAGCCTCTCCAATAGGAACTCGCAGTCATGAGGGATCGACCATCCCAAGGATTGACGCTGGGGCTGAAATATAAAGTACAAAAACGACTCAAGAGCATGGAAGTCGTGGAGCGGAAGCAGGTCGGTGACGTTGAAAGTCTGGTCAACCGCACCTCGAGAGGATCTCACATTGGATCATATGCCGGGAAGGAGAGTGAGTTGTAGGCTGGTTGGTTGTGTAGAGATATGGTAGGTGTGACGTTGGGTTTCACCGTTGGCTTAAAAGAGAACCCGTGCTAAGGCAGCACCAGGGGTAAGACGCCACTGCTCATGGGAATCGATATGCGGTGAACTCTCACCAATTTCTTATTTTCTTTTTTTCTTTTTCTTTTCTTTTCACCACTCCTTGGTTTTCCTCGCTTGGTCTTTTTCCTCGTCCGTCCATTCATTTTTTACTACAATGGGGTTTGTCAACAGCATGGGATACGGCGCTTGGAAGGCGTTTTCAAACCAATGAACAAAAAAAAGGGTTTGGGGTTTTGGGTGGTCATCTATCCAATTATTTTGATGCTATAGGCCAAGTGCTACATTCAAAGGGTCGACCCCACACGAGGCAGGTCTTGTATCTTACTCAGCTTTGCTGCTAGTAGAAGGTATATACATTGAATAGGTACATAATCTTGTCAGCCAATCACGTATATGGTGTTACTGTCGTATAGTAGCTGCTTACCTACCATGGACTAAATGGCATGGTTGGCTGTATTATATGAGTTATGCTAGAATAGACTACAGTTCTAATCACCGGAACAGGGATTGATGGTTGGGATACTGCGTATAATAAAGTTCCGGACGGATCATTGTGAGTGGCACAGTATTCGTCATTCTGACTATTTTTGTGATAAAAGTATACGACAGAATTAAGAATTTCGACACAAGGAGAATAGTATAAACATGTATGGAAAACCCCACAAACAACGCCATGATAATGCAAAAGACTTTCCCATGCGCGCGCTCATAAGACAGATCCCATAAAAGAGATGCAAGGCAGTAGTTGAAAGCCTTGAAAGGACAAAACAGCAAGCAAACCAAAAAAAAGCAACAAACAACGACAAAAGAGAAGGTTTTTGAAAAAAAGTAACCCGAATCATCAAGTCTTGTAAAGCAGGTCAAGGAAGCCATTGGCCAGCTCGACGACAACACTCTTGTTGGGCAAGCTGCCAGCCACACCATACAGGGCAGCCGAGTCGCCAACAGCGGCACCCTTAGCGCCCTTGCCCTCCGCGATCCTAGCACGCTCCTTCTCGCGCTCGCCCTCGACGCAGGCCTCGAGGTCGGTAGCCAGGCGCTCCCAAACCTTGGCGGTGGGAAGGGTAAAGGCCACGTGCATAGCTGGCGGGTTCTGCAAGGAGTTGAGATGCCAGCCCTTCTCGCCCATGGCATCGGCAATGTCGTAGATGTTGAGGTTGCGCGCGCGGAAGGCAACGACCGAGGACAGGGGCTTGCCGATGATCTCGAGCTCGGCGGCCAGGCTGGGTGAAGCGTTGATGTGGTCCGCAAGCTTCTTGGCAGCTCCCACAATCTCAACGCAAGCGGCCAGGTATCCGACCTCACCCACGGCCATCATGCTGGCCCAGCAGCCGGCAATCAGAGCACCGGGTCGCGAGCCAGCAATTCCAGGGGAGGCATAGACACCGCCGCTCCAGTCGGGACACACAAAGTACTGATACTTGCGAAGCTCAGCAGTGCGGTAGAGCACAGTGCTGTTGCCCTTGGGGGCAAAGCCGTACTTGTGAGTGTCGACACTGATGGAGGTGACACCCTTCAACCGAAAGTCGAAAGGCCGGGTCTCGAAGCCGGCGCGTTCAAGGAAAGGAACCAGGAATGAACCGAGACAGCAGTCCACATGAAGAGGGATCTTGTAGCGAACGGCAAGCTTGGAAAGGCCCGAGATGTCGTCGATGATACCGTGAGGGAAGTTGGGTGCTGAGCCAACAAGCATAATGGTGTTGGCATTGATCAGCCGGCGCACCCGAGACACATCGACTTGGTAGTCGGGAGCAGGGCAAGCAACAAAATTGGCCTTGATCTTGTAGTATTCGGCAGCCTTCCGGAAAGCGGTATGGCTTGTCTCGGGAAGAATTCTGTGCAAATAAAGATGAATTGTCAGTGGCGCTTTCTCATATTAGCCAACGTGAGGGGTAAAAACCTACATCTCTGGCTCAGTGACACCCCTTTCGTTGTAGGCCTTTTGACGGGCACTCAACACCGCCATCAGGATACTCTCAGTACCACCAGAGGTCGAGACACCCGCAGCACCCACCGGAGCATTGAAGAGTGACAGAACCATGGCCACCACCTCAGCCTCCATCTTCCGCACGCCGGGGAAGACATCGGGGTGGATGGGGTTGGCGACAGTGAATTTGCCGTACGCATCTGTTTGGAGACTTATGAGCTCGTCCTCGCCGTGGTAGACGGCACCAGAGACGTACCCATCCTCCCAGCGTGTGTGGTCCATGTTGGCCAGCGACTCCAGCTCAGCGCGCACCGCCTCATTGGTCCAGCCCTGCTTGGGAATCTGCAAGTAGCGCGGAGCCTCGGGCGGCGGCAGCGTCTTCTTGCTGAGCTTGGACAAGGCCGTATCAACCTCCGATCGCACCTTGTTGCGCACGCCGGGGGCGCGCAATAGCCACCCGTAGGCCGTGACCCGCATCGCAGCGTAGAGCTCGGCAAGCCAGCCCAGGAGACCACGACCCCGAAGTTTCCAAAAGGCGCGCCGCGTCCATCGTAGCACAAAGAGTGTAAAGACTATGTTTCGAAGCCTGTCAAGATAATTATCTCAGAGTTAGCCACTATCATATTGATGCTGCGACTTGTGTGCCCAAGCCGAAGGCCCGAGGCGAACACAGATTAAGGGGTGCAAGGGTTTGAGACTCACAGGTCAATGCTGAGAAGCTGTACGACGCTGGTTGGTCTGTTCCTCTTGACGCTGATGAGACCATCTCTCAGGCTCTGCGGTATCCTAGACGTTCCCGGCATCGCGATTGTGAGGGGTTTGTGGTGAAGGTGTGTCTTGATGTCTGCTTAAGCAGCTTGCGCCGATTGTGGTGGGTCCTCAATAAAGGCTGGTAGAAGTAAAGTACGAGGGAGTAAGTGGTGGCGTATTGACTGTATGTTTAGATTTGTGTTTGCAATGCCTCTAATCGGGTCTTTGGAGTAATAAGAACTTGCTCTTCAACGAATGCACTTGAGCAAAGATGCGGCAAGATCAGACCTTTTTATCATTTCGTTGTTCATGATGGCAAGAGCCGCGGTCGAAGGGTACCTTGATTAAACTCTCCTTTACGCGCGTAAAGCGTATTAAGGGCTGTCTAATACGTTTTACGCCTTCGAGTCTCAAATCCCAATCCCGTGGGGCAACGCAATTCTACGTATGATGCAAGGCGGGGGGTTCCTATTTCATTTTTAGATAACGACAACGACAGATTCTTCTCCATTTGTTCGTATTGCCGTATCATTTGTCGGCGGGATCCAGGCCGCTAGTAACATCGTCCCGGCAAGCCGGGAAGGTATCGGAACGGAATGACATATACATTATTTACTTTGACTAGGATAAAAAGAATTTCCTTGCGATTGCCCCTATTTTTGGGGCTGCCAGCTTTCATCAACTGAAGCTAAAAGTAAAGGCTGATTGGGAACACCATAACGTCAACAATGGCAAAAGATGATAAATATGTGCCGCAACATACAAGGATTAAGCGGTTACACGAGAACGGCAAAAAAAAAAAAGACTATGACCAGAGTGGGATTTGAACCCACGCCTCTCTCGAGACCAGAATGCTCCACATCTTGATATGTGGAAGTTATTGAGTACTGGATTGTACTCAGTTAACTTGAGTCTGGCGCCTTAGACCGCTCGGCCATCTGGCCGTTGGAAACCAAGCATTTTGGTGGCATTATGATGGGCAGCTGCAGGAGCTTCCGGCACCCGGAGAGAAACCCTCGGGGATGGACCTAGGCTTAGAGGTGCTAAGCAGCAATTTCAAAAGTATAGGCAATCGTGCAAATTAATTAATTAACTACCTTATATACCTGCCAAACATGACGCATAGGTGTCTTCCCAAATTAGACTTCTCAAGTGCATCGATGTCTAGTAAATGTAAATACTTGGTTCTATCCCGTGACATTGTCAGTCATGTCGCATTCTAATGGCACACTCATCAAGATATATCATGGTAAACATTCGCCCAAACACCGTCGAAAAAAAAATCAAAGAAAATATAATGTTGAGGGGGAGATATCTGAGCAAAACCACTTTATGACTCCCATTTGACGCCACTGTAGATCCGGTCGTTGTATGGTACACCAACACCCTCGCAGATGTCGCGATGAATTTGTTGTGTTGCCGTTCAGTACTCGTCGATAAGGGTGACGTAAGTGATAAAGCGTAAAAAACAAGAGTTGGTAGAGAACTAGATGGATGATAAAGTATAAAAAGCTATAATGAGTTAAAAAGATACTAAATTGGGTTGCAGTATCCAAGCACGGAACTGAAGTGTACTGAATATCCGCATAACTGCCGTCCTCAGCCCTCTTAGGCGCCTTGTCATGATTTGGTGCCCCGCCACTGCTTTTCGTATTTAGCTGCCTCGGCCTCGCATGCTGGGTACCCGACCTTGGAGCAGTCGGGAAATCTGACTACCATATCACCAGCCTGGTAGGCTTCCCCAGAATCTCCCGTATTGTACGAGTTGATATATCTTTGCGGTACGATGGCTAGCTTTGACAAAATCGTGGGGTGCCATTGAACGATATGTTCCTATACCAAAAGTAATCGAGGATTAGTATGTTGACTTCTCCATCTATTTGCTCCGAAGATCGCTGATAGTTGGAGAACTTACAAGAGCATGCTCCTCAGCCTTTTGGAAATTGTAGCTTCGGTAGATGGGATCAAACCATGTCTCGAGGAAGAACTTGGCCCACTCTCCGTTGCGTACAATGAAGCTACCCACGGAAAGACCTGCCTTGTCCTGTGTGAGAGCAAGATCAACGTCCTCTCCCTTCAGGTGCGTGAACGTCTTGATGATGCTGTCGGGTGGCACGACGGGGTGATCCTTAATCATCACATCTCCTAGGGCCTTTGCACCCATCAACGACTCCTCCACCGTCGGGTCCATGTTGACGATAACGGTGTCATGGTCCAGAAACCAGAAGTAGGTCGCATCCGGGAACTTGGTAAGGGCATGTCTCATGGCTACCACTTTGGACCATGATGTAGGTGCGCCCTTGAGGTCGTACTCAAAGATGTCGGGAAACCACGTCTCGTAACCTATATTCACCATCGATACCAGTCAGCTGGCAATCCATGTGGCGGGGCCTGAGACCTTGGGCAACAACACGCTGGCATGTCCTCAATAAAGACAGCAGGCGAGAATTTTCAGACATACCATGCTTCTTGGCGTACGCTAACCGGTTCTCCTTGAGAGTCTGCAGGTAGGAATTGCTGTGGAGGCCAGAGTCCATGACCGTGACAAGCACTGCGGGCGGGTTGCCCGTGGGAGCATGCGTAGTTATCGGGTGCTGTGTGCCACTGCGCTTGATGCTCCTACTCGCTGTGCTGCCACGAGATATCGAGAAGAGGTAGAAGCATGCAAAGGTAACGACTGCAATTATCAGACCTCCTTTTAACCTGATTCGCCGGAGAATGGGCGGTATGAAGCCCGAGGAGGCTGATGGCGGCCTGGCCGGCTTATAACGCGCCGCATTCGAATCTTTGCGGGCTGGGTAGGGCAGATGCATGGTGACGGATGCGTTCTCTTCCCGGGGCGCTGCGGCCGTCTCGATCCAAGATGATCGCTCAAGGTCGAGCGGCCAGGGCCAAGCCCGTATGTTATTGCAGACGCGTAGTCGGAGTCGAGGCTAGTTTGCGAAACAGGTGTTCGCTTTCGTTGTCGCAGCGGGCGCCTTGCGCGTTCGTGGCTGATCGAGGGTTGGCGCAACCACAAAGACGAGGCTGTAAATCTGGGACGTATGGCTGCTGTATTGTGTTATAATGCCGACTGGCACCTCCTACGTGCTTTCTGGTTGAAGTCGACTTGGGGTCGCAGTTTTGCCGTTCTGGTGCGCGAGGTGAGGGTGAAGAAGTGGAATCAATAAAAAAAATCTATGCGCTGGCAGGAAAGTGCAATCTGGAGCCTCCTATAGAGCTTGCGACACAATCGAGATTGGCGTCGGAAATGGGGCAAATATCGAGGTATTAGGTACCCTTGCGGCCAGATGGCCTAACAAACTGAACTTTGACTCGGAACTTTGACAGTTATTCCGGCAGTACAGTTAGTTAGGTTGGTAGTCTTTTATCCAGAAAACGTGTTTCTGTATTATTTTCCGTCTCGTTACGTATTATTTAGAGGATCTTATCAAATGACAAAGAAAACATTGTTACATCCGATTATCCATTGGACCCTTTGACCTTCATAACCCCTTTCCAAATCTCAAGCCAATCCTGGTAGAGCCAATGACGGGTAGCGACCAGAACGGATGTGGGTCACCCTTCCCCTGACACCTGCCACTGTCCACCAAGTGCACTCTGACCGCACTCGTGAGGCATTAGTATCGATTCTAAGTATCCTAAAGTTCGCTAGTCCAGACTAATCTTGCATCACCAATCTTGAGCCATTATGCCACATACACATTTACTCATCTCTATAAATGAATTGTATCGACTGTTCCGGAATCACCACATCTCCCCTAAGCGGATCAGAGATAGTTCCCGAAGAGTAGTAAAAAAGTTGCACACAAGTCTCCAAAGAAACTATGGCTTCAAAGAGCGTCGACAGACTTGCCATGTCCCACGACGAGTGCCGAAGCAAGACGCTTCAGCCCTCAGGGGCCATGGCAAGATTCAATCTTTGCACGCAGACTAGTTGACACAACATGGGGATCAGGTTGAGGCAACTTAAGAGTGTGCAGGTAGGTTCATGTAGGATAACGAGGCCGAAGTCATGGCTCATATACATGCGGGATGATTGGGAAATCGCTTATTTCTCATAGCATATCTAACTCCTCGAGGCAATGGAGTCGCATGTCGTCAAGTATCGTGACCCGCATCTTCTTGATAATGATCGTCATCGTCCTCTTCCTCGCCGTGGATATCGGCGACCCTCTCACTAACCTTTTCGAGGACTCTGGAGCTCAACACGCTGATAAGCTTCCAGGTTGCCTGCTGATGTGTCAGATAAATGGCCACCAACATGATTCGGAAAGAACTTACTACTAGGAATGTAAAAAGTCCAACCATAACAAGGGCAAGATTGACACTTTCCATCCGATCGCGACCTCGCCGGTTCCCTGCGTTACCGAGCATGCCACCATTGCGGAAGTGCCACCACTGCCAAGGGCTCATCGCAAGCACTGTCTTCACAGCACCCAGAAGCCCAAGAGACATGACACCTTTGACAAAGTGCAACGACCAAGTATAGCTCTCCTGGTCTGCAAGGGTTCCGCGAAAGTCATCAAAATCATCTACCACTTCCCCTACCGCATCCATAAAGGTTCCCCAAGGGTCGACCCAAAGATTGATGATAGGGTCGGCTACAAAGCCCATTAGGAAAACCGTGATGAAGGCGACCAATAAGGTAAGTACCGCACGCGCGAGGCGACTCGACAGCCATGCCGACCACTGCAGCCGGTCCATGCGGTATTGAAACTTGCACGTGGGGCAGCTCCAAAAGTTTCGATCGTTCATCGGCGCGGCCTGACGCCATGCCTGCAGGCAACCCTCATGGACATAACGTTGAGATCCTTTGCACTTGCATGGACTAATCAACCGTCCAAGTTCCGGGTCATCCGAGACGTATTTGACGCGAGGGTGAGCGCCAAATACCGATGCCGTTGCACCGGTATCCATCTCGAACGTGGGGTTAACTGTATCGAGGCAAATTCGGCATGTTCTCGGTCGGTAGTAACGCTCCCGTCGATGCTGCTGTTGGGTGTCTGGGCGAGAGCCCGTTTCGGCCGGCTCGGGTGTCGGCTCGGGTTCTCCCACATTCGCAGGCTTGGGGGCAGTTTGAGATGGGCGGTGGCGAGTGCCATTTCCGCTAGCCTGATCAACAGGCTCGGCGGCCGATGTGGTTGAAGCAGACGCTTCACCCCAAGACCAGTCTTGCTGGGGGTTAAACTGGTGTTGGGAATCCATGGGAGGTAGCAAGGTGGTGCATTTGATACACAAGCTGCGTAAGCTTGGGGTCCTGGAGAAATATGATGGAATGTGGACAAAGCCAAGTGTTCACATTGCGGAACCCATTGGAAAGCTACCGAACATAGCTGGCCACATCCTGCGAGGCCGCTTGTACCGGGAACTGATTACTCTGTGGCTGCGATGTGGTAAACAAAGATGTAGAGCTTCATCGCAACCTACTTTACAAGGTAGGAAGGAACTGTCTTTTAGAAAGTAACTTTCAACCGAGGAAGATTTTTGAAAGAAATCACGCAGATTCCCTCAGTGCCCCAGTGTAAATTCATGGTATCGATATGCACACTGTGTAAAGCTAGAGCTTGAGCCACCCCAAAGCCACCTCAACTGAAGTGGTCCGTGTCCAGCAGAAGGCGGGGGCCCCGTCCACCAGGCCAGCTCCGCCTACAGCGGCGGGAGCTGACGCGCTGCGGTGCCTAAATCGACGAAAGCTTGCATTTGTGAGCTGGATGAACAAGCTCTTCCTGCCAACCTGGGAAGCCACTTACCTTGATAACCCACTTTGAATAGACGGGACCATTTCGAACAACCGACAACTGGAAAGCAAAACATCCTGCAAATTCGCCGGCGTCAGTCTTAACAATCGAAGCACCGTAAAACAAGCCAGGAATCGCAGCTATGGCGGACCGCTATTCGTTTTCCTTGACGACCTTCTCCCCCAGGTTAGCTAGCTTCCTTGCCATGCCATAGGGCCAACGCTTTTGTGATTGATATCATGAGTACTGATGCTGCAACTACAGTGGAAAGCTTGTTCAAATTGGTGCGCGCAACATGTGCCCCAAACTTTTGGTTGATGACCTGCAAACTGACCATATATCACAGAGTATGCCCTGAATGCGGTCAACCAGGGTGTCACGGCGCTGGGAATCAAGGGTGCGTTCTCTATATCTCTTGCTCTCTCGATGACAAGCAAGTCATGAAGTGATGCCTGCTGACATAAAATCAAAACAACGATAGCGACGAACGGCATCGTGCTCGCAACGGAGAAGAAGTCGTCTTCACCCCTCACCGACCCATCATCCTTGTCCAAGATCAGCCTCGTCACCCCTAACATTGGTATGGTTTACGCCGGTATGGGCCCTGACTACAGGGTCCTGGTGGACAAAGCCCGCAAGGTCTCGCACTCTGGCTACAAGCGCATCTACAACGAGTACCCGCCGACGAGGATATTGGTTCAAGACGTTGCGCGCGTCGTCCAGGAGGCTACACAGTCCGGTGGTGTTCGCCCCTACGGTGTCAGTCTGCTGATTGCCGGCTGGGACGAGGGTATCCTGCCTGAGGATGATGAGAGCGCCGGCGACAGAATGATTGAGGACGAGGATGGCGAGAAGAAGAAGATCTCGGGCAAGACTGGTGGCATCCTCAAAGGTGGCCCCATGTTGTACCAGGTCGACCCCTCTGGTAGCTACTTCCCGTGGAAGGCTACTGCTATTGGAAAGAGCGCCGCCTCGGCCAAGACGTTCCTGGAGAAGAGGTACACTGAGGGTTTGGAGCTGGAGGATGCTGTGCACATCGCACTACTCACCCTGAAGGAGACTATTGAAGGCGAGATGAATGGCGACTCGATCGAGATTGGTAAGTAACTGGGTCTGATATTTGCCTTCTTCGGACATAGACGTCAGTCCACTAATTTGGTGAATTCATAGGCATTGTTGGTCCGCCTGCAGACCACCTACTGGGCGTAGAGGGTGTTGAGGGTGCTCAAGGGCCACGCTTCAGAAAACTAAGTCCCCAGGAGATCGAGGACTACTTGACGAACTTGTAATGCACGCAGCGGCAGTATTTTGATACCTGACCAACGACCTTACCAACCCCTTTGTACAGTAGACACAGCATAGAAGGTTACCAGCACAGAAGTGGGTTTGGGGCATGTGAATGACCTTTTTCATGAATAGGCGGCATGTCTTATTCAATTCGATTTTGTCGTGATGAAGGACGTTCTGGGACCAGCGGCAACGCCTACTGGAAGTTCATTTTCCAAATTTAGGCCGACCTTGATCCATGTGCCATTGGATTGGGCAGGAGAGTCTACCACGCCAAGCTGGCCGTTGGTGTTTTCCCCCGTGACAAAAACCTCCCCCTTATTGGTCAGCACGATTGCATGCGAATCTCCCACCGCGAAATCAACGACATCACTGTCATCCTCCACAACTACCGGCACCGGGCCCAGCGAAGGTGAAACACCTTCTACAATTTGCTTTCGACCCGGGTGGCCACCCCAGCAATACAGATCATGTCCGCTGGTTATTGCTGCCAGTGTGTAGCCGCCTGCGGCTATCTTGATGATGTTGCCGGTGGGGAGCTCATCCAAGTCGATCACTCGTCCTGGGAGCGATGCGGGACTTGGGAACAGCAGAAAAGTCAGTAACGCTGGACAGCTTGAAATCGCTCAGAAGGCCTGTACATGTAGTAGACATACCTTTCAGCAGACACTACGCGGCCCAGGCATCCGGGATATCTATCATCGCCCCAAGTCCAGACCTCGCCGGTGGCAGTCAACACTGCGAAGCCTACGTCGTATGCCACGAACTGATCGATATCCGCCGCGAACTCGTGCGTCCTGACCAGGGATGTCTCTGAGAGCGCCGAGTATATCGAATTATACTGGCTCAGGCGAGTCTTGTCAACAGGTACTGGCGTCTCTCTAGGTAAGCTTTCGCCCTGATGTGGCGTAATTCTCATTGCTGTTCACTGCAGACTTTACCTATGACAGAATTGTTTGCCGCCAAGGAAAACCTCCCAAACTGCTCCCTGAGAGCTGTGTGCTCTTCAGGCACAGCGCCGGCAGTCTTTACCCCGCTGCCAGTCTCGACTTGGAACCAAATCCGGTCAGTTACAACTGATATACAACGAACCACTTTAATACCCAAAGTATAACCCCTTACCATATGTATAAGTTAGATATGGCTCGATTGTTGTTATTTTGTCGTCACTCAGTGCATGGGTGAGCTTGTACAAGTCCCTAGGCTGCTGTTGTTGGTCGTCTAAAGAGTTGAAATCCAACTGGTTCCAGGCATTAAAGCCTGTCGTGTATAATTTCATTGTTTGAAGGGATGTATGTCATTGGGAAGACCTGACTGAAGCACTGTTTATTATGGCTGTCGTCTTGCCTGACAGATCTCTTTTGTGCAGGGTGGGTAAAATCACGGGTAATTGGGCATAAATTTCATCTACAGCATCCTGCTCCAGGTACCTAACCTGACCTCCATACCTGCCCAGTGCCCACCATCCTACCACCACGCCAAAACGCCTGCCCACTTACCCATTTGCCGTCTTCAAAAGCCAAGTTTCTGTTTGAGTATGCATACCTTGGTACCTAGCTACCTAATATCAATCTACCTTGTCGCATTGAAATGGTTACTTTGTGTGTGTACAAACCAGAGCAGGTCACTTCTCGTGGCGATACAGTTGCAATGGCGGGCCTCCCGCATTCCTCACGTACTTCCCCATTCGCTGCTCTGGAGAGTGTGCGACCCTCAATTTTGAACACTCCTTAGGAGATACGCTGCAACAGTTTATAGCTTTCCCAACTTTCCTTACAGCTTTTTTTATTCTTTGTCTTTTTCTTCAGATCACCACACTTGGCTTATTTCTGCTCAATAACACTGCAGGGAACCGGACTCACTTGTCTACCGTCGCTGAACTCAGATTATAAGATTCCCCGCTCTTGAGATTCATAAACTCAATACCCAATCCACTACCAACATTGCGTTCCTAAGTTACCCAGATGTCGTCTCAGGACGAATCTGCCTCGTCCAGCGAGACGGGAGAAGGTGGTCATGTCATTGATAGGGACAACCTCAACCATTCGGCCGGATATGGCTACACAACCAGCAGCAGCGCCTCCACTCACTATAAAACTGACGATGTAGTCTCCGAAGAGCCTTCGTCCTCAGGGAATGGACCACAATCCATCATTGCACGAGCCTACCAACTAGAGATGTTTCAAGCTAGCATGCAGCAGAACATCATTGTCTCTATGGATACTGGCAGTGGGAAAACTCAAGTTGCTGTGCTCCGAATCAAAGCGGAACTCGAACGTACACCACCAGAAAAGCGTATCTGGTTTCTTGCTCCAACGGTTGCCCTTTGCGCTCAGCAGTATGAGGTTATCCGTTCACAGATCAAAGTTGCCAGATCGATCGTTATTACCGGTGATGATAATGTCGATTCGTGGTCAGACGTCCAGACTTGGGATGCTGTCTTGGCCGACGTGCGAGTGGTGGTCTGCACTTATAAGATATTGGTCGATGCTTTGAACCATGCTTTTGTCACTATGGATTCCATTTCACTCCTGGTTCTGGACGAAGGTTAGTTGAAATGTACCCTGAAATTGTCTATCGAATCCTCCTCCATCTCTATCTAAATCTCTGTCTCTTTTACTCTAGCATGCTTAGATGTTCCCTGCTTACTATTATTCCAGCCCACAACTGCACCGGAAAATTCCCTGGGCGTTTGATAATGACAGAGTTCTACAAACCGCGCAAGTCCGCAGGAGAAAATGTTCCTCACATCTTGGGACTTACCGCAAGCCCAGTCATGAGGTCGGACTTATCGTCGATGGAAGATCTGGAGAGCTCACTGGACTCAGTCTGCCGTGGTCCCACCTTGCAGAGGGAGGAGCTTTTTGCCAACGTCCACCAGCCAATAATGACGATAGCCACTTACAAGGAGCGCGATTTGAGGTCGCCAGTTCAGTATACGCGGAATATGAATAGCCTGCACACAGCAGTCGAGAACCTCGACATAGCTGAGGACCCATACGTCCTTCATCTTATGAGCCAAAGAACCCCGAGAAGTCTGAGAGAGCTGGAGAGGGTTTTGAACAAGTTCGACACCTACACCCAAAAGCAAATTAGGGCTCTGCAACGAAGGAGCTTATCCCTGTTCCGTGAACTGGGGCAATGGGCTGTCGACAGCTACATCTACAATGTCGTTCAGAAAGTTTCCACCTTTAATGCTCAAAGCAGTTGGCTAGGAGGCTGGCTTGACGACGAACGAAAATATCTCTATCGGGCGATTCAACGCATCAATGCGCTGCCGGTAGCCACACCAGCGCCAGGACCTGGAACGACTTCCAATAAACTTCAGGCCCTTCTCAAGATTCTGCGTGGGTGTGAGGGTTCGTCAGTTGGAATAATATTCGTCAAAGAGCGAGCCACCGCAGGCATACTATCCCAGCTGCTGGCCATAATTCCGGATATAAACGCACGGTATAAGGTCGGCTGCATGGTTGGAACATCCAGATACGTATCCAGGAAAAAGAGCATACACGAAGTCCTGCAGCAGGGAGATGACTTGATATCACTTGAGAAGTTTCGTTCCGGCGCCATCAACCTTCTCGTGGCGACCAGCGTGTTGGAGGAGGGTATCGACGTGCCTGCTTGTAACCTTGTCATATGTTTTGATATGCCACCAAATCTCAAGTCATTTATACAGCGAAGAGGTCGCGCTCGAATGCGAGAGTCCAAACTTCACCTGCTGGTCGAGGAGGATTCGCAGGCGTCGATTAAAGACTGGGGAGAACTGGAAGCAGCAATGAAACAGCGATACGAGGACGATATGCGGCAATTGGATCATCTTGTCCAGGTGGAGGAGGATGATGACATGGACGTGCCTCCGTTACATTCAAGGACGACAACAGCAAAAGTCACAGTTGACGATGCCAAGGGTCACTTGGAACATTTTTGCCGTGTTGTCACCGGCTCCCAGCAGTATGTTGACGCATCCCCAGAGTACTTGGTCATCACCAAGACTACGGCGCTTGCTGGCGGTAAGCCCATTCCGATCTTGGGTGTAACTGTGCTTTTGCCTGCCTCCTTGCCACCGAATCTGAGAGAGGCACACAGCTCCCGAGACTGGATCTCAGAGCGTAGTGCGAAGAAAGATGCTGCATTACAGGCCTACAAGATGCTTTACGAAGCCGGGCTGATCAACGAACATCTTCTTCCCATCCGGGAGTCTGATTTTGTGGATAGAGAGGTGGATGGGAGACCCAGTCTTGTAGAGGTCCAGGAGCAATGGAATCCCTGGCCATTCATTGCCGAGGCATGGGAGAATGGATCGTCAAACTTAACCATTCACCGTCGACGCCTGCAACTTACCGACCAAGACGGCATGCTGATGGGAGAGCTTGACGCGCTACTTCCAGTACCTTTCCCGCCCATATCCCTTCTAAAGATATACTGGATTCAACACTCGGAGCACCCGTGGACTGTCAGCTTTGATCCGGACCTGACCATGTCACGGCCCGGTAGCATAGACCCTACCTCCGAAATCCAGCAGGCCCTGGAACAAACCCAGATTCTCTTAGATATGGCTTTTGGCCATCGCTTCTCTGTTTCGGAGCAAAGTAAGGCCCTCCGGGTTATCTGGCCCAACAGGACCTTGAAACTTCAGATGATGGGCGGTCAGCCATTCTCAAGAGAGGTGTGCGAGGCTCATGGCAGTGATTACATTATCAGAAGTTCTGGACGAGATCCATACATATTCAAGTCCTGGCTCCCTGTAAAACCACCACTGGACCTTGTGCGAGGATACTGGAAGGCAAAACCAGACCAAGAGGAACCATCAGCGGATGCTCCTTGGGTGGCTGTCAAAAGGTTACCCAAGAACTGCGGCTTCGTCAAGAACTCGACGATGCCCATGGAGCTGCCCAAGGAGCAGCAGGCGCCAAGTAAGAAGAGGTTTGACTACATAATACCCGAGCATTTGTGTACATTCGACATTATCCCGGCGACTTTGGTCCAGCTTGGCATGCTTGTTCCATCGATCACTCAGGCCATGGAGCCTTATTTTGTCGTACAAGAACTACTTCAGCGGACGGCACTAGGTTCTCTGGATTTCAAAGACAATGACCTCGTTATGATGGCGATAACAGCGTCCAGTGCGGGAGAGTTGACCAACTATGAAAGAATCGAGTTCTTGGGTGATGCCATTTTGAAGCTTGGAACCGCAGTGACCTGCGCGACGAATAGTCAGTGTCCCCCGGACATTCACCCCTTGGATGCAGTGTTACTCGATCTATAGACTAACATATTGGATTTCACTTCCAGATTTACACTTCCCCGAAGGCTATCTCAGCCTTCTGAAGGACAGACTTGTCTCAAATTCCCGGCTATGCAAGGCGGCCTTGGCCTTGGGCTTGGATCAGTTCATCATAACACGACAGAACAGTCTGAAGCAATGGAGAAACATGCTGAAGGCTCCCGAGCCACCAAGCAACAAGAGGAAGATGTCTACCAAGACTCTAGCGGACGTAACAGAAGCTCTTATCGGAGCGGCGTTTATTGAGGGCGGTATGAACAAGGCGCTCCGCTGCATTTCTTTGATGATACCTGACGAACGTTGGAGAAGTCTTGACGAAAGCAGGGTGATTCTGTACGAAGCCGCGCTCAATGATGTTCCCCTGCCATCAACGCTGGAGCCGTTGGAGGAGTTACTCGGCTACAGCTTTAACAAGAAGTCGCTGCTCATTGAAGCCGTCACACACGCGTCATACAACATTCCCGGTTCAGCAGGCAACTCCCTTGAGCGATTGGAGTTCTTGGGAGACAGCGTGCTTGACTTTGTTGTGGTGTCACGGCTGTTTTCTGTCAAGAACCCTGCCCCCATCGAGCACTATAACATGCACTTGTTACGCACCGCAGCTGTCAACGGTGAGTTCTTGGGCTTCTTGGCCATGGAGTGGCGGACGGCAGCGACTCAAAGATCAGTAGTTGTCAAAACCGGCCAGGGTACATCCGACGAGCTCGAAACTGTCGAGACCCCAGGCCTGCCGCTCTTCGGATTCCTACGGCATAACGCATCGGGAGACTGGGTCCGCGACCAGCGGTTGGCAGAAGAGCGGCACACCGAGATGGCGCCGGGCATTAGAGATGCTCTGGAGCACGGGAGACGTTATCCGTGGGATCTGCTGGCACGGTTGCGCATAAGCAAGGTCCACTCAGACGTGCTCGAGGCGATCATTGGTGCCGTCTGGGTCGACTCGGGGTCTCTTGAGGAATGCGAGAAGCTCATCGAGGGTGCAGGGATACTACGGTACCTAGACCGAGCACTCAGGGACGATGTCAAGATATTGCACCCCAAAGAGGAGCTGGGCAGAGTGGCACAGAACAACAAGGTGGTCTACAAGGTCAACAAGGCCAAACGGGCTAATTCAGCTGTGGTAGATGAAGTCCACGGAGAACTGGTAGTTGGAGAAGGTGTCGAGTTCCTCTGTAGCGTCACCGTTGGTAATAGGTGCGTTGCACGCGTTGGCGGAGCTGTTAGCAAGAACGAGGCCATGACCAAGGCTGCGCTGGAGGCTATTCGGCTGTGGGAAGAAGCGGGTCGGTCGTGGGATAATATTGGGGTAGTTTTGGAGGATGGAGTTTAGAAGGGACATATTAATTATAAATAGCCTTGATATGTCTCGGAATGATTTTGTGGAGCGAGATGAGGAGAACAATGATAACACAGCATGCTCGAAAAAAGATACTCAAGTTTGACTCCGACCATCTAGATAATCACTCCAGTTTTAGATAGTTTAGATAAACAAAACAAGAGCCTGTGATGGGATTTTATGCAGATAATAATTCTCGTCGTCTTGATAGAAAAAGGATAAGATCTTCGTGCCTCAGGCATTTAATATAACCCGCCCGCCGGCATCTCCGCAGCTTGGGTGGAGCAACCTGCAGCTGGCAAAGAGAACCGCGGCCTAATTACCTACTTGCTACCTACGACTACCTAATTATTTACCACCTTACCCCAGCAAGCTTTTAAGTCAGTCAGCATAAATACATGGTACCTACCTAACACAACCACCTTAGTCGAGGTTGATACAGATGAGACATTGGCTCTTGTCATTGCAAATGCCGACTATGAGTTGATTAGCGGGCAGCAGAAGGACTAAAGTATCCCCTTTGTCCTCAAGAGTGCAATTGATTTCAATTCAATTCAATTCAGTCCAAGGCAGGACGCGTGTCTCTGGTGGATACAGAGCCTGGACTTTAACCTTGGCTCTTACCCGCAAGGTACCTTGCCTTACCTACCTTACCTACATACCACCTTACCTTACCTTACCTTACCAACTTACACCTACATTACGTACCTAATCTTTACCCAGGTAAGGCAGGTGGTAATCAAGTGGTAAATTAAAGCTGAACACAACCAACCTCTGCCACGGTCCATTGGATCCGACCCCCGATGATGCGGCAGGCCAACGAGTTCATGACTTGATCCCCTCGTGCGACGCTCTACTTCGTTCCCTCTACACGAAGAGAGCCTTCTTCTCTCTTTCCCTCCAGCATGTCGTCGCCAGACGGGCCCAGCACCATCCGAGTTTTTGTCCGCTGGCACGATCAAACTGTCTTCGCTGGCGAGGAGGTCAAGTGCACAATCACCTTCAAGAACGTCGCGCCACCACCCACGACTTCGTCCTCTTCCAGCTCCACCCCGCCTTCCAGCTTTGCCAGCGGCAGCCATCTCTCTCGTCAGCAACAGCTCCAACAGCAGCGGCTCAACATTAACAGCCACAGGCTCCCGAGTCCTCTGCTCGCATCCCAGAACCGGCAGCCCAAGACCCCGACTCAGTCCTCTGGCCTTGCGCCGCCACCCCGGCAGTCCCGCGGACACCGACACAGCCACTCCGTCGGCGGGATCTCGCCCTCGTCCTCGCGAGCCAGGTCCGGCTCCGAAACCTGGCCCGCGCCGGCAACTGGCGAAGAAAGTCCAGGGCAGCGCGGCGGCTCTCATCGGCGGTCCATCTCTATCGTTTCGCTCGGCTCACCGACCCCAGATTCACAGGGCCATGGCGCTAGCGGGACCTTCAAGTCGCCCCCGCGGCCGCAGAGAGGCCACGGCCGCGCATCGAGTCTGCATATAACCTCCCGCGCGTCCGTTCCGAGCGGACCTCGATCAGGTGAGATGGACCGCGTTTGCTCTCTGGTCTGCAACTGTTGTTCGACGTGGATTTTTGACTAATTTCGAATGATAAGCATCTACAGCATCACATCCACACCGACCGCCCTTCAACGCGCAACCCTCACCTCTTTACAATGCCTCTTTTCCTCCTTCGGGCTCCTCAACGGCGCCCAACACACCCGGGCTTGGAATCACCACTGCAGGAGCCTCACCTCAGACGGAAGCAGATACCCTTGCTAGTTTCCAATTTCCCATGAAAAACACAGCCGAAGTCCTGGCTTCAGGGAGTCCTGTCATCAGTGTTAACGAACCCCAGCCGGGCGCTCCCGAGGCGCCCCCTGATGGCACAACTGCTGCCGCGAACATACCGCCAAGGAGAAACGATAACTCCATACCTACGATCAACGAAACCAATGTAGCCCCTGCAGCCAGGGTGCTGTCCACGACGAGCATCTCGGGCACGCCTCGCAGCAGTACGGAATTCTACTCGGTGAGCAACAACTCGACCGAGACACTAGCGTCGGAATACGTGATACCACAGCCGGGCAGGACAGCTGGAGGAAGGCCACTACATTTGCGACAGAGATCGCACTTGTCGGGGCAGAAGGCTCGAGCGGCCCCCGAGGCGTTGATGATGGGATATGCACAGATACAGGGCTCCTTTACGCTTGACGGCTCGCTTGTGGACCTGGCACCCTTTGAGCTGGTAAAGCGCAAGGCGGTGGTGGGTGGACAAGGTGGTGGTGTCATCGGCGTGGAAACCCAACATAAGCGCGAGAGTGGCCTGCTGCGCAGTTTCGGCTGGGGCAGCTTGACTAGCTCCATCGGCGAGCTATTAGGTGGCGGCGAGCTGAGCACCATCAAGGAGATGCGTGGCATAGCGGACTCCAAGGCAGTTCCGCTGCTGTCGACCCCTCAGTCCATTCTGTTTGTGGATCTGAAGCTGGCACCTGGAGAGAGCAAATCATTCGAGTATATCTACAGGTTACCCAAGGGGCTGCCTCCTACACACAAGGGCAGGGCCATAAAAATCTCGTACGGCCTTGTCATTGGCACCCAAAGGCCTGGCAGTGCCAAGGATCACCAGATGAAGTCTGTCGAAGTGCCTTTTCGTGTACTCGGCAGTGTTAACAGCCACGGAGAGATATTGGGTCATGACTTGATGAACCCTTATGTGCTCCTCAAAGATCTTGCTCAAGTGCAAAGTCTGGACGATTCCAAGAACCGTTCACCCGAGAACAGTAGTGGAACGGGTACCGCCCCTGGACCGTCTACTGGCTCTACTATGCAAAGCTTCCTCACATATGTGGATGAATTATTAAATCACCCAAGCCAAGGGACTGGCATGGACGCCCTTTTATCACCTACGGCGGTACCTGGGTCACGTCGGCTGTCATCGGCCTCCTTCTTCGAGGATGGTGTTTTGACAGCCAAGGAGGCCATAGACATGGCCATTCTGCGTAGCAATCTGACTGGAGCGGGCCAGCAGAGTGCGAACAGGTTTGAGATTGCGCGCAACGGACGCAAGGTTGGAGTCGTAACTCTAGCACGGCCCTCCTATAGGATCGGAGAGCCCGTCGCCATGACGGTTGACTTCTCTAGCAGAGAGCTACCTTGCTATGCATTGCACGCGGCCCTCGAAACAGCAGAGCGCGTGGATCCGTCACTTGCAGTTCGATCGGAAGCCAGCGTGCATCGTGTCACAAGACGAGTATACGCGACATCGTCCGAAGCAGCAATGTTTGCCCGCCGAGTGGTGTTCGCGCCTACGATACCCGTCTCGGCCACACCCGAGTTTGTCACCAGCGGTGTCAGCCTCGAGTGGAGGATTCGCCTTGAGTTTGTGGTCCCATCTGCCACTGCGACCAACTCCCACACGCCACAGACTCCTACATTTTCTCACCAAGGGCAAAATGGATTTGACGAGGAAGACGAAGATGATGTGGAGGGGAGCGACACAGGCAGCAGGACGACGGAACGGGAGGCCGCCCACTCGTCGGCTCGTTTGCTGCAGCAGCAGTATCAGCAGCAGCAGCAACAACAGCAAAAACAGACGCACCCTCTACTGGAAGAGGTTTCACGTGATGAACGTGGCGGTCTTGTACTGGTCGCGGCCGAGACGTTGCCATGCGAGAGTTTTGAAGTTGCCGTCCCATTACGTGTCTACGGTGCCGTGTGCAACGGTCTGGAGAGGCTGGAGAGAGATGAGGCTGAAGGGGGCATGTCTATATGAGAAGCTCAGCCAGCTATCACTATGTCACGAGAAACGATTTTTTCTTTGATAAAAGCAAAGCGTAAAAAGAATAGATTGTTGGATACAAATAATTGGCCGAGCCGAGAGTGACAGTACAGAGTAAAACCCCACCAAGATTTGTTGTGAGACGGAGAACAAGACCCGACATAGTGCATGCCGTCGATTATTAACAAAAAATTTTTTCACTGACTGTCACTACTATAGAGAGACAATAAGACGTCGCCGAGGCCTGCAAACTTTTACGCTGTTGCTGAATAACTCTGCCGCAGTATGTTGGTTTGGATGACTTGACGTGGGGTAAGGTACAAGGTAGGCAGGGAGATAGGTGGGCAGACAGGCCTACCTAGCTAGGTAGGTATACAAGGCAGTAAGTACTCAAGGTACTGTACGTTTGGGGAAGGGGAAAAAAAGACGTCACCAAATTTGTACAACAACCCCGCGATCCCTTGTCTTTTATGACAAATAATTGGTCAATGGACAGCCGATTGTATCCTAAAAAGGATATTTTTGGACAAGGTTGATAACAAACTGGCGGTCAACTTTTTTTTTTTTTACCCCTTTGGTTGAGTCAGATGCAGTGGAAAGATAGATGCTGCTCAGTCGGATCAAGATCTGACCCCTCCGACATCGCTTCCAAAACTTTATACCACCAAGTCTTGCTACAACTTAAACGCGAACTGCCACTTTTTTTTCTCAAGCTCCCCACCAGTACAGAATTCAACCACCACCGTGACCCCTACCTTTAAGCCCCGTTTAGATACCATCTAGCCAAGATGTCCAAAGGTCGCGTCTGTTTGTAAGTGTTTTTTTTTGTTTTGAGAGTGAGCGTTGTATCTATCTGTTCTACTTTGATGTGCCTTTTTTTTCACTGACTCAGATAAACGTCACCCCGCAATAGAGCCTACTCTGGAGGTAAGTATGACGATTTGCCGCCAGGGCAGCACAACGATGACGCCGCTGGCTTTTTCTTTGGAGATATAGAGTAAATCTCACATCTCAAGAGCATTTTATCTGACCAATTGATGTTTTATTATGTTGAACAGGTCTTGATACCTCCGTACGTTCCACTAAAGGGTGTCACAGACCCTATCACTCCACGATATAACTCCAAATATTACCATGCTAACATGTAAATCACTATCTCGCAGACCATCCTAGTGTGGCTCATTGAGCAGGTACGAAGCACTCACTCTCGCACAACATTGGTCAACTTTGTTTTGCCAGACCGAACAACAAATATCTTGACCCTTCCCCAGGCACCAGGTACTAACCGTGGGGGGTTGGTTCTGAACATGTAGGGCTACACCGTCGTCTGCTTCCTCGCCAATGTCGGTCAGGAGGAGAACTGGGATGAGGTCAAGGCCAAGGCCAAGAAGCTCGGTGCTGAGGAGATGGTGATCCTCGACCTGCAGAAGGAGTTTGTCGAGCAGATCGTCTTCCGCGCTATCCAGTGCAACGCCATCTACGAGGACAGGTACCTGCTGGGCACCTCGCTGGCCCGCCCCATCATCGCCCGCGCCCAGGTCCGCGTCGCTGAGCAGTACAACTGCCAGTACGTCAGTCACGGCTGCACCGGCAAGGGCAACGACCAGGTCCGTTTCGAGCTCGCTTTCAAGGCCTGCAACCCTTCCATCGAGGTTATTGCCCCATGGAGGCTGCCCGAGTTCATCTCCAAGTTCCAGGGCCGTCAGGACCTGCTCAAGTACGCCGAGGAGAAGAACATCCCCGTCTCTTCCAGCCCCAAGGCCCCCTGGTCCATGGATGACAACCTGGTCCACTGCAGCTACGAGGCCGGCGTGCTCGAGGACCCCGACCACACCCCTCCCAAGGAGCTGTGGACCCGTACCGTCGACCCGGTCGACGCCCCTGCCACCCCCCAGGAGTTCACCGTTGAGTTCGAGAAGGGTATCCCCACAAAGGTTACCGTCGACGGCAAGGAGACTACCGGCTCGGTTGAGGTGTTCAAGCTGCTCAACAAGCTTGGCCACGACCACGGTGTTGGCCGTATCGACATTGTCGAGAACCGCTTCATCGGCCTCAAGTCGCGTGGCTGCTACGACACCCCTGGTCTGACCATTGCCCGCCTGGCCCACTTGGATCTCGAGGGCTTGGTCATGGACTCCAAGGTCCGTGAGATCCGTGACCAGTTCTGCACTCTGTCGTGGTCTCGCCAGCTGTACAACGGCATGTACTTTAGCCCCGAGCGCGAGTTGTAAGTTTCTCTCCAGGCCCGATCTTTTATCGAGTAAGTACGTTTTGGAGATGCTGACTTGCGATACCGAACCACAGCGTCGAGAATTCGATCATCTTCAGCCAGGAGAACGTCACCGGCCAGGTCAGGTTGGCTGTCTACAAGGGCAACACCTACGTCCTGGGCCGCAAGAGCGACGCCAGCAACCTCTACTCGGAGCAGGACGCTTCCATGGACTCCCTTGAGGGCTTCTCGCCCATGGACACGACTGGCTTCATCGAGATCAACGCCATCCGCCTCAAGAAGTACGGTCTGCAAAAGATCAAGGACGGCAAGCCTCTTACTCAGTCATGAGTGTGGGTGAGCAGAGACATCTTGATAGTATGAGGACGAACTGTGTGGTGTATTTTTTTCCAAACTTGCACGGGCGTCCCATCTGTAGATACAAAAGAAGGGGGGCAAACCCTGAATAATGGGATTGCAAAAGAATAAAAAAATTGAAATGACATGAAATCCAAATTCGACTTTTTTTTCAGCGACATGCAGAGATTGCAGCTTAAGGTGCCGGTATAGTGGTAATAGGGGGTATCAAACTAACTAACTTGACAAAGGAGATTTCCGAGGTGCTCGACAACCTCACCCTGGGCTCGGGTTGCACAGATGCTATTTTTTGGCCTTTTTTGCTTCCTTTTTCCGCTGTCTATCCTCCTTGGGTTGGTCATAGATGACTTGATCTCTCCGCTCCCTCTCCAAGATTTTATGTGGCGGCTCCCAGTCAGGAGGATTTGTCTTGATACGCCTCTGCTTTTCGGGTTGGTGACTTGGCGGCGGCCGATGCGGATCCATAAAGGCAGTTGCAAAGTTGTAAGTTTCATCGTCGAGCATGCCGTGCTTGTGCATGTGCGTCATGAGATCGAAGTCGGGTCTCATGTCTTGGTATCTATATTGGCCCTCGACAATGTGCCAGGCAACGTGCTCCAGCCGTTGCTGGAAGGCATAGGCTCGTCTCTCTTGCTTTTGGCTGGCCTCATCTTTTCTGCCGCTGGTCTTCTTGGTCCCTTTTCCTCCCCTGTCCGCTTCGCTGTCAAAAAATTGGCTGCTGCAGAACCAGCAGATGGCTTTTGCCGGGAATCTGTAGCCCAGGTGGCTGGAGATGTGGTCGATCCAAGCCTCAGGCTCGTTGCTGTCGAAGATCTCGGGGCATCCGCACAGGTCCCGGAACTCGCAGACCAGCAGCGGGCCGCGTATCTGCTCCTGCTCGGCTAGATAACCGTCGACCTGCGGCTGCTCGCCGCCGGTATCCTCTACCAAGGACGGCGCGGTGGACTGTGAGTATCCGGACGGGGCTGTGCCAACCTCGCTACTGTCTTGCGATCCTCGGTAGGCGGTGGTTTGGCTCCTGTAGTCATCATACTCGCTCACCGGTTCAGTGGAGTAAGTGTAGCCGTATCCCTGCTCGGCCGTCAAGGTGTCCTTGGAGTCGTCGGTGCGGGCGTCGGCTTCGTCCCCGCCGCCTCGGGGCTGCGACCAGCCCGGCTCGACGGGTGGCACGATGGGCCGGTGCCAGTCTTCGACCTCATTGATGATCGAGTGGACCTCATCCACGTCGATGTCGGCGTTTTTGGGCATGGTGTGTTATGCCTGTCGTTTCAAATCTTGATTCTTGTTCTCTCCTTTGTTTTTTTTTCCTAGCTCTTCTCCCTCCTTCTGAGTTAGAGCTGGAGGGAAAAAGTGTGAGGGGTGTGTGATGCAGGCAGAGCCCAAGCGGGCGGGAGATGCAGGTGCAGGTCTGGTAGCATTCATGTATGTTATTACTGACAGGTTTCTTTTTAGAAGAAAAAAGAGAGAAGGGAGCGGCGGGGACCTTTATCACAAAGTCGCCCTACTACGCGTACCCTTTGTCAAAAGAGACACACAAATCTTCCGAGTCTGGGGGATGTTGATCATCTGCAGAAGTCCAACCCAGGGAAAGATGCGAGACATGATATAGCCGAAAGGGATTACACTCCATACCCTTTCTCTCATCCGTACTTACGGTACGATCTTGACCGGTTGAGCCGCATTCTACTTATTACATTACACCCACTCATACGCATACACCCCCCATTCCCCTCTAATCTATTCGTTCTTAGCTGACCTCCAGCCGGTCCCGAAAACTGAGAAGAAAAAAGCAACTATACAGCATACGGTTCGTAAAGTATATCCGCTTGCCAATAGTAATTTGTGATATGATGCCGCCCCTTTGGGGGTCCAATCACAGCCAATGGGTATTGTTTTATTGCGGGACAAAAGGCCCGGGGTTAGCTGAAGGGGGGTGCTCGAAAGATGCTTAATACGGTGTTGTAACGGCTCGGAACGCGAGCTCTGGATCACATGGGTGATTGTGCAAAATCTGGGAGGGTGGTAGCAGGGCGTGTCGGTGAAAGGGCGGAAACCGAGGGGAGATAATAGAGTATATAACGCGTTTGCAAGTGTTGATGTGGCTTGCATGTACACACGCACGTCCTCTTTTTTGCAATATGTGAGTCCAAGCAAGAGATAGTCGGCGTTGTTGAGGTAGTTTTAAGCTACCAAAAGAAAAGATCAAAACCAATTATTGTCGTAACCAGGTATATGCTTATCCTGTCTGTACCTTGGACACGCACGTCCGTACGTGGTATATTCCCCTCTCGGGCTCCGTTCATCTGACCATAACACGTAGTCCTTTCAGCTTTTTGAACTCCGGTATCTCCGCCTTTTTTTGACATATTTGTTTAGCGGGACTATACACAGTTTCCCCTGACGATAACATTTCGCACTATCCTCGGACTATACCCAAGAGTCTCGGTTAAGCTTACAGTGAGACTATAGGACGCAGCAAGACGCAGCGAGATGCGTGTAATGAGAAGCCTTTGGGCATCAACGCATCAAAAAAGTTCCAATATTCTTTTCCGCCACAATTTGTTTTCTTCTTTGGGAAAACCCTGGGGTATAATTATCCTACTTTTTTACGTGGTACGCACCCCCGATCTCCCGATTATCATAACCCCCTCCCTTTCTATTTCTAACATTAACCCTTTCTCCGCGTTTTGCTACTGGTGGATAGGTTTGGGGCTGCGTGGCTTTGGTTGGATGAGGGTTCAGTAATGGCCATGTTGTGTTACACCGAATATATATGTCTGCATGCACGAATTAGCCTTGCGGGATGGGTTTTTTTTCTTTCACCCCCGCATCTTTTCTTTTCTTTTTGGTTATTATTCCCCTCACTCCCTTGTTGCATCGAGATAGGCTTCTTCACTATCTAGAGCCTGGTATGGTAGGCAACTCGTAGTGGATAAGTTTTTGGTACGTATCTATGCAATGCATATGCGGTTGGTATGGGGGTTGCAACGCGTGCAGAACACACACACACACACACACACACACACCTTCCCTTACCCACTTCGTCGCAACTGCGCCGTCACAGTGATAGCCGCTTGGCACACCATTTACAGATTCGGAAAAGTAGAAGAGCGGTCCACCAATCGTTCACTTACACGCTCATGTACAAAAGTACCCCGACTCCACGCCACAATTCGGGAAACGCTTTCGCTTGTCGACGGTGATGATGACCGGTCAGGATCGGGGAACGGCTCAGCGGTTGCGAAGTCGGATATACGGGCTTTTGCTCAGAATGCACATGGCAGTCTCTACATTGCGACATGCGGTTGACGAGCTTTGGGTGTGCTGACGGCATAGCTACCTAGCAGGTGCACAGTAGCCTAGTTGTAAGCAAAGTATACACCCCCAAGAGGCTATCGGGGAAGAACAAGACATGCCATCCATCTGTCCCCCTCGACCAGATGAGCAAGAATAGAACTTGGGGCCGTGCTCCGGGGGGTCCATACACCACGCAGCTAGGGTGGGGAATGGCTCACCTACCGGTAGCGAGAGGATGCGGCTCTGCTCACCAAAACGAGGAGGTGATAACGCGTTCAGGCTAAAAAAAGGACCAAAAACAAGAAGAGATAGACGGAGCCGGCCGGTGTTGCCAGCTCAGGTGACATGGATTTTTCTGGGGGAGCACCCATCTCCGACCAAACAGGATCGGACAACAGAGCAATTCCCCGACCCTGTCCCCCTTTATTTTCCTTGGGTAGCGTTTTTTACTTACTGCCGTGGCCTAATCCGTAACAGCCGGTTTCCCGTTGACTGAGCGGCAGTACGGAGAGACCAAGCAGACTGCCGATAGTCCGACGTCCAAACTCGTTCGTTGGGAAACATCGTTCTGAGGCTGGTAGAACGGTGATTATGGTATCATGACGCAAGCACTCCCTTATAGGTAGGTAGCAAAAAGATCCTTGTCCAACAGCAATTCACTAAGAATGGCTTGCATTTGCCAAGAAAAAAAACCCCTCTGGCAATAGCGTGCTGCATTAAGACGCGCTTGCCAGTGCATGGTACAATGAAAGTTCCGTGAGGGGCGAGCAAGTCGCCAAGGTAGTTATACACATTGTGTGATTTTGTGAAACGGCCTCCTTGAATATCATGCCAAGAAAAAAAGAAAAAAAGTAAAAAACTCGCTCTGCTGTTGAGATGCCCATCGAAATGCTTGCACATGATCCTCCAAAAGTCTAGTCAAGGAACGCAAGCCATCGTGAAAATGACCCAGAGCCCACATGGATCACAAATCACAAAAAGGCTCGTATAATCATAACAAGACACTGTAGATATTTCCTGTCGGCGCCGTTGTGGACCGCGATCTTCATGTCTGTAAAATCTTTTCACCGTCGCTCTCTCCCTCGCAGAGTTCCCATCTAGTCCTCTGGGTGATAGCACAAAACCCTAGCCTTGGAGATGACGTTTTCATACTGCTGCAGATTCCCGCCGTTCTCGTCGCCACGTTTGACCACCCCGGGAAACATGGCGCACCGCACCGCAGGCCCCGCCGCCAGCGCGTCCTCGTCCAGCAAACCGCCCACGTCCTCCATCCGCGCCGGGTCGAATATGATCTGCTGATCCGCATCGGCGGCGGCTGCAGTGGGCAAAAAGACGCGAAATAGGGCCCGCTGGACTGATAATTGGCGCGCCAGGTCGATGGCGGTGGTGATTAGTTGGCGGAGCGAGGCTTCCCGGGCTGCAGGGTCCAAAGGTGTCGGGGATGGGCCGCGCAGGGTGGTATTTTGAACCGTTGCTGCTGCTGTTGTTGTAGACTGTTCTGCTGTTATACCTGATAGCAGACGGTTTATCCGAGTTATTATAACATTAGTCTGGCTAGCCGTTCCTTCTTGCATCTTTTGGGATGCATTTCTCGACAGCAATGTAAGTGTTGAAGCTCGCCATTGGTTGACCAGCTCCGGATCTTCAACTGTGCATAGGTAAATACATGGTTAGATGGGGCTGCCGTCCATTATTTGCTAGTATAGAGACAGGGGTAAAACCAACCGAATGATCCCATCAATGTTTCCATTTGGGAAAACTGCTTGGCCTGGTCATTGCTCAGACCCATGAAATAGCTGTCGAAAACCAGTTCCACTAGTATCTTCGAGACGAGTGACTGTAGAAGTGGTAGCTTTGCATCCTTGGCAAGGTCCTCGTAGGTCGGAGACAAAGAGCCCAGCTCCTCAAGCATATCCGCATCGGCACGCGAGAGGTCTGAAAGGTAACGGACAGACACAGATTCATCAGTCAGCTACGAAGGCTTTATACCAAAATATGACGGCATCTCCAGACTTCAAGGCCCCCCTCCCGCAAAGTATAAAAGCGTACCCACCAAGTTTTGTCCTCCTAAAGTTGCTAATGATCCAGTTTTGCAATCCATTGTACAGGCGCGAGAACCCATCGGCAAAGACGTCGTCTGCCGGCGCGTCCCCACCGCCGCCGTACGCGGACCGTGTGCTGTTGGCCAGCCACTCCTTGAGGCCCCTGACCTGACCGCGGAGGTCGACGACCTCGCACTCGCGCGCGGCCAGGTCCCGGCGGGCGGTGTCCCAGTCCTGGCGGAGCTCGTCGCGCTCCGCGGCGCGCAGTTCGACCTCGGCGCGCAGCAGCCGCAGCTCCGTGTCGGTGCGCAAAAACTGCTGGTGCAGGTTGCTGTGTTGCACCTGCCAAAACGCCGCCCGCTCGCTCTCGTTGTGCGACAGGCTGTCCAGCTCCCGCTCCAGCGCCGCGATGCGCTGGTCCTTTTCCCGGAGGAGATGCTGCTGCTGCTGCTGCTCGTTGTCCTGGGATGTGGTTCTGCTCACGCGCGTGGGTGGCGGCGGCGACGGCGGCGGGGTTCGACCCGAGGAGCCGGGGCTGCCGTTGGATCGCGGGCCCGGGCTTGGCGTCTTGCTCGCGCTGGGTTTGGCCTCGCCGGACAGGGCAGCCCGCGGCGGAGGAGCAATCACGTCGCTGTCGTCGTCATAATCGTTATCATCATCATCAGTGCTGCTACTGTTACAATTGCCACTTTTGGGAGGTGGTGGCGGGGCCTGTGGTGCAGTGGTGGCTGCTGGTGTCGCTGCTCTCGAGGACACTGACGTCGTTGTCGTCATAGTGGAAGCAGGGCTGCGGAGGACATGGCTCGACGATGGAGATGAGCCGCGTGTCCGGATGCGTTCTCGCATTTAACAACCTGAAGCGGTTTTCTTTTGGCGCAGTTGGGCAAGCAAGCCAAGTCTCAAGTCACACAAACGGGTAGAAAGAACCACTCGCCCTTCGCTGACGCGGGGGGAGATCGCTTGGCCGGGCGACTGTGGGCCGCAAGGGTGGCTGCCTGGAACGACGCCAAGACGCCTCGTACCGGCAACAGAATGGAAAGAAGAAAAAAAAACCGTTGGTTTTTCACTTGCCACGGTACGAATTGGGTACTTGCTGAGTACGAAGTGCACAAAAGGGGCAACAAAGGGACAAATCAAGGGGAATCGCTTCATCAAAACCCGAACCATCCCAATATCGCTCAATCATTCCAATTTCATCCGTCCCTGGAGCCTCTATGAATTGCAGCTGCCTGGAGCCCGCTTACCCTCCACCAGCAGCTTGGCGTATAATATTGAGATAACATCAGATTTTGTACTTCGGACTTTTTTTTCTTTTTTTTTCTTTTTCTTACTACCTACCTGGCTGCAGACACTTTGTTCAATCAATTCATCCAACCAGCTTCTATAAATTGAACTTGCAAATCAAGATACATTACACCCGCATCGTGCGATGTGCGCCCATCTTCAGACCTCCAGACACAACTGGTCGGTCATGTTTGCCGATTTTTGCCAGTTACAGGGATTTACTACGACGTACTTCGTACGAAGTATGTCAGGCGCGGGTGATCCAGAGATATCCTAATGCTTGTTAAAAGTCAGCCGTGGTAGAGTTTTGTGAGCAAGCCGGGCCTTTGCATGTCTTCGCGCCGCGCACTTCCGTGTACCGTACGCAGTATGCAAATTCTCCGGATAGTAACTTTTGAGACACCCGTACAGAACAACGGATGCTAGGCAGATTCTTTTCTCTCTCCGCGGGAATAGCCGTCGGATTGAAAAAGTCTACCGCCTAACAAAGCTAGATCTATCGTCCAGATGATTACATTCCTACTCATCGCAACCACTTGGTTGGACGAAAGCTTGGCGTGAGTTCTGCCGGGCAGGGATTCGGCAGTCTGGTGTAAAACTCCATTTCACACAGCCGCGAACTCTGTTGTTTGGTCGGACCCGGCTGGAAAGCAGATAGGCAAGCAGATACTTTAGACCAAAGCCCAGTTAAGTGCAATTCGCGGGACCGTCCGATATATCTCTGGACGCCTAGATTTTGACACCTACAAGGATATGCTCTTGTTGCATAGGCTCTTCAGAATTCCAAGATATTTCATGCATATAACTACCATAATATAGAAGGTCTCCTACCTCTCCTTCAGCTACCGCGGTCATGACGACGTTGGTAGCCCTTCCCCATCCATTCGAGCTCCCATCTCACAGCACATACCATCATGGCTGCGGTAAGTCTTAAACGTCCAAAGCAACCAGCAAGGCCTCCAAGGAATCAAGAGGCAGGAAGCAAATACCTTCTCAAGAGCTTTTTGTCTGGAGTCTTGGCTGTCCTGGGAGCCTTGGCCTACTACATTGCTTCAGGCCAAGTCGGAGCAGAGACCGCACAGTGGCTGGCAGATTATGCCTCGATCATACCCACCAGTGCCGCCACTGAGAGTCTGGCCAGGCTGCTTGCCAACCCAGCCCAGCAGGCTTCCTATCCAATCCAAGAGGCTACAAACTCCATCCAGCATATCGACACGCCTACGCCCAGGCATGTTATTGTCTCTTACCAACCACTAGTCATTATCCTTGAGGACTTTCTTTCACAAGGTGAAGCAACTTACATTGAGAACTTGGTGTGAGTGTTTTCTCATGTTTCAGAGTTACCCGACGAATATTCATCTCCCTATCCCAATGCCTGTAAAAGACAGTCTTGGTGCTGACACAAAGTGATCTATTATCACCTTCAAGGCAAGGAGGTAAACATAATACCTCGCATAGAGGGGAGTCTACTGCCCCCAGCTCGCCTAGAAGCCTGAAGTTTTCCGTTCCCACCACGGACCCCATCGTGCAACGTGTAATCACACGGGCCTCGAGCCTCCAGGGCTTCCTGCCAAAGGAAAGAGTCCACGCAAAGGTGACAAGGTACGCCCCCGGCCAGCGGGAAAAGCCTCACTATGTACAGTCGCATCGTGAGACGCCGCGAAAGGCCGCCCGGCGCAACGAGGCGACGAATGCATGCGTGGTTGCCGGGGCGGGACCGAGGCATAGGGATGCAAACGACGCGAACGCGGCGCATGACCACAGGAGAGACCATCACAGGCAGTCCCACCACCACAGTCGACGCAAAAAGGGGTTAAACCCGGGGTTCGGATGTCATAGCAGCGGCGTCAGCGTCGAAGATAGGCCCGAATGGGAAACGACAATCTCGGTCGTTCTCAAAGCGACGTGTGGAGGCGGCTGCGGAACGCAGTTCCCCAAGATTCACATCGACTGGTCGACCGAGGATCGTCGCTGGTGCGATCTTGTGGATTGTGATGAAAAGATTCTCACCATCAAGGCGAAGCCAGGGAACGCAATCTTTTGGAAGAATACCAACGCCTTTGGTGGCCGCGACGATGCCACCCTGCACAAGAGTTTGTCGGTGCCGAACGGTAACAAGGTTGAATTGAACATTTGGGCTCTCAACGAAATGCAAGCCGTGTAGGACTAGAAGTAGAACTAGAACCAGCTCTATTCTAGTCTGGAACTAGATTGCATGAACCACGTTACCGTTATGGTACCCGCGATTCTTTATTGGCTTCCATTCGAGTCCCCGCAACTTTCAACCGTAGATAGGTGCCTACCTTACCTAGGTAGGCTTGCTAAGGTAGTTTCCCAATTTAAGCTGCTACCGTGGTTGGATGAAAAGTACAGGCTAGTTTTGAGCAACACAATCACTGGTTCGAATTTAGTTATCATGTAGCCTCCCCAATTCTCTTTGGGGTGTTGCTAAATATGCTCGTCATGCAAACGAAGGATTCTGGCCAACGTGGTAGTCTTCAGATTGGACGATGTCCTCCCCTTACCAGCTTATCTTCCTAGAGCAGGTACCTAGGTAAGTAAGTAGCTAGTTCACCGGTTGAACTTGCCTCCAATATCCGCACCTAGACCATGCGACATCGTCAGATTGTGGCCTGTTCAAAAACGTCCAACGGCGCATTCCGTAACAATGACATAACGGGAAACAACCGGCGCTGCTGTGCAGCAAGCTACCTATTTGTTATCTTAACCCTACATAAGTATGGGGTGGCATGCAGAACCTGGCGCGCGTCCGAGCCAGTGTAGAACAAGACAAAACCTGGCCGAGACACGTTATATGCAGCATATCGGGCTACACTACATTGGCCATCATGACTTTTCGTATAACATCGTAGCTTTTTTTTTATTCTTGTTGTTGTTACCTACCGTCGAAACATGCTACCTTGCCATAAATCCCGATCAGGGACATCCGCAAATGATCACGTTAAACCCCCTACTCATGTTCAAGTTGCTAAGCCGAAAAAAAGAAAAGGAAAAAAAAAGGTCTCTCTGCGGAAGTTCTCGGGCCCGGCGCCAAGTTGCAGTGGCGGTCAAGTGGAGACGCATCGCCCGAGCCCAGTTCCCGGCAGGCCAAAACAGCCCAATCAGAGCCCTCTATTTTCTTCCCCAGGGCCCCAACAATTTTCCCATCGGCTTCATCCATGATATTATCGGGTGAGCGCAAGTAGCATGTCTTCCGGGGCACGAAACCTCCATGCGAAAACTTAATGAAAAGCTCTCGACCGGGAGCTCCTTGCACCTTACCCAAGCCACCCCCTCAACTGCTACTCTATCTGCATCTCGTCCTTTCCAGAGGCTGTTGTCAATTAATTATAACAGTACCATACCAGTATATGGGACTTTTCGTATTTTCTTTTTCGCTCTTTTGTTCGGGGTCAAACTCAATCGTCCTAAATCGAATTGACTCTAGTAGCCCCGCGTAACTCAATTCAAAACATTCTTCTGCGGGATAGACGTCCACTGTTCTCAAGGAAAACCCCGAGGCCGAAAGGCAAAACTCTTCCATCCCGTGACGCCCGCAACGCTCCTTGCACCCGTTGCAAACAACTCAGTCGCGGACCTAAAAACTTGGCCCCCTAATATCGAAACTACGAACGCGTCGCGCAGGCTCAAAAGTCTCTACAGCCCATCATGGATGTCACAGTCGCCTACAACCAGCATTCGAGCCACGCGCGGCGCAAGAACCGATCCTCGACAAACCTGAACCACCTCACCCTGGCCCCACTGACCACGAAGCTGCCGCTGTCGGACCCGGAGGAGCTTGCCGCGATTCAAACCGCCCCGCTCGTGCCGAGCACTTCATACCTACAGGGCAAGTCCGCTCCGACCACGCCGAGGCTGCTCTCGCACTCGCCCGCCCGCTCCCGCTCGCAGTCTAGACGTACGACGGTGACCGCATCATTGCCCAAGAGCAAGTCCACCACACACCTGCACAGGGCCTCAACTTCAGGCTCCGCCACGCCGACTGCCGCCGGCAGGCGCCGCCACATGGAGGACGCCAACGGTGGAGGTCCACTCTCGGCCAACGACCCCAACGGGAGCGACTGGCTCCTCAGGGCCGGTGCCATGTTGAGTGGCGAGTACCGCGAGTACAAGGGCCAGGCGTGGCTGGAGACTAGGGCCAGCTCCACCAACCTTGTCGGCACGCACTCCGCCGCGCTTGACGCCGAGGAGATCGCCTTTGAGCACAAGATGGCGAGGGAGTATCAGCACTCCAGCAGCCGCCACCACAGCCGGCGTGGCAGCGTGCAGATCCTCGAGGACGAGTCCATCTACATGACAGCTACCTCATCGCCACCGGGCAGCCGGCTGCCTAGTCGCTCGCAGAGCCGTGTGAGCAGCCGCACGCAGTTGATGACGCCTAGAGAGCGCCGGTCAATGGACGGCTACTTCAACGGCCACCACATCCAGGTCGATGATGACATCCCAGGGCCCGACTTTGTGAACCTGGACGAGAGGCTCGAGGCGATCGAGCAGGACACCAGCGTGGAGGATGAGGCCCACGTTCGCAGGCTTGTCAAGAGGGAGAAGCAGGACGGCGCCGGAGCCTGGTTCGGCAACGTCCTGGGTTGGCGGCTATTCTCCGTAGAGGAAAACGACGAGGAAACTGATGAGGAGGATGACGAGGAGAGCTACGCCGCTGGAGAGTCCGGCGGAGACGCATCGCCTTACGACGCTGCGCAAATGGAGAGGCGGCGCGGCAATGGCCTCGCTCGCTTCGAAGGCATCACCACAGTCCCCGAGGCTCGAGTTCCGCCTCCCAAAGCCGACGAAGGCGGCTGGCAAGATGCCGCATGGCTCCTAAGCGTCGCCTCCAAAGTCTTGCTGTAGTATATCGAATTTTTGTCTTGTATATCTTTTTTTTTCTTCAGGTACTGCAGCAAGCAAAACTGGGCATCTGACAAACAACCTTCTCGCCTCTTTTTTTTTCTTTTTTTTTGTGGCCCGAAAGCGAGCAAAGTTAAACGATGCCAACTTGTAAGCTCGATCTGGTCTCCACGACTTGTGCTTTGCGAGATTGCAGATCTTTACTGCACCTTTACGAGTTTGTTCCCCTCCTCATTGGCGCAGCGAAGCAGATCTAGCTCGTCATTTCAGGAATGACGTACCCATAGGCATGTTAAAGCAGAATGTGCATAGGTACATGTGGCTAGACCGTTATGTCCCTCACCACCGCGTCGCACGTCTCACCATAAAGCAAAAGCGCAAAAGGGAACCAAAAGTGGCTTCTTCTCCTCCCATGATCCCGTTCGCCCACTGTCCTCGCAGCACGCAGAGAAATAATCCCTGAAACCGTGGACCAAGTCCCGGCGGATAGATAACTGACTTCCTGTTAGAATAACGGAGGGCGGGGTTCATTGTCAACCTTTCCCTCATCATAGCTGTCGATCGAGGGCGGTGGGGGGTGAGAAATCATATTGCTCGCCATTGGCTTTTTTTTCCTCTTGAAAGGGACGGGTTGGGCATTTTAGCCGTTCGTGTGTATGTATAAAACATGGCCTTGCTGAGAGTCTGGATCATTGACTTCGCGGGGGGTTCCTTTGCGGATAGGCCTTGGCATGCCGCAAACGCAGGAGGCTGGCTCCGTGCTCAGGCCGGTTGGAGAGAGGGAGAGAGAAAAAAAAGCCCAACGAAAAAACCTGTTTTCCAGGTGTAACTATGCAAATCGTATGCAAGCTCAGAGCATATCGCAAGTCGAGACAACAAAAAACCGTTGGGTGTTTGTGCGCGTGCACAGATGGGAAAGGAAACCCATTCTCTGTGGGGTTATGTTAGTTCCCTTGTTCGCAGCCAAGGTAGCAAGCAGTATCAAGTTTCAACTCCGTTTTCCGACAACGAACCCAAGCCTGGATTGGAAGAGATAGGCGAGGTTGCTGACACCTTTGGAGGGCTGGTCTAACCCATGAAAATGTGAGGGCACCAGGTTCGCTTCCCAGGGTCCCGTATTTACCTCGCGTGGCATAGACATCGGGTAGGGGTTATTTTGCCAAGTGAGAGAGGGCTGAAAGTCCAAGCTTCATGACCCCATGAAGCATAATGTATATCGTGGAGAGAGGAGGAGGGCGGGTTGGGTTGAGGAAGCATAGACAGAAAAGGATTAGACACAAAAAAGAAAAAAAAAGAAAAACAAAGAGTCCAGGCTGTTCAAACCATGAACGGTAATATGATGCAAGACATCTCAGTCATCGTCCACAGGCAGACATTTCTTTTTTTTCAGATGCCAACTCCATTCTCCAAACCCACGATTCCCGCACCCAAGGCGCCTTGTTGCTGCATGTGCTTGAATGGGCCCTTTGCGATTACCAAGGTGCCATTGCCACACCTTGTTTTCACGACTTTACCAGCAGGCTCGTCGTGAGGTTCGACATCTTGGCTTGAGGCTGCTGCACATACATGTTGGGCTTCTGCCAAGTAGTTAGACTGAAAGGCTGGCGGGGAAGTGCAAGAGAAGAGAAAAAAACAGTAATAAGTTATTACTGCTGGAATCGACTCCATTCTCCAATTTGTAAAGGCAATCAATCCACAATCCACAGATCCACAGATTCATACAGTAGTATCCTGGCTTCTGACCGCCAAAAGATTCAGCCACTCAGGCAGAAGCGGACCTTCGTAGCCGCCATGGGTTTTCTCATGCTTGTCGTGCCGCTTTGCCGAGCCGAGGAAAGATTATAGTACGCAGTAGCTTTGCCCGGGTTAGGGTGGGTAATTACGGGCTTACGCCCACGCATACACGAGTTGGGAAACTGACTGAGTTGAATAATAGGGAACATACCTATGGATATTAGTGTCTGATCTGCCCTGTGGTCTAATCACACATGTACCTAATTACTTCACCTGCCTTATTCGGTCGAGAGGGAGGATTGGTCTGTAGGCAGCCGATTCCCTAAAAACTGCCGGTGCAGGACCTGGGTAATCAAGCAGCAGCCAAGAAGGTTCATCTTCAATCATCTTGTCTTATGGCTCGTCCCTCCTACCGTCCCCACGACAGACTATCCAAAGAGGAGCGTGTGTTAATTAGGGCAAGGAAAGCGCTTGCAACGCGATCCAATATCTACATGGGTGCGTCCCCGCCAATGGAACATAAACCGGTGATTGAGGTGCACGTGGCCGTACAGAAAGCTCAGTGGGATATCCCACTCATTTGTTTTTTTGCTGTTCACTCGGAGATGTCGACTAATATTGAAACGGCAGCCCCGTCAGCCCGAGTGGTGGATCAAACTGTATTGTGAACCCTTTTTGAGCTGCAGGTTAGGCGGGGTCCTATGACGTATTAGCGAATTTTGAGGTAGTATGGGACGGAGCCAGGGTGTGAGGTGATCTTGACCCCAGGGAGCCACGCTGTCTATCTACCTAACTTGTTACGGTCAAGCCCTGATTAAGCAGTTAGTTAGTGAGTGGATCCATCTCCATCAAAACGGTGAATCAAAGAATCTACCTGGTCAAGATATGAAAGGCGTAGCAGTACGTACCGGTAGGTGGTAGGTGTCAGTCCAACCCCCAAGGGCAACTAAAACGGAGAGAGGGCTAGTCATTTGTCCTTTGCAAAGCCCGTTTTGGATCCAAGGAGGAAGGGAAGAAATTGGCGTCATGGAAACCAGGCTAGACCGAATATCCCAGTCAGGCTATTCTGACCCCCCGGATGTATTGGTAGGAGGGTGACCGGCATTATGAGGCTGAGCCTTCCAGTTAGCTGGCTTGACATTGCGGTACACGCGGAGCTGAGCTGAAAATTCTAGATATGTGGTAATTACTAGCAGTCCCTGTTCAGCGCGTCTTGGTGTCAACAACTCAAGAGAGGAAACAAAACCAGCCATGTGGATCGATGCATTGTTTGATTTGTGTCATGCAACAGGGTTTACCACTCTAAGTGAATGGGTATTGTCGGAAGTTTCCTAGAAATGATGGAATCCCTCGGGTGGTATGACTTTCGAGAAGAATTTCGTGGTTCTCTTGCAAGGTTGGCGCACACAAATACTACGCGCCCACCTATAATAAAAGGTAATCGGCGGGGTAAAGTTGGAAGCCGAACAGTCTGGCCGCAACAAGCACTGTAGGGACTGGGACGAGCTTTTCGCGATCGGCGTGTCTGGAAGAGTCTAAAACTAAACAGCTGGGTCCAGTGGTTGGTAGTCGACGTCGTGAAGCGGGTTTGGCTTGGTGATGGATGCGAGTTGCGTGACAAGAGAGGGGCTATGTACCCTTGGGAACCTAAAGTGATGGGTTAGCCGCCATAGTAGCAAGCCTATCGCGTGCCGCCTTGGGGGCTTAATTCGTACGACGGGAAATCGTGCACATCTCTTGGGTAAAAAAAGGAAAGGCGGTAGCGCTGTTGGTAGCACAATGACAAAACATAGATCAACAGGAGGGCTTGGTCGAGGGGAAACAAAAACCCTTAAAATCCAGTAGTGGGTTATACCGTGCCTCCTGTGGCTTTCGCGCGGCTGCCCGTGGCCCTGCCCGGGAGATTGGTATGGTCCCTGCATTCTTTTTGCAGCACTCTCGGAACCTTCCATGGTCGGGTTTTTGTTCTGTGGAGAAGAATATCAACAGCGCACAGGTACGTAATCAAAAGTAGCCTGACCTGACCCCATGTTGTATATAATGTAATATAGGTACATAGTAGGGGAAGGTCGAGGTCTTGGGGCGCCGTCTTTGATGCCGATCGATAACTGGTGGTTTGCTGAATATCGAGCCCAAGTTATTTCGGTGATGTGCAGTCACCATCGGGTTTTGAAGCACGCCGGGACATGGAGGGCGGCAGAAGCGCGGGATTTGCAAAAGATGCTGTCATGATGATATCAGCGAAGCTCCACAGGGGTAATATGCGAGTTCGACTAATATATAATCCGAATAATTTCTCTGCATGTTAAGCAGGGAGAAACGAAGATAAAAATACGAGGGAATCTGCGCGAAGACGCGATATGAATCCCAGAAGGTATGAACTGGCTTCTGAGGCAGAATGTTGAATGTTGCTCAACCATAACCGTTGATTGTGGAGTGGAGGGAGGTCGGACTTGTCGATCCGCAACAGGTAATTGCTGTATGAGGTCAAGTTTTGGATGGGCGCCCGGCCAGTTGTCGCTCGATTCAGAAGCAAGCTCGCCTGAAATGGTGGGCCCTAGGGGGTCATGCCTCTTTTTGCATGGAAGGCGGGGCTATAAGAAGGATGAGGTAGGTACTCCGTACAATTGTAGGGTGTTTGAGATGATGTACCGAATCTGTAAAGGTTAATGAATAAATTTTTTTTGTCAGGACAGTGAATACCTACAACATAGAAACGGGGCAATCGTTTAAAAGACCCAATTTTGAGCACTGAATCAAAAGTCAAGCATGGGAAAAAGTGGTTTAGTCGGGAATTCATTCTTATTTGGATTCAAGATTCCCTCTTTCTTTACAAAAGTTTATTTTTCTCGATCCAGGTTTCAACCGACAGGCATTTGAAAGTCTCAAGCTTTTTTAGAATGATAATGCTTTGTCAGCCACCGTTAAGAGAAAACCTAGAACTAGATTAGAACCCAGAGTCTACTACGTAGTACGTATGTGTGTGCCCGCATACAGTAGACCCAAAGACACTAACTCAACGTGAGCATACCGCCAAGAACAAGGAACAGGGTAAAAATTCCCCTCCCGCGTTTCCATCTTTATTTTTTTTTGTTCTTTCTGTGCGCTCTATAAGTCTGTGCATCTATCGGTTGTATCCGATATCGCGTTTTCTCGTGTGGACTTTCTGGGTCAAAATCCTTCCAACGTGGTCCCGCTTACCCGCGCACACGGTTCGACCTGGCACAGTTGACCGTTTTCCGGCACCACGTCCGTCCCGTTGCCCTGCGCTCGTTCGCTGGCCCTGCGAGCCGCCCACGACCAAGGTAGGCCTACCCACCTTACCTTCCCGACCTGGCCTGTCCTTGGACTACCGTATACCAACCATGTCTTTCTTTCGACACACACCCCGTGAATCCCGCACCCTGACTTCACTGCCCACCGTGATCCCTTGATTATTTTTTTTTTTTTATTCTTTTCTCCAAAGCCTTTATTCTACGAAATACCGTCCCGCTACTACACTCCCTTCCTGCAACCCCTCAGCATACCCATATCTCTCAGCTACGGCTCCCTACCGATCGACCAGTTGTGTTTGACGGGCTTCCTGACAACCTACCCACAATTGGTACTTTTACAAAGTAGCTTTCAGTCGTAGTAGCCCCGTCGATCGGTTACTTGTCCGACACCTGCCTTGCCTTGCTCAGATCAACCAGTCGCCAACAGGGCTTTACCCCGGCTCATTGCTTCCTTCCCATATCGGCAACTGCTCTCCCGTTTCCGGCTCGGAAGCAGCTTGTATCGTCCATACATACCTAGCGGCGACCCTCGCAGTTCTTCCATCCCCCTCACTACCTAGGTAATCAGCCCCAACTGTCAAGTCAGACCCGTGGCCAGCGCCCTGACCAGATACTCGCCTCGAAATACGTAGTAAGTGTTAAAGTTGAGCTGTTACTTTGCTTCACATCAGCTTTTCTTGTTTTGTTTCTGCGTTGTGATTTGGTTGCCGCCGCGCTCGGTTACTGGTGCCCAAAGAGCTTGCTTGCTTGCTGGGTGGAAGGTTGTGATGTGAGGTCTAAAAGCAGTGGTTGAAGTACCTGAACAATGGTGACCATCCCATCCTCTGTGTGAAGATCCGCACGAATCTGTCCCAGATCGGCATGAGCATGGAACTTTTCCTTTAGTTGTTTGCGTCTGCCAAGAATTTAAATCTTTACGGTTGTTCAAGGTCAGAGGAGGAGAGAAGAAGAACAAAGTCGTGGGTCGGTGTGAAGTGTTCTTTTTGGTTATCCTTTTTTTTTGAGCCGCTCACCTCCTGTCCCTTGCCCCCTTACCTACCTACCTACCTCATACCTTGTTGATTCCGACCCCTACAGCATCCTATTATCGCTCCACTTGCCTCTCCTACCGATCTCTTTTGGCATTACATTACACTATTATATTCAACCTGGTCACGCGCATCCCGTTGACTCCATCTCTGCCTTAGCGAAATCGCAGTTCTCCCTCCCACCCCCCAAAAAGCACACCCACACATACTTGCCTACTACGCATCAGCATTCTATTTTTTTTCTTCGTTGTCTTTATTCGAAGCACCTCGGTCGACTTCATTTTTTTGAGCTGCAAGTCATTTCTATATATACTTTTCTTTGCTGTACTGGACCACTTCCAGTGAACTGTCACGCCAGTGCAGTGCAAGTTTGTATACATCAGTCCCGGGAGGCTCGCTAGCAGAGCGTACACGATGTACTCTGTAAAGGACTCTGAAAAGGTCAGGTCAAAATTAGTTTGGGAAGCAAGCGAGCCTAGCATCTGTGCCTTGCTCCCGAGTCTTGGAGCCTATCTGCCTTGTCCCCTTTCCCCTCCCCCGCCTCCTCGGTTACTCTTTTTGATGTGTAAACAAGCGTTATCACTTATTGCACCTGAATTGCGAAAAAAAGATAACAAAATCATCCTGGGGGATTTCCGTGTCTCTGGGCAAACGACTACTTCTCTCCCTGCGCCGGACTCTCATCCAAATATATCATTATGAAAGCGTTTTCATGCTGAACATGCATATCCAACATTCCGTTTCGCCAGCCGTTCTAAGAGTAAAGGCTTGGTCACTGGACTTTACACTTCCCAAGGATGGTCATGGAAACGAGGGCCAGATTTCTGACAAAATATTACCTGGAGCAGTCCGATCCCGAAGAAAACGCCGACAAGATGCCCGACTTTGGAGCCCATGTCGACAGTACGACGTTCGAACAGATCCTGGAGATGGACGAAGATGAGGCCGAAAGGGATTTCAGCAAACCTTTAGTCATGGGATTCTTTGAACAGGCAGAGGAGACTTTTGAAAAAATGGATCAGGCACTGTAAGTTGCGTCAACTTCCTCTTCGGGACTTTTCATGGACGCACGCACCCGGTGTGATATATGTACCTTATGGCTGCAAGACTTGATCGTTACCTATACTTGCTAACCGTATCTCCATCAACATAGGAAAGATCGTGACTTGAAAGAACTGTCAAGCCTTGGCCACTTCCTTAAGGGTTCATCCGCTACCCTTGGCTTTACAAAGGTCAAAGACAGCTGCCAAGTGATTCAGCAGTACGGACACAAGCTCAAACTAGACGGCACTGAGGAGCCAAGCGAGGACGTGTGCTATGAGAAGATCGACAAAGCACTTGCGGACGCCAAGAAGGATATGGAGAGTTTGAAGAAACTTCTCAATGAGTTTTTCGTGATCGATCCCTAGATTCAAGCAACTTAAAAGGAAGACAGGCCTCGTATCCAGTTGCTGAAGAGGTCGCCGGCACGTCCTAGAGATCGCATTTTCTCCCCAAAGTTGCAGCATTAGAAACGAGGGCTGTTTCGAGGGGAGCACAGCGCCGAGGACCAAAGCTGGCATGGCTTGGAGAGGGAAGGACGGAGGTGGAAGGGAAATCAAGGACTCTATGCGGGAGAGCCGTCAATGATTTTTTTTGGGTGGCTTTACCATTCCGTGAGCTCAGTTGTTGCAATTCAGCGTCATTCGTTTATCATTTGTTATCATTCAACCGATTACATGGCTCCAGAGGCAATATCATAGTGACACCACTCACGGGCGCCGTAATTCCTTTTTTCTTTTTTTCCCACGTGGACCAGTGGCTTGTTTTATTTTTGGGGCAACGATACGAACGGTTCTGGCAACGCATTGACCTTCTGCTCGCTCAGAACCTTTTAGGATTTACATTTGACTAGAACTACCTAGATACTCATATACTTGGAAAGAGTATCAGATGACACTCGGAATGTAAGTTAATTCCATGGCATGGGCAAGTTTGGATGGCGTCATTTTGCCATAATTTGCTAGAAGAGACATGTCTAATTTTTTTTAAAAAAAATATAACAAAATGAAAATACAGCAAGAATACGGGCAGAAACTGGTGATAGGGCTCAAGGCGAGGACCAGGAGCAAGGTCATTCATTCATACTTTCCATCTTTAGCGTTTAGCAACTTATGAAACAACGTGAGCGCTGCTACTTCAAAAGTATCTCAAGCGATGCAAAGGCATATTATCAAACGAGAATGCTAGCTACTTCTAGTACAAACGAACAATTGCCGACTTAACAAACTTGGAATCTCATAGATTAATGACTGATGCCCAGTGAGATCGCCAATTGGATGGATCCGCTGTCCCAAGTGACCCCGGTACAGCACCCCCGGCAGGGCGGACAAGGGTGGTCTCTTTGACTTTCTAGGATGCCCGCGTTCTCAATGCTACCCCTCCAAGCTCCGGATCGCGGACCTTGAGCTCCAAAATTTCACACACTCCGCGACGCATGCAGCTTTGCGCCTCGCTGGACTTTACTTCATACGAGAAGAGAGAAAAAAACATACACACACACACGCAGACTTTGATAGGCAAACTTTAAATTTGGTATCAATTGCTCGATTTTTAGCTCGACCGATCTGCCGGGCAAGCTTCCTCAGACGCCCCAACGTTGCACGCTGGGGCCGGCGCATCGGCGCGGGTCAACCTCAACTTTCGATAACTAGGAAGCGAAACGACTGCCCAGCATGCGCAACCTGCGAAATATCCGATACGATGTGTGCACGACAGACTTGGACGTCACGGCGACGTGCTGGGATGCCAGAAGCGACGACATCCTAGTAACTTTTGGTCCAACAGAAGCGGACTCCAATATCACGTTAACAAGGATTAGCGATGAGCCTGGGTCGAGTCGCCTGTAAGTTCTCCCTTACAGAGTATGTAGACTGCCTCGTCTCGACGGGAAAATCCTGGCACGGAAGCATCCTGACTGACTGTATTTTCCGTCTGCCGCCTTTCATCTGCAGAAAATGTGTTACGGTTGCCTCTTGGGAAGCACCAAGCCCGCACCCAGATATACCATTCGACCAAGTTGTCAGTCTGCACCACTTCAGCGACAACGCTACGACATGCCTGGTCCTTGCTGGGGGAGATGTTGTCACAGTGCAGGAGGACCAATATGCCACTACGCCAGAGGCCGCCCACATCGAGATTGCTGGCTCCATCGACGCCGGCATCGCTGCGGCGCGTTGGTCCTATGACGACGAGCTGCTCGTGCTCGCGACCAAGGCGGACACTGTTATATTCATGAGCCGCAGCTTCGACGCGATCGCCGAACTGACCATGACGGCTGAAGACCTCCAGGCCTCCAAGCACGTCTCGGTCGGCTGGGGCAAGAAGGAGACACAGTTTCAGGGCAAAGGGGCAAAGGCGCTGCGGGATCCCACCATACCTGAGAAGGTGGATCAAGGCCTGCCGAGCTCCCTGGAAGACTCTAGCACGACCATCAGCTGGCGAGAGGACGGCGCATATGTTGCAATCAACAGTGTCCAGGCGGGCTCGCGCAGGGTCGTCCGGGTCTACACAAGAGAAGGGGTTCTGGACAGCGCGAGTGAGCCGGTTGACTGCCTGGAAGGAAGCCTGAGCTGGAGACCGTCAGGGAACCTGATTGCCGGGATACAGCGGCTCTCCGATCGGGCGGACGTTGTGTTCTTTGAGAGGAATGGCTTGAGACACGGCCAATTCACTCTGCGCTTCCCCCCTGATTTGCCGAGCACTAACATACCCATAAATCTCGAATGGAACCCAGACTCAACTGTCCTTGCCGTGAGCTTTGGTGACACTGTTCAGCTGTGGACTATGGGCAATTATCACTGGTATTTGAAGCAAGAAATAAGATGCGCCTCAACTTGTTTGAGGCCGTCGTGGCACCCCGAAAAGCCCATGCGCCTCTCTCTGTGTGCCAAGAGTAAGTTGGACTTTGCTCACGGGCTGAGCTCACCTATTTCATATATTCGAACATGCACGGAACTGACAGCTTGCTTGTAGACTCTGTGGCCCATACCGAATGGCTATTTCACACATCAAGGGGCTCTATCCTCCCACCCCATGATTATGGTGCGGTTGCAGTCATCGATGGAAACAACGTCAAGATAACACCATTTCGCACTGCAACCATACCACCTCCTATGGCCATGTTCGAACTCCAAGCTACGACAAGTGTTATAGACGTTGCTTTCACGCCAACCAACTCACACTTGGCAGTGCTGCACCACATAGGCGTGGATATATATGAATGGCAGACCAAAGCTGGGAGATCTTTATGCCCGAAACGAACGGTCCAAGTCCCCTTAAATTCAGCTGGCCCGCAAGATACCATTTCACCGTTGCAAGTGGCCATGTCGAGCCCGGAGGACCTTGCTTTGCTAAGTATCAAGAGAGGTAAACCGCTTGCTTCGATTTACAAGCTCGCATCCGAGAAGCCAGAATTGCTTTGTGAGCTTGACGCGCAGGGCTTTTCTGGATTTGTTTTCTCAGCTACAGCCCCGTTATTACCGTGTATACAAGATCGCTCGGGGAAGCTTTTGCAACCTTCTGCAGAGGGCCAAACATTACTTCCTGTCAAGTTCTCCACCCAACTCCCCTGGGCAGCAGTCATCCTGCATGACGACAGCACCCTGGCGGTAGGAATGTCCAGAGGCGGGCAGCTCTACGCAAACACCCGATTGCTTGCCAAGAACTGCACATCTTTTGTCGTCACGGGGGATCACTTAATTTTCACGACGACCAACCACTTTTTGAAGCTGGTGCATCTGACAGGTGTCGAAGGTTTGTTTTAGATACCTCACATATTCTTGTTCCTGTTTGTCTTGGCAAGCAAGCCTCTCTTTTCTGAAACGAACTGACATTGAGGAACTGGCAGAGCTCGAGGTGCCGGCAGATGACCCGGAGGTTGACGAAAGATGCCGAAGTATAGAGCGAGGTGCGAGGCTCGTGACGGCGGTACCCAGCAATATGAATGTAGTTCTCCAGATGCCGAGAGGCAATCTCGAGACCATATTCCCTAGAGCAATGGTGGTTGCAGGCATCAGGCAGCTCATCAACGATAAAAACTACGCGAGGGCCTTTTCGTATTGCCGGACGCAAAGGGTCGATATGAACATACTTTATGACCACAGACCAGAGCAGTTTCTTGCCAACGTGGGCCTTTTCTTGGACCAGCTGGGTGACACTAGCTACATTGACTTGTTTCTATCATCCCTTAGGTATGGCTCTTCCGTTACCCAAAGCTCGATTTTCGTCTTGCTCACACTAAGCTAACTAAACACACCTGAGTATAAAGGGAGGAGGACGTCACCCAGACAATGTACAAGGATACAAAGAAATCGATGCCAGCATGGGCCCCTTCTTCAACTCCTTTCCCATCTCAGGAAACCCCAGCGGCTGCATCACTTTCAGATCCAAGCTCATCCAAGATCAATACCGTTTGCGATGCTGTGCTAAAAGAACTGGAAGCCAGGAATTCTGCAAGCCTTCAAAACATAATAACCGCCCACGTCTGCAAAAGCCCTCCTGCCTTGGACGACGGGTTATTGGTTATTGCGGGACTTATGAAGGAGAACGAGGCCCTCGCAGAGAAGGCGGTCGAGCATATATGTTTCCTGGTCGACGTCAACAGGTTATATGACAATGCTCTTGGCCTGTACAATCTCGAATTGGCACTGCTTGTAGCTCAGCAATCCCAGCGCGATCCCCGAGAATACTTGCCTTTCGTGCAGAGTCTCCATCAACTCTCGCAGCTGCGACGCTGTTTCACCATCGACGATCACCTAGGCAATCGCGAAAAGGCTCTTGGACATCTCAAGGCCAACAATGACTTTGAGGGTGTTAAGGACTATGCAGTCAAGCATAGCCTCTACCAAGCTGCCCTGGGTCTGTATCGATACGAGGCTGAGCAGTCGCGCACGCTGATGACGCTGTATGCCGAATACCTCGAGTCAAACTCCAAGAACCGCGAAGCTGGATTAGCTTACGAGGCCCTTGGTAAATTTGCCGAAGCTATGAGTTGCTATCGCGCAGCCGGCCCGTCGTCATGGCACGAGTGTCTGGCAGCAGCACAAAAACAGCAGCCGCCGCCAACACAGGGTAGCCTGATTGAGCTTGCCGAGTCCTTGGCTGATGCTTTGAACGAAGCCAAGGACTATGTCGGGGCGGCGACCATCCACCGAGACTTCCTGAACGACCCGGCCACAGCTATCCAGCTCCTGTGCAAGGGCTCCCTCTTCGCAGACGCCATGCTGCTGGCTGCCACAAACAGCCAGGCCGGCCTCGATGGCGAGGTGGACAGTGGCCTAACGGAAGCTTTCGCTTCCTCAACCGAGCTCCTAGCCGACTGCAAAGCACAGCTCAAAGCCCAGATCCCTCGAATCCTAGATCTCCGCCGCAAGGCAGCGGAGGACCCGCTAGGATTCTATGAGGGCGAACGGCCCGGCGGCGGCGACGGCGATGTGCCCGATGACGTCTCGGTCGCGGCCAGCTCACGGCTCAGCACAAGCGCGAGCCTGTTCACGCGCTACACGGGCAAGGAGGGCAGCATTGGCACGGCCGGGACCGGGGTCAGTCGGGCGACGCACAAGAACCGCAAGCGCGAGGAAAAGAAGCGCGCCAGAGGACGCAAGGGCACCGTCTATGAGGAAGAGTACCTCGTCAACAGCACGCGGCGCCTCATCGAGAGGGTCAACTCGGTCGGTGCTGAGATCGAGGCCCTCGTCGCGGGGCTGTTTAGGCGCGGGATGCTTGAGCAGGCAAGGGCCGTGGAGGCTCTGTTGGCCGAGGTGGTCGAGGGATGCCGGCTTGCTGTACAGCAGGTGTGGCCTGGCAGTGAACTAAAGACAGCTGACGGACAGCAGAGCGGGCAAGCGGCGACGGGTGGAGATGCCGTGCTGGAGGCTGCCATGGAGGCTAGAGTGGCCAAGCAGGAGCCTCCTGTATTACCTACGTTCCAGCGATTATCTCTACTGGGTTAGATGAACTATTGCCGGCTTTTTAACTACCAATGGAACCGCCCGCGTGTTAATGCTCATCGACAAGAGTACATACTTGTGCAACGTTCGAAACATCACTTGAGGCTATATTAGTGCATACGATGCCAATGAACGTGTGGTATATATGTTCTTATATTCGGTTGTGTATACAATAGTTAAAACATGGCTTTTTTGGTAAAACAACATCTATGTTTAGTGTACAAAGCTCCGTAGCACCGGCGGCTTGACTTCATCCAGCATCTATTCCTTGATGGGAATGTCCTGAACAGCCTGCGACAGCTCCTCAATGGTAATGCCCGTAGGCTTAGGGGTGACGGCCTCCTTGGAAAGAGGATAGGCGCGGTTCCTGGCCATAATTTCTCCAATCTTGGCCAGCATCTCATCCGTAAGCTCGGGTGCGGGTTGAGCGGCCCTGATCTCCCTCTGCTTCTTGTTGTACTCCTGCAAGGGGGTGAGCATAGATTCGCCCATCTTGTTCCTGGCCTTCTTGGCGTCGATCTCGGCCTGCTTCTTGGCGAGGTACTCTTCGGTGTGGCGGGTACGGAATCTGGAGTACTTGCCGCGGAGCTCGTCGATGACGGACTCGGGCATGGGCGGGACCGTCAGTGTGGGAACCCAGGTCTTGTTCTCGACGTCGATACGGAGCGTGTCGGCAGGGTGGTCCTCGCGGGCGGTGGGCGGCTTCTTGGGCCAGGGGATTTTCATGTTCAGGCCGGGCACCATCCGGTACCAAGAGCTCTTTCGCGTGGGCCGGTCGTGGTAGAAGCCGCCGGCTACCAGGTTCTTGATGATGACATCCTTGATCTCACCAGTCTTGGGGTCTGGTATCGGGTGGACCAGTCGGACTGCGGACACGGGCATGGCTGAGGGCATGGCGATGACTGGTTGGCCCTGGGCCATTGTCTCTACAAAGGATGGAATTCGGATGTTGATCTACATGGTATACTCTTTGTTAAAACAAAAAAGCACTGGCTTTTGTTTCGCTAGCAAACCAAGAATCTTTGACGGATTACTCACAGTTCCGACTTGGTCCAAAAACAAGACACCTTTATAGTGGTCGATCTGGCTGATGGTGGATATCTGGCCCTTGAAGGGACCCTCGACAACCACGACGCGGTCACCCACGACCAGATTGGGGAACTTGCTCCCGCCGGCCCAGGCCCAGCGCTCCTCGAGCTGCTTGTCGGTAGGAACGGTATCGAGCACGGCGACCTCCCTCTCGACGGCACCGTAGATCAGAGGCGTGTTGCCCATCACGGCTTGTCTCTCGTAGTCGGTCACGAGCGTCTTCCTGAACTGGGGGATGGACGTCCGCACGACGTCGCGGCGAGGGGCCAGCGGGCCCTTTTCCCAGTCCTCGCGCCGTGCTATCCCGGCCTGCTTCATACGATGGTGAAGATTTTGCCGAGCCACCCGTGCGGGCAGCTGGGGCTGGTCGCTGGGTGCGTTTTTGGCGATGCGTCGCATGACCTGGCGCTCGGCCATGAGCGTCCGCTTGGCCAGCAGCTCTGCAGCCTCGAGTGTTGCCATCTTGTACGTCGATTTCGGGGATAGCTGGTGTTCTCGTCCTCCGATTCGTTCTGTCTTAACCCTCTATGCCAACAGCTCCCTTTCCGGGAGCTCTGCTCGCTGCCTTTTAGGCCAACTCTGTTTTTTTTTGTTTGTTTTTGGATGAGTCCTTGGGACTACCCGGCCGAGGAGGTAGAAGAGTTTCGATCGATTCAATTCGAAAATTGCCCGCCGTGTTATGTGATTCGGGCTGGTTAAATGCAACGGCGGCACTATGAAGCGTCGTACAGCTTCGATACTTTGTATCTACGCGTACCGCTTTTGCTGTACGTGATAATACTATCCTGTCTTGTCCGATGCAGGCTGAATTTCTTTGCAAGATCCCCACTTTCAAAGTGCAGGGGTCTCGAAGACTCGGTAATTTACAATACTGTACTGTACCTGCTGTCAAAAGTGGGGCTCTTCACGTGATCCACACGTCGGAGCTCAGAAGTTTGGAGCTTTGGATTTTGCATGAGGTACTCCGTAGGTACGTACCTAATAGCAACTAGTTCTACGCAGGTAGCAAGGCAAGGTACAGACCAACCTATGAACGAAACTTGGCAGAGCTTTCGGGGCTGGATCACGGAATCGCAGAGATGTGTTCAAAACGGGGCTTAGCACGCCAATAGTGCGAGAGAATCTTGCAAAAAAAAATCGAGATACCACCGATTTGGCACCGGGCTGAAAGTTGACCTCCTGTCCATCAATGTACCAAGCACGGATAAGTGCCTTGGTAGAAACCTTGAACCATTCGGTCGGATGGCTGTCCCTGAGCGGAGTCCGCCATGTTTTTAGTGGTTGTGAGATCTAGATGCCGGCGTCGATATCACGCTTGGCATGTTTGACAGCTTTACAAGCCCGCCTCCCTGCGACGTACATAAACCTAAGGTAGGTATCCAAGGTACCAAGTTGATTGAGGCTTGCTTCGATTATGTCGAGGCAGATGATTTTGACAGTTCGGACAATGACATCGGACGGGCTTATGACACTTTATCCTGGTACTTGATGTCGGATGTTTCTTTTCCTGCTCTTTTTTGGCTCTCCAATCCAACGCACGAGTCCATTTGGTAGAGAAACAACAAAAAGAACAGAAGAAGAAAGAGTGTAAAAAAGCAAATTGGAAGCAAAAAGACGGTTATGTACTTCACAAGTTTATACATGGTAAAACACTTTATCGCCCACCCTAGCTCTACTTCTGGGTACATCTGCTGCACGTCCAGCGCTTCCAGGAACCAATGCTGACCTAGTTACGACGTAGCACTCACTAAGTCAAGTTATTACCAGCACCTGCCTAGCAAATTGCCTAGGACTTGGTTTTCGGGTTCCAGTCGAGCTGGGGCAATGCTGGAATTATCAAAGGGATATTATCTGACGAACTCAACCTGGGCCGCCCCAAATGACCTATCTCAATTGTAGGCGAGATAGGCTCGTATTTCCAAATCAAACCCCTGCCAACCCCTAACCGTGGTGTTTTTATTTCCTTTCAAATGTGCATTACAGTACAGCAGGGACCGTAGCAAAACCCATCGAATCTGACTGTTTTCCCTCGGTCATCTGCCCGTATTGTCGTAAGCGGCAAATGCTTATTTATGTATCTAGGTAGGTAGGTACTTTACGAAGTAGGACTTGGGAAAGTTGAGTCGAGTCCTTCGACAGCCAACTCCCCTACACGTAATTACATGGTAGGTTGTTGAGGTAACAAGATCGACAAGGTACCTTGGGCACATAAAAGTCAATGCTTAATGAAGGTTTACACTTCTATCGCAAGTGGCGGTGTACGTAAGGTAGGTATGTTTCTATTGTATGAACGTCGCGTATGGGCTTTGTTTTTCGTTGCAGTTGACTGGTAACCATAATTGGACCACTTTCATTTACAGGGCATGTATGGATGGTTGCTTGAAAATGTCAATCAAAAGACAAAGAGCGACAGGATAAAGGAGGACTTTTATAATACATACGGCGAGTACTACACTACATTCATTACCTACCTAGGTACCTTAGGTGCTTGCTCGACTACTGTAGATTACCGACGTCGCTATCAAGTGAGCAAAAATACTCTAGACCTGAAACGAATGTTGGCGGTGGCAGTTAGTTGGCCCATCATTAATTAATTTCTTTCTTGTCGCTTTCGCTTTTTCACGCTCATTGACGTCGTTGTTATTGGAATGGATCAAATAGAACCAACTTCCGGGTCTGTCTGGTCGCCCATGATAATACTGTACTTTGTCTGTGCTGGGCTCTGCACAGCTTTTCATGCCTGGAGGGCCCCCCTGGTCGACGACCCCCGCTGCTGGGATGGGCCAATTAGAGGAGCAGCTGGTTGGTTCGAAAACCTATGGCCGGAGGGTCCTGGTTGCCTCTGTAATCCAAGTCAATCCCCCAGCCAATCTGACACCCAGCAAAAGCCCGGCTCGCTGTCACTCCATCTTCTTCCACCTACTAACCTCTTCAACCCGCAACGTCAATTGAGCGGACCTTTCCAAAGTCTTGCTCCTCTTTCTTCAACAAACCACAGTCACAACAACCACCCAATCCGCGCGCTCCCGTGTATTTATTTACACATCGAGCGCTGCTGCTGCTTTGAATCTATTGATTCTGTCGGTACCCCTAGAGCAAACCATCGACAGATAGCAAATCAACATCTCGCTCACTACTACCTCCCAGATCCTGAACCCGCGCAGCCATGGCCGAAATTCGCCGCAAGCTGGTCATCGTCGGTGACGGTGCCTGCGGTAAGACATGTTTGTTGATGTATGTGCTACGATTTCTCTTTCTCTTTTTTTCTTCTCGAATGGACGGCTTTTGCTTCACAGCGTTGTCTCGTGTCGTATTGCTTGGTCCGGTCCATTTATGCGCCGCCCAGTCTTTACGAGACCCCTTTCATCAACATCATCCATCTACTGTTTTGCTGCATCTCACGACGAGACGGTGTGATTACATCGAGTCAATTCTGAGTCTTAATGCTAACCGATTCATCAGTGTGTTCTCCAAGGGCACCTTCCCTGAGGTATGAATCCTAGACACCGACGTTTCCCATCCCTCCGGAACCCCCTACGATCGTGGATGAGCTTGGTTACTGGGGCCATCGAGGAACAAATGTGCAAAAAAGAAGCAGTGACTCTTCGGTCTGGCTTGGTTGTCTCGTTGGTCTCTTGTCCACAACACTCGGCTCGTCGACGCATGTTTGGACATGCCACTGAATCGACGGACGACGCTTTCGCATCCATCGATCACAAACCTCTTTCATCATTACGCGTCACAACCATCTGCGGCCTTGTCTTGAATATTGGGACGTCGGACGACCCCCGCTGACAACAACTAACTTCAGGTTTACGTCCCTACTGTCTTCGAGAACTACGTCGCTGATGTGGAGGTCGATGGCAAGCACGTTGAGTTGGCACTATGGGATACTGCTGGCCAAGAGGATTACGATCGTCTGCGCCCCCTGTCCTACCCCGACTCTCACGTTATCCTGATTTGCTTCGCCATCGACTCTCCCGACTCCCTTGACAACGTCCAAGAGAAGGTAAGCAAACACTAACGACCCTTTGAAGCATCGACGTGGATACCCAAATCACCGGTCGGCTAGACACTCTCTGGCCCTCTGCTGCTCTGGCAACCCTCGGTGTTACCCATTTCTGCTTCGGCATTTTGCTATTTATGCAAAGTAACTAACCTCGTACTCTTTCAAATCACCAGTGGATCTCTGAGGTCCTTCACTTCTGCTCGGGCCTGCCGATTATCCTGGTCGGTTGCAAGAAGGATCTTCGGTATGACCAGAAGACCATTGAGGAGCTTCGCAAGACTAGCCAGAAGCCCGTTTCACCTGAAGATGTACGTGGACACTCCCTAAACCTGCAATATGCTTTACACGACCCAGTCCTGGAATCAGTTATCTGGCAAGATGTTGTGTACCTCTTTCACTTTGCAAGCATTCTGACAGTATGTGTTTTGTCAACCGTTTAGGGTGAGGAGATTAAGAAGAAGATCGGTGCCTACAAGTACCTCGAGTGCTCGGCCAAGACCAACGAGGGAGTCCGTGAGGTGTTCGAGCATGCTACACGAGCTGCCCTGCTGTCTCGCCACAAGACCAAGAAGAAGAAGTGCCTCATCCTCTAAGCGAGCGGACCATTTAGATACCCTGCCCCGGTCGCCCGCATGATCTCGTTGGGCTGTTTGCCCCTCTTTCGCAGCCCTTTCCGTCGTTTGTGATACCCAGGACACACCGAGCCTCCGCGGCAGCTGTCAGCCGAGCGTTGATTTCTATCTCAGGAAGGACTTACGGCTGTAAACAATCGGAGGTGTTATCAGAAGGGGGAAATACTGGGAGATGGACCTGGAGGAAGGAGAAGAGGAAGAGGCAGGAGGCGGGATTATAAGTATGGCCTCTGCAAACGTTCAACGGTTCTGGCTGCTGGAGTCTACATGTTCCATTTATTGCAACCTTTTTATTTTCCTACCACTATTTCTTTTCTCTCACTAGTTCTTCTACCCTTGTCTTTATTCTATTTCCCCTGGCTACTATGACGAGATCCCCATACAAAGCAGCTGCACAATCTGTTGGTCACATCAGCCGGGGTCTAACGGGGCGCGGGTGGTGATGTCTTTCCGTCCGAATTCATTTTCTATAAAGAAAGACGCAGGGGACGGTTGTGGACGGGGATATAAAGTCCGGTAATCTTTTTGTTTCTCAGTTCGGCAAGGCAGCGCGAATCGTCTTTGTTCTACTATGCATTTCGAAGCAATACCGTGTACCGCGTTGGCCTGCCTATGTCTCCTTCCTTTTCCTCCTCTACCCAGGGGTTGTGACAATGTGCTTCTGTTTAACGGTAGATGCTTGTAGACGGTTTTGGTTAAAGGCGCCCACCCTTAGAGGAGATTTGAGTTCACAATCTCCGGTCAGCTAAGGATAAACATGATCGAGTCCTACCAAAGAAGAAAAACCAACAATAGGGTAAACAGCTTACATGTACCTCCCCCAACGAGGTTTCTCGGACAGTCGTCTGTAAGTGCTACGTTTACGAACTTGTTGCAGACACACCCACCTTGACCTAGGAAGCGTTTTTTTTTTTTTTGGGGGGGGGGGGGGCTTGTGGTTGTTGCTCGAGGCTGCGTTCTTTGGCGAGTAAGTGATTATTAGATGGGGAGAAGGCTATTTCTCTACCTAGGTATTTCCTCTTTGGCTTTTTTACTATCAGCATAAGTTGCGTCAGTGTCAGACAATGTTGGAGGAGCTAAGAGAATCTAGGCGTCACTCTGGCATGTGTAAGGTCAAAACGTTGTCCTAGGGGCGGGTAGCCCACTAGTTACCAATAGGTAGGTATGTACCATGGTAGGTAGAAAAGTCCTACCAAGGCATAACATGTGCTCATGTTCACTGACAGAGAGATTCAAGGAGTCGGCAACAAAGTTATGATATGTGTGATCGGTTTGATCCATATCGCATGCATTTCTCATGGTATTCTCCATCGACCTCACTTTCATCCCTTCGTTACAACTACAAAAGCCCTACTGCAGTCATTTAGTCCTTCCGTCTCATGTACTGCTCTGATTCCCAAGAAAGAATTGACACCATCCCAAACGCCGCAAAACAACCCCCCCCCCCCGCCATCGCCACAACAAAAAGTCTGAGATGCGTATCTGACGTTATCCTCCGTTTATGTGTGAAGAAAAAAAAAGAGTGTCACCAAAGGTTGGAGTAAAAACGTGGTGCCGATCATTGGATTATTGCAGATGCTCGACAGGATCTTAGACAGGGCAGCTCTATTTTCAACGAAAAGCAGACGTTCTGGTCAGTCTCTTATGAAGCAAAATAAACTCTGCATATGGTTATGAGAAGGGATGTAGCAATGTGGAGTTGATATGTTTTTGCCTTGTTTGGGGGGAGCATAGGCAAACAGTGAAGGTCTTCTTGCGACTTACAGCTCCGCACGAGCCGCACGTCTTGGAGCTGCCGTCGGAAGCAGCTCCGCACTTGGGGCAGGTCTTGTCATGCATGTTTGCTAGTTTGTTTGTTGGAAGGAGAGAAATGTTTTCGACAAATGGTCAACAGACGTATTTTGCTTTTGTCGGTTTTATTGACAAAGTGGTGGAACGATGGAGGGAGGCGATGGAGGGAGGTGATGAGAAGCTGAAGGGTCTTGAGAGCGGGGTCATGTGAGGATCTTATATAGTGGTGTACATGTGAGAAGTAGCTCTCTTTCTCTGTTCTCTCCTTCCCCTCCCCATGACACAATCCCCCCTCTCCGCATGAGCAGCTGCCTGAATAGATAAATAATAATAAAAAATAATAATAAAGGAAAACGCTCCAATTTGTCGGACGAAAGAATACCAAGGTACATACTACGGTAACCTAACAACTAGCTACACGCCCTTTTTTTCTTCCCAAAAAGGGGGGGGGGCATTTACACCAGTAGCAGTGCATCATCTAGCTTTTAAACCGGAGTTTACTTGCATGAACCCAGCGCGGAGACCATGAAACCCAAAAGTCGCAGTAAAAAAACAACGCAGCACTAACCTTGTCTCTTGCAGGTATTGGTGTGGGGGGTGTTTTTTTTTTTGACCCAACCCGTTCCGTTTACTGCTATGCTCTCCAATCCGCGCGATCCCGTTGGACCGTTTCGGGGGGAGGATGCAAAAGCTAGGGGACCCCCGTGGATCGCACAAAGTCTCCCCCCTAACGAAGTACGTCGAAAAAAAAGTCCCGAGTAACCCGGAATTTTAGGAGGGAAAAGGGCCCAGAATGTTCCTGGTTGAAACATACGGTGAGGGATAAAATAGAAAACAAGAGGGAAAAAGAGAACTAGCCCATTGTTCGTTTAGTCGGAGGCTGTGTTATCGGACTAAGAATAAGTTGGTTCCTTTCTTCAGACCGATAGTAGCGATGGTAAGAGTATCTCTATTCTCGCCTGACACGTGTGGCTGTGGTTATCAGCGCCTTGGTAGAGACGAGCCACCATGGCAGCCAGCTGCACCACACTTATGCAGGGCATGCCACCTGCCCACCCTCTCCAAACCTTGAGCTGTGTTGGACATCCAATTCCTTGCCCCCGCTCCCCACACCGGCAGACCCTTGAACGGCAGACTGATCAGCAAGGTAGGGTGGTTATACCGATACGCAGGTTGCTGATCAGTTTGCCGTTCGATCAACAGTGCCACGAAGATGGAATGCTCCGCAAGACAAGAGACCGAGGGTTCACTAAGAAGATTATATTCAAGTAAAGGCAGGCATAAAGTACAACGGCATGCAGACATGCTCTGTCGGGTTTAACCGAGGATGGATAACAAGCACTGCTTGCTTAGCTGCCAAATAGTGAGAAACAGGTAATAATACACTATCGTATGTCCAAAAAAGAGAAAGCTGGTCTACATGCAGACTGCTGGCCCTCCGTTACCTGATAAAAAGCAAGACAAAAAGTCTCATGTCAGCAGCATATCTCGAGCCAGACAATGAGGTCGACTTACCGGTAATGATCTTCTCCAAGGACTGAAACAAGCTCACGACAAACACCAAGCACCCAAAGACGACGACGGCCCAGGCGCAATAGGTCCGCCAGCTGCGACTCGCCAGCTTGATGTAGCATAGCGGCGGCAGGATGTACGCCATGGCGCAGGCGCTGGTCGAGCCGACGAGCTCAAAGATGACGCCCAGGTCGCACGTCATCAGACTCAAGGCCATCGCGCTGACGACGAGGGCGGAGCTGAAGATGAGGTGCAGGTTTAGGTTGAAGGGCTCTCCCGGGAAGTAGTAGTTGAACATGACCTCGCGGCACACAAAGGCCTCGAGCGGCAGCGTGGTGAGCATATTGAGCCCGAAGCAGAGCCGCGCAATCGTCACCATGGTGTTGTCGGCCGGGAAGTTGTTGAGCACGTTGCCCAGCGTCTTGTCGCCAAAGGTTAGGAAGCCCGCGAGCGCCATGAGGAGGCAGGCGAGCATCGACACGCCCGTCGAGTAGTGCGTCACGCGTGAGAACCGGTCTATCGTCGGCTTCTCGAGGGATCCGTAGATGAGGAGGGAGTTGTGGTGACAGACAAAGGCTGTATACGATGGGTGGCAGTGTCAGCAGGGGTTTTTGGCCCGATGGCGTCCGTCACATATCAAATATCGAGGCAATTTCCTACCAAAAGATATTACGCCAATGGCCTGGGCTATACCCGTATTCACAGTCAGGAGTGACGTGTCAAAGGAACCCCTCAGCTCTTTGGGAGTTAAAAGGCCTTGAATAACGACCGTAAAGACAATGACCAGCATGCTCACTAGAGCAAAGGTGCTTGCTTTGGCGAGCTATCATTTTGTGTTTGGTCAGTAATGCAGAGTAGAAAAGTATTAAGAGTAATCCTGCTTAACGCTCCCCCCACCCCCAATTGACGCACGCACCTTGGAAATGTCACGATACAGCGTCAACGGGTAGCTGATGCCCAGCGTAAAAATTACAATAACGGCACGGCGGTCAGCGAGCAGCCCGAGAACGGGTATATTGCGCAGATCAGGCCATATTGCTAGAAAGACGTGCGGTATGCTATCTCCCACAATGACACCAAAGGCCACCATGCCGCCAAATGCAAAAGCCCACTGGGCCACGCTGACGGCGATGAGGCCGGGCCTGCCGAAGCAGCGTTCCACCGTACCCTGGAAGCTGTTTGCCCCGGAGAGCTTGCTGTTGATGACGATGAGGCAGATGGTCCAGTCGACGACGATCGTCAGCGATATGAGCAAGAAGACGCCGGCCAGGAGACCGGCGTTCTTGAAAGCGTACGGCTGGCCGATGATGCCGGCGCCTATGATGCTGTTGGCCATGTTCATAAAGGCGGCGCGCAGGCCGCTCTTGGGGCGATTGTGGTCCTCGGCCCACTCGGCGCCGCCGTCGACCCAGTCCGCGCCGCTGTTGGCTAGCGAGACCGAGGGCGCCTCGATATTGGTGAGCAGCGGCAGGCGGCGCTCCGTCTCGGCGTTCTCGGGCTCCGAGTCAACGTCGAACTCGCTGTCGTAGCTGTCGAAGCTGGAGCGCGACGAAGGGGACGACAGCGCCAGCAGCGGATGGTTGAACTCGCCCCCGAGGCCCTGTCCCGGACCCCCCTGGGCGCTGCCGTTGGACGCCCGGCGGGCATTGTTGGCTGCTGCACCGTCGACGCTCCCGCCGACGACGGTGGGCTGCAGATCGAAGCGTACCCGGTTCGGCGTGCGGGGTGTGCGCGACCCGCCCGTGAGGCTGGGGGAGTGAAGAGCGGATGGGCGGCGCTCCGTGTTTTGTAGGGATTGTGGTCTCCTCGATAGCGGTTTCGAGTCAGAAGTTTGGTGTTGGTTTTGATGTTGCTCCGGATGTCCCGGCACAGACCTGGGTGATGTTATGGCGGCGTCGGCATGAGCGACATCCTGGTTGTGAGAGGCTAACAGGCCAACGTCCTCGTCGTTGTCGTTGGCACGCGGCGTGGAGCTGCTGCTTCCGAGGAACGAAGATCTGGCCTTGGCCATTGGCAGCCGGTTCATCACCAGCGCATCTTATGCTGCCCCGGCAATGTTTGTTCAAGTTCTGGTAACCGCTCAAGTTCGTCCGGATTGCGCGTATGGGGGAGGGTTTGCCGGTGGGAGAGGACAGTTCGGGTTGGAAGTGTGTTGTGTGTTGTGTGTGCTGCTCAATACGACGTCGTAAGCTGCTTGGGATCGTCAATGCCTCGGGTTGGTTACTGTGGAGGTCAAAAGTCAAAGGTTGGTTCTCTGCTTGCGCTATCTGCTCCAAGGACTGTCGTCTTAGTATTTCTTTGTTTCTGCCGAACAAAACCAAAGTCTGTGGACTAGAGGCCGTACTTTGCAAGAGATAATTATGTAGGTAGGTAGGCAAAGAAACTAGACAGATAAGTAATTATCTTACCTAAGGTATATGGAGGTCAAGTTCCGCCAGACGGACATTAAGGGTCTTTTTTTCGTTTTCAGGAGTAAACTTGACACGCAGGGAAATCGTAATGGTAGTGCCCTTATCCCTGCTCACCCGTCAGAGCGTTTGTTGGTTGTTCACGGTGCGCTTAACCTCGTGTACCTTACCTTGCAGCCGGGTCCACTTGACGAACATCAATGCAGATTGCAGGGCAAGTACCAAATTACAGCCGCCGCGCATATTAGCGGTACTTTCTTTGTGCCAAACGTAATAAACCCAAATAAATCCCCCCCTGGCCTGGCTTTCACGATAAGTACCACGTAGTAAGCTGAGTGATCGGCGTTAATTGCCGCACCCGCCGACTTGGGACACCTTGCAGCCAACCACCATTCGAAATAAAAAGCCAGCTGCGCCGTAATGCATGCCTTCTGTTTTTGAAAAGCATCAGGCCGAGAATTATGCTACCTCTTTACATGTAAGGAGTTTCGCTAGTCTACTCCGTACCTTACCTACCTAGCCTGGACTAGAATAGTTTCCACCAGCTGAAGACATTTTCTGCCACGCATTAGTTCAGGTACACAAACACACAAGGTACGGTACATACCGGTACTTCACTTCGCACTTTTATTGTTGGCACACCGGCATGGAGAGTATCCGGTACTTCACTTCGCACTTTTATTGTTGGCACACCGGCATGGAGAGTATCCAAACAATTTCTCAGTCGCTATTCGACTGTTTGCTATGTTCTTCCGTGTACCCTTCCGGGCGGGTATCATAATTTACAATAAACTACAGTTAACGCGCTCATCTCAAAACCTGTTCCATCGTCCCCCATGGACGCCAACCTGCCAAGCGGCCCGGTGCTATGGAATGCACGTGCTGATTTGCAACAAGCAAACCCCCCCTCCACACTATGCCCTATTTCTCACTTTGCTCATTATGTATTTTCCTCGTTTCTTTTGCTGATAAATCCATGACACACTCTGGCTATGCTGACTATGCGGATGCCTTCTGGTTGAATATCGGACATTCGATGCTTTATTGTATTTTATTTTTCTTTGAAGAGAGAATGGTGCCGACTAGGTCATCAGAACAGACCTGATGCTGTCGTTGCTGCAACGAGGAATGATGCAGCCAACGTGTATCGACCGATATATGTGCGTGGAGCTGGACTTTGCGGCTGGTTGGATGAGGGTCGGGCTGAGCCTGTCGACGAAGTCGACGTTCCGCCAGCAGTAGCAGGGCTAGCAGGACCGGTCCCTTCTGGAGTGGTTGGGCCGTGTGCCAGAGGCACCGAGGTCGCCGCCGGTGTTCCCGAGGAGCTCGTGCCCGATGTGACCTGAGGTGGAACAGCTCGAGGGCCGAAGCCAATGCGGGTCTGGTCCATATCGAAGACGGCATAGACATTCTTGAGGAATGTAGACCCGAGCAACCAACTACCTCTAACTACCTCGTTGCCATACAAATTGCTGATGCACTCCCCGTTGGAATTTGGAGCCTGCAGCCAATCGCCCGTAAAGATGGTGTAGCTGGCGCCCGAAAAGGTAACGGTCAAGGGCTTGTTCGAGTCGCAAGGTGCCGTGTAGGTCACTCCATCGGAGCTCTTGGCGCCGGGGATCTGCTTGTGGATAGCGCTGACATCGCCAGGAGGGCCGAAGATGTATGTCGTCCCCGTGTCGATATAGGCACGCCTACCCGAGATGCCAGCCTTCTTGCCATCGTATGACAAGTCGTCGAGAGGGATGGCCCATACACCACCAGCGTTGTCCGGAACTGTAGTGTATGTGATATCCCCAATGTGTTTTGACGAATCCATCCCACCAAAAGTAACCTCGCCCATGTTGGGTCCGTCCGAGTTGCGGTTAACATAAACTCCCATCACGTTGGACTTGAACGCCTTCTCTTTCTTGAGAGTCTGAAGCAGGTTGTCTGTGGCGCCGTTGGCCATGGACAAGCCGAGAATACCGTCGAATGGGAAATGGTTGAAGTGGTCGGATGTAACATTGGCAATACCGATCGTCATCGGGATCTTCTTGCCCGCAAGCAAGAGCGTGTCCCGTGCCAGCGATCCAGAAACCGATCCGCTGCCGTAGCTGATCGAAAAGTCCTTCGCTTGAGCCTTGAAGGTGGATGAATCGTCGGGCCCGAAAGTGTTGTGGATGGTGCATGGAGTCGACTTGCACGTGGAGCCCATGATCCAGGTTGTGCCGGCACCGGTATCCAAGAGCATCAGCATCTGCTTCGGACCAGAGCCCAAGCCGACGTCAACAAAGTACGAAAAGTCGGTCCCATCCTGGTTGAGCGGTATACTGTCCGCGGTCTTGGGATCCTGGGCCCTTGATATCGTGTATCTGTTATTCTGCCGCCTGGTCAAGTCTGATCCATCATGCTCATCCTTTTCAGGCGAGGCCCTTCGGCTATACTTGGCCGAGAGATATTGAGCTATTCTCGATATGCTCTCCCCATGGGACTCGACTGCTTCGTTCTGTAGTGTCACAACTAGTCAGTATGGTTGCACAGGAACGTGGGCGCCAGGTGTTTTAACACGAAGCTTACATTGGATGCCCTCACGGACAGAGGGAACGTTACAATCCCACCACTTTCAACGCCTCGTCTCCGACTTTGCTGAGCCTCACAGCTGTTGCTGTCCTCGCATGGTATCCAAGGGAAGAAAGCATGACTGCCAGTAACCCAAAGAGCCAAATAAGCGAGATATATAGCAAGCATGATGGGAAGGGCAGACGAATGTGTAATATGCTTCTCTCAGCAGTAGACGATGCGAGTTGTGTCGCCCTGCTGCAGAGATAAACGTCGACCAATATCCAACCCAAGACCCCCCTCGCTCTCCCCCCGGTGGAACAAGGAATAATTAGTGATTATGTAGGCCGCATTGATTAGAGGCCGAATGTGTCGAGGCCGGGGGACCAGGTAACAGGGTTGAATGCCCGAATGGAAGCGCTGATGCTGGAAAAAAAGGGCTGAATGTAAAAAGAGAGACCGAGAGAAATTGTATGCCAAGGTGGAAAAGATGCACAGGAATGTTCTGTAAGCCGGGAGACAGTATCCGGGCCGGGTTGCAACTGGAGAAACGGGGAAACGCCAGACAATGCAAGATACGAGAGACCACTTCCTATGCGAGACAGAGTAGCCAAGGATGGTGGCGGCGGCAATGTTGGGCTTCGTTCCGTTGGCCGAGACAGACAAAAACCTGCGGGCAGAGTGACGCCGGGCATGAAAGGAGGGTGATTGCCAGCTGATGAGGTAGATCCACCAAGCTTAATTAGGGAGGTAGATAATATGTACCGTACCCAAACCCCCCGTATTAGACTAGAAAGATGGACAAAAACAAAAACAAAAAAGATGAAATCAAAATGGCACTGGTAAAAACAAAAACAAAACTAATGCCTCTACTGGTCAATGTTATAGAAACAAAAGCCAGCCCTGGGGTCGGTCGGACCTCATGAGGTTGGAGGGAGGAGCGTGGCGAAGGTATGAAGGGAGGAGTTCCAAGGGGAACCCAAACAAGTTGAAGGGTGGTAAAGAAGGCTGGTCTGGCTGGCTAAAGTGAGCGCGGGGCACCAATAAGAGTGGGAAAAGGGGTCACGTCGTCGGTGGACTCATTGTCGATTTAGACGATACGAAGACCATAAACAACGACTCTGAACAGCAACATAACCGCCCCTTACCCTCCATTTCGGACAAGGATGTCGATAAAGCCAGCCTGCGGTCACGTACTTTCTACTTGCGTCCACAGTTTGTAGGTAGTACTAGACCCCGGGTGGCTCGAATGGTCAACAGCGCTAGGCGAATGCAGCCTAAGACGGAGGTCATGGATGGTGACAGTAAAACCAGGGATCGCGCGCTTGTCAATTTCCCCAAATTTGGCTTGATTTACCTTGCCGGCCTTCCGATAAACAAAGAAAAAAAAAGGGATTACACCATTTCAGTTGAGGGCTTGCAAGGGAAATTAACTATTGCTTGTAAATGAATTCTCTATCGATCATATCCGTGTAGTGTGGCTGAGACTGCAGAATCTACTGTCGAATCTATCGTGCCTAATGTAAGGTACCTACGGTGTCTTTTCCCTAAAGAAAACGGGAAACAAAAGAAGAAAAAAAAAACTGACTCTTGTCAACTGTCGAATGATCATCAAATCGGCCGCAAGGTGGAGTCTGGTAGGATTGAGACCCACGAACCCCCCATAGATTGCGCAAAATCACCCATGGAATGCTTTTCTCTCGGTGGTTGGTTGTTCTCCATTCAGATCCACCACACACAGACTTCTTACCCCACGCAGATGCCAAGCAGACTGTCCGAGTCTCTTTATCCAGCTTGTCCTCCATCTTTTGCATGGGTTAAACCTTCACATTCAAGAAACCACGATTCAATTGCCTGTACTATGCACAGCACGAGGTATATTCGAAATTGTTTCCTCGGTCCCTGCCACACGGACGGAATGAATGATGACTTGCATCTCAAATATCCAATATTAACAATGTCGTGCGCTACAGCAAATACTTATTACTATAAAAAGAACAAAGCTTGAGGAATGGAGTGAAAATGCGTCGTCGCATGTCCAACGTTGATCTATACCAATGAATAAAAATCGACAAGGCACCAATCATGGGCCCGCACGTCAAACCCGCCATCTAATTATTAGCTTCGGTTCAGGGTAGGCGGGTGCGCTAAAGGATTGAACGACGCCCGTACCGCCGGTTGCTTCTCGGCGCCAAATTAATACTTTCAAGGCTCCCACAAGGCTCCCTCAGCAAAAGCCAAGACAAATAAGGGTTCCAACAGTTGCATACAATCTCTCCTACCCCCTGACCTGCAGTAGCTCATTACCCAGAGAGGTATCGATTCGCACCACGCCCTGTCGCCGAAACAGCCGCCTTCCCTTCTGGCAAGCTGCTTATCGACAAAGATCCATAACATTCTTTTTTCTAGGTAGGTAATAACTGTTCGTATATCAAAAAACCATCTGAGATAGGCAAGGCAACCCACCGCCGTCTCCGCATTTCGCTACCGAAGTGTTGTCTACACACTGCCCGGCGTCACACGCGTATCTCCAAAAAGAGAGGGGGGAAAGAAAAGAAAAGAAAAAAGGAAACGCTGATGATGTATTGAAACTCCCCGGTTGACTAGAACATTGCGGGAAGGATTTTGCCGTCACCATGACAATAGTATCCGACATAACCCTGATTAGCGCGCATCAATTTCGTTGTGTAGTGCGCCCAGCGCCTCTTCATGACTTGCATTCATCGCGAGGCGCAATCAATATGTGGAGGAGATCTCCAAGGAAACAATGGTCTAGTCCTACATCCGATTGTGCAGCTGGCTTCCGAGAAAAAAAGGATGGCCGTTTTCCGCTCGCAAAGCCTTTCCGGTAATAAGGACGGACACCAATCAAGCCAGTGCGCTTGGTTGTTTATTCCCCGAGCCGCTCGCTTTGAACATTGACGGACGTCCTTGTGAAAGCTGCCGGGATTTGGCGTCTTGGCTATGCCAATGCCAGAAACCGGCGCGAAGGATTTGATAATGTAACATCCTCATGACTACATGTCGCCCTAGTTTATAAATATTCCTTCTTGTCGTCAACCTGGCGCGAATCAAGGTGTCATACATAAATGCTCCATGAGGATCATGCCATGCACCATATGAAGGATGGAAAGCTGGCCAGCCAGATTATTAACGACAGTGGGATTCTGGACACCCAAGAATTATCTCGACGCATTCAGAGCCACAACTTCATGGATCTGAACCCAGTCTTCAGCCCTGCGTACAATCTCGAGTCTCTTGGGCTCCTGTGCTAGCGTGCAATGCAGACCCTCGACTGCCGCTGAAAAGCTCTCCCTACCAGCCAATCCCAATTTTCCAGAGGCAATAGCTGAACGTAGGAATACCCAGACAGACTCGCCTGTCCACCGCAGTGACATGGCCAACTCTGCCGTCTCTTTGACTGTGGCCGTCCACTCCTGCTCTGACATATAGCGACTGAGGTGCTCTAGGAATGACCACCCTGATGTATCATTGTGATGCCGAAATACCCATTTCTTCACGGCTTCGGTGATCCTGCGGATTTCCTGTCCATGGCCTGTGCAATTGGTGTCTTTAGACTGGCTGCTATGCAACGTCATTAAATATCGTGCATGTCCCCAGGAATAATAGTTTCTCGGGTGTCTCTCTGCCGAGACCATAACCACCTGAACAAAACTGTCGTAGATGTCAATCGGAATGCCCCATGTGGTGACGCACATTCCAACCAGCCATCTTCGGTGACCCCACAGCGTGGGAGATTTTGTATGTCGGTTCAGACGGCTCGTGAGAAGCGAGTCGACGAGCCACATCTCCCGAGATAATAGTGGAGCAAAATCATCGACGCTGCTCCGGGAGGCCTGCAGCAAGAGTAGCCTCTTGCGCGTGTTTGCGGCCGTCAGGTGCTCCGGGTCGAAGAGGAGCATCACGGCCGTCGCCTCGAGGACCTGGGACTCATGGCGAGAGATGTCCTGCGCCAACTGCAGAAACCTCCTGCGGGCTTCTATGAAAGCCGAAACAAGCGAGATTTTGGGTACAGCCACTGCATTTTCATCCTGAAGTATGTGCAAGCCTGGAGGGTTTGGATGGCTTCGGCCAAGAATCTCAATCTCGAGTAGTTGTGCTTGGTCTGCACCTAGTTGTTGCAGCGGGCGGTGAGTAAGAACATCTGCAATAGCTTGATATGCTACATTGCAGTCACTCAGATTAGACCCTGCAATCGGTCCCTGAGCAGCCGCCATGCCGGGGGTTTTTTTTTTATGAAGTGAAGACAAACAAATAAGGTAGTGATGTCGATAGGCGGTGGGAACCCTTTGGGTCCCGATGCAGGGTAGGCGAGGTATTCAAAGTGACGTGTTTGTTGGTCAGGAAGCGGGGCCCACCAAAGCTGTTCTGGTTAAGCCGCAAGATGCTTCGTGGCAAGCCCACGCTCTCTACACAAGACACCAAAAACCACACCGTGTCTGTCCATTTATACCCCTCGTTCCGTGGGCCGCACGCCACAAGCACGCGACAACAAAGGTCCTGGGCCAACAGCGAAAGGAGGCCCAGAGCCAAAAGATGCCTTCACTACTGATTCTGATCTTCACCATCGAGGTAGCGGTCGAACTCATCAACACAATCGGCGCAGCGACCATCAACAACCTGGTAAGGCCGGCTCGACCGTCCTCTGCGATCACTTCCGCGACTACCGATCTTCAGGCTAACTTATATTGTCGGTGTTAAACAGCTATGGAGGATCTTCAATGCCTTGCCCACCAAGCTGTCAGCACAGTTTGCAGAGCAACGGAAGCTCCAGCAGGATTACCTCAAAGTCCGCCGTGAACTGAACGCTACTAGCAGTCAGGATGAGTTCGCAAAGTGGGCAAAGCTGCGAAGACAGCACGACAAGCTGCTGGAGCAATTGGAGAAGAAGAGTAAGCACGGGACGGCCCTCGCGCTATCAGTATGTTGGGCACTTGCAAGGGCATATTTAGCTGACCACTGGGTACGCTTTGCCTGAACCGCAGAAGCCACACTCGACTCGACCAAAGGCAACTTTGACAAATACATCACGGGAATCCGTTGGGTGGGCACTCAGGGACTACGATACTTCCTCCCCTTTTGGTACGCCAAGGTCCCCATGTTCTGGCTGCCCTACGGGTGGTTTCCGTACTACGCAGAGTGGCTCGTGTCGTTCCCGCGCGCGCCCATGGGCAGTGTCAGCATAGCCTCGTGGCAGCTCGCATGCACGGGTTTTGTGGTGCTGATCAAGGATGCCATAACGGCGCTCGTGGTCTTTGTGCTGGGAATGCGGCAGAGCAAGGTCAAGCAGGCCGTTCCGGTGAAGGCGGCATCTGGCGAGAAAGGAAGTGACGAGAAGGCCAAGGCTGCGTCGACGCCCACGGAGAAGGAGGGCAAAAAGGAACTATAATTTGACCATCACTAACTAATCAAAAGATGCAAATTTGATTTCTACAATCGCTGGTTGGTTGGTGCTCATGTGTGTTTGTCTCTCATCAATTTGACGCAAAGAATATCGTTGTCCCCGAAGGAACTAATGCCCTGCAACACTACGTGAGATGACTCTTGGCAGAGTACTTTGGCTCGTTCTAGGCAGTCATATTGACTTTGAAGGACCATGGTGAATAAAGGTCATCAAAGCTTCGATAGTGCCAACCCGATCTTCCTTCGTCGGGACGCTTTCTTTGGTGAAAGCAGGTCGACAAGTCGCTGGTTCTACGTTGTAAAGTATTCTCGCTCATGTATTTTTCAGAACAGGCATGTTCTTGTGGCTAATTCGAGCCAGTAGAACCGGAGTTATGGTTCTTTGAGAAACACATTAGAGGGTGGTTGTCTTTACTTGCGAGCTTGTGAATGTTTGTGAGAAAGAAGGTTGTTGCGTCGACGGGAAATTTTAGAAAGGATTTTATCTGCATTCAACTGTGGGAACAAACGCGACAAACCCCACTTTACTTTCCCATGTCCGCTTCCGGCCGGCAAGCTGGCTGATAAGCCACCTGGCTCGAAGATAAAGAACAACCCCTGTCGGGCGACGTCGCGACTTCAGCTAATAACACTACTACCCCTTGCAGGTACTTTCCGATGTGTGTGTTAATCAATAGTAACATGAATGTCTTGGGCACGTCACCTTCACTTCCAACCTGTAACCTATTATTAATTTAATTCCAGCAGCGCGCGCAAAAATTCAGAGTGCCGTGCAGAAGATACACCGGCTACTTCTCGCCTGTAGTTTTGTAGCAGCCTGGAACACGATAAACGGCATATACACTCTGTCTGGAAAAGGAGGGCCTCGGCCTGAACGATCGCCGTCATGGTGTCAATAAGTTGGGGGACGTAAGTATTGTGACGAAATTCTGAACTCACAAAAATCAAACATGGCATTCAAACTAACGGATTCGATAGTATCAAGTCCCTCCTACTTTTCTTCGGACCCTTCTTGGTACCCAAGATGATCAGCTACTACCGCAGCCTCCGCGCCTCATCCGCCCAGGCAAACCAACCCATCCGCCCTCCCCCGCGCGGTGCGCAACGGGTCATAATCCTGCTATGCGTCGTAGCGGTCGCCTTCATAGCCAAGACGCTGCCGACGCTCTCCCCGGAGAACGTCTTCGTCCTCACCGACTCCCGAATCCAGATACCCACCGACGTCCTCTTCAACCGCCTGGCGCACATGCGCCCCAATGGCAGCCTGACGGCGACCGACGAGGCCCTCCGCGCCCGCTTCGTCAACCTCGAGAGCCGGCTACTGTACCTCAAGTTCGGCCCGGACGCGCTGGCCGACTGCCCGTTCTGCGTGTCGGAGGAGCCAAACACGTACCTGTACTACGCGCTCCCGGACCTGCTGGCCCCGCACCTCCTCAACCTGGCCCTGCTCGCCATGGCGACGTCGGGCCTGGCCTCGGGCGGCGAGGGCCGCAGGTGGCGCACCGTCGCTGTCATGTCGGCGGCCGCCACCGCCGCCGCGGACCTATACCTCGTCAACGCCTACGACCACCAGTCCAATGCGCGCGCCCTCCGCCCCGCGGACCTGGATATGTTCTTCTGGGCCGCGCGTCGCTGGCGCCACGCCGCCTTTGCGGCCCTGGACGTCGTCATCGCGGGGCTGATTTGGCTGTCGTCGACCAAGCGGCTCTTCACGGAGCCGCCCAGTCCCCTGGAGCGCGTCGAGGGCGTTACTCGTGCGCTGGCCAGCGCCAAGAGCAGGCTGAGTGCGGTTTCCATAGTCAAGAACACGGCGAGTCGGGACTCGGCGCTGAGGGCGAGGTCTCACGCCTATTGGGCGCACGAGGTCGGGGTTATGAATGATGTTATGGAGGATAGGGAGGTCGTGGACGGGGTCAAGGATGCGTTGGAGAACCGGATCAAGATCTCGGCCATCTCGCAGGATGCTGAGACTTATGCGCGGAATGTTATTGAGGCGGTGATTCCAGGGGAGGAGGCTGAGAAAGAATAAGCTGGATTTCTTTTGAGATGGCAAGAATGCTGTCAGAATGAAATGCTGAGAATTGAATTTTTCTGGTTTTCTTCTTGTGCAGTGGCCCGAGTTCATGCGTAGTCTCTGTTTTCTTTTTACAACATTTGTATGGATGTGCTGATATCCTGTTTGGATGAAGACAAAGCCCGGCCGGCCAACTAACTTCAGAGGAAAGACCCGGCACTCGATTCACTGCTGCTATGCCGCTACCCCTTTATAAAGAACATGGGATAAGTTGAAAGCACAGTGTATGCGCATCTTCTACGTCGCATATGTTCTTGACAAGAAAGGAGAGAATGAATAAAAATATATGTCAAAAAAGGGCTCAATATCTAGAACCATTCATCAAGATGAAAATATGCCACGGCCATCCTCTATTTCTCCTCTATCATAGATAGCCCTTCCGGTCCTCTTTCCATTTTCTCATTCCCATTCTTTTACCTCAATTCAAGCCCCTCTAGTATCTGGCCTGGTCGTCCCCGTCGCGTTGCTAGACATGCTCCCTTTTCTGGACCCGAGACCCATGCCGGCCACGCCGGTGCCGGCCTCGTCGACGCTCCTCTCGAGGAAGCCGGCCCAGAGCTCCGCCAGGGACTCCTTGTTAGTGGGCGTCGTCGACGACTCGCTGAAGAACTCGGTGTTGAGCGACGGCGTGCTCGGCGTGCGGTGGAACGGCGCCGACGGTAGCCGCAGGCTGCTGCTGGAAGTTCCCGGCCTAGCGAGACCGGCCTGCTCTTTTTGTTCTTCGCTCCAGCTGAGGATGCCGGATATGACCTGTAATACTTGGAATTTTTTGGGATCCGAGCGGTCGAGTGCCAGGAACTGGAGAAAAAGGTTGGTGACGACTTGTCTGGACGGTTTGTTAGAGATATTGTTTAGTACAAGGGACAGAAAGCGGCGGAGGGACCTCATGTGACAGTCATAATGAACATACCTGTCTACGTTCTCTTCTGGCTTGTTCTTTTTGATGTATTTGAGGGCCTTGGTCAGGTGATCGTTGAGCACGATAGCCTCATGCCTCAGCTTGCCAATCAGCAAGTTCTTCTCCTTGACCTCCTTCTCAAACGGAACCATGCGCTCCAGCTCCTTGGACAACTGCTCGCGCGCGGCCACGGCCTCATCAGCCAGCCGGGCCGCCTCTTTGGCTTTCCTGTTGGCCGCCTCGAGCTGCTCCTCTGAGGTCTCCACCACCTCGCGCAGCTCCCGTTTCCTGGCCTCCTGGATCTCGCGTAGCGCCCTCTGCAGCGCATCGACGGCCTGCGCCTGCGAGTCCCGCTCCGAGGCGGCGCGCTCGTGAGCCTCGCGCAGCTGGCCGGCCTCGGCCTCGAGCTCGGCCACCTTGTCGGCCAGGCTGTCCCTGACCGACTTTTGCTCCATGGCGATGACCTCCCACTCGCCCATGGCGCTGCTCGTCCGGTCCAGCTCGACCTTGTAGCTGTGCAACTGCCGCGCCATGTCCTCCTTCTCCTTGAGCCAGTTCTGTTGCGACAGGTTGCCGCGGCTGCGCAGCGACGTCAGCTCGCGGTTCGACTCGTGCAGCTCCTCGCGCAGCCTCTCGGCCTCGGCCTCGGCCTCCTCCGCCTGCTTGGCGAGCCCTTCGGTCTGGCCCTCGAGTTCCTCCACGCGGTCCTTTGCCTCGGCCAGCTCCTCCCTGTCCCGCTTGAGCCTGTCTCCCAGCGTCTCTTTGATTTTCTCGACCCTCCCAAGCAGGGTTTGGTATTGGTCCTCGGCACGGTCGCGGGCCGCCTCGGACTCCTCGAGCTCGGTGCGCAGTTGGGAGGTGTCGGTCGCGTGGGATTCGCGGATCGACTCGAGCTGGCGGCGGAGCTGCTCGACCTCGGTCCGGAGGGCGTCTCGCTCCTCCGTCATGGCCGCCAGCTTCGCGCTCGTGTCTTCTGTGTTGGCGGCCTGCGATTGAGACTGCCGGCTGGTGTTTGATGGTGGTGTGGCTTCTTCTATTGGCGATTGGGGTGGCTGTGACTGGGCTGCCTTGCCGTTGGCGCCGGCGTGGCCATTGGCAGCGTCTCCATTATCTGGCTCTTGATCTTCTTGTTCTGGTGGCGCGGTCTGCGTAGCAAGAGGTGATAAGGACGCTCAAAGTCAGCATGCTGCACGAGGGAAGAAGTTGGAAAGGGGCGGTCGATGAGAGCTGGCGTTTACCTCTCCGTCTGATGCTTCCTCCTCCTGCTGAGCGGTTTCTGCTGGCTTGGCCTTTCCGGCCGCCTTCTTCTTTTTGTTGTTCTTCTTTTTTGATGCTGCCGGAAGAAAAACGCCAATGTATAACGGTCAGGGTCAGCAAAAAGCCACGAGTGGCGGGGGAGATAAAATACGGATTGGGGGCGTGGATGAGGGCGTCTGGCGCAAGGCCGATCGGGGACGGACCTTGAGAGTCAGTAGTCGGTGCGGTGGAAGCCATGATGATTCAATGAATGGACAGGCGAGGCGTGCAGTAACCCGAGGGGCAACTAAAGGCAACGGTTTTCGGATGGGGAGAGGGTTTACGCGGGAGCTCAGGGCCGCATGCAGGGCGGAGGGCGGTTTGGTTTACGATCGGTTCGTCTTTTTTTGGGCAGGTTCCTCCAATGCAATCAATTTTCTCTCTCTGCTCCTTTTTTTCTCTCTTGCCTCAATGTTGGAGATGGATATTCTCCCGTCGCAGGCGGCGGGCACTTCTTAGGCTCGGGGAAACAGATTCCAAGGAGCTATTACAGGGTAAAGGTCGGAGGTTGAAACCGCCACGACGAGGGTTCCGACTGTCAGGCACGTACGTCTTCCCGCACCGTGTCTCTCCAGGTTTAGTCTGGACACCTTTAAGGTGTAGCGGGGAATCTTTTTTGGAGAGGGTCCCAGCTGGAAATAGACTAGTTCTTTGTCGGAACAGAATGTTACGTCCCTGTTTACAGGGGAGTATTTAGTTCTTTGTGCTAGAACTAGACTAGTAATACGTAACGGTACAACCAACTGAACCATGTCTTTACTCGTGCTGGCATAGGTACCTCGATTGAGAATACGAGGTAGGATGCTTGCGACGTTTGAATTATTTCAAGAAACTTGGTTGTTCACTGTATGTACTGTATCTACTCTAGGTACCTCCTCCCTGGGTACCTCGTACCTTACCTAAATAAAGTACCCAGAACTTGGACTACCTTGGATCAAATCGCCTTGCCATAATTTCCACGTGCATCGCATCTTTCCAGCTCATCGTTCATCCCAAAACAAAGCCACTGATGTTGTTCAAATGCACACATGTATTTAAACATTTGCCTCTACTTACCTACCTACCGAGTATCTGCAATCCATGCACGTGCATTTCACTCCAAAAAGCCATGACACAGAACCATCGTGATCTTTGGGGTTCACACGTGAAATGTCCCGTGATGTGCCCATACCCAACCCAGCCGCATCCACCCCACTGTTTGGTATATTTCACCCGCCGAGCTAGCCTGTATTTTCTCTGGAGGATTTCTTTCTTCCTTCACATACATATTTCCCCTTCAGGTCGGGACAACATACCGTCGCGAACAAGGCCTCGATGATTAAATCGGAAGCAGTGGCCTTTTTCAAACAAGGCCTGAAGTAGACCAATTCTATTCGCACTTTATAATCCTGGCTCCTTGCCCCGAGTTTTTCCTCCCATTTCTTGGGGAAGAAGCTCACTGGTGGTGTCGGGTTCGCTATGTGCACACAATTCTTTTTTTCCCTCTCCTGTTCTCAACCGCCTGGCGCATACGTAGCCTTTGTAGCTTGTGCGTCTTCAATCACGAAAGCCATTGCCCCGTTGCGGTTCCGCACTGTTGGTTCCATGGCACATCCCGTTGATCACTCAGATTGTACGTGTCGTTGATGGAGGCTTAGCAATCGCACGGGAGTGGATTATGGATTAATTTCCCACTCGCTGCATTTCATATGGGAACATAGCAACCTGTAGTATTGGATGCTGCACACAAGCTGTATTATTGATTGCAGATTGACTACCTAACCTAGCACTACTTTTTCTGTGCGAGGTTTTCTTTGTCCAGCTACTCCTGTAACTCGAGATCTTCCAACAGTTCTCCGCCCACAAGCCCCCTGCGTCTGGACCGTCGGGACTGTTGCCGTTGGACCCTTTGCGCTTGGGGATTCGGTAAAGCATTCGCCCCCGATTCTAATATGACTCCTCGAGGTAGTTTTTCGAGCGGTACAACTTTGCAGAGTTTTTTATCGTTCCACAAGGCGACACGGTACTGTGCATTGTCGATTTTCATGTCGAAGGCGGAACCCCTGAAACCCGAACCCGAACCTCTGGAATCTTTGCCACTCTTAGCGGAGATAAGACAATCTGCCGTGAAAAGAGCCGTAGTCGTGGTGACAGCGGTGGAGATAGCCAAAAGTATTGAAAGATTCATTTTGATAAGTGTAGTGCTGAAATTTGTATCAGATAAGCTTGAAGTAATTGAAACGAGTGTGGTCGAGAGGCTATAATGAATGAGTGATAGTTGGATAAACACCTCGCATACTGTGTGAGCTTTAAAGTTGACCTAAATGATGAGGAAGATGCGCAGTTTATATATTAAATTTGACTCTATTACAGCCAGGTATAAGGACATAGACGTTCTTTTCTCTTAAAATAATAATAATAATAATAGATACGGGTTTTGAATCTAAACCAGCTGTTACAGCTATGTTTACTTTATGTAGATACGAGAATATTTACAGTCGGCAAGAACGAAGAAATGGCCACGCATAGCAGGTTCATGCCTGGCAACCCAGTCACCGATGCCAATAAAAACCACATGCGATTAGCACCTGGGGAAAAAATAGCTCTCTTTCCCAATCGCAATCATCGTACTTGGAGCCAAATGTTAGCTCCGATTACGAACCTTGTTTGATCATCAATACAAAGTTTTTTTTTCACAAAAAAAAAAATGTCGGCTCCCTACTTTGTTATGCTCTCAGAAACTCAGCGGTACGTCGGGTAACCTTTGTTACCCGAGAGAGAGAGAGAGAGAGAGAGAGAGAGAGAGAGAGAGAGAGAGAGAGAGAGAGAGAGTGTGTGTGTGTGTGTGTGTGTGTGCCGTGTTCCATCGCGCCGGGCATTGAAACAAGCCTTTATTGGATTTAGTCTAGAGGGAGACCAATGGCACCTGCTACCTGCATGGAATTCGGTTTCCGACACCCAGCCGTGTTAGGTAGGCATGTTCCCAACTCGAGCGGGATAATTAATTTCTTTCCTCACTTGATCCAAGTTTCCAGCTGACCATATCATACCAACCACCACCACCACCACCACCATTAATCCAGCCCTCAATCTGCCACATCTTGTGTCGTGTCTGGCAAATCGTTCGCTGGCAATGCGCGCCCAAGTCAAGGAATGCCAGACCATCGTTCAATCTCGATCAGGCGAATGTCACCACCATTCCTTGCGCCAGGTCTAGTGGGATAAATACATAGGTATTAAATCTTTAATACTCGTTTGATCCACAATTGCCACAAGGGTCCTGTGGACAACGGCATTTTGGGCGGCTTCCGATCAATACAGTACTGTCCATCCACCAAACCCCGTGCATTCAATACCCAAGTCTGGAAGCCATGAGTGAAGATAACAGGGAGACAAAGAGTTTCTGGGGCTTTCTCAAGTCCAAAACAAATCTTAACAAGGGTGACTACCGGGTAATTATTTCCCTGGATCAACCCGAATCATTCGCGTCTGTCATATGACAAGAGCTGACAACGGGCCGAAAAGGACGACCGCAACTATCACCGGTCACGTGGGAAAGATGACTTCTACAGCCCGGACCCGTACCATGAATCCAGTAGAAGTGTGGATATCAAAGGGAAAGCTCCGGAGAGGCCAGTTGCGCCACCGTCTCCGATAGCAGGTCGCAGGCGACGAGGAAGAGGGCCTCTGCACGATTGGCCGCCTTCGGGAGTGTTGAGCCACGAGGACCTGACCTTAGGCCACGCCCTAGACTTGGTGTCCAGAGGAGCCCCGGTATGGAACGGTCACAAGCGGCCCATTCAACATTTCCCCGAAGAGTATTGCCACCTATATGCCACGACAACCCCTGGCAGCAACAGGAATAGCAAAAAGAAGGGCAAGGACAACCGGCAAGATGCCAAGGACACCGATGGCGCCAACCTGCACAACGCGATGGTGCAACTCATGACAATGTGTTTAATGCCACCCGGCCCCGCGGCCAAGCCCTGGGACACGGTAGAACAGCGCCCGAGCTATGCCTTTCACTATGGTGTTCGCCCCGGCACCGTGACGCTCAACAGTTGGGTCTCGCGTGCCAGCCTTTTACCGCCGCCCATGGCCCTGCGCGACTCGGGCGCGACTCCCCGCGACGCTGATCTAGAGACAATATTGAAGCGGCTCCAGGAGCTCGAGCTCTACGGGCTCGAAGAAGATGACGAGAAGCTCATGTATAGAAACCTGTACCGAAAGTTTTTGCGGGATCCCGAAAAGGACACTAGACCCCACAGGACGTTAGATCTGCAAATCACGGACTTGATAATGGTGCTCTCACGACCAGCGAATGGCCCTGGAGGCTGGATTGACTACTCAGAACCACGCAACCAGATTGCGACGAGGTTCCTGTTTGATACCAGCGAGGGGAACCACGAGAACTATGTTCGATTCTTCCACCAGTTGCTTCTGAGCTGCGAGCTAGACCTTCGGATCAACGCCCGAAAACATATAGATGCAGCCCGCCATAAGCTCCTGGTACAGCTACCTCCTTCCATAAAGTGGAGCATAGCATTGTCGAGGCGTTGGCTGGATAACATGAGGATAGAGAAGTACGGCGAGACAGCTAAACAAGGTATGATTGATCGCCACTGTTTCTTAATGGGGTTCATGTTGCAATTTGCTAACCTGGAGCCATATCCTTCCTATGGTTGAACGTGCAGTCAAAATCCGGTTCAGGCTCAAGAATAGGCAAATCAAAATGCTCAAGCGTTTTGCCCAGATGTTAAAGTGGGAGACATTCATACACAAGCGACCCACCTGGGAGGTGACAGCTGCTGATGTTGATTTACAGGTGGCCCAATCTTGCCGATACAGTCGAGGAAATATACCAAGCCGATGATGACAATGCGCTGGGCACCATCAGTTCTCATGCGATGGCTTTCTTCAGCGGGCTTGTTCTTCCAGGGGTGAGCTCTCTCCCGCGCATGCTTCCGTGGCAGTACGTGTGAGGTATCTCGACATATAATCCTTGAAACTAATGACCCAATCTCAACAGCCTACATTTCCATTCCTGATGATGAACTCGCTAGTGGATCTGGACCCCGACAAGGCCACGGATGATCTCGCTCTCTTGACTCACATACACCCAGCCTGTGGGTTTCAATACCGCGGAGGCCAAACTTACTGGTCATCAGCTTCTGTTGTGGGTAAAGTTCTGGCGCCAATGTGCATGGAAGTCGGCGGCTGGGTGGGCCCGGCGATGTCGACGACGGACTTACCCCGTACACAAATTGCCCGGATTCGAACTCGGTTACCAAAGCCGACGCCTAATGGCAGCAATGCCTCGGTCGCAAGGATGACCAGCCAAACCGACAAACGGCTGATGACGCCTGAGCGGGTCTTGTCCATGAAAGAACGGTCTGACCCACTCGGGCCTCCATCGGACGTATATCCCGTTCGCGACTACGATCTCCCCCTGCCAAAGGGTGATTCATTGGGCACCGGCGAGATCATCGATGTCGTCCGGCTTGTCAAGCTGACGCTTAAGCGGCTCGGTGGGCCTCCGCCTGATAATAGGCCAGCCGGCGTAGCACAGTATGATGCAGGAGTGCAGTTTGCCATCGACGGTGTCTCATGGCCGCTGCGGCTCAGCTTTGACGTCGACTTCATATATGCCCATCCATGTGAACCAAACGGCGGACCTCACCCTTTGTTCTTTGAATATGCCTACGTCAGTGTACCGGTCGACAGGGTCGTCGACGTCCACGACTGGGGCGGTCTGTACGGCGGAGGTCGGGACAGCTCAGCATCATCTTTGAGTACTGCTGGAGGCGGGCCGCGGCCGCCAAGAAGGCCGCCACCCGTGAAGCGAGACCCCGAGGAGGTGGATAAAGTGCTTGTGGTTGAAGCATTTGGAGCGCCTGACAATGAAGTGTTGGCGCGCGCTTGGTGTGCGCATTGGGGCCTGAGTGCAGTGGTTGCGGACGTGAGGAAGTCATGGTGAGTCTGGATCGACTGCTTTTTGACCTACAATATGAATACTGACTCTTTCTATCACTGCAGTATGGCTTGCGCCATCCGGACGGCTTATGCCGCGACAGTGACGGTTGTGGTTTTGGTTGAGAACGTCAAGGGGGATTTTTAATCGTGATTGATGATACCCAGTTTAGCTTAGGTTTTGTGCATTAATATTGTTATAGACTATTCTAGTAATACAGGTACAAATCGGTGTATATGAGCATATATGGTGCGAGTAATGATGAAATGTCAAAAGAGCATAAATAGATACTATACAGTACCTATAATTGATTACCCATGGCAAGGCAAGCGAGCTAGTCTAGAATAAAACCAAAGCAGGCCAAAGCACCCCTGAATCGCAGCGGGGAAGAGACGCAAGGGATCCGCCGGTTTGGTCTTCACCGCTTAAAAGTTGCGCGTGGGTGCCCGCGGCAGAATTGCAATTTTCCCGCGCGTGGACAACGGGTCTTGAGAGAAAGGACCCCCGACCGCCTCTAGCAATACCAACCTGCCTCTTGCAAGCTTTTGAAATTTTGACAGACAAAAAAAATAGGCATTGGAAAACCATACGACTCAAAATGGCAGCCGCAGTATCAAAGAAGGGTAAAGGTAAAGTTGCTCACTAAGTTGTTCTCTAATTTTTCTATTTTTTTTTTTTCATTTTCCTGTGCTCTTTTTTTTACTTCCTTTTTTCTTGTTCTGCAAGGGCGCAAATTGATGCTAACTTTACCCCCTCCGCAAAACCAGCCACCCGCGCAAAACCTGCAGCGCAGGCTACCGACTCCCCCAAGGCCGCCGTAGAGTCGCCGCAGCCGGCCAAGCGCAAGGCCGAGTCCGAGGCGTCGCCGGTCGTGACCAAGAAGGCCAAGGCCGAGAAGAACAAGAAGGCCGTCGCCGCTGCCACCACCACTAGCAGCAGCGACAAGCAGGAGGAGACAGCACAGAAGAAGTCGGCGACGACGCCGACAAAGGCGAGCAGCACAAAGGCTTCGAAAAAGGCAAACAAGGCGGAGAAGGAGGAGACCGTCGCCGAGGAGGAGATCGCCCTAGACGACGACGACGACTCGGAGGAGGAGCGTGAGGACCAGGCACTCGTCAGCAAGCTGGGCTTTGAGGTTTCGGACGATGAGGAGGAAGGCGGTGACTACACCGCGGGCACCGACGTCGGCAAGGTGCCCAAGGTGTCTGCCAAGGTCAAGAAGAGCGCCCAAGCTGGATCCAGCGACGGCCCGCGCGTCATTTACATCGGTCACATTCCCCACGGTTTCTTTGAGCACGAGATAAGACAGGTATGTGCCTGGGAAAAGCCCGTCGCCCGTCGCGCTTCCCTTTCCGTTTAATGTCCAAACTAACATTCTTGAAAACTCTTCCCCAAAAATAGTACCTCTCCCAGTTCGGCACAATAACCAACCTCCGCCTCTCCCGCAACAAGAAGACAGGCGCGAGCAAAGGCTACGCCTTTGTCGAGTTCCAGGACGCCAGTACGGCCGCCATCGTGGCCAAGACCATGGACGCGTACCTTCTCTTTGGCCGCATCCTCAAGGTGAAGCTCGTGCCGCGCGAGAGCCAGCACGACGACCTGTTCAAGGGCGCCAACCGCCGCTTCAAAAAGGTCCCCTGGACCGAGATGGCCGGCAAGGAGCTCGAGAAGCCCAAGGGCGAGGTCAGGTGGGGCAAGGCCGTCGAGAAGGAGAACAGGAGGCGCTCGGGACGGCTCGAGAAGCTCAGGGAGCTGATGGGGTACGAGTTCGAATCCCCCGCCGTCAAGCCTGCCGCTGCCGCCTTGGAGGCCAAGAAGATGGCCGAGATCGAGGCCCCGCCCAAGGACGAGGAGGAAAAGCCAAAGGCCATCGAGGCCCCGCCAGCTGTCGAGAAGGAGCCCATCGTCGAGGCGGCCAACAGCCCAGCTGCGAAGCCTGCCAAGATGACCAAGGCGAAGAAGGGGAGGAAGGCCAAGTCTTGAGCTTGTAACAACTGTCTTGATTGCATCGAGTTCAAGTCAAAAATAGAGATTATGGTCATGACTACTGGCTAGCCCTAATGAATGAAACACGCGCACCCTGAATTTTTTTACTGCTATTTTACCGTCTTTTCACGTGCTTGAAGCTCCTTAGCAACTTTGAAACTTGGACATGGCTGATATGACAAAATGAATGTATATACTTTTGTTAACCTATATATAGTAGTCACAGTCCAAGCGTTACAATTTTGACCATGTCACAGCCCTTGGTATCTCCCGTTATTTTGTTACAAAATACAACGTGGATTGGAGTTTAATGACCGCCGCTCCCGACCAAATGCCCTTTTCTGTTTCAGGGATGCGCATGCTTACGTCTCTCCGTGTGTGTGTGTGTATGTGTATTAAGGAAAGCGGCCGTAGTTCCGGCCAGTGAATGAATTTCGTATAGCCACTTGATCTTCCTCTCAGCGAAGCTCGTCGATAGCGTACGTACTGTTGATGGAGCTGGCAACGCCGCCGTTGGATCCAGCAAGATCTTCCCACCTGTCCAGTGCGGCTCGGTACTATACAGCCGTAAATGATAAAATTAGCGACAGAACAATAGGGGGCCAAACCTGAGGTAGAAGTTTCAGGCGGGAGATCTGGAAAAGCAGGAACAAGAGTCTTACCGCGAACACAAAGTTCAAAACCAGAGCAACCACAAGCCCCAAGCTGACCGTAAGCGGGCCAATAATGTTATCAAAGTCCTGACCGCTCCTGGCAACGATCATCTGCCTGCGAGACTGGAAGGTGTAGTATCCCCACCCGGCCGCGAACGCTGCCATGCCAAGGTACGCGATCCCAACAACTTGAGCCACCATGTGAGCCTCTTCCGACGAATGGTTCTTGCTTCTGCCTGCTGCCGCCGTGTACAAGCCCACAGCAAGCGATCCAAGAAGCACCGCGATGTGCTGCCATTTGAGAAACGTACGTTCGTTGGCCAACCAAACCTTTGCCTCCACTTTGAGAGGCCCGTCGTTCTTGATCCATTCCTTGGGTTCCACGACGCCCTCCGGAAGCTGTGACAGAGATCCACCGGCCTCGCGTTCGCGCTTAGCGCGTGCATACCTGGTCATTGAGAAACCAGGCAGCACCGAGGAAAGGGTACCGTAGCCCTTTGGGGGCTCCTCGACAGCTGTAGCGTCGTCGTCTGCCGACCCCTGTCGGTCCCGAGTCTCCGCTGGGCCCGGGTAGGAGCGAGGGTGAGAAGCCGAGGCCTGCGTGTTGATTCCGGCATCGGCCGCAGCACGCTCTGAGAGGTATGACCTGCCGCCTTTGGGCGAGCTTCTTGGCTTGAACGAGCCAACCTTGGCGCCCAAAAAGCTTCCAACTACCATTTCGTCTTCTGCACGTTCCATCCTCCTCTGCTCCTCCTCCCGGAAGGCTGTGTGCGGGTCCTTGCGAATGTCCGTCTCCAGGTCACTAAGCCAGAAAGGAAGCGCGTTGACGTAGTCGTCAAAAAGGCTGGCCACACCATGAGCAAACTTGGAAAAGCGTGGCACGGGGTGCACCAGGTGCGATGCCATGAGGTCCTCGATCCAGGCGGGCCGTCGGCGGGTGTTATCCTCCTTCAGCTTAATTTCGAGTACCGCGTAGGGGAACCTCGAGATCTCGCTCGGGTTGATATCCTTGAAAGGGTATGTGACACTCCGATTATCGATATCCCTGCGGTGCCAGTCGTCCGGATCCCGACAAGGGTGTCGCTTGTCCAGAACATCCTCACGTACAAAGACAAGCTCCGTGTCGATCGAGATGCGCACGCGGTCGTCTGCAGGTTTCTGGAACGCCGTGCGGACATAGTTTGCCCGGAGAAGGGGCTGGAGCTTGTTCTCGAGAACAAACTCCTGGATGGTGTTGGCGGTGGACTTGAAGTCGTCGATTTCTTCTTGCGACCGGCCCTGTCGCTCCATTTTTTGTACCGTCTTCTCCATCTTGTAGTCGCCATCAAGGAATGACTTGATGTACTTTTCCTTGACCACGAGCCTCCTCTCCTCGCTGCTACCATTCGAGTTCACCATCTTTTGCTCCAGGAACACATCTGGCTTTGTCGACAGTAAACCGTACCATCTGAGGCGCAGAGAGGCTGCTTCGTCCTTCTGCTCAACCTTTTTCAGGTAGAGGTCGAATTTGGAGTTGTCAAAGTAGAGTGAAGACTGCCTGGGGTCGTCAGAGCCGTCCACCTCTTTGGAGGATTGCTGGCTGTAAACCAGAGACGGCAACCGCCTCAGGATATATGTCTTGACCTCAAGGAGGTTGTCAGGGTGCACCCAGACTAACCGAAGCAGCAAATGTCAGTCCTTGCATCACACTTTTTGAATATGTAATTTTTCTAGGCGCTCAAGAGATTCCCACTTACACTTGTGAGCCGTATACCTCTCGCCATTCAGAGTCTCGGGTTGGATCTCCTGCAGGTCCAATGGGAGAGGAACGTCACCAGCACCCTCCTCGAGCTGCTCCCTGACCGCAAAGTACATGAGCGAAAGTTTGCGCAGCAGAGGTGCATATCCCACCTCCGAGTTGAACGGAGTTATCGCCAAGCGAGCCTGCATCATGGGACGGATGCGGTAGCGGCCGCCACGCTTGCGGTCGTGCTTCTTCACAATCTTGAGGAAGCCCGTGTAGTTCAGAGCGCTGTACGACTTGAGCGCCCGGATGTCGTTGGTGATCCGGTCCAACTCGGCCTCGAGCTCGCGGATTCTGTCCTTATCAACCGCCGGGGTCTTCTCCTTGCCCTTTCCCTTGCCCTTGCCATTGTCGGTGGACTCGGACTCGTCGTTTTTGCTGCCGACCTCGCCCATCTCGGCCGGAGTCAATTGCTTCATCTTGTCAAAGGCGGCATCGACGCGATCCCGGAGCTGAGTGAAGGTTTCCTCGTGGAACCTAGCCACCTTTTCGAGCTGGTTGTTCAGGAGCTCGTCGCCGAAGCGGCGCTCGTCCTCCTCGGTCCATGGCTGGTCATCCTCGTCCGACTTGTCCTCGCGCAGGATCGACTTGAGTTTCGCGTAATCGATGTACTTGTCCTTCCATGGCTGGTGGATCGACTGGCGGAGGGTCTTACCGAACCGCATGACGTCGGCGTGGATGTGTCGATGCGATGGTGGTGTTTGTAGGAGACGTTGCCCGAGGGGTGCTGGCAGAGTTTGGGATAATTACGTCCGATAAACAATGAATGCTAGGCCACCATGTGCGCGAACAAAAAAAAGGTGTTGGACAATTCAATTGAGCAAAGAAAATTTCAGTAGCAAACAAGACCTCTCCGTAATCCTACAGAATATTAGAACTAGTTCTAGATCTAAAATCAAAGACAAGACCAAGCTTCGTTAAGCTAGGTCTGCCTACCTTGGGTACGTTGTTTAGATGGCATGGAAGAAGTTGGCGCAAGGTAAAACCTCCACACGTGCCTTGCTTCATCCAAGCTCTGATCGCGTGCCCCGCTTCGACTCGGGCAAACATCCTAGTCCTACGCAACGGGCAGCTCCGTCGCAATTGCCCTATCAGGGGAGAGCAGCATAACACGTGCCAAGGATCCCGGCAAGTCGGCAACCACCACGTGGGTCCCGGACCGTCACCACTTTGTTTAAAAGTGGGCGAGCAAGCTAGTCCAACAGCTATGGAGTAAATTCAGTTGTTTCGATCTTGGTCTGGACTTTTGATACTTGCACCCTTTGAGATATTGTGGGTATTGCTGGTCTAAGTGAACGCATTGCTAATTGAGTGGCAAAAAAGAAAAAGAACAAAAGCCTGCGAGCAACACAAGTATATAAGCTGACTAGTAGGGAAATTAAAACCTAAAAAAAACATCAAATTTAGAAGGTGCCAGCTTAAAGTAAGAACAGAACAAATATCTAATGGCACAAAGTAATTGTCCAGGGTTCAGAATAGGGACGCGAAGTTCCCCCACCTTTTGATCTAGTGCTTCCAACTCTGCAGTCTGCAAAAAAAAAAAAATCTTTGCGACCCGGAGACACACCCTTGTTGACCTTATATAAGCTGTTCATGGTGGATAGACATCATGCTCTATTGTAGTCAAAGTGGGCTTTTTTGACACCCTGCATGCTATGGCCTGGAACTCCACATAGGGTATAAGTTAGAGCTAGACAAGTAGGGGAGGAGCCTAGCAACGGAAAGATTCCACTGTAGGAAAGATTAAATCGGACAGGAAATGATAATATGAAGGAAATATGATCGGGAAAGAGATGTGAAACGAGAGAAATATCAATACCAAGTCCGAAGTAGAAGCTCCGGGCTACGAGTTTAGTCACAAAACAGTATTCATACTTGATATCCATACTTTTAATAAGCAAAAAGCTTAAGGCATGAGACAATTATCCAACCAACACCAACCAAAAAAACAGCCTCGTGGTACAGTTATAACCTCCTAAGAAACAACGTCCCAATATTTTGGCCCACGCCATGCTATGACTCCACCTGAAAAGCGCGCTTCTTTTGGTATCATCAAGAAAACAGAGTGCAAATAAACCAATGTGAAAAAAAATGACAAGATGAAAAAGAGAAAAGACACCTCAGGGCCACAAATTTAGGCCATGACAGGTGCAACAGGCTTAACAGCGCTGAAAATCTCTTGCGCTGTGCGCTTGACGATACCACCGGTAACGGGAAGACTGGTGTACTTCTCCAAGTACAGATCAATCTCGCGGGCGGCCTGTCTGCCCTCGTTGATACCCCTATTAAGAGAGAGCCTTGTTAGTAACCACGTACCAAAAAGAGTAATATCAGTGCAATCCAATATAATGGGACTTACCAAACAATCAAGGACTGGCCTCTGCGGCAGTCACCAGCAGCGAAAACACCCTCCATGTTGGTCGAATACTTGCCCGGAGCCGTCTTGACGTTCTTGCGGGCATCCTTCTCAATATCGTCGCCCAGAACACGAGCCTCGGGGCCCAGGAAACCCATAGATAGAAGGACAAGGTCGGCAGGGAAGAATTGCTGCGATCCCTCAACCTTCTTCATGTCCCAACCGCCACTGGCTGACTTGGTCCACTCCACGCGCACAGTGTTGATACCCTTGACCTTGCCAGAGCCGTCATCGACGAACTCCTCGGACATGATGCAGTACTCACGAGGGTCCTTGCCCATGTGCTGGCGCACCTCCGAATGGCCATAGTCAACACGGTAGATGCGCGGCCACTGCGGCCAGGGGTTGTCATTGGCACGCTCAGGGGGCGGCTGGGGGAGCAGCTCGAAGTTGATGACAGACTTGGCGCCGTGACGGACCGAGGTACCGATGCAGTCGTTACCGGTATCACCACCACCGATGACAACGACGTTCTTGTCCTTGGCCGAGATGTAAGAGCCATCAGCCAGCTCCGAGTCGAGCAGCGACTTGGTGTTCTTGTGGAGGAACTCCATAGCAAAGTGGACGCCCTCAAGGTTGCGACCCTTAATAGGAAGGTCACGGGCAACTGTGGCACCAGTGCAGATCACCACAGCGTCGTGAGAGGCCTTCAGGGATGCCAGAGTCACGTCACCGTTGCCAACGTCAACACCAGTCTTGAACTGAATGCCCTCGGAGGCCATGAAGTCGGTTCGCCTCTTGACGATACGCTTGTCCAGCTTCATGTTGGGAATGCCGTACATGAGCAGACCACCAAGACGATCAGAGCGCTCGTAAACAGTTACGAGGTGACCCGCCTTGTTCAGCTGATCGGCTGCGGCAAGGCCAGCAGGGCCAGAACCAATGACGGCAATGGTCTTGCCAGTACGGACCTTGGGGGGCTGGGGTATCATCCAGCCCATTTCAAAGCCGCGATCGATAATGGCACATTCGATAGACTTGATGCCAACAGGGTCTTCGTTGATTCCCAGCACACAAGCTCCCTCGCACGGAGCGGGGCAAACACGGCCGGTGAACTCGGGGAAGTTGTTGGTCATCAACAGCCGGTTAAGGGCATCGCGCCACTGGCCTGAAAATACCAGTTCGTTCCATTTAGGAATGATGTTTGAGATCGGGCAACCTGTCTCGGACTGGCAGAAAGGTACACCGCAGTCCATGCAACGAGCAGTCTGATACTTGAGCTGATCCTCGTCAAGACGGTTCGAAATCTCCGCCCAGTCCTTGGTGCGGGTCTTAGAGCTGCGGTATTTCTCGTTCTGGCGGTGGTACTTCATGAAACCCTTGGTCTTGTCAAGCTTGAGAGCCTTCTTCTTGTCTGCAGCGACATCTCCGATAGTCTCCTCGATATCCTGGAGCTTGGCTGGCTTTTCCTCCTTCTTGGCCGTGTGGCTGTGCAGTACAGGAAGGCTGTATTCAGCTCGCTTGGCCTCAGCTGCCTTTGCGGCCTCCTCTTGAAGCACACGCTTGTAGTCGACTGGCAGCACCTTGATGAAGCGTGGCAGGGCTCGGTTGAAGTCAACCAGGATGCGGGCAGCCAGCTCTGAGCCAGTGTAGTGGTGGTGATCCTCGATAAGACCGCGAACGTACGCGATCTCCTCAGGGTCCTCAAGGCCGGATGCTTCAACCATCTCCATGTTGAGCTTGGACATGAAATCGTGGTGGATGTCAAGGATGTAGGCGATACCACCCGACATGCCGGCAGCAAAGTTGCGACCAGTACTACCCAAAACAACCACGCGACCACCAGTCATGTACTCACATCCGTGGTCACCGACACCCTCAACGACCGCAGTGGCACCTGAGTTGCGCACAGCAAAGCGCTCGGCAGCAACACCGCGGAAGAAACAGCTACCGCTGGTCGCTCCGTACAAACAGGTGTTGCCGATGAGGACGTTCTCCTCAGCCTTGAACACAGCCGAACGGGGCGGGTAAATAACCAGACGACCTCCGGAAAGACCCTTGCCCACATAGTCGTTGGCATCACCCTCGAGCTCCAATGTGACACCAGGTGCAAGGAAGGCACCGAAGGACTGACCAGCTGATCCCTTGATGTTGACATGGACAGTGTCCATAGGCAGACCAGCCTCACCGTACTTCTTGGAGATCTGGTAGGACAGCGAGGTACCCAAGGCTCGATCGGTATTGACTACGTCGCATTCAATGCGGGAGGGTAGGCCCTTGTCCAGGGTGAGCTCAGCTTCGGATATAAGCTTGTTGTCCATTCTTACGTAGAGACGGTGGTCTTGCTTGCGAACGTTGAACGTAGCCACGCCAGGGCGGAGCTTGTGAGCAGGCGTGAGAATCAGAGACAGGTCAATGTTCTCGGTCTTGTTGGTGCGGAGATCGTCTCGGACCTTCAGCATCTCGGCGTGACCAACCATCTCGTTGATGGTGCGGAATCCCAGTTTGGCCATGATTGCACGGAGCTCGTTGGCAATGTAGTAGAAGAAGTTGATTACGTGCTCAGGGGTACCCTTGAACTTCTTCCGCAGCTCCGGATCTTGGGTAGCAATTCCCACGGGACATGTGTTCAAGTGGCATTTCCGCATCATAATGCAGCCCATGGCAATCAGGGGAGTAGTGGCAAAGCCCCACTCCTCTGCTCCGAGAAGACAGGCGATGGCAACATCGCGGCCGGTGCGCAGCTGGCCATCGGTCTGGACGACGACACGACCACGTAGATCGTTGAGAACCAGAGTCTGGTGAGTCTCGGCCAGACCCAGCTCCCAGGGGAGACCGGCATACTTGATACCAGTCCAGCGCGAGGCACCGGTGCCTCCGTCGTGACCCGAAATCAGAATGTGGTCAGCCTTGGCCTTGGCAACTCCAGAGGCGACGATACCAACACCAGTCTCGGACACGAGCTTGACTGAGACGCGAGAGCGGGGGCTGGAGCACTTCAGATCGTAGATAAGCTGCTTCAGATCCTCGATACTGTAGATGTCGTGATGGGGAGGAGGCGAGATAAGACCCACGCCGGGTGTCGAGTGACGGGTGCGTGCGATGGACTTGGACACCTTGTGGCCGGGAAGCTCACCACCCTCACCAGGCTTGGCGCCCTGGGCCATCTTGATCTGCAGTTCATCGGAGTCGGCCAGGTATGCCGAAGTGACACCAAAGCGTCCACTGGCAACCTGCTTGATGGCAGAGCGCATCGTGTCGCCATTAGGCATACGCTGAGAGCGTTCCGGATCTTCACCGCCCTCTCCAGTGTTGGACTTGCCACCCAGGCGGTTCATGGCAACAGCCAAGGTCGAGTGTGACTCCATAGAGATGGAGCCGTAAGACATAGCACCAGTGCAGAAGCGGCGCACAATTTCGGTCCACGGCTCGACCTGATCAATGGGAACAGGAGTAGCATCCTCAAAGCTGAAGTCGAGCATACCACGGAGCGTGCAAGCCTTGATCTGCTCATACTCGGACCGAGAGTAGGCCTCGTATGACTTGTCGTTCTTGGTGCGGACCGCATCCTGAATGTTGGCAATCGACGTAGGATCGTTGATGTGAGGCTCTCCACCATCACGCCAGTGGTACTCGCCTGACTCTGGAAGACCAGGAACAGCGACAGTGTGGCGCGAAGGGAATCCACGCTCGTGGAAGCGGAAAGCATCCTCAGCAATTGTCTCAAAGGTCACACCCTTGATACGCGAGGCCGTACCTCTGAAGCAGCGTTCAACCACGCTGTCATCAACACCCAGAGCCTCAAAGATCTGAGCACCCTTATAGCTGGCCAAGGTTGAAATTCCCATCTTGCTCATGACCTTGAGGATGCCACCGTCACAAGAGTGCTTGTAGTTGTAGATGAGCATGTCATTTGTGAGCTGCTTCTTGATGAGCTTTTCGCGGTTGAGCTTCAGAATGCACTCCATAGCCAAGTAGGGATTGACAGCATCGGCACCATAGCCAAGAAGCACACACATGTGATGAACCTCACGAGCCTCTGCAGTCTCAACGACAAGTGCAGCCATAGAACGCCACTTGTTGCTAACAAGATGGTGGTGGACCATGCCGGAAGCTAACAGAGCAGAAACAGCAACCCGGTCGGCCGAGGTATTGCGGTCAGAAAGCACGATGACACGGTTTCGCTTCTCAATAGCATCAGTGGTCTCGTTGCAGATGTAGTCGAGGTGCCTCATGTATCCCTCAACACCTTCCTTCTTGGGGAAGGTGATGTCTATGACCTTAACCGTCCACTCAGGGTGCAGCTTGGGCATGTTCTTGATGGCATTGAACTCCGGGATCGAGAGAATAGGGCTTGGGAGCAAAAGTCTTCCGCACTGCGAAGCGTCCATCTCGAGGAGGTTACCCTGTGGGCCCACATAGCACTCGAGAGACATGACGACAGACTCTCGGATGGGATCAATAGGCGGGTTGGTGACCTGGGCGAAGAGCTGCCTGAAGTACTCGTAGAGAAGATGAGGTGCCTGTGAGAGACAGGCAAGCGGCGAGTCGTTACCCATGGAGCCCAAAGCCTCCTTCTCATCCTGTGCCATCGGAGCAAGCAGCAAGCTGACCTGCTCAAATGTGTATCCAAAAGCATGCAGGAGAGGATCCTCCTGAAGAGCTGTGGTGTCGGGCTTGGCCTCGAGTTGGATAGTCTTGTCCTGTGCAACTGACTCCACAAGGGTTGGGAGGCTGATGAGCTCCTTGTCCAACCAAGAGCGGAAGTCCTGGCGGCTCGAAACAGCAGCCTTGAGCTCGCTGTCGTCGATGATGCGACCTGCGACAGTGTCTACCAAAAGCATCTTTCCGGGCTGGAGACGGCCTTTCTGAAGGACGCGTTCCGGGTCGACAGGAATAGTACCGACCTCGGACGCGCAGATGATGCGGTCGTCGTCCATGACGTAGAAACGGCAAGGCCTCAGTCCGTTACGGTCCAGATTGGCACCACAGAAGCGGCCATCTGCGAAAGTGAAAAGGGCAGGGCCGTCCCAGGCCTCCATTTGACAAGCAGCCCATTCGTAAAAGGCGGCCTTCTTGGGGTCCATGTGGTCGTTACCCTGCCATGCCTCAGGGACCATCAACATGACGGCCTCTGGAAGAGACAGCACACCGTTGATGGTGAGCAGCTCGAGCACGTTGTCAAAAGCGGCAGAGTCCGAACCGCCATCCTCAACAATGGGGTAAAGCAGCTCAAGTTCGTCGCCAAAGATGTCAGATTGCATGACACCCTCGCGAGCACGCATCCAGTTCTTGTTTCCGCGCAGAGTGTTGATCTCGCCTATGGGATTCCCAAACAATACGTTAGATACTACTGGCGGTGCATCACGTCTTGACCCGCGCAAGCAAAGACTTACCGTTGTGAGCAGCCCATCGGAGAGGCTGTGCACGATCCCATGAGGGGAAAGTGTTGGTAGAGAAGCGTGAGTGGACAAGGGCAAAGTGCGCCTCGTAATCCGCATTGACCAAATCATGATAGTACTCATAGACTTGCACAGGTGCTAGCTGACCCTTGTAGACTATGTTCTTGTTCGACAGCGAACAGAGGTAAAACCAGTTCTGAAGCCCAATGGTGTGCGTGGCCCGCTTTCGCAGAACGTACAACTGCCTCTCAAACAGTCTCTCATCGAATTTCTCGGGATCAGTCGTCTCGGGGGCATTTCCGGCACCATAGGCTGAGGTGAGAACAACAAAAGGCTGCATGATAATGGGCTCTCGGGACTTGGCAGCAGGGCCAAGAAGAGTAGAGTCGACGGGAGGCTCTCGCCATCCCAAAACACGGAGTCCAAGAGACTCGGCAATGTCTTCCAATTGCCGCTTGGACTCGTGGAGCGTCTCTTGATCGGGCTTAAAAAACAGGTTACCAACAGCATACTGGCCCAGAGGGGGCAGCTTGATGTCCACCTCACGCTCAAAGTTCTTGATGAAAAACTTGTGCGGAATAGAGGTCATAACACCGGCACCATCGCCATCCCTTGCGTCGGAACCAACAGCACCTCTATGGGTCATGTTACACAACAGGTTGCGTGCTATAGTGTATAAGTTAGCAGGATTCTCAAAGCGATCTAGCATTGCCAGAATTGGAATGAGGAAGCCTACCATCGCTGACGATTTTGTGGCTTGGCTTGCCCTTGATGTGGCTTTAAGTGCTGTCTGTCAGTAATCGTACTTTGAGTTGTTGGGCTCCTGGCAAATCTTACCAAGCAAAGCCTACACCACAAGCATCTTTTTCCAAATCAGGATCATAGAGACCCCTGTGATCAAAGTCAGTGTTTTTACGCAGGAATGAAAATCAAGGCCAGCATTGATAATACGAACTGTTTCACGGGGAGAGCTCCTGCCCAGGAGGAGTTATTCTCCGTCTGATATTCATAATGATGATATTCATTGCTTTCAGCCTCGATGTGCGTCTGTCGATCGTCAAAATCCGCCGTCAGGCCCATGCTAGGCAAGCTTGCGTAAGTTACCGAAACCGCGGCGATTTTGGTGTTCGGAGGATATCAGGTATCTAAAATTCGAATAATAGGAAATGCTGCAAAGGTTATTAGCTCGAGTCGGGATTTGATACACCTATTAAAAGAGTGCAATGCTCCTTGTTGCACGATCCCGTTGGCTTGCTAATAAAAAGGAGGAGAAAGGAAAAGGAAAAAATGTCGGAAAGAACAAAAAAGTGGGCGATTGGGGACAAACAAAGCGACAGACAACCTAGTATATCCAACAAGGTGTATAAGTCTCGCCAGTCCCGCTTACTGCGGGGTGACACCAGGAACAAACAGACTTTAGCTGGCACGCAACGTTTGACTAGCAGCGTGAGGGGGCTTTTGGGCAGGCAGGGAGCCTTTGGACTGACTCTTTGTTTCTGCGGTTTGGGATGGGGAGGAAATCTGAGGCCAAGGGAGAGAGGGAGACAGGCTTCAAGGGCGAGCTTAATCAGGCACTGCCTAACTTTGGCTATATATTTATGAGTGGAAGCTCCGGGATTGATAACAGCAAACACTCGGGCGAATTCTGAACGAACTCGCCCCGAGTTTCCTTCGCAAGGGTTATATGTCCAGGTTCTTGCAACTGGCAGAACCATTAAAGTGAAGAAAAGTCCCGCGCGTTCGGTAGGATTTGAACTGTAAAAGTGGGTAGGGCATGCTTCGCGATTGTGATTTGTGAATTTTGATAGGCCGCCAGCATATCTGCAGGGTCTATCGCCGCCACCAAGCCGCCCACTGCTTGCACTCATTTTGCTTTAGGCGCGCAGTCTGTGCACTAGCACAACTCTAGCGAAGTGTTCGGTTATCTTGGGCCATGCGTGGGTGTATTAAGTCGGGACATGGGTTCGATTGTGGTGAGTGGCTGGAATTCTTTGAACCACTGGGGTCGACTATGGCGGGGTTGCCAGAACCAGCTAACAGAGTTTTGTGCGCTGCTTTTGAGTTCGCGCCCGACTTCAGACTGGTTTCCGTCGCGCTCTCAACCGATATAGGACCAGACTTTGGACGAATCCAGCACAGCCATCTGCGAGCAAAATTCACAGACGTCGCTTGGATTCGTATATCTCGACGGCGCCAGAATATCGCGTATCCAAATGTCTTTTTATGATCTTTTTTTTGGGTTTTTCCATTGACTATGACGTCGGGTTCGAACGGATGTGATCTGCCATGCTACTCTGCCTGCGTAAAAGCTCCACTTTGGCGCATGCTTGTGAATGAAAATAGTGCCATTGGGCCAGAAAAACACGAGGCTCCCTGCACACTAGTACAACAAGCCCAGCGATCCTGGTATAGGTGCGTGGGTTGAAAGATAAGGTACGGAGGACGTCTGCGCGGGGAGGCATGCTATCGACCGAAGGCTCGACAGGCAGGATTATGTGGCGTTAGATCCAACTTACCGAGATCAGGAGAGTGAAGTCCACACGATGGTGTGTATTGTTGGTTATGGTGATCAAAGCTGGCTCTGCTTCCGCCGTCCCAACCAACGGCGTGCAGTGTGCCTCTGGCGAAGTATTCGGGTTGTGTTGAAAGTAAAGAGCCTAGGGGCTCAAGTCGGGTCTCTGTATAGAGCGTGTCGAACCAGTATTGAGGTCTCGCGAGACAGGGCCGGTCCGTCAGGTATCAAAAGAGGTGTGTGGGTGGTGGGAAAAAGGTGAACCCTAAGTTCATGCGAGGAAGGGCGAGGGGGTTTCTCTTTATTTACCTGAGAAAGCGACGGAGGTTCACTACTATTATGGAGTTTCCTCTGCAGGATCCGGAAATCGGACGGTGGGAACCTGAGAAGTGCAAGGGCAGGGTCCAGGGTTAGATCAGTTAACAGGGGTGCAAAGAAATAAAAAGCCGCTCCAAGTTGACGTAGGTCACATTTCTTTTCCTTGCCAAGGCTCGATTCGCCCAACTCCAAGTGGGGGAGGGGGCGTGAACTACAGTAGATGGGGTGAGGGTTAACCCGGTACGAGTGAAGCCTCGGGAATTTGCTCCCACAACTAGACTAGATTAACTACAACATCACTAGTGATGGCGAATTAGCAATCAAACCTCGAGCATGTTGTTCTTGCTGCTTGACTAGGATAGACACAAAGGTAACAAGGTAAGTGTTTACCTACTACCGGTAGACTAGGCACATTGTTTCCGATCGTGGCACACAGCTACGATTTACACTTGAAGCTCGTCAGGCTTGAGCCCCAATACCATCACGCTCACCATCTCCATTATCACTGATTCGAGCACGAAGCATATTATGGTTTCGAGCTTCTTATGCTCGTACGACAAGGTGGCGTGCGGGCCTGGCGTAATATTCAAAGATTTCTCAGGCCCATGTGCAATGTTTTCCCCAGTGTCGGTCCTCAATTTTCCGGGGCCGCTCGGGGTTCATTACCGTAATGTTAATCTCCCAAGGCACCTTACTTTATTATGGTAAATACAAGGAAATACTCGCCCCCAGACGTAAAGATCGCCAACCCCTCAGCGCCCGCTAGGCGATCAAGGAAAAGCTGGTCAAGATTTGTCAAGATTTTCGGAAGCCACTTACCTGCCAACCGCTAACCGCACATTACATGTGATACCTAGGTACGGAGTAGGTATGGTGCTCGCAAGGGTCCAATCCAGCGAAGAATTTATGGGAAACAAGAGCTCACTTGTTTGATCCCAGCCAACTTTTAGGGTGCCCATTCGCGCCGCATGGAGACACATATTGGCTTCTTTCAGCTATGTCTTGGGATAACGTATCCCGCCATTCCACGCCCTACCCATTTTTATACACTCAACTCGCCAATGGCACTCACAGTGACCACGTTGATGCATGATGGGGTTAATAGACTCTTGGTCCTGTTTTCTTGCAGTTGGATTACTCCGTACAGAGTATTCGTACCTTACCCTGCTTACCTACCCCACACATGCAGCCCCATGTCAGTTGTTTTAAGCGATTCCGCTTACAGGGGCTTTCCCACACACCTCCAGAACCCCGTCTTAAGAGAGAAAAAAATAAGAGCCATGCAGTCTATGAACCTGGCCAATCATGCTCAGCCATTTCAAAGCCAGCCAGCCTCACACCCTCCGATTTCGGGCGGGGTGTCGGGGCAAAACCGCATTGGAGGGAAGGGGCAAGGGCAATAAAACGAGAGCTCGATGCAACCCGAGGCTTTTTTTTTTTTTTACGCGCGCTGCTTATTGGCTGAGAGGTTTGGACATGTCCTGACTATTTGTAGTTTTTTTCCCAGAGCCACCTCCAGATTGAATGCATGGGCGTGTTCTTGAATTGGACCGAATGCACTGTGATTCCCATCTACTGGGTACCCCCACGGACGGCTTGACAGAGCAAATGCGTTGCAGCTTACGGCTGCATACACACCTACACAATAAAAAAAAAGTATTAGACCAATTGGGACAGAACATAACTTTCCGATATATTCTATGCGACGTTATAGGTCGTACAATGTTGTATCGTGGCAATTGATGTGATAGAAGTGCCGGATCGGATCTTGCGTTTGAACTGAAACTGCAATCAACTAAATAACAATATGAGAATTTGGGCCTCGCCTCTACTTGCGATCGTGTACCCGCACCACCGAACGCTGTCGCTTTAAGTGGCATTTTGTTACGGTTGGGTAGAGTGGCACAAGCCTTTTTGAGCCGTCCTCGACGCCGTGTACCCGGCCTGCCGGCTGCAAGATATGCATCCTTCACCCCCAGGCTAGTGTGCTAAATGCAACTTGCCCGCACCACCACCCCGATTTACCATTCCATCTAAACATCTTTTTGGGGCTAATGTCCTCGTGAGGGGTGTCCCCCCAATCTGCAAGCACCAGCCAAGGCTTTTGCTAAAAGGTTTGACATCGACATTGGAAGTGGCGTTCAGCCAATCACAGCACTGGCCCTGTAGCCTTACCCACCGCCAACGCTATCAAGACAACAGGCTATCAAAATGCGTCTGAGAGATAAGGAAAATGTGACACCACCCTTCGATTCAGAGCTCTCTTTTGGCCCGACCTGATTCGCTCCCCGCGGAATAACTTGCAAGCCCATGGTCTACGGAGTAGTTGCTTTGTTAGCTCTCGCCCGATAGTCCAATATGCGACCAGCAACATGGTATGCCAGGTTCTACCGAGACATTGGCGCACGACCGTCTGTCGGGGAGGCGTGTTTTGAACCGGGCGAACGATTTGAACGTCGGCGTTTTGCAGCCAACCAGGCCAAGAAAGGCCTACCTAACCCACCACTATTTATCTGCCTTTTCTTAAAAGATACCCATCAACAGTAACACACGATATAATAAGCACAAACCTTGAACGTACTTTAGTAGAGCACACGCAGTAGTCGGATGTGAGGCACCGGCTGAATTGCTTGCAGGAACCGCTACGGATTACCGAGATCTTAGCTTACTGGGATTAGGCGCTTTTGCCATCTGTGCAAATAATACCACCAACCATGGATGACACCTTTGATTTGCGACATCGGCTTCTTTTCCACATGCCTACTCATACTTGCTCCATCATGCCATTGCATGCAACGAATTGTCCGACGTCTCGCCGGCCTTGTGGACACAGGATGAATATTTTTGTCAATTCCGAATTTACCCGACATTTATCGTCTCATCCAGACGCAGTGGAGGTCAAACGGGCGGTGCAGGACACTCCGCAATCTCCCGTGTGCAAAAGGAGGAATGATGAGAAAGGGGTTGAGTCGTCAAGTCTAGATTGTCTCCATGCTCTGAACATGTGGATGCCATACTAGTACGTACATTTTATGTCAAGCTCTGATCTGCGACCTGTCGCCCTGGTGCCAACTCATTCATTACGTGACGGAAAGGGTTGCGGTGACAAATCGATTCCTGGAAAAATTTGGAGGTTACTTCTCCCCATCCACTCTTGCCCAACTGCCGGGGAAAAGAGCGAGTTCAGGCAACAAAGGATCTCTCGGCGACTCCCGAGTCATTGACCCGAGGTGTGTGGAGGTGTACACGGGGAACATTCCCCAGGCTTTGATTGGATATATCGAGAGGCGACAAATGCTCGGTTACCAAGTATTAGAGACGTTTCCAGGCTTTCAAGGTTCCCAAACGGGGCCAAAATCGAGTTGTGTATGGCCGCGCCTCCTTTATGAGTCAACTAAGAAATATAACCGGGCTTGCCGGGATCATGCATTTGGTTTGGACTTTCCATGAGCTCCTGCATCGGAAGGTGCGTAATTTCCTATCCTTTTTTGGACTTTGTGTGTCCAGACGCAAGAAATTTCACATGCGACCGGATGTGAATTGGCAAGGGTCGAGACTGGTCCAAGTGTCCCAGCTGAGGGGTTCTGTTGGACCCCCCTTTGCAGGGGTGTCGAAGTGAGTTATGGTAAGCGCGCTCGCGCTTGCGCTAAGTTCAATGCGGGGTAGAAGAAATTAGGTAACAAACAAGCAATTGGAGTTTTTGTCTCCAAGACGCGGTTCGAGGGTCAATCAGCGCGACTTGGGTTTGACACTGACAGAAACGTCATCTCCTGGGAGTCGCTTGTACCACAGTACCACCAAGCCCGCAAGCCTGCCTTCGCAATAATCCCGCTTTCTATACGAGCATCGTTACAGCTTTGTTCATCCCTGCTGCAACGTGCCTAATTTTGCGCATTTGCTGTTCATTTCATTCTCTCAAATCGTCAGCCGGGCAAAGGCCCTAGTGTGAACCACCTCACAGGCCACTTTGCGCAAGTGGGCTCTGTGCACCCAATCGTCAAGATGTTCTCCATGGCACTTCCAGAACTGATGCCTCACGACGTACGCACCTGTCAACCCTAAAGCACCGATAGTCAAAGAAACAAAAAAGTCTTTACCATGTTGGGACATAGCTGACCGAGTTACCATCCACAGTCCCACGCCCTGTGGTACTCGTCGTCGCGTGCCCCAATCCCATCCTCATTTCTCGACCCAGCTCAGAATCTCAACGGTCACCTGACCAACGAGGGTCTTCAAGATGGAGGCCCTGGCCTCCAAAATCGCCGCCAGGGCGCCGCGGCAGTCGAGCGCAGTGCACTAGCCCGCCTGCGGGCGGACGAGGCCCTGCAAGAGCGGAGAAGACACAATGTGGGTAATTTTGGCGCTACGTGGCTCAAGCCGCCCGGCATAACCAAGTCGCTCTACCAGCTACGTGAGGAGCGGCGCGAAGCCGAAGAGCATGCCGAGGCGATGCGGAGGGAGCAGCTCGCGCAGCAGCTTGCTGAGGCCGAGGCCGATGGGGAGGGCTTGATGGAGGGTGAGGGCGACGTTATGGACGAGGCTGAAGATGGCGCGGAGGACGCTGGTGAGGCACCGGTGGAGAGGGACTTGGACGACGAGATCCCCGATGCGGACGAGGGCTTCGGTTACGACGGGGCCACTACTACGAGCGAGGAAGACGACAGCGAGGACAGTGATGACACGGACGGCGATGGACCAGGCCCTGGCCGGGTTAGCATTGGTAGCGCAACCCAAAGAACACCAGATGCCCATGCAGCCGCACAGCAGAGGAGAGAGCTACGACAAGTCGTTGCTACTGAGGATCGATTCCTTGGGATGATGTCACGTGGTCAGGCGGCAAATAATCAGGAAGACGACATGTACCCCGGTGCGGACGATGAGGTTGACGATGAGGAAGCCGCTGAGATGCTGCAGGAAGACGACCTGATCCATGCCTCCTACGACAATGTGGGTCTGGACGATGGTCTTGACATGGACATGGATGGCGATCTGGACGATGACATCCCCGAGGCGGAGAGCGGTGGTTATGAGCACACCGACAGCGACGCCTCGTTGACTAGCAGTGACGAGGATGAGGACGGCCCGGCTGAAACCAGCTTTGCGCAAGGCCACCCGTCCGCGTCATCGCTGTTCAGGAGCGTCAATTTGAGAGGCCAGGGGCAGTATGGGAACCCCAGAGCCAGTCTGGACTTGAGTAGTGTTCTTTCTCGGGATGGAAGTAGCCTGGCAGGCAGCAGCAGTCCCCAGGTCCGGAGGCTGCCTTGAACTGGCACGTAATAGAGGACGGGAAATAACGCAAACAGTGCGCAGATCTGGGCAGGAATGACTGATTGAGAAACCACATCATAATCATGGCTTGGAGGTTCTTGTATACTTATTATTGTGGATGAAACATAGACCAACGACAACGAAAGCATAAATACCCCATCGAAGATTATCAATCATAAAGAATCATATTCTACGCAATGATGGCTCGTGACCTTGTCAGAAAATGAATGTGCCCATGAGGCTGTTGCCTATATAACCAAACTCCGTAAAACTCCAGTGGCCTTCTCTTTTTACAGATGCAGTTGTGTAATACAGCGCGAGCCCTTCCATCCTTGCCTAAACAAGGATATGCCGATGAAAGCATGTCCTCCGCCTGGACAGTATGCAAGACTTAGAACAGCCAAACGTATATGAACAACATAGCAACGACAGCAAAGAAGCCTAGCCACACCTTCCAGCCAACTCCGGTCCTCTCAGCCATCACCAACATCCTGTTCATAGTACCGCGCAGTCGTAGTCGAGTTGTGTCGAAGCTGTCGTTCATCTTCTCAGCCAGAGCTGAGGATTCTCGGATCTCATCGCCGATGGCCACCGTCATCTACGTTTCATAGCTATTTGTCAACGAAAGGCCCGGTTGCGATCAAAACGTTTTGCTGGGTCAGAACTTACATCCTTCAATATCCTGACTTTTCCCATAATACCTTCAACCTGGGAATCGTTCTGGCTCTCTAGCTCGTTGAGCACCGCATCGCTGTACTGTCCCCTGCAAAGCACACAAAGGATCCGTCAGCCCTGGACATGTTTCCATTCCCACCATAATACAAGAACCACAGAAAACGCACCTCTTGTTCGGTGTTGCGGGACGATACGACGATCCCTGGACGCCCAGGTGATTCGACGCAGGTCCGCCGGGGTATCCATAGCCGCCGGCGGCACGGTTTGGACTCGGACTGGGACGACGGTTGCTGTCGGCGCCGCCGTTGTATCCCTCAAACAGGGCGCTGCGCGGGTCGCGCTGGTGCAGCGAAGAGGGACCGAATCTACTGCGACGGCCGGGCAAAAAAAGGCGGGCGTTAGAAAAGAGAGACACTTGGACCTTCAATGACGTAGTGGGTAAAAAAGAGACGCGCTGCGACAAGCGCGCCGCTTGCGAGTTCGCATGCTTTATCGTATAGCTTCATTCACGGACTGCACGAGGGTGAGTCTCGGTTGAGGAAGAGCGCCGGGCATGTGATAAACTTGCGGTTTGCGACTTTGTCGCAGCCGCCAACCGTTTGCCAAGGTTCGGGACCGGATGCAGTTTGTCTTATCGCCGGAGTATGAAGTGAGAACGGCGCGCTGGGATAAAACTCACCTGGAAGCCATGATAGCGTCGGAAGTTTCTCTGCGTTATACTTCCATATGTACTTGGTGAAGCGCTATCCAGCGAGAGGAAGCTTTTAATGACCTTGGCCAGCCATGCAGGGGGAGCAAATGTGGTTTGATGATGGTTATCTTTTTCTGAAAATTTCCGTTCTGGAATCTGGGACCATTTGCGGCCCCCTGTCGATTGTCCCCTTCCAAGTTAAGTCCCCTTTTGATGATGAGCAAGGTGGCTTCAATTAAAGACCACCTCGAAGCGTCCAATTATAGCATCGTCTGCTCACTTGGCAGCTGATTGATGTGGGGCCATCCCTTGACACGAACACGGATGGTAAGAGGGTGACAAAATTGCAGGTACTGTTTGTTTATACGCTGTGTAACGTCTTGTTATTTGATCACGGCTTACATTTGCTCGTCGGACAGATAGATGATCAGCTGTTGGATCTCTGATAGTCAAGTTCTATTTCGATCAATGCAATTATTTTGGTAGTTAAATAAGCTCTCTGGCAATCTCAGGTACTTTGACTGAATTGTTGAGAAATGACGTTTAGATGGTTGAAGGTTTGTTTGATGACTTTCCCACCTACTGTGAATGTGTCGCCTAGATTGTTTGGACCTGAAGGGAGGTACTTCACCTGAACTATCTCCTGACGCCACGCTGCATTGGACAAATATTTGCTCCATGGGGACTGGAGAAAGTCCCTCATTTACATGCACAAATGACAAGTCAGTAACAAAACTTTCTGTAATTTCGAAAACGGTAGTTAACTACTTGTTTTCGTGTCAAAATTGTCTTTTGACAGTTTGGACGGAGTACAAAACTAGAGTTACTTCGACGTTTGGCATCCCTTAGAGTAGTGGGTAGGTGGCATGTATCCTACAGGGGTTGTCCCAGCTTACAGGCGATCGATGCGGGTTCCCCCCAAAGCCCCTTTTTTTGAGGTCCCGTCGTCACGCAAAGAAAAAAACGCGGCACCTTGATTGGCACGGTGAGATTCTCAAAGACTGGAGCTGAACGGTCTAGGGAACACGAGAAGCGAGACCACTGAAGAGGCCAGATTGATTTGTCGTGAAACCTCACGATCCCTTCTTTCATAGTTCGGCTTCGTGCGCAGGTCTTGCAAGACCTGGACTTTTTTTTCTTCTTCTTCTTCTCTGTGCGCATTTTGGGACTGCTGGTCCTTCATTGTCATCCAAATCCCTTGTGGGTTTTTTCCATCATCATTGGCATCGACCCAATTGACCCGTGTCTTTTTTCTTTGATTACGCCACAACTTTACCCACCCACCTTTCGACTTCGACACGCTCCTTTCTGCAGCTATTTCTCCAACGCCTTGCAGTTGCAAATTTTCAAACCTTGATTGCGCACAGCGAAGCGCCAACTACTCTTGCGCCAAACCTGTCAGATATACAGAGCGGGCGTGAAAAGTAGTTTCCGGAATGGCCGCGGATAATGCGGCGGTCCACGCCTCAGGCGCCGACCAGGGCGAGTTAAGGCGGCGCAATGTCCCTAGCACGGAGCCGACCGCGGGGACTGTTGAGAGAGTCGAGCCCGACGACAAGAAGAAGCAGGTCAAGAAGGTATGAAATCGAATGCCACAAAACATGAAAACAGAAAGGGAACAATGCTAACAGCTATGTTCTTTTCCCCTGCAGCAGGAAGCATCTTTCTTGCAGGTCCTCGACGAGTGGGAATTCCTCATTGCGCCCATCATCTTCACGGCGCTCGCATTTTTTACGCGACTCTACCAGATTGGCAAGTCCGACATCGTGACTTGGGACGAGGCCCACTTTGGCAAGTTCGGATCACACTACATTTCCAGGACATACTACTTCGATGTGCACCCGCCGCTGGGAAAGATGCTGGTTGGCCTCTCGGGCTACATGGCAGGATACAATGGCTCCTTTGAATTCAAGTCGGGAGAGAAGTACCCTGAGTGGGTAGACTACACTTTTATGCGCCAGTTCAACGCTTTCTTCGGTGCCATCATCGTTCCGTTTGCCTACCTGACCGCCAAGGAGCTCAACTTCAAGCGCCCGGCTGTGTGGCTGGTGACATTGATGGTTCTTTGCGAGAACAGCTACACTACCATCTCAAGGGTAATATGGCCCCTAGGCACTCAAGCCCAGCTCGTCTCACTGGGAACAGCTATACTGACCAAGATTCTTACAACTAGTTCATCCTCCTCGATTCGATGTTGCTCTGCGGTACCGTTACCACCGTGTTCTGCTGGGCCAAGTTCCACCGTCTCCAGAACAAGAGCTTTGAGCCTGAGTGGTTCTTCTGGCTTTTCATGACTGGTCTTAGCATTGGCTGCGTCACGAGCGTCAAGCTGGTTGGTCTTTTCGTCACTGCCCTCGTCGGTCTCTACACTGTCGAGGATCTGTGGCACAAGTTTGGAAACCTCAAGATGCCACCGCTGGAGCTTGGAGCACACGTTGCTGCGAGGGTAGTGGGACTCATTGTCCTTCCCTTCCTCGTCTACATGCTGAGCTTTGCCATCCACTTTGCCGTTCTCACCAAGACGGGTCCCGGCGATGCTCAGATGAGCTCCCTCTTCCAGGCCAACTTGCAGGGAACAGAGGTTGGCAAGGACAGCCCCCTGGAGCTTGCCTATGGCAGCCGCGTCACCATCAAGAACATGGGTTATGGCGGTGGTCTCCTTCACAGTCACGTTCAGACATACCCCGAGGGCTCAACCCAACAGCAGGTCACTTGCTATCACCACAAGGACTCCAACAATGATTGGTTCTTTTACCCTAACCGCAACGACCGCGAGTACAAGGAGGAGGAAGAACCCCGCTTCATTGCCGACGGTGACGTTTTCCGCCTGATCCACGTTCAGACTGGCCGCAACCTTCACTCGCACGACATTGCTGCACCCATGACCAAGTCGGACAAGGAGGTCTCCTGCTATGGCAACCTGACAGTTGGTGACGACAAGGATCACTGGAAGGTCGAAGTTGTCCGCGATGTGGCTTCACGTGACCGCAGCAGAGTCAGGACCCTCACTACTGCCTTTAGGCTGAAGCATGCTTCTTTGGGCTGTTACCTGCGTGCTGGGAATGTCAACCTCCCTCAGTGGGGTTTCAAGCAGATCGAGGTGGCATGTACCCCCAAGAACAACCCTCGCGACACTTACACCTGGTGGAACGTCGAGGCACACTGGAACGACAAGCGTGAGTTTACCTGGGGCTTGTCCCATGGCTAGTTTGGGTGGAAGATGGGATTTAACTGACTGAGTGAACTACAGTGCCCAAGGGAAACCCCGGTGTCTACAGGTCGCCGTTCATCCATGACTTCATCCACCGTAAGTACTACCTGCTGTTCATGTACTGAAGACATTGCGCTGACTGTGAAATCAGTCAACGTTGCCATGATGACGTCCAACAACGCTCTTGTCCCCGACCCTGACAAGCAGGATGACCTTGCCTCGCAATGGTGGCAGTGGCCGATCCTCCACGTCGGTCTGCGCATGTGTGGATGGGATGACAACATCGTCAAATACTTCCTCCTGGGCAACCCCTTCATTTACTGGGGTACCACTGCCGGTGTAGGAATCATTGGCCTGGTTGTTGTCTGGTACCTGCTCCGCTGGCAGCGTGGATTCCGGGATCTCTCGATGCCCGAGGTCGACCAGATCCACTACTCAGGTGTCTATCCCGTTATAGGATGGTTCCTGCACTACCTGCCTTTCGTCGTCATGGCGCGTGTCACCTACGTTCACCACTACTACCCGGCGCTCTACTTTGCCATTCTGACGTTCGGCTTCCTCGTCGACTGGTTTACTCGCGACATGCACAAGTCTATCCAGTACGGCATCTACACTGCGCTATACACCATCGTCATCGGTCTTTACATTCTGTTCATGCCGATCTGTTGGGGTATGGTCGGGCCCAACAGGACCTACAGCTACCTCAAATGGTTCGACACTTGGAGAATGTCTGATTAAGCGGGGTAAGGTCTGAGCGGCGAATTGAGAATGAATGATTTGTCCTATTCATGAGCTCTCGGCTACAATTATGTTTCCGCAAAACACGTCGAATCGAATCACTGTCATAGCCCGTGGCGCCGGCCATCCCGTATCGAGGGAGTTAATGCCGTTTTTGTAAGCTAGAAAGGACAGGGAGGATGGGATGTGGGAAACAGCACGACCAGATGTATGGGACGTGAGGCGTTCAGGTTCGAGAAGGCGGGCGGTTGGGCAACGGACACATCTCCTACCATATGAACAAAAGCTGGCGAGGGCATAGCTACCGTGATGTGGCAAAACGATATTCTGCTATAGCTTAATACAGAGCCCCGGATTTTCATTTGTTGACTCGAGGTTCACGTCTTCATTTCTTTGGAGTGTTGTGAATGCCAGTTTAGCGCTCATGATCTCATTATGAATTAACGTATTTTTTTTAGATGTACAAGCTTTGAGCGAGCTGGCGAGCTAGGACGTGATGTGTATCATGTGCGTGAGAACCGCTGTCCATGGGCACCGTGCCACTAATCTACGTGAACAGAACAAACTATAACTGTAGTCTAGGATACTCGAGCCTTATCGAATAGCCTGGTTCCGCCTGCGTCATATATATCCCCCAAGGTTTTATATTCATCAACAGCAACCAAAGCTTGAGCCTCTCCTCGGGTCGGGCTGCAACTGGAGCGTCCTCGCCCCAGGCACAGTGGCGGCGGGACCCTTGACACCTGACCGCCTGTCGTTCAAGTCATACTTTCCAGCCTCTATGTTTTGGAATATGCGCTCCGCGACACGCATGAATGCCATCTCGACGTTCTCGCCGCTCTTGGCCGACGTCTCGACGTATTCGAGCACATTATTCCGCTTAGCCCAGGCCTCGGCCTCCTCCCGCGTCACCTCTCGCTTATTGGGCACATCGTCGGCGGTGTCGCCGCCACTACTGCTGGTGCGCGTCAAATCAGCCTTGTTGCCGACCAGGACGACCACGATGTCCTCCTCGGCGATCTGGCGGAGGTCGTTGAGCCAGTCGGTGACGTGCTGAAAGGTCTGGCGGCGCGAGAGGTCAAAGACGAGCAGGGCGCCGGACGCGCCACGAAAGTAGGAGCGCGTCACCGACTTGTATGTCTCCTGGCCGGCCGTGTCCCACAGCGACAGCTTCATGTGCTTCTGCGGAGGGTCGGGTGCGGGCGGCCTCGGGGGTGCCGGCAGGCCGCCGGCGGCCGGCGACATGGCGGCGTTTGCGTCTGCTGTTGCGGGTCGGGAGTGTAAGGACGACGACGACGACGTTGATGCCGCGGCGGCGGCGGCTAGCCTCCGGCTGTATGGCGGGCCCACGGGGACGACGCGGCTCCCAAACTCAACCCCGATGGTCACGTCGTGGTGCGTGACGAAGCGGCCCTCGCAGAGCCGGACGGTCAGGCTCGACTTGCCGCATCCCGAGTCCCCGATGCACACCAGCTTGGCGATGTAATCCCATGTCGGGCCGGCCGCAGAGTCCAGGTCAGCCATCGGGGGAATATTGGGCAAAACGGGAACAGAAAAGGGAGGGTTCGGTCGGGTTTGGGGTATCGGACGACGATAAAAAGTCCGAAGCCTTTTTATTCTCGTTGGGTGAGGCTGGCCGGTTTGGTCTGTAGGCTTTTTTGCTGGCACGGTACAAAGGGGGGGCGGTTTCGCTCAGATTCTGGTTTGGCTTGCAGTAAGAATGGCACCGGATTTTTACCTGCTAATGCTTGTCTTGTGCACGCAGGGTAGTCTATGCCCTTTTTTCCCTTGGGTTGTCCCTTTTTTGTCTCAATTGGCTGATGTTTTTTTTTTTTGGATTGAGATAATGAATAAAGAAAACTAGGCTAAAAAGGCTGGATGGGAAAATGCTCTGGTGATACGCAACAGCTGTTTGCCCACATGCAGGTGACGTTGAGGATACTGAGTGGTTGATCACAGTGTCTGTTGCGGCCATTCACACGCGACGGACGCTGTCAGCCGAGGCGAGCGGAAGGTTTTACTTTGGGACAGATACAGTTGATTAGGTGTACCGGTATAATAGTAAGGTGTCCCGACTTGACAGACAGTGGGGCCACATGAGTTGCTTGATCCACTAGACATGACTGTGGCACGCGAGCGTTTCTTATTTTTTTTATTTTTTTGCTGTTTTGTTTACTTTGCATAGGTACTACAGGTACCTTGAATGTAAGGTGTTTTCTGTCAAAAAGAAGGTACTCAGCCTTGGTTGCATTGCTAGTCAATCATGAACTCTTATTTGGTCCCTTAATCCCTGTCAAGCGCACACTTTCTACCCAAGGTATCTAAGTACTAATGTACCTAGTGCGCATCTCTGTACAGTGCAGTACATAGGACTCTGTCAGATTGCCGAAAACAATGCGTGCTGCAGCTCGTAGCACTGGAGCTAACTGGCGGTGGCTCCTCAGCTTATCAGACTACATACTTCAATAGGTAGTAAAGCTTGTAAAGTATCTTGGTACTCAGGTACGAGTGGGGAAGTTCCATCTCTTTGCATCTATCTCCATTGCTTGCTTTGTTTTGCTGGAGCGTCTCCATGCATCCATCCATCGATTCACAGGGCGGTCAAGTTTGTAGCCCGTAATGGAGGCTTGACCCTTGTCCTCAATGACGCCTGATGCCGCGCCCTGAAGACAAGGCCCGTTGTTGATTGGTTTTTATGGTTTACCTCCACTGGAAGTCAATGTCGGGTGGGGACGAACGGAACAGGTACCTGTGAGTGTGTGTGAAGGGAAGCGAATCGCCGCCGTATCGGATGCAAGTCAGGCAGGCTATCACGTCTTATTCCATGAATCACACCTTGAAATTTTAATCAGATTGGCACGTGTGTGTATCGAGTTCTTGTCATTTTTTGATCTCTCGAGAAACAGTTTTTCTCTACCCTAATACCTATGGTCTGATCAACTACCTGGCTACAATTGCGCACCGTCTGCAACCGGTTCTTTGTTGGTCACAAGCCCACACCAACCGGCATCCTCCCCGCACTCCACATACGGTACTACCAACCCCCATACAATCCAACAACCATCCACCTGACAGACAGCCCGGCGCCTCGAGATTCGTGATCGCGCTTGGGCAGATAGGCAGTCGTAGTCATCTTGATTCTCACACAGCTACTACCCAAGGACCGACGTTTGCGTAAGGTACTTTACTTGGATCGTTGAACAACAGGCAGGCGCGCTTTGAGGCCGCACGGTCGGCTTGACGCTTTCTTTTGCCCGACAAACAAACGGCGATCGAAAAGCCCCAGCCAGCCACACCGTATCTGACGTGCCTTTGTCCGTCATTCTTAGTCACTCACTCATCGTCAATCGGAGTCCATCTAATAGTCAACATCGTTACCGGTCTGTGGGAGAGGTCGCCTCTCCAAACGCGGCTCCCAGTACGCAAACCATGTTCTCCGAATGTAGGTTCCTGTCATCACCGCCCCCCAAACCACTGCGAACTTGGCGCTAGGCAGGGTTAACATGTCATTCTCCTCAGATGCATCGAGGTTTCTCGCCCAGTCACAATCCCGAATATCGAGCCTAGGTCAAGACGACAACGATCAACAACATCCCGGCAGCCGTGGTCGACAACCAGAATGGCCAGCACGCGGGTCGCGATACGGACGAGCGTTTCTAGGACGGGGGCCGGGGAACCCATATCAGTCGCAACATGGAGGAGGTTCGCGGTTTGGCGGGCTTAACTTTGCCTCCCGGTATTCCGCCGCCGGAGTGCAAGAGGCACCTCTGTTCCACAGCGCTCGCGCTGACCTGGACGACGATGAGGAGCGGGATCGTGAACATGCCGATTTCTCCGCGCTGCAGAGGTCACGGAGGGTTTTTGCTGCCAGTCGATTAGACGAGAGCTCCGAAGTTGAAAACGATGAGAGCCGTGCATCGTTGGACCAGAGCAGGGAGGACGCCGAACCTACGGATGACAGCAGGGTCTACGCGCAAAGAAGCCGCGCCATGGGAATTCGAAGCAGTTGGAACGGCACTAGGAGTATCCATAGACGGGCCAAGGACCAAGAACCCACGACAGAGGAGGTGGTGGATGCAGATGGTGGATATCGGGATCGGCTGGCATCTGATGACACATCATCCGACGGCAAGGGCAGCAGCAAGGGCAAGATGGTCGATATCGGGCTCGAGTCTACGACGTTTGACGACAGCGAACCACCAGCAGATCTGACAGTCGAGGGATCTGTGGACCAAAGTCCACCCGCATTTCAGCAATTCAAATCCGGGCGTCGATTTGACCTGCGTAGGGGTTCCGCGGGCGCAGATTCCGAGGTGGGGCTTTTACGACAGAGCGTGGCGACGACAGCAGCGGTCGAGGAGCCGATGGCACCACCAACAGACGGAGAAATCTTTAAGCACGACACTTTCTTTGCTTGGCTCTATGTCATCGCCTTTGCTTCCCTCTTTGCGACATTCATGCTCGTATATCTACATACGTCAACACCTAGTCGTAAGAAGCCTCTGGGGGATACGATATACACAACTCTCGTTGCGTCCTTTCACCTCTTGGCCGTCGACACGCTTGTTGCCGTTATCGTGTCTTTGGTCTGGTTAGCAGCTCTTCGGTCGTTCGTTAGGCCACTCGTCTGGCTCATCGTTATTGCCGTGCCCATCATCATGTTTTCGTTCACGCTCTATCCAGTCATCTCGAGCTATCAAGGTCGCGATCATGGCACAGGTTTTCAAGATGTGGTCATGAGATGGGCATCCTTCGTGCCAGGAATCTCAGCTGTTGTCTGGTGCTATATGGTTTGGAAAGGGCGAAGCGCGTTGATGTCATCCATGGAGATTCTTGAGTTCTCGAGTCGCATTCTGGCAGCCAACCATGGATTGGTGTTGGTGGGCATGGCTTGCTTGGCACTGATCGTACTGTGGACCTGGATGTGGCTTGGCATGTTTACCAGAGTATTCCTCGGTGGCTATTTCTCGGGAGCTTCCTTTGTGCTACAGGCGTCGACCTGGTGGCTTGCAGCCTACTTTGTCCTGATGTACGTCTGGACTCTGTCGGTTATCTCGGGTGTGCAGAGAGGCACCGCTGCAGCGACAGTATCTCAGTGGTACTTTCATCGGAACGCGGTGCCCAGGACTTCGTCAACGGAAGTCGTCTCTGCAGCAATGACCCACGCCAGTACGACCATCTTTGGCACCATCTGCCTGTCGACGCTTCTGGCAGTAATAATTCGCCTGCCACTTCTTGTTCTCCCACGTCGGCTTGCAGGGCTACTTACGCTGTTCTTTCACTCTTTTATCCCGATGTCCATAGCGGCTCTAACCAACCCACTCACCCTCACGTACGCTGCGATTCACTCGCAAAACCTAGCCACATCAGCCAGGGGCCTAAGCCAACTTACCTTCCTGACGCCGAATGCACCCACGACAACGCTGACCCCACAGGGGTTCAAGGGTCACCACCGAGGTTCTACGGCACCCCTGCTCCCTTACAGGCTGGCGAAGCTGCTTCTGCATGCCACTCGATTCATCATGGCGACCACGCTTGGATTTGCTGGCTGGGTCATGACAGCACGGCAGCTCTCGATCGAATCTGGCGGCAAGACCGGATACAGAGGCAGCGCATACGCCTATGTGGTTGGTCTGGTCGCATCCTTCATCGGCTGGGGCGTTCTTGGTGCCATGGAAGGCATACTCAGCGGCATTGTCGACGGAGTCGTCATCTGCTACGGCAGCGAGACCAAAATGTCAGCTGGTGGCGGAAGGTATTGTATGGAGGCGGCTTATCTCTTTGGTGACCGGACAAGAGGGAGGAACGATGAGATATATTAGCCACACGTACTGGCGATATTCCACTTTTACCGTGTTTTTGTTTTCTTTGCATTGATATTACGGCTTGGCCTCTTGTCAGAGTTTAGATTGTATACATTTTGTTTATCCACTTCCGGCGAATGTCCGGTAAGGGACTGTTGATTCTTTTTTTGTTCAGCCCAGGCGCTTCTTGGAATATTTGGTTTCATATTATTCAAGGCCTGCATTGGTCGCTTCCTTGGCCAGATCCTTACGGATCAAATCGGTTGGTTTCTAGTTAGAACTGGGGCGCTCCGAGTCTTGGTGTTGGTGATGCTCTTATTTGTTTTTCATAGTTCAAATAGGATCTGATGGACATAATCAGTTTCTCTGCTTTATAGGTTCCAAGTAATTCCTGACGTAAAGATGGCCATTTTCAACTTTTCAATTCACCAACATGGGTGGACAATTCGACATTCCACAGCTTCCATGATTGGGCTGACTGAACTACAATGCATGGTAGGTACTGTAAGGTAAGTAGGTACCTACCTACGGCAACACCTACCTACCTACCTCTGTATTTATTCCTCCTAAATCAATATTTAGCGATGCTCCCCCTTTAAGCCTCAGATTCAATACAATATACCATGTGATATTATCTTTACAGCTAGACCAAAACAACTTATTCAATTCTATATTCACAGTTTTAAGAACTAGGCACTTATACTGCAGGCAATTGTGGTAAAGCACACCTCACCTTGCTCACCTGGCAATAAGCGGTTGGTAAATGTGGTGGGGTTAGGCATATGATCACGATGATGCGCAGTTACAATATTAGTTAAAATCGCCAAGTGCCAAGGCATCGTCTGGGTCTGGGCTGTGGACTTATAGAGACGGGCTTTAACTTGAGCCTTGGCTCATGTGCTCTCTTCGATCTTTTCGGGACTTTGGACAGTTTCCACGGTCAAAAAAAAAGGTGCAAAAAAGTTGTTCGTGTACCGGTAAAGGTGGAACAAAGTCGCACGCACGCACATAATCAGCACAGCCACCCAGGCCTACGCAACCGTTTACTACGGTGATCCCATTGCTTCGCTAAAGCAGGCGGCAAACGGTTTTCTGGTGGCGTTTTATCGTCGTCGGCTGGGCCTCCCATCTTTCTAGTTCCCTCTCCTTCTTCTCAGCTTGTGTGTTATCTGCCTCTCCCTCGACTGATCAAGTAAGATGGGGACTTTCGGCTGGTTCGGTTTCCGATGTTTCGTTCTGTCTTTTGCGGGGCTATGTGGACTGATTATTACATAGGAAAGCAGCTTCTGGGTAATCTGTAGCTGGTGAATGCCGTTCTTGGACACTGGTTTTGCTAATTAATAGTCACTCACAACTTCACGCAAAGGAATAGTTACTCAACAACCTAAACAAAAAGGTTATTGGAATGGTCTAGATAGGCTAAATAACAATGCAGAGTAATGGAGACTGATTGCAAGAGGCAGCAGCTGGCTGTTTGTTGCCCCTCTCGCTATGGCATCACACAGCCCCAAACTTCCGGGATTCTTCCCCACGCTCCACCATGACACCCCTGCCGCCTAGGTACCTGTACGTGCAGGTGATGTAGTGTCGTCACTTCGGCGCCTTTCACTTCGCCTCCAATGGCCCCTCACTCGCCCAGTAGGATTGCTTCGAGCCCACCACCCTTTGGACCTTTTGCCTTGCATGTACGCATAAATTACCCTGTGGCTCCTCGTCGCGAACCATTCCGTCAACATTTGCGTCTAGTATACTTTTGCGACGATTGTTTTTCCCTCTCTCTTTATTTGCATTCTCTACGATCAATACAGACAAATCAACAATTTGTTAATAACCCTATTCGGACAAACCGTCAAAAGCTCTCCTTTGATGGCAGACCCAACCTCCGATGTCCCTTCGGGACCGCCGCCGCCCAAAGTCCCTGAGGGTTGGATAGCGAAATGGAACGAACAGTACAAGGAATGGTAAGCTTAAAAACTGCCCTCCTCTAACGAGACGTCGCCGGTGCTACCCTGCGCCGCGCCCTGCAAGGCGCGCATTACTCGCACCCTCAGAATAGCAAACCCCGCAGCTCGGTGCATCAAATATAGTCTTTTTCTGTACACTCCGTAGATGGCAGCAAAAACTAACTTTAAACCTTTTACCTTGTCCAGGTACTACGTCAACGTCCACACAAAAAAGTCGCAATGGGACAAGCCCGATGCGCCCGCGGTGCCGCCGCCACCTACTGGCGATGGCGTACCTGATGGCCCTCCCCCGTCATACCAGGCCTCGGCATCATCGGCGACAGCCACTCCCACCGACGTCAAGAAGAACCCGTACGAGAACGAGCCGGCCGCCTCCCCAAATCCAGCCGGCGTCGGCGGCAGCAGCGGCCCGGCACCACCACCGGTGAACAGCCCTAGGCCAGGCGACCCGCCGGCCAGTGACGACGCCAAGTTGGCCGCGCAGATGCAGGCCGAGGAAGACGCGCGCGCTCGCGGTAGCGGTGGCAACCCCAACTACGGCGGCTCCCCAGCGCCGGGCCAGAGCTTCCCGAACCAGCTCCCCGCGCGCCAGGAGAGGTCTAAGGGCGGCATCCTGGGCAAGCTCTTTGGCAAGGGCAAGCAGTCGCAGACGGCGCATTATGGCGCAGGTCCTCCCCCGCAGCAGCAGTACCCGCAGCCGCAACACCAGCAGGGCTATCCCGGCGCCGGTTATCAACAGGGTGCGCCGTATTCGCCACAGCCCGGATACGGCGGCTACCAGCAGCCCGGATATGGACCCCCACCCGGTCCTTACGGCCAGCCGGGCTATGGACCCCAGCCTGGCTACGGTCACCCTCCATATGGACAGCCTGGATACGGCGGATACCCATCGCAGGCTGGCTACGGGCCGGGTATGGCGCAGCAGGGCCGTGGCGGGCGCGGCGGCATGGGCATGGGCATGCCCCTGGCTCTCGGTGCCGGTGCGGGTCTGCTAGGCGGTACGATGCTGGCTGGTGCCATGCACAGCGGACAGCAGGACGCCTACCAGGAGGGTTACCAGGATGGCGCAGAGGGTGATTATGGTGGAGGTGGCGATGATTTTGGAGGTGGTGACTTTGGTGGCGACTTTTAAGAATGGACGGGCGGGCTGTGCATGAAAACCTACAGCCTTCTCGATAATGCTTTTATTTCCTGTAACGTTGGGTTTTCGAAACTCGTACATACAGATTCTATACGAATGAAATGACCTCACTTTACTGCACCTAATGGATCACCTAATGTCATGTGACAATAGTTATGGTTTTTATCAGTTCTGCAGTCCGAGCCATATTTCCCAGATTGTGCGCTGTACCTAACTTATCACATCATTAAATTTGTTCGTGCTTGAATGCTAATATAGTCACGCTATATCTCCCCTCTAGCGTCTTATGACGCCCAACCTGTAGAAACAATTGATTCGAGTGCGCCATCTACCCTGACTTTTTTTTTGCTTCTCGAAAGTCGTAGAAAACATGATACCTCTAGGTTTGGTGTATCAGCTTCCACGCCCTCTCTCTCTGTGCTGTCCGGAACTGTATGGTAAGATACATTCTTGATTGTAGTATGCTATTCGTATGAATGTATGCGCGGTAGCATCCTCAGCACCTGCGTGTATGCACCAAAGACACAACTTCCATTGCAACACTCCCGAACCCCAACTCCCTTCCCAAGCACCAAGAACAACATCTTCCCTCTTCTCGCGACCCCTCATAAAACCTCATCTCCTGCCACCATTGCCCTTCTTCCCGCCGCTGGGCGGCGCGGGAGACGCCTCCTCCCTCTTGCTGCCGCTGCTGCTGCTGCCGCCATTGCCGCTTCCCGAACCGGCGAGGAAGGCGGCCATGTCGAAGTTGGCGAGGGGGCTGGCATCCTTGCCGCCACCGCCGCCCATGATGGCGTTCATGGGGCTGGACTTTTGCCGGGCCTCGAATTCGGCGCGGACTTCGGGGTCCACTGTGGCGGTGGGAAGGAAAAACAAAGGTCAGTGTTCTGTGGAAGTTAGGAATTCAGAGGGGGGGGGGGGTTGTCAGACGTACTGTTTTCTATCAGGTATGGCATTCCAAGGAAGATACCCATGCTCACAAGCGCGAGCAGAATCATGGGGCTCTTGAGGATGCTGAATACAGAGACTAGAAAGAAAATCAGGTTGTTAGTTGGCACTCTTCGAACAAGAACACAAGGCATCGGACAAGGGCAAATCCGAGAACACTTCAGCACATCAACGTAGCAGGCAGAAAGACACAAAACACTCACAAGTACTCCTCTCGACAAAGTAATCCTTCCTCCCCAGGACCCTGACCTCGAAACCCGCGACGCCGGCACCGACGTCGACCCTCCTGGCGGCCTCGCCCTTGTTCCCCCAGTCGTTGCCGCGGAACGTCTCCCACGCCGCGACGGCCAGCTTCCTGTTCTGGTCCGAGGCGGCGGCGTCGACGCGCAGCGGGGCAAAGGCGTGCGTCGAGCAGTGCACGTCGAGCAGGTACGAACCCGCCGTGACGTTGGCAAAGACGAACGTGTTGGCGGCCGACAGCGGCGCGTGCAGCTGCCTGCCGGGGCCCGAAGACGTCAGCGTTGCCCGCGTCGACGGCGGGAGCGTGTACGGGTTCGGCAGCTGCGGGGACGACGGGATCGAGATGGTTATGGACGTCGTGGGGTCGGATGATGCGGCAGCGGCGGTGGCAGCCAGGCAGGCGCCAAAGAGGCGGGCCGCGATGGGCGCGAGGTGGGTAAACTTCATCTTTTTTTTCTTTGGTTTTTTGGAAGCTCAAAGGTGGCCTCTCTGATGTAACTGGTATAACCTTTTGAGCCGGGGTTTTGAGGGCGGGAAGGACGGTCCAGGTCGTGGGTTTATCGATCTTCTTCGAGCTGGCACTCGGATGCGGTGAGTTCACGGCCGCTGGGCAACAAACCGTCGAGTTGCAGAAGTGATATGCGGCCTTGTAGCAGTGGTGGTTGCATGGGGGTGGTCTACCTTATCAATCCCGTCCCCAATCCCCAGGACCGAGCCGTTTGTTGCCCCACATGGGCAAATTCGGGCAGTCTCCAGCTATCGACAACGCCAAATTAACCCACCATTGGTACCTGGAAGCCAAAAAGGTCCCCGCCAGCTCCAAAATGGCCCGACCCCTTGCTGGTTGCATTCAACAAGTTTAAACGAATTGCACATTCAAATCTCGCCAAAGTTCGCACACGAACTTACACGCGCCATCAAATTCCGGCCTTGGATGGATTAACACTACTGCGAACTTGGTGACCACGGGTTGAATCTAGCACCATGCGAGGAGTCGGCCCTCTGACCGCCGCCCGATTACAAAATGCCCTGTACTTTGTAAGATGTGCCAATGGTCGGTGTCGCCCTAGGGCATAAGCGGATGTCGTTCCTGGGCGCGTTCAGTCTTGGAAGAAATCGGGACATGCACCCGCCCAAACCCAAAAAAAAACTCTTCACTAAATTTCCGCTCCAACACGTATACAGCACGCATGCCACTGAACAGTAAAGGGGTATCAATGAATTTGCAGCTATTTCGCTTGCTAAATATACTTTCTGTCTACACCCATGGGACTAGCCTCTGGCACGGGCCGTCTCGCCCACTTGTTCATGGATCGGGTCACACGACGACCGGCGCGGCCTCGTTCTCCTTTCCGGGAGTACCCTTGGCGTCCCCACCGTCTGTCGACTTGGTGGTGGCCGCGGCACTCTTGAACGACTGCTCAAAGTCAGCAATGATGTCGTCGATGTGCTCCGTGCCGACTGAGATGCGGATGAGATCCTCGGTGACTCCCGAGCTGATGCGCTCCTGCTCCGACAGCTGCTCGTGGGTGGTGGTCCACGGGTGGATGGCCAGGGTCTTGCAGTCTCCGACGTTGGCCAAGTTGCTGATCATCTTGAAGCCGTCGACGACCTGGCTGCCCGCGGCGCCGCCGCCCTTGACGCCCACGCTGAGCACGCCGCCGAACCCGCGCTTGAGGTACTTCTTGGCAGTCTCGTGGCTGCCGTGGCTCTCGAGGCCCGGGTACGACACCCACGCGACGTAGGGGCTCTTCTCGAGGTGCCTGGCCAGCGCGAGCGCGTTCTGCGCGTGTCGCTCCGCGCGCAGGCTCAGCGTCTCGAGACCCAGGATGAGCTGCTGCGCCGCAAAGGGGCTGAGGCAGGCGCCCAGGTCGCGGAGCACCTCGACGCGCACGCGGATGGCGAAAGTGATGGGCCCAAAGGTCTCCCAGAACTTGAGGCCGTGGTAGCCCTCGGAGGGCTCGACCATCTGCGGGAAGCGCTTGGAGTTGGCGCCCCAGTCGAACTTGCCGCTGTCGACGATGATGCCGCCGATGGTGGTGCCGTGTCCGCCGATCCACTTGGTGGCAGAGTGCACCACTATGTCGGCGCCATGCTCGATGGGCCTGACAAAGTATCCGCCGGCGCCAAAGGTGTTGTCGACCTGGATAGGGGGTTGGTTTGAATATGGTAAGTCTCACAACTGCTCCAGCCTTCAACGGCTTGGCTGTTGCTCCAAGGCCACCATGGGAGCAATACTCACAATGACGGGCACACCCTTGTCGTGCGCCAGCTTGGTGATCTTCTCAAAGTCTGGGATGTTGTACCTCGGGTTTCCTATGCTCTCGAGGTAGACGGCCTTTGTCTTGTCGTCAATGGCGGCGATCAGGTCCTCGGGCTTGTCGCCGTCGACGAACTTTGTCTGGATGCCTAGCCTCGGGAACATGACCTTGAACTGGTTGTAGGTGCCGCCGTAGAGGTTCGACGTCGATACAATGTTGTCGCCGGCGTGGGCGAGGGCCAGGATTGTCATAAACTGGGCCGCTTGGCCCGAGGCCGTGGCAACCGCGGCGACACCACCCTCGAGCGCTGCGACTCTCTTCTCGAATACATCGACGGTCGGGTTCCCTAAGCGGCTGTAGATGTTGCCAAACTCCTTGAGGCCGAAGAGCTTGGCGCCGTGGGCCGAGTCATTGAAGACGAAGCTCTAGTCGTAGATGAGCAGGTATGCGTTAGCGAGTGGAGGTCTGGAGAGCGTAAGGATGCGAGCTGGAAGCGAGCTGCGATAATCATACAGTTGTGGCATATATTGGAACGGCACGAGAATTGGTTGCTGGATCGGGTTGCTGGCTGTGTTTCGATGCGCTTGTTAGCCATGGCATCTTCGTGTTATTTCCATTTGCAACTCTGGTCATGTTGACCAGTTAATTGGGGGACTGAACACATACCCAGCATGGAGCTGGAGGGTTTCGAAGTTCTTGCTCAGGTCAGACATGGCGGCGTTCTTCTCCGTGTGTTGCAAGCAAAACGAATTGATAAAAGAGAGCTATTCGAATATGTACGTTTGTCTATCTTTTGTTGGCCCGGTTCCACGAGGAGGTGTGGCAAGGTGGATATAGCAAAGGGACGCAGTCAAAGGCCTCGTGGGACGTGAGGTCGGGCATGGCGCCAGACAGCTTTATATGCTCACGCCATTGAGAACCCTTGTTTCTAACTGCATGCATTCAACGCGTATTTTCAGCTCCCCCATAGGTACCTTAACTTGGGAGCCAGCTCTGAGTGAGGGGCGTCTCCGCACTTTGAGCGAGTTCGGGTCGACAGACTGTGGGGTTAGGACAAGCACGTCATTGCTGCTTCCAATTAGAACTGTGTCTTGAACTTCATCCCATGCACTTGGATTGAGCTTTTGACTTTTGTCCTAGGCCGATAGCCGGAGACAGGTGTTGTTTCTTTGCTTGTCCCGACACTCACCGGGCTTGGACTCTTTTTTTTTGTCATTTTCCCTTGTAGTGTTCTACCACACAAGGATGATATAGATCTACAGTATGGGAGTAGAATGCGGTTGTTTAATATCGACTAGAACTATTCTAGTATATACCTCCATACACGACACCCCCAAATAATAATAATGATACCCATCACACAGGAGAAAAAAAAACTAAAAAGCACAAAAACCCGCGATACCAGTGGTTGCCCATTCCATGTTCCCCAAAAAACACACACGCACCAGTATAATTTGTCCAAAGTAAAAATAATATTTCCCCCCCAGCACAGCTGTTTTTGGTGTTTTTAATATCTTTGTACAATGAACATTGACGACCCCCGTTCCCGAGATCAGATCAAAACCCTTGATCCCTTGAAAGGAGTCACTACACTAACGGAGCCCCTTTTGAGCGCCCGCTTCTTCTTTCTCGGAACAGTCATCTCTTCACCGCCGCCGACACCACCAGCGCTGCTGCCGCCACCGGTAACTTCACTCTTGATGCTCCCGTGGTCGTCCTCCGTGCCGTGCTTGTCGTTGTCTTTGTCGTTGTCGTCGTCGCCACCGCCACCGCCTACTCCACCATTGCCGCCGCCGCCAACGCTGCCGCCGTCGTAATAGTCATCTCGGTACCTGAACAAGCCGTCCTCCTTGACGTCGTCCCCGATGAACTCGCCGAGCTCCGTGTCGATGGACGAGGCCCGCCTGTCCCAGGCTAGGGCGGCCTTCTTCCAGTGCACCTCGAGCGAGGGCCGGGAGCGGTGGCCCGACGAGGCCGAGACGGGGGGAAGCGTCATGGGGGAGTGCTTGAGGCGGACGCCCCCGGCGACGTGGCTGGCCAGCGGGTCCATTAGGCTGCGGAATCTTCCTTCTTCTCGAGGGGGAGCCCGCCCGGGGCCGACGTCGACGGGGCGCCCCCCGCGCCCCTGCGGAGGCCCCCCAGGCCGCCGCCGAACCCCGACTTGAAGAAGACCTCCTTGGCGGTCAGTCCTCCCGTGACGGAGAAGAGGATCCATTGGAAGGCGCCAAAGGCCGTCGAAGCCCGGGCCGAACCGCAGACGGGGCCGCGGCAGAAGACGAGCCCGTTGAGGAACACGGCCAGCGCGATGAAGCCGGCAAAGTAGAAGAGGGCGTTGAGCGCCTCCAGTCCAAGGGCGATGTAGGGGTTGAAGATGCGAGGCATGAACCGGGCCACACCCTCGACGTAGCCGAGCGACAGGACCGTCATGATGGGTATGAAGACCAGGAAGTTGATCTGCGACGGTGATGACGCCGTGGTCTCCATGTTGTACCAGTTTGCGACTGAAAAAGGGGTTGGTGTAGCCACGTTAGAAAGACATGCTCGAGAAGCGTTTTTGAAGATACTCTCAGTCCTGAAACTCGAGAAGAACACGTACCGTATCCCGAGAGCCCCAGGATTATTATCGCAAACAGGGCCTGGGTCGCCCGGATAGGGAGAAGGATTTTATTCATCTTGGCGACGTTCTGTTGCTGATGAGATTCGACAGTGTAAGAATACCGAGGAGACTCGACAGGAGATTCTGGATCACGGGTATATATAAGAAAGGAAGAAAGGAGGTAGGATAAAAGGGCCCGCCGTGGATTTTGCTGAAGTGAAGGGTAAGGGGAAAGAGGAGCAGAGGGAAAAATAAAAGGAGAGAAAAAAACGAAAAAACAACTGCCTTTGAAATGGATTCGATTCAAAACAACCGCGAGCAAGCTGGCAACCAGGAGGAGAGAAGGGGCGGGGGGTGTGGCCACGGCGAGGTAGAAAAAGAATACAGACCGGCCAAGGTTGAACTGTAGATTATGGTTTCCTCTAGCCTGACGAGCTCATTGGATGGGTCCGTCCCATGTTGCAACCTTTCTGGCTAGGATGTACTATTATGGGGTTGCCTGCTACGACTTGCCATGCTCTGCACTCGCAACTTTCGCTCCGAGGTTGCTGACGGGGTATCCCCTAGGTCGTATGGTACAGACGTTGCTGGATGCCGCGACTTCTGAATCCCATCTGAAACGGGGTGCAGGTGGGCTTTGATGGGCGAGCAGGGGTATGTCTTGCCGTGCCCGGGTCTTTTTTTGCTCACCCACTTCCGGCTTGTCAGTCCGCTTGGACCCAAATGTAACCCGAAATCCCTGACCAGTGTTTTTATTTGTAGTAGATTGTGGGCAACCACTCCCTTCAACGGCTGCGGAGAAAATTCTATTCTGGTTGAAAATGGGACATGTGTATGCAGTATGTGGTATGTATGTACATGTGCAGTAGCATTTCTAATCTCGGCCTGCAGCATGTGTAATCGGCATTTGTTCTATTCTCTGTAGTTGCCCCCTTTTTTGCTATTTTGAATATCAATGTCGCAGCATCCGTTAACGGCAGTGGAATAAAAAAAAAAAAAAAAAAAAGCACAGCAACTCGAGTTACTCGACTCAACTTGGGTCGCACAGACTACAAAGAAAAACCGTTTTGAGGAAAAGAGCGGCTTGGCGGGAAGCAGTTCTAGTTCTAGACCCACAAATAGGCTAACAGTACTACGAAGACTAAGCTGCTTTTGCCCGCGCCTAAAGCACCACAGCAGGCACAAAACAGATAGGGAAAGACTTTCAGGGTAAATCCCCACAACCTTCCCTGTCCCCCCGGTGAGTGCCCAGGCTTGTTTGACTTGCTTGGCCTCAGTCCTGCATTGCCCATTTCAGTTCCAAGCTCTGGCGCCCAGGCTCGGGAAGTCGATCGTATCGCAATGCCAAAAGCTTGACAGCCTGACCTGGTTCTTTGTGTGTAATGTATGGTATGTGTGAATGGGATTTTCGTCGCCCCAAACGAAAACCGGTAACCTTTCTAAAACTTTTCCAATGTTCAATGTTGGAGACCCCTGGAACATTGGGGGAGGGGGGACAAAAACGGTTAAACAACGACAACAAGGGAATGAATGTATCGTACTGTAGTATCCATACCTGTCTGTACCTTACCTAGGCAGGTAAGATAGCTAAGGTACCTAGGTAATTAGGTGCTGTTCTTTTTTGTGTCCGAATTGAACAGACACGTTTCTCTCCACGACGTTTTCGACGAGTCAGCTTGAACACTTCTGTGAGTTTCTTTCCCCCACGTGCTGCCCGCAATTACTCACCGACGCTACCAAACGCAACTCAATTCACCATCCATTAGTTCCATCCGTACGATTGAGGCGAAGCACAAAAGTAAATCGCATCAAGTACCGCCTACAATCTTTTTTACAGTAGAACAGTTACTGTATGTACCACGTAATATTGACATATGGTCAGAACAATAACCATACTGATATGAGCTGAATACACGGCCCGCCCGCTTCCGACCCCTATTACCCAGCTTGGTCGTTGACTGATCTCCTTCCTCTTCCTTCCTCAAAGGCTTATCTTTCTCCCCAAGACTGATCCACTAGTTGCCAGGTTGAGGTTGTAGCGCAATTACCAGCCTAGCTCAAAAAGAAACGTGATGAAAGCATCCCCGGGGGTCTATCCCCCCGTTGTCGAAGCATCTCTTAGACGTCTTGGCAGTCTCCAAATTGTCAGGTCTTGGCCCCTTGGTGTAGCGGCCAGTCCATGGGGGAAGGGAACGACCTAGGATTTTGTAGGAGAGGTTTGCCATTTCTGTTTGGTTGCAATGTTTCAAAGGAGGGGCCATGCACAAGTGGGGAGCAGAGTGTTGCCTCGAGCATGGGGCAGAAGTGAAAAGCATCCAGGGTTCATCTGCAGGCATCATGGGATTCGTGCTGCAGTTTGGACATTACAGGATGGGAAACATTAGTAGATGTCGATGAGAGCCGGGCCTGTCGAATTGTGGCCCTCTGGTCAAGGGTCGAAACAGGTCGTACCCAGGGTTGGGACGCTCGGATTAGGAGACAATGTCACCAAAAAGCAACACCCAGCTTCTACAAGACTACCACTTCGTACAACGCCCTCCCGGAATTATCCACATCAGAAAGCCAGGCCTTGATGGATCCTGCCACAACCAAAAGGAGATTTTTGCCGATGCTACTTACTTCTGTCCATCTTTGGCTTGGTACTACTTTTGGTGCCAAAACAAAACAAGACTTTGAGACCTGACCGTTGTGGACTCTTGGGAATTGCTTATCCATAGAACAACCAACCCCCCGGCCCATACCATTACAAGTAGAGTTCCAGGGATCAAGCCCGCGGCTGCTCTTGCCGTTTCCTCTGCGCATGAGTCCGTCCTCGCCGACATGGTGCCACCCAACGGTCAGTCAGTGTCTTTGTTCGACACGAACGCTCGGATGAAGTAATGTAAGCAAATAATGAAGGTTCGTTTTGACTCGAATGCTCCCTTGCCAGCGGCAAGAAACTGATTAAAACAAAAAATCCTATTTAGTAAGGTAACTAAGCACATAAGCTTTTATTGTTGCCGCTTGCGTGAGTTTTTCCAGTCTCGACGGCTAATTGCAATGTCAAAATACGCCTTTAGTCTGAAGCTATCCTGGGCTGCTATGTGTGTTTCTTTTATCTGTTCAGAATTCGGGCGAGGGGGAAAGAATCTGCTCTGGTTCTGGACCTAGTCAATAACAATCCGATGCCAAGAACCGACAATGACAAGTACTTCGTTTATGTCATGGAGCATGTCGCCTAGTTGACGATCGTCGAAGGAAAAAAAATCACGAGGCAGGCAAAATGGTTGTTTGGGCCGGACTGGAGGGAGATTTGCGTGCAATGCAGGGTATGTAAGTTCTGTGATTTCCGGCTGTGAAAATTTCGGCGACTTTTTTTTTTATCAGTCCGATGTGGACCCAACGCATACGCCGGAGCCGCAAAGCTCCCGGCAGCTGTGCCACGGCTCTGCGTGCAGTTGCCGCGACCGACCATGGAGCGAGAATCTGTATGGTCGGTCCGGCTTGGTTCACGCGGGGTAAATCTGGCCTGGCGCGAAGCCAAGCTGCAGGGCCAAGCTGTGCAGGATTCATACCCGTCTTTGCCGTTCAGGCCGTTCTTTTGTTGACGACAACCCGGTCCGTTCTTGAGACTATTGACTTAAAAGCTTCTCGATTGGCTAACATCCCAAAAATTCCAAATTTCAAGTCAACACGTGACGACGAGTTCAGGTGATCTGATCGTGTAGCCTTCTGGTGCTACTCGAGCGGCTTTCAGGGTAGCTAATTGCTTTTTTTTCCTTCTCTTTTCTCTAAATCTTTTACGACTTTCACATGCTACGATTTGTGATTGGACTCTGCTGATTGGTTCCGACCGACGCGACTCATGGGGAAAATTCCGATCCATCAACGGAACGACCGGTATTCATGGCGTTTTTTCTTCAGGTTGCCTCGCGGAACTTGGCAAGCTTGGAAAGCCACATAAAAAAAAAGAAAAAAAATAAATGGGGAAGAGCCAATTTCACTGTTCATGATAGGCCTATGTCAGACGGATTGCTCGGAGGGGTTGTTGGCTGCTGCTTGGGACAAGTGACCTTTTGAAATTCGACTTCTCCTTACACAGTACCCCCAAAAAAGTCAATCAACCGAGGTCAAGCTACTGGAATTGGATTGGACGGAATGCGAGCTGAAGGCCGAGGCCTTACTCCCAACCAGCCCCACCCCCAGCTTTTGGTAGGTCAGCCAACATCGCCAAGCTGCTCCTTGCTACACTCTGTCGCTACTGCTTAGTTTTGCCTGGTGTGCCATATTTCTCTTTCTTTCTTCATTCAAGGGAGACTTCTGTATTGTAATTGTTGTTCATATTTCTGTCCGAAGAAAGGTCAATTTTTATCTGCCGCCATCAGCGTTAGAGCTTCTCTGCGCCGTCTCATTTGCTTCTAGAACTAAAAACAGGCTTCTAGCGTGTGCCATCATAACATCCATCAGCTTTACATCCGAACCTAGTTGCGCAACCAACAAAACAAAATCAAAATCTTTGTTCCAACCGCCAATAATCCGGCCTGCGAGCGCTCCGACCCCCTCATCGTCCTAACTTAGTCGCCCATTGAGTTTACGGCCCTGAGCCCTCCGGACGACAACATGGCGCCCCCGAAATATGTCGACGACGAATCCTTTATCAAGTGGACATCGGAGCAGCCGCCTCCCGGCGCTCCCTACGCCCTTCCCGTGCCCAACACTCAGCGCCCAAATCGGACTCCAGTGTACCGCCACTGGAAGCTGACCGATGGCCCCCTGATTTCGAGGTTTTCCGACAAGATCCGGACGATGCACGAGGTCTTTGAGGATTCGGTCAAGAAGAACGCGAACAAGAAATTTCTCGGCTGGCGGGCCTGGAACACCGAGAAGAGGGCTCACGAACCCAAGTTCTCATACATGACCTATGCCGAAGGTGCCGAGCGGCGGAAGAACATCGGCGCCGGTGTCGTGGAGCTGCACAAGCGGATTGGCGTCACGGCTGACAAGTATGGTGTCGGACTCTGGGCCCCCAACTGCCCCGAGTGGCAGCTGTTTGACCTTGCCTGTATGTCCCAGTCTCTCTGGTCCGTCTCCCTGTACGAGACCCTGGGACCTGAGACATCGGAATACATCATCAACCACAGCGAGCTTGTCTGTGTTGCCAGCTCGCTGCCTCACATCCCGCAGTTGATCAAGCTTGCCTCGAGAACCCCAGGCCTCAAGATGATCATCTCTCTCGACCCACTCGATAACGGCGAGCCTGCTAGCAGCACCAAGCTTGCTCTGCTCAACCAAATGGCCGCCGATGCAGGCGTCCAAATTTTCTCTCTGGAGCAGGTTGAGGCCCTCGGCGCACAATCCGGGAGGCCCATGCGCCCTCCCCACGAGGACGACGTCATCACCATAAACTACACCTCGGGTACCACCGGAAACCCCAAGGGAGTTGTGCTGAAGCACAGTCATGGTGTCGCCGCCGTCTACGCTGCCATTTCTATGGGACAGTTCCGAACCGGTGACCACCACCTTTCCTACTTGCCCATGGCCCACATCTATGGCCGCATGCAGGACCAGCTTAGTTTTGCCATTGGAGGCACGACAAGCTTCTTCCGTGGCGATGTCCTGGGTCTCGTCGAGGATCTCAAGCTCGTGCGACCCAATTACTTCTGCTCGGTTCCTAGGCTGTACAACCGCTTTGCCCAGTCTATTCGTATTGCCACAACCGAGTCTCAGGGCTTCAAGGGATCCATGGCGCGCCACATTGTCGACGCCAAGAAGGCGAGCATGAAGCTGCCGCCAGGCCAGGCAACCAACAAGCAGTGGTTTTACGACAGGATCTGGTCACCCAAGGTGCGCCAGGCCGTTGGTTTGGATCGCGCGCGCTTCATGATCAGCGGCAGCGCTCAGCTCGACCCGGATGTTCAGGAGTTCCTCCGCGCCGCGTTCGCCAACGACTTCTTCCAGGGCTTTGGCATGACCGAGACTTACGGAAACGGTACCGTCCAGCAGCCTGGTGATTTGACCCTTGGCATACTCGGTGGGCCGTGTGTTGCCATGGAGTACTGCGTCGAGTCCGTCCCGGACCTTGAGTACACTATTGATGACAAGCAGGGCCCGCGCGGCGAGCTGCTGGTTCGCGGACCAACCGTCTTTAGCGAGTACTACAAGAACCCGGAGGAGACAGCCAAGACGGTCGAGGCTGATGGTTGGTTCCACACGGGCGACATCGTCCAAGTCGACAAGCTCGGGCGCATCCGGATTATCGACCGCAAGAAGAACGTGCTCAAGCTGGCCCAGGGTGAATACATCTCGCCTGAGCGCCTCGAGAACGTGTACATGGGCAGCTCGAACCTGGTTGCGACCGCCTTTGTCCACGGCGATGGCAAGGAGTCCACCCTCGTGGCTGTCTTTGGCGTTGACCCCGAGCACTTTGCTCCATTCGCGTCCAAGATTATGGGCAAGACCATCGCGCCCACGGATGCGGAGGGGATCAAGCAGGCGTGCGGTGACGCAAACATCATGAAGCACTTTATGAAGCACATTGACGAGATTGGGCGGTCCCACAAGTTCAACAGCTACGAGAAGGTCAAGGCTGCTTACCTGGCCCTGGATCCGTTCAGCGTCGAAAATGGCACCTTTACGCCGACGTAAGTTTACTTCTGACTTGTTTATTTGCCGTATTGTTAGGCTTGCTGATACTAACTCCTAATTTCTCGAACCCTCCAGACTCAAACTCAAGCGTCCGCAAGCAGCGCGGGCTTTCAGAGGCGAGATTGATCGCATGTACGCTGAGATCAACTCTCAACCGGCAGCCAAGGCCAAGCTGTAGGGGGGTGGCATTGGCGTGAATATTGAAGGTATGGGTTGTTCATGGACATGCTTAGACCGTGGATATCGTTCCTGCCAGGTCACATACCACATGTATTCTTTTCTGCGTGTAGATGAATTTGCAGCCTTGATACAATTAGAATGCTATCAGATTTATTTCAGCTGTTGGATTTGGCGAGGGCATTACCCGTATATTTAAGTGGACAAAGTAGTCCCAAAACATGTATAAAAATGGGTTATTCAGTTACCCTGCAGTGACGTAAAGCAGATTAGCTGAGCCGTAATAATAGCTTTTGTTATTTTGAATTGAAGAAAGTAAAATATGTACTGAAGTTAGTTATTTGCAGGGGGCAGTGTCTTTAGGGAAAACATCGAACCTTGTCGTATATATATTTGCAGCCTAGGTTTCGCCGAAATCATATGCAAATTTCAAGTATTTGGGGGATAAAAAAAGGTTCTTTATATTAATTTCGACACCGACTAATAAACCCTCAGCTTTAAAAGATTTTAGAAACTAGTACAACTACTTCTGTTTACAGCAGCAAAAGGTAGAAGGCTGCCATATTCGAGGTCTATTCAAGAACTAGACTAGTACTGTTTTGTGTTCTGCATGCATTGATACGCGGGGAAATCATGGAAATCGGGGCAAAGTGGGGTCCCGAACGCGGCGATCGGGTCCGGGGAGGCGTACGAACGAGTCCAATGCGCGACTCCAGGTTTAGACACAGCCAGGTTGATATTGAGCTATTGGAGCATTTTAAACGCTTGAGACTTTTTGTCAAATGAACAGCGGAGGAATTGTTGGCACAAACGAACTTTTTGAGATTGTAATATTACACTGTAGCAATGTAAAATGTTGCGCTATGTGGAATTGCCAGCTCAACACCGTTCATTTACAAGGACGAAAAATAACTGCAATGACTAGAGCTGAGAGCAGGTTACTTTACGAAGATAATTTCTGCAATTGTTTCCAATAATATACAGGAGATATCACAAGATAACTACATAGTTTAGTATAGGTAAATTGTATGGAAAAATATTTCCTGTACAACCCTATTATTTACTCTAATATAAGTCGCTAAAACTTGTAAAAAGTCGTTTTTGAATATATAATTTATTTATTTAAATAATCGCAAGATGATTAGAAAAGAATTACGTAATAAATGGTGGAAAAAAGCTGGTTTAAAATCTGCCCCACCTTTTGTAATTCCCCGTTTTCCAATAAGCAGGTTAAGCAATTACTTTTGATTTTGTAATTTAAACCCAAGTTGTTTTTAAGCTGCAACATTTGTAATATTGGAGCCCGGAAGCCAAAAAAGGAAGCTAAACACGCTTCGACGCGTCGGCGAGATGAGGTAGGCCGTTTTCGAGAGAAAAAAAAACCAAAAAAAACCGCGCCGGCGTGTTACGAACCTTCAAACCGATCCGGCCTTCCCCCGAGCATGACATTAACTCTAGTGGCTACGAAAACTAGGCCTGATGTCATCGACCTGACCGGCGATGACGAGCCGGAGACAACCAGGAGCAAAGTTCTTCGAGTCGCGCGCGTCGATCCATCATCGCCGCCGCCCGCCAAGAGGGTCAAATACGAACACCACAGCCCGCCCCAGCAACCCCTTCACCCCACGCTCAGATCGCCGGCACCTCGACCAACACACCTGGAAGCTACCAACCGTGATAATGTTGTCCAGAACCAAGCGCCAGCTGCGAGCGCGACGGGACGGCCCGAACGCGTACCCGAAACGCGTCGTGTAGAGCTGCCTGCCAGACCTTTATCTACTTTTGAACCTGTTGCAGCCTCGTCGGTCATGACCGTCGCGGGGCGGCCAATAGGAGTACCTATACCACCAACACTACAAGGTCTAGCAGTGTATGGACGCCAACGACACGAAAAGGGGGTGGAACGTACATCCCACAACAAGTCAGAGATACGATGGGAGCCAAACTCGAGGCCATATCTCTATTCGACAGACCGACAAAAGCTGAGATACTTTGGCAACAAGCCTCGCCGAATGGGCTGGAAAGATGGCAGTGTGGTTCACGTCGATTTTACACCTGCTGAGCTGTACCTAATAGTCTGTGTCCTGGGGCGCGATCCAGTCACAGCCGCCGAGTTTGAAAAAGGCCGTGTTAATGACAGGAGCATGCACAGAGATATGGCTAGGAGGGGTCTTATGGATAAGGTCCGGCTCAAAGAACTGGCCACACTCCAGATTCCAGGCAGAACGAAAGAGGATATCATTTCTCTTGTTAAGGATATGGTGAAAGGTACTGTTGGGGGGCCATTGCAAATGCTCGTTCTCAAGCACCAAGACAGCGACGGCAGCAGGGACGAACTCCGCAATGCGGACCTCTTTCGCCTGCTTGCCACAAGGCAAACGCTCGGCAGCAACCACGACGCATTCGTCCTGGGCGACACATACGTGGACATCCGCTGTGGACTCAACAATGCAGTTGACGACGAGCTGAGTTTGCGAAGAGAGTGGCATGGCGCTGCGGGAGACGTTATGACTCTGTCATGGACTTCGGATAATGCCTTTATTGCAGGGGCGACTACGCATAGCGATTCCTGGAATCAACAATATAATAAAAAGGGCAACCTCATGCTGGGCTCAGTCCCGAACAAGACCATCCGCATGTTCCCGGACCATAGAATCCTCAGGCCGATTGTTAATAAGGGTGACAATGCGACTTATGAGATGGTTCAAAGCCAGTCCCCCTGGCTATATACTTCGGTGGTCTTTTCGGCATATGATGACGGTTTTGCCTATACCTGCGGCTTCGATAACACGGCCAAAGTTTGGACTGTGCAAGATGACGGCACGTCTATGAAGCTTATGGGAACATGGCCTCATGGGGGAAAGGTCAATTATGTAGTGCCTTCGCAAACCCGAGAGGCCGATCAGTCTTTTAGGATGGTCGCAACGGCTGCAGATGTATCACCAGACGCCGTTCGCGTGTATCGGATCAACGAGGGCGACAGTGATATCTCGGCTTGTCAATATCGGACCTTTTCGGCCACCCGTACCACTGGCGAAGGTAGCGACAAATGGGCATATTTCCCCGCCACGATGGCGTGGGGCCGGACGCCCGGCCTGACTGCTCATCTCCTTCTCGTTGGTTACTCTCCACGAAGCCTTAGCGACAACGATAACGACATTCCCGAAGACAAGCTCAACTCTGGTGAGCTACGCCTTTGGGACGGCAATACGGGCGAGGCTTGGAAGGTATCCACAGCGTCCATGTGCAATGTCTTTGAGGTCGCCTGGCACCCGAATAAAAAAGTTTTTGCGGCTGCCGTATCGCCATCGGGCGAAAGGGGAGACGAGACAAAAACTCAAATCCGTCTCTACTCATCGTACAAAGTCGGCGAGGCTGCGAACAAGGTTTATTCCGAGTTTAAATGCCTAGATTGCGTGGCAACGGGGATCAACTACGGCTTGACTATTATGTAAGTTTACATTCAAGCTTGACCTTTTGCTTGCTTGTGAGTGTTTGGTTTGCTAACATAGACATAGGCCATATGGACCTAGGGCATCCTATGTGGCGGCGGGCTGCACAAACGGCAACACATACGTCTGGGATACGGAAGCGGCTGAGAGCACGCCTTTTCAAGTTCTCAGACATGGACGTAAGTTTATGTGGTTATTATACTTTTTTCAGCTGGAAGCTATATCTGACGGTTTGCAATTCAGGGCCAATTCTTGACCCGATCGATGACCTCGAAATCGAAGATGTTGGAGTGCAGTTTATTGCCTGGGGCAGATCCCTTGAGCGACTATACACGGGATCAACAGACGGCACCGTCAAAGTGTGGAATATCCGCGCCAAGGGTAATCCCTTGGTGAGGGTGCTTTTGAAATGCAAGCGGGCTGTCACGTCAGGTGCCTTTTCCCCTGACAAATCAAAGCTCGTTGTCGGCGATGCAAGCGGTGCCGTTTATCTCTTGACGACTCATGATAATGCCGAAGATGAATGGGATGGCGAGGAGGAAACACCAAAAAAAGAAGAACAAGTGGAGAGGGTGGTGCGGATCCGGTGTGAAGACGGGAGCTTCATCACGCGACGCCTGCCCAATATTATCGATCCGCACCCCGACCCTCCAGATCCAACTCATGATGCGGCCGGCAACCTTCTTCGGAAGGAAAACCGCGTTCATCCGGCGAAGATGTTTCTGGATAATCAACAGCTTGTGCTCCACGAGAGTCGTCTTGTCGGCGCTGTCAAGGGTCCACGGTACGCCGAGACGGGGCTTTACCGCTTGGACTACCATATCGATAAAAGCGATGGCCAATCCCCTCTACTGGCTATCCACGAAAGAAAGCAGCAGGAGAGCAAACGCCAGTATTCCAAAATGACTGTCGTGGGAGCAAGATCCCGCCGGCGTACTTTCCAGCGGGCGGACGACGCCCGGGACCGAGTCGCTGAGCTGCATCGGCAGAACGTCGCCAGGAGCTTTGACATCAGGACTCTAGATTCTGATACCCGATGCGCACTCGAGGCAGAGGGTGCTGAGCTAAACCCCGACCCGCTTGATCATGATGACGACAGCGATGAGAGTGAATACGAAGATCAGACTATCGATGATGTTATAATACTGAGTGATTAAGAGGCTTGGACGGTCTGTCCTGATAGGAGTCCTGAATGCCATACTGGATTGGAGCACTGGAGATCTCTTCATCTTGGAACCAAGCTCTCCCTCCTTTTTTTCACTCTACAGAAATACAGTGCTCATGAGGTGATGAGTACATCCCCGAGCAAGCCATGTAAAACATTAGTGTTAATATAGACCAATACTGATAGAATAATCCAGTGGACGACATGTCAAGCCCATCGGGAAATCCCGACAGGGGCAGTAGAAATTAATGATGTTTGGGATGTGAAGAAGAAAATAAAATCCATTTCATCACATGTAAAGAGTACAGAAAGCTCCCCGCTGAAAATGCAATTCCGACGCTAAATTTTATGCGGTTGTAGGACTCTTTCTTATATGGTTTGGTTACCTCGTTGGTGGTTGGTGGGCCGTGACCATTTTCCCGTTTGGAAATCTGAGAAACAAGTCAAAATTGGAAACCAACAAAACTTGAGCAATGTTGACAGTTGAATGACATTCAAGAAGTCGCCAACAATCCAGGAACACTAAAAATTACCACCCAAGGTTCAAACACTAAAATAATCGATTGAATTCGTCGGGGCATTTATGACTGGATTGTCTTTCCGCGTGGACAAAAAAGCATGCTTTTTACAGGACCGTTCTCGCCGATGAACAAAAGATTACCAGTCACTTGAGACAGACACCTTTGTGATATCGAGCGCTACTTAACCCAAGCAATCGACCACCCAACCCTCCATCTCCTTTTAGCAGATACTTGATGCCCAGGACAGGTGTAGACGCTAAACTTCCACCCAGTTATGGCGCCGCCCAGAGAAATCCCAGGCTTCTTCTGGGGTAAGCATCATCGTCATCACCACCACCAATCAGGCAGGCAAAACCATCATCGTACCTCGAACCAAAGTTGACATTTGCAACCTCTAACCTAGATGAGTTCAAGAAGAAGTACTTCAAGATCGAGCAGAGAGGCCCACCGGCGGCGTCGCAGTACTCGGCCCAAAACGTCAAGAAGCGGCGGACCGAGGCGCACGACGAGGCCGTCAAGGCCAGGAGGGCCGCCATCCCCAGCGTCAGGCCCGACGCCCGGAACCCGCTCGCGGACCCAATCGTCGGCGGCCTGTTCCGCCACGACCTGGGCGAGCACCCGCCGGACCTGGCCAGGGCCTGCTGGGCCGACGGCTTGCAGTTCAAGGGCGCCGCCGCCGTCGGGAGCCCCCGGGGTCAGCCCATCGCCACCTTCTTGGTCAGTGGTGCCGACAGCGAAGGGGGTGACGGTGTTGTCATTGCAGGTATGGGGTTGAATGTTTACATCTGGATCTCCATTCGGGCTTGGGAGCGCTTTTGTTTGGTTAACACTGCTCGATAATGGCTGGCAGCAACGTCACGTGGAGAGATGGTCAAGAGCGTCTTCTCGCGGGATAGATATAACCAGTAAGACAGATCTACTCTTTGGATGCTCACAGACGGCGTGGTAGTATACGATGGGTTCTCACGCAGGGTGGAAAAGCAACAAGTCTGACATGTACCGATCCCCAACCCTCTAGTATCCAGAACAGCCCGAGCAGAAACTCAATACGCGCCGCGGAAGAAATACCACCCATGCCGATGACGATCACCGGTCTAGCTTGGGGTCGTAGAAGCGGGGGGCCCTCATTTGAGGACCCAGGCTGGCCGGTATTTGCATACTCGAGCGCAGAGCTCTTCGGAGGCCAACCCAGCATGCCGTTCTTGTACCTGAAACGCGAGCCCTCAAGCCCAGTCGACGGGGGATTTTTTATAAACCAGTACCAGTTCGACTGTCCCGAGGGAACATCCTGCATACCCCCCGTCACGAGCTGCGTCTTGGCGCCTGGGGCGTCACGGGGAGTCATGGCCGTCGTGGGGACGAAGCGTGGAATAGCAACCATTGAGGGCACCCAGTGGGTGAGCCAGGTGGGCTTCGCCGCGAGGTCGCCCGGCAGCAGCAGCACGGGCAACACGGTGCTCGCCCTGGACTTTGTGGACGACCACCCGGACGTGCTGGTGTTGGGTGGCCGGGGAGGCACGGGAATATGGACTACCGACCTCCGCGAGGCGGCGAGGCAGCTGGGGAGAGGCGGCGACGGCACCGATATACTGGACCGGCCACTACAGCCAGACCTCCTCGCCTGCCACCCGGGCCGCCAAGACGCACGCTACGCCGCGCTCAAGTTCCCGGAGTGCACCACACCCACTACCCAAGTGCGAAACCTACCAAACAGAGACATCCTGTACGTGCTCGGGGACGGGAAGCCGGCCCAGCGTCGGCGGCCCGACACAAGCTGCCGCTGGCTCGAGGTGTCGCGCGACGCCGGCGGGGCCGTGAACCACGTCGTGTCTCTCAACCAGTACCAGGTGCTCGCGGCCGGCATCAGCGACCGCATGGACGTCTGGGACATGCGGCGCGGCTTCAACCAGCAGCAGAAGCAGCCCTGCACCAGCTTCCCGGGCTACAAGAACGCCGCCCGCCTGGGCATGGGCCTGGCCGTCGACAAGAAGCTCGGCATCGTGGCCGCCGCCAACGACCAGGGACCCGACAGCTTCTGCCCCGTCAAGCTGCACTCGCTGGCCACCGGGCGGGAGATGCCGTGCCGCGCCCTCGACGGCGAGATGGAGCGGCTGCAGAGTCTAGAGGGTCCCAGCTACAAGCCTCCTCTGGGCATCCCGTCGCCCTGCATACGATGGGAGACGCTGCCGGGAGATCGAGACGCCAGCCTCTTCGTGTCGAGGGGCACTCGTGTTCTCAAGTTTAGCTTTGGTTTGGAGACTGGACTGGTCGACGAGTTTTGAAGGGGGAAAGAAAGAAGAAAAAAAAAGTTGCGTGTTGGGCACAAAACTGTGCAATGTATCCCTTGTGCGTGTCCACCGCTGTGCTGGTACGAGATGTCTCAGGGGCTGGACGATGAGAAGAAAGAAAATCAAATTTCTCGAATGTATCATGGCGTCTCACCAAAAAGAACTCGGCATCAAATGCCAAGCCTATAGACAACGTCCACATATGCTTGGCGTAGGGAGCACGAGAGCTTTTGCTTCTTTCTACCACTAAGTCTCGGTAAGCCTGGGCAGTGGAAATAATGTCTGCAGTGGGTCAATGCTGATTACAAAAGCATATCTCGCCAAGACACATGTTCGTGCTACATCTTTACTTGCCTGAGAAGAAATATCTAGGTGAGGCTAGTGTTACGTACACACCAGGATAAACAGTGAGTTGTGATGAATATTGACATAATAAGCATCACCATAGTTCAAGACATAGTCGAGATATCACAAGGAAGGTTCTTGAAGGGGCTGGTTGAAGAAAGGGAACAACTTCATTGAGACCGACGTCGCAAATAATTTTACGGTTTTAGCATTAATGTCGTGACTAATAACTGACCGGGTATGACACATGAATCTAGCCCGCCCACGAGTAGAATTTAAGACACAAGGAAAGGCAATAGGTTGCAGTTGAAGCCAAAGACTACCATGCTATCGCGGCATCTCGCCCCTCTATGTTCAAAGGGTCGGAGTGAGATGAGGGATGCAGGCAGCGGCCAACATGGGTATGTGACAGGAAAACGAAATGCCATATCTTTCCAATGACGCCCAGCATAACAGACAAACCTCTGAAAAGGAATGGTGAGAAGTGTCCGCCGCAACTCTAAATCATTTATTGCGACTTCTCGTGCTGGGTAGAGACACGCTGGAGAGAGACAACTGTAAAAGAGAAAGGTTAGCATCAAATGTCCTATTTGAAGAGTCAACTTGTGTTCAAGAGGGTGTAACTTACCAAAGTCCTCAAGAGACCTCTGCTTTTGGTTGCCCTTAGGGGACTTGCCGTGCATGAGGTTGTCAAAGCCCTGACTGTCCTGGAGAATGTAGTAGAGACCTCCCATGATGCAGAAAACACCGAAGGAGAAGACCCAGATACGGACGACGGCAACGATGTGAGTCATTTTGTTGCCGACGAACCAACCCCAGATGGCGAAGCAAGAGGCGATGATGTCGACGACGAAAATGGCACCAGTAAGCTGCCACGAAGGAATGGAAGACCAGAAGGGACCGTTGGCACGGGTGATGAAGATCAGCCAGTTCTCAGTAAGGGAGATCTCAAGGAAAACGACAGCGTCGATCTGACCGTTGTTCTGGACAATACCACCGTCCTCACCGTGGACGAACATCGTGGTGATGGTGATGAAGGTACCAATGGCCAGGACAACACCGAGAAGGACGGACATACCCCAGAGCTTGGGCAGGTTCCACTTAACGGGGGACTTGGAGTAAGGAGCGTTGTCGTAGGCGATGGCCAAGGTAGCGATATCGGCAAAGATGGCGATGAAAGCGACCAAGTTGATGTTGAGCGACTGGTTGAGGGCCGCAATCAGGATACCAAGGTAGATCTCCAAGTGAATGGAAAGAGCGATACGGTAGACGACATAGGCGTACATACGGTGGAAAATCTGGCGAGAAGTCTTGAGGGCGTCGATGATGGCACCAAGACCGGGGGCAAGGAAGACAATGTCGGCGGCAGATCGAGCGGCGTCGGAGGCACCCTCGACAGCGATACCAGTGTCGGCCTTCTTCAACGAGGGAGCGTCGTTGACACCATCACCAGTCATGGCAACCAGGTAGCCACGCTGCTGCAGGATCTCCACGACGTTGTACTTGTGCTGGGGGAAAACCTCGGCGAAACCATCGGCAGCCTCAACGAAATCGTAAACCTCAGAGCCGGGCATGTCACCGCCGCCACCAAGACCAAGGCGCTCAGCGTTGTAGACGTTGGTACCAAGACCGAGCTGGCGGGAGGTCTCACGGGCGATGCCGACGGCATCACCGGTAAGCATCTTGATGGACAGACCCAGGTTCTTGGCCTCGTTGATGGTGCGGGCGGTATCGTGGCGGGGAGGGTCAGAGCAAGGCATGATACCGAGGATCTCCCAGGCACCCTCACCGCGCTTGCGGGCGACACCGAGCGAACGGAAACCACGGGTGGCGAACTCAGCAACCTTGTTCTTGTAGTCCTGGTCAACAGCCTCGGGGATCTCGTGGTCCTCCTCGACGGTCTTGAGAACGAAAAGAGGAGCACCCTTGACGCAGGTGATGATCTCACCCTGAGGAGACTCGACAATAGCGGTAACCTTCTTGGAGACGGGGTCGAAGGGGTGAAACTCGAGGACCTTGTACTTGGACAGGGCAGCCTTGGCGCGGGGGTAGTACTTGAGCGACTTCAGGAAAGCCTTGTCGATGGCGTCCATACCCTTCTTCTTGCGCGAAGCAGCGAGACAGGCAGTAAGCATGAGGTCTTCGGGCTCGACACCGGCGACGGTGTAGGGCTCAGACAGCGAAAGCTTGTTCTTGGTGAGAGTACCAGTCTTGTCCGAGCAGAGAATCTCGACACCAGCAAGGGACTCGATAGCGCTGAGCTTCTGCACGATAGCCTTCTTCTTGGCGAGGTAGGCGGCACCGACAGCCATGGTGGTGGTAACGACAGCGGGGAGACCGACGGGCACACCAATGATGGTGATGGCCAGGGTGAACTCGAGGATCTGAACGATGCTGTTGTTGCGGTAGAAAGAAGAAATCCAGACGACCAAGTTGGTGAAGACGACCAGGATCAGGAGAACTGTGCCGATGCCGTTAAGCACCTCAGTGAAGTGACCAGTACCAGCGGAGGCAGCGTTGACAAGGGCGGCGGCGCGACCGACGAAGGTGCTGTCACCGGTGGCGGTGATGACGACGAAAGCCTCACCACGCTTGACGGCCGAGGAAGCGTAGCACTGGTCGCCCTTGTGCTTGTCGACAGCAAGAGACTCGCCAGTGATGGCAGACTGGTCAACCTGGAGGTAGGCATCGTCGGTGACAATGCGACCGTCGGCGGGAATGATGGTACCCTCCTCAACCTGGAGAATGTCACCGGGAACGACCTCGGGAGCCTCAACCTCCTTGAGCTGACCGTCACGGAGGACAACAGCCTTCAGGGCGAGAGTCTTCTTCAGCTCGTCGACGATGGAACCGGCCTGGAACTCCTGGATGAAACCAACACAGGCGTTAAGCAACACTGCATATCGACAAGACTGTTAGCGCATTCGTCCAAAGCTTCGAAATGCCGTCGCGTTTACCACGCGGCGATGCATTGTGCATTGTGAAATGCAGGTGCATTGACAGGGGTAATACGTACGCAGAGCGCAAATGACTGCGAAATCAACCCAGTGTTGAAGACCGGCAGCAAGGATAACGGCGGCCTGTGGGAAATTGTTAGCTCACTGATCTCCGAAACAAAGTTTCTTGTTGCTCTGCGAATGGATCCCTGGCGGACTGGACCCGCTCGAGCTAGCTTGTGCAATTTCTTGCTGTGCTGACTCGATCCGAGCTCAGTACCAACGTGGGCTTAGATATCCACACACAACCCAGCAACGCACGCGAATGGTCGTGTGTGGAATCCACCCCAACAAGGTGGCTCCTCCATCCAGGATATCCGCGCTAGGAAATGAACCGGGGCGCTTGTCGAGCTTACCTCCATGACGAACTGGACGGGACCAATGAAGTACCCAAGGAACTTCATGATCAGGTTCTCCTTCTCCTCCTTCATTTCTGCACTGCGAGTCAGTATACTTCCATTGAGTCGCGCGGCTGATATCAGGAGTGACACTCACGGTTAAGACCATACTTGCGGCGGCGGGCCTGCACTTCCTGCTCTGTGAGACCGGTGCGAGTCGAAGTTTGGAGCAGGTCCTTGGCAAAAAGTTAGCTTTTAGTTTTTTGTAGTTAGGCCCGAAGACCGCCGGAGTGCCAATTCAATTGACCGTCCATCCGAAGTCCCGAAGTTCCCCACCAAATGACATGAATCTTTGGCATGGGATGATTTGCCCGTTTAATGCTCACCTCTGGAATAACACGGGCGGCACCGGGACCGGCTTCCTCCTCCTCCTCCTCGAGGTCACCGTGTCCATCGACCGACTCGAGGTCCTCGATCAGGGCGTCAATGTCCTCATCTTCCTCCTCCTCCTCGGCGACCTTAGGCTTAGCGGCCGGGGTGTTGTGGGCCAAGCCCTCCTTCTCGTCAAACTTTCCAGACTCGATCGGGGTGTTGATCGCGGGCCCAGCGCCCGTAGGTTGGGTAGAATCAGCCATCGCGGCTGTTAGTGAATGCAGGGAGCTCCGCTCACTGCCGTCGAGTGAAAGGTAATTAAGGAAGGTATAAGTTGATTATTGCAGGTCGAATAAAGGCCCCAAGAGTGTAGAATGTTCCCTAGGTTGTCTTCACAATCCGTTTGTCGAGAAGACGAGAGGAAAGGACGCGCACGCACAGAGTCTATAGGGTGGGATCTTGTTAGTTCACAATTGGCATTTGAGGTCCTGTCAAGGATATTATAGGTGGTGAATGAAGGTTGCGAAAGATGAGGAATCGGATTTGTCCGTTGCGTTGTATCTTTCCCCAATATCAAAATGATGGGCGCAATGTCCCAGGTGTATATGAAAAAGGTGGGGAAAACCCAGGGCGAAACCCAAGGGGAGGTGAAGGTGTAGAGTATGTAAGGGCATCAAAGTCATGTGGCGCCAGAGGAGTAGCGGGAAGGTTACTCTGTAGCGCGAACATGGGGGAAATGGAGAAGGATCGAAGTGTGCCAGTGAAAGGATTCACGAACCTCACGACTGTGTTGACCGAGAGCTCACAACAAGCTTCAAGGACGCTGAATGCCTTTGCCGGTAACGTGTGTGGTGGGAGGGAAGGAGGAGAGAGTGTGATGGACCAGAAGCGAGGGAGCGTAGCTTCTTTTATTCTCAACTCGGCGGTTTATTCCCACTGCAAGCCAGACAGGAAGGCGCCTTATTTCGGGGGTGCCACTTGCTAGCATCCATGGACCCGTACCCCCCAGTGCGAGAGCATGGAAAAATCAAGCGTGCCTACGGTACCGTGCCTTGTGAAAACGAGTACATACTTTTTTGGCAGTAGATCGGGCCTGGCCCGACCACTTTCTTCGCCCGCCGGTCTGCCCAGAGAGCTACCACAGTGGACAGAGGCGCGTGCGGGCAAAAGCTCCCCCAAAGAAAAAAAAAAAACAAAAAAGAAAAAAATAGGTCCTCCACCAAATCAAAGAATTTTCCCACTGTGGTGGATCCCACCTTGGGCACCCCGGCTCTTTGTCCCTGGTACCTTGGAGCTATGCCTGTGAGCTTCCTTATCAGCCAATCACAGGAGCAAATTGGTATGGGCCCCGCAAATAGAATTGGAGAGCTTTTCATAATTTCGCAAGTCCTTAGGTACCCATTACTCCACGCCCCCCAGGTCGTCCAATCTCGCAGGGACGGATGTGCCTCGGTGCATGGATCCACCTGCCGTACCACACTCCATCGATTTTTCTTTGCTGCTTGGGGGCAAGTGGTGGACTGCCAGTCCTTTACCTTGTCTGGGCTGGCCTGTGTTTAACGCAGGGCGACGACCGGGAGGCGTGAGGGATTTTCCTGTTCTCTCCCCTTGGTCGCTATCCCACTCCCGCAAATATCTCGCCTCGCCTTCGGTGACCCATCTGGACCGACTTTCCTGCCTTGCCTCATTAGTTGTACCCTGCTGACAATGACGACAGCCGGGTTGCTCAGGAGCTGCTTGTCATCAAGCGGTCAACGATCAATAGCCGCTGGAGCTGATAAACTTGTACGAAGTATATCCATCAAATCCATTTCCGCATTTCCGTGATTCAAAAACGCTACAATATTGTACATTGAGAAGTTTGTATACCCGTTTTTGACACCCCCCCCCAATGTGATCCTGGTATGTATTAAATTATCGAGAGACTGGTATGGAATGCCGCCGCTGTCTAATCTGGGTTGTTCAGCCAGTAACAATGCCCAATGCTTTGTGTAAACAAAAGAAACATTGCCAAGGCCGCCTCGACACTTTTTGGTGAATCCTGGCTTAGATATATCCAGGGTTGGCATTTATGGATTTCCTAGCAACGTGGTGCGGCAAGGCGGTTTGCGCCTCCATCAATTTCTTTCTGTAGGTCTCAACCGGCGATGACATCGCTTTGTAGATCGACTACCTAGGGGCTCGGCGAAGCCTATCACGAAAGATTGACTACTGTACGGTACAGCACAGCACAGTACAGTACTGCATAGGGGAGGCAGAGTCAGGAATTTGTTACAAAAAAAGCACTCATAGTAAATGCTAATATTGTATGTAGTATATCTATTTCTGTTTCCTGGGCATCCGGTATATGCTCGTCCGGGCCTTGATGTTCTCGTGGTTCGCATAATAAACAAATGCCTCGCGCGCGTTGGTCGGTCGGCCGTTTGGTTAACCGACAGTTCTTCGCAGGACTTTTACCATTGAGACTTGACAAGGCACAAGCTTTCGCTTTCCTTTTTGCCATGGATTTCTGACTGGGATCAACTTGGAGCTTTGACTTATGAACGGCCAGGGCCCGGGGTTGTACATGTGTACAGTATTGTACAGTAGGCTTGAGTATGCCCCACCTGAGCTACCTTTACCTTCCATGCCTTGTACCTTTTCGACTTTGTTTGCCAAGCCTTAAAACTTTAAGCAGGAGATGACCGTGACCGTCATTGGCTTGGCAGACAAACTGACGGTAACTGGGACGGACCGACTACTTTGGGGGACATAGGTCATTGCCACGCAGTTCAGAAACGGCGGTTGCTAACTCAACCAAAACAAACCCGACCCATCCCGTAAATGGCAGTATCAGGCAGCGCAGTAGACAAAAACTCACATGATTTTAAGAGTGATGCTATGAATAATGACCCTTACTTACTAAAAAAGGGAGCATTAACGCCTCGCTCCGGCTTTTCGAATTCTGCCACACCTTGATTCACTTTAGCAACCGTAGCGGCGGGCTGACTAAAAGCAAGCCCACAGCCTTTTGGCCCGTTTGAGCCGTGTCACAGCTGCGCCCAAAACGGCCACAATTCCCATAGTATAGGGGCCTAAAAAAAAGCTGGAGAGCATTGGAGAGAGAGAGATAGAGACCTCCCCTAGCTCAAGCATGTGTGACTTAAGCCGACGTGTAACATCCCCAGTAGCGCAGGCTTTATTCTGCAAAAGAGGACGCCTTTTTTGCGACGGTAACAAACCTACTCGCGCGTCGCTTTACATGCGTCATGATGGAGGGAGCGATTTATTCGTGTACTTTTGTCCGACCTCCGAATATCTTAGTCGTTCTGCTGTATGTACAAGATCATGAGGCGAATGTCGCGTGCCTTTACCTTACCAATAGCAAACCAGGTTTTTCAAATTGAGGGAAAAAAGAAGAAAGTGATTAAAAGAGATCAACCAACATACATATGCGGCTTGCTTGTCAGAATCGACCGCTTATACATTCGGCTCCGCCGGCAATTGGGAGAGCGGTAAATAAAGTAGGTGTGTATACCTACCCAAAATGTGGAGGTCGGAGGGTGGGCGGCGCCATTGCCATTTGCCTCAACCCTTTTTTTTCCTTTGCCCGCCTCGCCGCCTTTTTCACACCGGCTTTCAACTTTTGACTAAGGCACATAATTACTTGTAATCCCGAGAAGAAGGCGTAAAGCCGAAAATCACGTCACCAACTTGAAAAACTACTGTATCTTTTTTTGTCTCTCTTACCGCTACTGCTGGTACGGAGTATACCTCATGGTCGGGCTTCCCGACGTTGTGGGCCGCACAAGAACAGGATATTTAGAGGCGCAGAAAGCTGTAATTGGCCAGCCAAGTGAACAGTTAGTCAATACGGAGTGCTGTCTCCATGTTAGTCTAGCGTCCTAGATGACAGCCATAGTCGCCTCCCAACCTCCTCCTCCGCAAGTGCCTAAAGGGTTTAAGGGTTTTTCCAGCTGCAGTGTAGATCGCAGGCCACCTTGGACGGGGCAAATAGTATATATCCCCAGCATTATAGCAATACTGTATGAGTGTAATTCTACTCGCACGTGCACGTGAATTCTTATTTGAGTTGCAGATGTCTCTCGGTGTTGCTTCTCACCGACCTTGTCTGAAAACGGGGTCTCCTGGGTCGTGCCGAAGAACTCCGCAAGTGAAGAAGGAGGGATAAAGAACAAGGACAAGGAGGGTGGAATAAAGTCCAGTTCCTCGGCCGTCAGTTGTACATACAGCTGAGGCAAATCAAGTGGTGGTTGGGACTGAAACTATTTGTTTAGACTACTCTAGAACTTTTTCTTGTGCTAAATTGTTACAATGCTACCCCTCTCCAAGAAGAAGAATACGGCAGTGAGGCGGGGGGGAAGGGATGCAGGGTCCAGGTGCGGCTTTCAAGTGTTAGCTTAGACCGGATTTGAAATGCTCACAATCCCGTCTTCTTCCCTTGGAATATCCTATCCAATGATTTGAGCAACTTGAACCGCAAGCTTTGGCCATCGCTCCGTCTTGTCCCGGCGTCCCGCGATGTCATGGGGGGAGAGAGAGAGAGAGTGAAGAAAAAGCCTCTTTTGCCAAGTGCCAAGATTTCCATTTTCTTCCTGTGTAGCGCCGGCTCAAACAAAACGGCTTTCCCTCGGCCGATCTGGGGTTCGTCTCGGACTCCCACTGCATCTTTTGCCTGCAGGCTACTCTGCAGAGGTCTCCTTCTAGCCTCTTGGCCAGCGTTCTTTTGCCCAGAACGACAACCCTACCTAGATCTGGCCCTTTTGGTGATTTGCACTTTTTTCGGTTCCTTGCTAGCGACTCTCCTTACCTTGCATTGGCTCTATTCTCCAAGAGATGCTTGTCTATCTGGGGTCCCAAAATTCTAACCGGTCCGGCCTTGTTGGTATCGCCATAAATGTGCCGAAATTTCGACTTGGCAAACAGAGTAATTAGGTCTTGACTTCGTTAGCAAACTTGAAGGTCTCCACGATTAGGTATGAGGATATGACATGGACACAGTGTGGGGTAGCATGGAACCATGTGTCAATTGACCAATTACATTTTTGGTCATTGCAACATGGATATTGACAGGGACTCTACTGTTGTAAGTAGGTAGTAAATTCTGCGGGCCCCTAGTTCGTGGGATGCAGGAGCTCGTCTTTCTCTGCCGGAAAGGGAATCCTTGGCATTTACAATTCTGAATTTATCGCCCTAATTTATTATTATTATTTGTTTGTATATCTTTATTTCTCGTGCGGTACAGACGGGATATTCTTTTTTCTTTCCTCGCTGGCAGCAGAAGTAAATGGCTTTAAGAGCTCGGACAATAATTTCTTTGGAGCGGCAAAATGTTATTCATTGGGTCTTGGCAAAAGGGAATTTGATTGAGGAACATTGAGGAAAAAAAGAAAGAAAAAAGGAAGGCCAACACACAACAACAAGCATTTGGCTGCAAGGAGGTAAACACATTCTTCTTGGTCCGTAATGCAGATCGTGCGCCGGTCATCGGGCCTGCCAGACGCCACGGCAACGCTTGGCGGATGGTGCGCAGACAAGTTTTCTTGGCCTTTCTGGGCAAGTTTGAATGTCCCAGGTTCACGGTTTTCATAGCTCAAACATCTGTTCATCTATTAACCAACCGACGAGGGGGGCAGGGGGAGGGCCGCGCAAACCAGGTCTCACTGTCGCTACGAAGAAAAGACGCGAAACCTTCAAAATTTTGATAACCGACAACGGGCGTCACGTAATGTCTTGGCCATCTGTCGATTGCGTCACCGACAGGATTCATAGCGACGAGATACCACGTAACAATTAGTTGAGAAGGTACCTCGTTCGGGACGAAGAACGAGCAGCATTTGCTAATTCAATGGTAATCTTTACCGGCGGTGTAAGTCCGCCCACCGTTTGATCCATCCTACCACGTAATCCGTTCCCAGTAAGCACCAAGATGGGCTCAGGGAATGGGGGGAAAAATCAGGCTTTTGGGAAAAAAAGATTGTCGATTGTTGCGATTGCGACCTTGACTCGCGAATTCGTGGGGGTCTCAACTGGCCCGCCACGCCTGTTGCCGAGCCCGCCCCCAGGAAGGAAAAGAAAAGAAAAAAGACACCGACATGAGACACAAAAAAAAAAAAAAAGGTCAACCAGGCTTGTGCAGGCCAACTGCAGGGCGATGCCTATCTCTAGCGGGTTTTCTCCCAATTCTGTTCATAGCTTCGTGAATCCATGCCAGCAGATTGGCCGAGATGAGCATGTGGTTCTGCTGGGCCCACCCTGCTTGCTGAAATCCTGTCGCGATTGGTGACGACCGGGGGGTGTGTTGTTCTCAAGACCAAAAAAATTTCCATTTCCCTGCTAGCGAATTGTGCATCGACTTAGTTGCTTGCTGCAGCAAACTCGATTTGATTTTTCGACTTGACATGGATAAGTGATTAGTTGCCCGTCGGGAGCACAGTGGGTATGCATGACACTGCTCTCGGGTATTAAAATGTGTATTTCGTACCAGCGGGGCCGTCCCTGTCCAGTGCAGCTGTAATTATCTGAACTTTTTTTCCCTTGTGCATTGCCAACGGTGACAGTGGAGTGCATGCTCCTCTTTTGCCCAGCAAGCCTGGGTTAACAAAGTACAACGTGGTAAGGTAGGAAGAAAAGAAGAAAGAAAAAAAGGTACAGAACTGGGGGGCAATTTAGAGTGAGGCTCCACGATGTTTACATTCGGCTCAATGCGGATTTGTTTTCTTCCTGAAAAGCTCCCATCACGTATTTTTGGACTGAGTTTATTCGTAGTACCCCAGTATCAATCACAATTACAACGAAATGAAAGCCCGCATATCGAATGTTTATCCTGCATAACCTCTCCACTGTGAACTCAATCTCATATTAGTATGCACTTAGGATGGGGATAATTATGGCATACCTATGAATATCGAAATTTTGTCGACTTTACTACGTGGTAGAGAACGATGGGCCAACGGGATAAGTCTCGCTGGGACATCCAAACTTGGTTGTTCATCTCATAATAATTCAATCCATCTCTGGTGGGCAGGGCACTCATTTTTGTTTGTTCCCGCTTTTGATGCCACTATGCAACTCCTTTCCCTGAATGTTACACCGACCCGTTCCCGCCGTCTTGTCACTCTGTTGGCCCTGGTAACCACCGTTTCTGCTTGCTCTCGGGCCTCTCTTCACTCTCTCCTTTTTGTGCTTTTTGTTTCTATTACTTCGTACTGATAGTATAGGCACCGCACCTACTATACTTGGCGAGAGGTTTGTATTCCAATCAAATTACGACGCAATAATTACAAAGTATAAGCAGCTGGTTGTGATTGCCTGGGCCAAAGTAACCTCAATTGAAACATACCCTGGCCTCATCAACATCCGGCCGTGAGACAGTGCTGCAGACGAACCCATTACTTTCTACTTTTCTTTCCCGTTTCGACCTTCGGGGTGGAAATGCTTGATATTAACAAGACTTGATGTGACATATTGGTTACTTCTTGTCCATCGCCCAGTCTGGATCAAGAGATTTGAATTGCAGTACTGTAGGGTGCCGTTCAAGGGGGGCAGTTTTGCGCACAAACACCGGAAGGGTTTGATAATTTGCAGCTACACTCGCCGCGCCCATGGTAGATGTGATGTGTGATTTGATAGTGAACCTTCCCCTCTACGTTTCAAACAAATTGAGTAATTCTGTCCCGGCTTGCCGAAAGTCGCTCGACAAATGTCTGCAGGGCACTTTGTCAGCTGCTGTCCTTTTGGATCTATGCTACCTATCCATACTTTTGTAGATACGAAGATAGTTTTAGACCAAAGTAGGCAAATATCACCCTACTAGGGCGAAAGAGAAAAAAAAACCTTTCGCCTCGACGCCATTGACCTGGTTTGAATACCACTTAGCCGCATGTGTAGGGCGAGCTTGACGAGCTTGACTCTCAAAAGCGCCTGCGACTCCTTGGTTTGTAAAAAGTTTAAATCATCTCAGCATGACACATTTTATCCCAGCAGGCTCAGATGTCAGTCGTCTTGCTGAACACATGTTTAAACTTTCCCGACATCCGATACTGAAACTTTCAATGGACCCATCCTGCAGTTAGCCTGATCTCGATCTGTTGGCATCAGATTAACAAAAAATATTTTAAAAAAAATAGGATGCTTTGGATCGATTTGACAGCTCCGAAGAGAGGAAAGAAAAGAGAAAATAAAAAATCTATCAGGTCAGATGCTCAGGCTTTCCCACCGTTGAGAGTCAGGCATAGAAGAATATCATCTCAAGTGACTCAACAGCGGATAGTCCGATCATGGGTCCCTTCGCTCAGATCCTTCACCTCCCACAAAAAAGCTTTGCAAGAAGTGCCATGCTTCCTTCCCAGGACGAGGCTGAAAAGAGTATAAACGGGGCAATGTTTTTTTATCCTTTTTTTTATTTTTTATTTTTTTCTTGCCGATGCCTGCGGCTCTTTTTCCCACAGCCTTGCAGGTCTGCAGATGTTCATGCGCATGAGTCTGACTGCCCCTCCTTTCTTCATCTCCCCACCCCCCTCTCGTAGCTTTTTTCTTTGTTTTGTTTCGAAACATTCTCGAAGGAGTAATAGTACTTGGTATAATCCTGCTGTGCCCGCATGACTAACTCTCACATGGAGGACCTGGATAGTCTATCTCCATGAAAGCTCTCTACTCAGCCACTCTTGGCGGGCTGCTTTTAGTACTGCCAGAGCTGATTATATTATATATTCGGTCAACGTTCTCAGTAGCTGGAAAGAGCAAACGACTCGTTCACCCTCAACACAATTTTATCACCAGACACTCCCACAGTATCACTCCGCCGGCGGCCTTGCCCTCTGCGTGACTATGGGTTAGACTTGCGTTGAGTTTCTGGCTGTCAATGGGCTGGGCTAGACGGGCTACGTCTCTGCGCTTGGTAGCCATTCTGGCCTTTCAAGTAAGATGTAGTAATCCGACATGCGCAGCACATGTATGCTTCCTTACGTGCAATGGATACTCAGTGTTCCTCTAATAAGACTCCAAACTCATCTGTAAGCATCTCGACAGCTTGAGTTCCAGTCAAATGCAGAGTGTAGTACAATATTGATCATGCGATGTCTATCTATGATGGTCGACTCTGTTCCTCGTGACCACGTTTCATCGCCTATTAGAATCGGAGCTTTCAACCAATAGAGACCAACGAGATATCTAATGGTTTTTAAATCAGTCCCGGAAGAGAGAGATATACTATCTCGCCAACTAGAATACATGATGCAGAGGTAGCTGCCTGACTACTTAACGGATAGGTGCAGCTGCTATAAAATACTGACAGTTAATATCAACGGTCCTAGAAACAACTCTCTCTGCCGAAGATATCACTTCCATGAGAACAAAGTTCAAATAGCTATAACGTAGGCGAAAGTTCTTGAAACAAATAGCCCCATGTCCTGACAGTCTCAGTCCACGACATCCTCTTCTTCAAACATGCTAACCGTCACTTTTCAGGAAGCCCGCTGTTTAATCATCCGGAAACCAACCAAGTCTCTGCCTATATGCCGGAAATCCACAGCCCCTATGTCTCATAGGGAGACAGCAATCAGCCTGGGCAACCCGGGCTCGCAGTAAGTAGAGACATGATGGGGAGATCTCCTCACATATGAAAGAAGCTCTGCGCTGACTATTGCTACGATTGTGATGCAGGTCACAAAACACCTTGCCGTGCATACTCTCCTTGATGGATGAGTATCCCAGCGCACTTTGGCACAATATGTATGGCAAGGTGAAAGCGACAGGATCCTTCATCTCTTCTCTCAAACCTATAGGCTGGCATGTTTTGACATCCTGGACAGCCTCCATCGACCTCCAGGGTATCAAGTGGTCTTCTACCCAGACTGACACCGATGATCACTTGAGATGTCTACAACTGAAGCACATAATCATGGCAGGGTGACACAACAAACCCGATAACGGCCAACGCTTCTAGGAAAGTATAGTTCCAGGTACGTGTTGCTCGTTTCACCAGTCTGTATTGAGCTGCTGTCGACGTAAACGAACAGCGGGCTGTGAGCTAATTTCAAGAAAGAAACATGGAGATAATGGCACTAGAGTAACATGACAAGAGAGTCGTGGCAGTGAATTTGTCCAGCATGGGAGATGATGAACATAACCCACCCAGGGCTCATATCATGACCTCGAGCATGACAGTATTGTCCCAGTGAGTTATTATTCCTAGCACATCTGCCCAGGGCAGAGAAACCACGTATCAAGAAGGGCACAGCTCATGTATATCATCAAGGAAATAAACCTCAACTCCGTCTATTGCGCAGCTCTCTAAATCAGCCCCTATTACCGAAATTTTGTGTAGCAATGAGATTATAAGAGAAAGCCAATAGTAGGCAACGAACAAAGACAAAACCAGAAAGCTACATAGGCTGGAACCATGTACATATATCGCCCACCAGTGTATGGTGGTGCCCACAGACAAAGAATTTCCCTACCACAGCTCCTGTTTTTGTTGGGCGGTTGAATGGACATTCAACCATCCTCAGCATCCTAGCCGGTCGATCCAAGGTTTAGTGCTTGGCGGTAACCTTTTCACCAGTCACCTTCTCGACATAAGTCTTGGCCCTAGACAGTGAGAAGATGCGGTTAGCTTGAAAGTTCGCGACAAACCATAATTCTCATTCAGGCGGGGATGGTTTTTGGAATAGACTTACATATCACCCAGGGCAACCATGCAGACGGTTTGCCAGACACCAAGACCAATACGCGGCGCCACACCACGGTAGAGACCCTTGATACCGTTGGTTTGGTAGATGTACTTGAAGGTGTTGCCGACAGTCATCTTCTTGGGTCGGTTGGGGTCGTCCTTCTTGCTCTGCATCTCCACACGGATGACCTCGATAGGCTGGTTCCAAGCACTCAAGCCGCCACCAAGCGAGGATGCGAGAATCTTCTCCCAGGCGCTCAGCTTCTCGCCATGCTTCTTGCCGGTGACGTCGCGGATACCCTGCTCCGCCAGACGAGACAGACCGAAGCGCGAGCCCCAGTTGGTCATCTGCCTGATTGCGACGGCGTTGACGCCCTTGTTGATACCGCGGATACCCTCACGGCGGTAGATGTCCATGAAGGTAGCCCAAGTGCCCTGAGGGGCCTGGCCCGTGGCCGCCATCTTGTGCTTGGTGATCTCGACCGTCTTCATACAAGTGCAGAAACCCATGGTCGCGTATGCCTGAGCGACACCACCCGTCACGCCACCAGCAATGCCACCTCCGAACTCAGACGCGCCGTACGAGCGGGCGTAGTATTCGGCTTCCGAAGCTACAAAGAGCAGAACGGCTCCCTTGGTAGAGGCCTCGATCCAGGCCCAGGGGATGAGTCCTTGGTAAACTTGAAAGTGCATGGACGAGGAAGTTAGCGCTTTACCCTCTACTCGTCGCTGGGAGGGGTAGCCATCCCCTGAAAGAAAGGGTTAAGCTTCAGAGAGTTACTTACAGCCGAGTACGCCACCGCGACCCCAAATACGTCCAAGGGCAGTTGTGAAGCCATCACCACGGTTGGCGGCCATCGTGGTCTTGACGACCTCGAGGGGCTGGCCCAAAGTGGTGACCTCGAACATGTTGAGACCAGCTCCCAGGAGCAAGTTGGAGAACTTGACGGGCTTCTTCTCCAACTTCTCCAGCGTGGGAGCAGGCGAGCCCGGAGGGACAGCAACAGACATGACGGATAGTTGTGTTTAGGAAAGAGGCCTGACCAAGGCAGTAGGGCGCTTCTTCGCTAGAGGAGGTGGGGAACTTGGGAGTCGGTCCAGTGTCGTGCGTGAGAACGAAAAGGCTCTTTTGGGCTTTTATTGCAGGGTGGACAGAAGCTGCGCTGGTGCTCAATGAAGTTGAACGGATGCTGCAACAACTGAATACGAGATTGGCGTTGGCAGCGAGGATGAATATTGGTGATCGTTAAAGGATGATCTGTTGTCGACAAGTTCAGTTCACGTCAGCTTGAGCTCTCTGACAACCAAGATCAGTTCGGATCAATCACAATCATCCATTTCGCAGCCGCGAGGAGTTACGAAGTATGTCCGGGAATTGACGGCCGCCAACTATACGCCATCCGATTGGCTAATCGCCAGGAACGCAAGGGTAAGCTGCCCAATAGGAGAGCTCCAAGAACGATGGTGTCAGCTAGGGATACAGGTACTTACCGAGGTGGTCAATTGAACCCTTTGCTTGGCTTGTGATTCGCCTGGGATACAGCTTGCAACAGATATGTCAAAGCAGTGAAATTTAGTCGGGTTTCGGCTGTTGAGCTGCGAAATAGTAATTGGACCGCAATTGCTTCTTTCTCAATACGAATCCTGAAGTGGAAAAGGACAGGACAGGACAGCATCTTGCTTCTTTCGGATCAGGGACCGCCCACCGATAACCGGACGATAAGAACTGGGCGCTCAACAGGGCGGGCTTCCATCCCAACCATTGGGGCAGAATTTCCGGGGTCCCGGACAACGAACGGACTTGCACCCTCACCAGAAACTGCGGACATGAAATTGGGGCTAGAAATTGCGCTCCGTGCCTCGCAAACAATTTGTGAACTTTTTTATGCGTCCAGATCCAACGTACATACAACTTGTCGATCTCTTAATAGCCAAGTGACCAAACAAGTTCAACAGTTTTGCATACACACGGCCACGAGGAGGATTGCACAAAGCACTGAACCAAGCAATAATGCAAGCAAGTTAGACATATGCACTCACGCGCACTGAATAAATAGGCAGTCCAGCATAATAATAATATGTACATCCTACGTCAAATCCCACAAAGTAAGGTACCATGGATGGCAGCTGCAAGACATTTTAAAGTTTTAGTTACAGAAACCTACCTAGTCTGTTAAAACTCCACTAACGGTCATGAACAATTCCTAATCATCACGGCGATGCTCCAATACTAGGGATTATTTCATATGCAGAAGAAAGATGAATACATTTTGTACAAAGATGTAATGGTATCGCGCAGACCTTAAACCCATAGAGAAATCAATCCACACAGACCGCTACAACTTATCATGACAACTCTTTCATCCGTATTTTGAGCCTGACACCAATGTCGTCTCTTTTCCCCACAAAACAAAAAGTTGAAGCTTAGTCGTCCGAATAAAAAAATAGACAAAGATTACATATTCTATCATCACCTAGTCACAGCCATCACCGTTTAGGCCGCAGTCTTCTTGGCAATCTCGATCCACTTCTCAGTCGAGAACGACTTGGGCCTATGAAGCTGTTAGTGTATGCTTGGGACAACACATCCGGAAATACGTCAAATGAGGGTTTCAAGACATACCTCTCAATGGGGGCACCGACGGCGCGGTCAATGATGAGCTGGGGAAGGACACCAATGGCACGCGAAACACCAAAGAGAACAGTGTAGTAGTTGGCCTCAGTCAGGCCGTAGTACTGCAGGAGAACACCGGAGTGGGCATCGACGTTGGGGAAGGGGTTCTTGGTCTTGCCGTGCTCAGTCAGGACACCAGGAGCAATCTTGTAGACCTGGCTGACAAGCTTGAACATGGGGTCGTTGGGCATCTTCTCTGTAGTGCGGATTTCACATTAGTCATCAACATATACTCTCCAGCAAGCGCAACAGTCAAACTTACCCTGAGCGAAGACACGCTGGGCGGTGTAGCGGGGGTCGGTCTTGCGGAGCACGGCGTGGCCGTAACCGGGGACGACACGGCCAGAGTTGAGGGTCGACCACAGGTAGTCAGTGATGGACTTGTCGCTCAGGTCGTCACCAACGGACTTCTTCATCTCAGTAAGCCAGTTCAGGACCTCCTGGTTAGCCAGACCGTGCAGAGGACCAGCCAGACCGTTCATGCCAGCAGCAAGCGACAGGAACGGAGAGCTGAGGGCAGAGCCGACAAGGTGGGTGGTGTGTGCGCTGACGTTACCACCCTCGTGGTCGGTGTGAATGGTCAGGTAAAGACGGAGCAGCTCAACGAAGTCGGAGTTGTTGCCGAAACCGAGCTGGTTAGCGAAGTTGAACGAGTAGTCCTTGTCCTTCTGGACAGCGGCGACCTTGCCACCCTTGAAGACGTTCTGGTAGATGCGGGCAGCGATGGTGGGCAGCTTGGCAATCAGGTCCATGGAGTCCTCAAAGGTGTATCCCCAGTACTCCTTCTTGTTGATACCCTTGGCGTAGGCCTTGGCGAACGACGAGGTCTGCTCGAGGGCAGTGATGGCCATCGAGAACTGAGCCATGGGGTGGAGGTCGTTGGGGCAGCGGTCGATAAGCTCCTCGACGAACTTGGGAAGGTCGGAGCGGGCAGCCCACTCGGCGGACAGAGCGCGAACCTGAGCCTCCGAGGGAACCTCACCGGTCAGGAGGAGCCAGAAAAGACCTGTTGAGCGGCTCGTCAGTCTAGGCTCTACATGCGCTCCATGATGTGCTTGCTAACTTACCCTCAGGAAGAGGCTCCTTGCCACCGGGAGCCTTGGGGAGGAGCTCCTGGCATTCTGGGATAGTCTTGCCACGGAAGCGGATACCCTCCTCAGAGTCGAGGACGGATCCCTCCCAGACAAGGCACTTGATGCCGCGGGCACCACCGTAGACCTGGTCGAGAGTGACCTTGTCAATGACCTTGGAACCGTGCTCTCTGTAGAAATAATGATAATTCTAGTCAGCTACTGCGATGCTAGGCTTTATCCGCACCTCTGGTCCCTGTTCCGACCGAATAACTTACTTGCGCAGAGACTTGATCTCCTCGATCTTCTCAGGCAGAAGCTCGGCGAAGCGCTCCTTCAGGGTCTAGTCACAGGAAAACAAGAGTTAGTAAGTTGCGGAACAGTCGGATTGAGCCAATTCAGCATTCCGTACCTGGGTCTTGGCCGAGTAGCATCGCATGCCGTTGAAAGCAGTCCTGCGGGCAGTGAACGCAGGAGCGCGGGCAGTGGCCCTGAAGGCAGAGCTGAGGCGCATAGCAGAGGCCATGGTGGATGATCTCGACTATACCGGCACAGTAGTAAGAAATGGTATCAAAAACGCAGGCTACGAACAGGTCAAACAATTGAGGAAAATGGTCGTTGGGTACAAGAGGGATGATGAAGAGACGAAGATGAATGTTGGGACAAAAAGTTTGAAGCTACAAAAAAACCGCAAAGAAAACGTCTCCGCAGGTGCAGGAGCTTTGCCGGAATGACAGGGGGGTCCGGCTTAGCGCCCGAACCTGGACTTGATTTCACGACGTAGTGCACGAAGCTCGGACACTAGTTTATGTACAAGCGCCAACTTGGTGCAGATAGCTTAATGTTTTCATTTGTTTATTCTAGGGATAGCAAAAAAGAAGAAACCAAAAAAAGTAAACAGGTCGCTGCTACTGGTAGTTTTTACTTTTAATGCAGGCAAGCGATACAGCAAATTTTGAACTACTTGTTGGGATAGTGAAGGTATTGAAATTGATGTCAGGTTCGTCTCGGGCGAGAGGAAGTTGGGCCCGCATCGTCATCATTGGAAGGCTTCTATCTCGGCGCTGATGTCACGTTTTCTGCCAAAGAATTTTTCTGCACTTGTAAGGACCCTCGGGGTCAATTGGCGTAGCGAAGGCTTATCTACGCATAATTCCTGCTCGAACTAGATTAAATTAACACATACAAACTTGCTTTGAAGAATTTTATGAGCTAACGACACCTTTTCTTTGAGACTGGAATTGACGGACACCCTAACTTTCCGACCCGAGGCATCCATACGGGAATAGAACGGATTCAACGTTTTCGTCGCATGAATCCACAAGGAAGCTGCTCCCCTGATATGGCTCGTGATCTGACACGTGCACAGAGCAGAGTTGAAAAATTAAACTAGAAAGGCGGGGCCAAGGGCACTGATCCGTGGGTTAGACCCAGACCACCTTCGTTTTAACCTGTCACGCTTCCCAAAATCCCCCGTCTCCCTCCCCGTCGCCCATTTCCAACCACGGCACATAGAAAATTATTCATCTCCCCCGACAAACAACATCCACTCGTCGCGAAAACTTCGTAACGTAGGAGCGGTATTCTCGTAATCGTCGCCGTCGTATAATTTTGGATCAGTGATCTGCGGTGCGCGTGAATTTTCCGTCGTAACTTTACGCTTGGAAACGGCGTAGGAGACAGACACGCCACGCGACTTGAGCAGCGCAATCAAGCAAAGATGGCGTCGCCCGTAGCAGATTTGGAGGCGAACCTCATGGCCATGCAGGCCCTCAAACCACCTGGAGTATCTGGCTCAAAGATCAAAGAGATTACGGCGCTGTGCGTCGGCAACGTCAAGGTAAGCTGGGGAAACTGATTGAACTGATCCGTAGAACCGAATGATGCCCAGAACTAACCACTTATTATTTTTGTCCGCCCTACTCAGTCCGAATCGGTCCTCATCCAGAAGCTCTTTACGCATTTCAAGCGTACACCCGGAACCCATAAGCTCGGTGTTCTCTACGTCGTAGACTCTGTAACACGAAAATGGATGGAACAAGCCAGGCAAACAGGCCAAGCAATCAGCAGCGCGGCCGAGGACGGCACTTCTGCCGCTGGTGTGCATAGAGTGACCGAGTTGATGCCCTCGTTCATGAACGACATTCTGGGTTCTGCTCCAGATGATCAAAAGGTACGCAACGCAACGCAGCCAAACGCAGCATACATGGAGAAGACGCATTCAGTAGCCAGTCGTCCAGGACACGCTTGTAGATGTCGCCCACTAGCCTTTGAGCCTGTGACCACAAGATGACAAGAGCATACCGCCCTGTTGACTGTCTACTCCTCAAACGCTCTGCACAACATTCTTTTATCATCTTCCTTTCTTGCTTCCTTCCCTTACCCCTACTTCACGCATTCCCCTTGTATCCGCAATAATCGTAGATTGATCTAGCCTAACATCAAGGACCCTTTTGTTACTTTTCAGGAAAAAATACGTAAACTAGTCGACATTTGGGAAAAGGGACAGACTTTCCCGTCGGTTATGTTGGAGGGTTGGAAGACCAAGCTGGACGCGCCAAGTAAGTCGAGGCCTTACTCAGCATCCGATTGGGTTGCCTACCGTACGCTCTCGTCGAGGCCTAGTTTATTTACTAACCAGTTCTTTGCGAGCTTCAGGGGTCTCAACCACTCCTCCAGGTAGTCCACCTCCTGGGGCTTTTGCTGCTATGATGAAGACCTCCAGCTCAGTAGCCCCTGCTCCACCACCAGCAGCTATTCCTGACATCATGGAGACATTGGCAAATCTTGCTCGTCAGAATGCATCGGCTGCTTCAAGTAATCCCAGTATTGCGGCCCCAGCGGCGACATCCGCACCCGCCCCGTATGTTACACCGGCAGCAGCGCCGGCCACAAGTAGCAGTTTGTTGCCTCAAGCACTTGCCGCTGCGGCAGGTCAGGCCCAAGGTGCTCCTGGTGCCATGCCCTTTGGTTTCCCAACCACTCAGCAGCCACCCGTAGCTGCACCACCTGCTTTGCCCTTCCAGTTTCCCGGACAGTATGGCGCATTGCCGCCGGTTCCTCCGTACATGCCACCTGCCCCTACTACCAGTAGCCAACAGAGTGGTTTTCCAGCGGCTCCTGTGCCACAGGCCGACCCCAATGTTGCCGCGCAACAAGTGCTTCTGATTCAGACACTACTCTCTCAAGGAATTGCACCTGATATGGTCACGGCTATTGTACAGCAGCTTACAACTGGTGCTGGTCACAACAGCCCCGCTGCTCCTCAGCAATTCCCGGCCCCGGCTGGAGCTGGAGGCTATGGTGCAGGAGCTTGGAATGCAAACATGAACCGGCCTTCTGAATCACATGATAGAGATCGTCCGAGGTCACCTGGAGGATACAGGGGCCGCTCCCGCTCGCGCTCCCCAGGCCGCAATCGCTGGGATCAAGGCTACGGAGCTAGGCCTGATGATCGGGACAACGGTGGCAGGGATAGCCACTCGGATTATCGTCAGCGTTCACCCCAAGGCCGGAACGGGAATTCCCGCAGGCCATCAGAGCGCTATATTGAGTTTGACCCTTCGCTACCTGAAAACAACATACGAGGTAAGAAATGTTCCTTGTCAAGCAGGTGTTCTTGGCCCCCTTTTCCTTTGATTTCTGCTAACAATTCTCCGCAACTACAGTTTTGAGCAGAACACTATTTATTGGAGGTGTCACATGCTCCGAAAGCGAGCTTCGTAGCATCTTTAGCAACTTTGGCGAGGTCCAGACTTGCATTGTCAACCGGGACAAGCGCCACGGTTTCGTGAAGATGTTGACGCGCAAGGATGCGGAAGCTGCCAAGGACGGCATGATGGAGTACCGAAGCCCAGATCACCACCTCAGGACACGCTGGGGCGTTGGATTTGGTCCACGAGACTGCAGCGACTACGCCAAGGGAATCAGTGTCATACCGATTCATAGGTTAACCGAGGCGGATAAGAAGTGGATGCTCACGGCGCCGTTCGGCGGCACGGGAGGCAAGCCTATCTCGACAGGCATGGTGGTTGAGGAACCGGACATTGAGATCGGCGCAGGTGTTTCGTCCAAGGCCATAAGTAGACGGATGCAGACCGACCGGGGCGGTATGCATGGTCCAAGGTCTTCTCATCGCGGTGGGCGGCAGTAGCCGTCAGGTGCTGAGCACTTTCAAGTTTCCTCCCTGTTTGAAACTATATACATTATGGATGGGCCTTTCTGGTTTGGGGCGTCGGCAATCGGACAACCAAGATTAATACCCAATATTCGAATTGATATTCAGTAATTTGCTTTGATTCTTGCAGTTTATTTCTGCGACTAATTTTGAAAACTTGTCTGTACTATTTTTATCATGTCTCGCGATCCTTTATTTTCAATAGTTACTGCCTGATCTCGATGCTACTCTTGCGACTGGCGGTCCAAAAGAAGAAATTGACGGGCCAGTTTGCATGACCTTGATTTTTGTGCATTCTGCAGTCTGCAAGACTCTTTGTGTTTCTCTGCGCAACTCACAAAAATGTTTCAAGGATAACAATCACGTTTAAGAAAAACAGCCCAGCCATTCTTTTACGTATACTACCATGTCAAGATCTTGGAAAAATGCGCCTTTCCCCTCACATCGCTGCAAAAAAAAAAAAATCTCATGGTGGCTTTCCCCAGTCTGTCACCGAACACGGGACTGACAGAAAGAGAAAGCCACGACAAACCGGGGAACGGAGCGAGTGGCGTCCTCGGTCCCATTAGCTACTGCTGCCATTTTGCAGCTTGTTGACAGCTGACGTTCACACCGGGGGGAGGGGGGGGGGGATTATTTTATGTTTTTATGAAATGTGGCGGGCATAGCGCCAGAAGCTGAAGGCGGACATGTCTGACTCTTGTCGACTCGGAAATAAAGCATCGGGTGAGTTGGTTTAGGATCTCTCATGTGAGCAATGCAAGGGCCGTTGGCGGCCGGTGAGTTGAGGAGAGGAGAGAAGAGAAAAAGAAAATGGCGTCACACGGATGCGGATCGGCTACTTGGTTGCGTGACGAGAAACTGGACTAGACCCAGTATGTAAAGGTGCTAGCTTCCATTTATTGGTCGAGGGGGGGCGGCAGCATAACTGTTCACATATGCATATAAATCCGATTGATAAGGGAGAAGAGCTGAGTTCCCCGTCAAGAAAAAAAAAGGAAGAAAAAAAACCCAGCAAAAACTCGTAAAGGCTGGCAACCCTGGTATAACTCGCGGGGGTTGGGAAAAACGAAGGATCCCACAAGATACGACCCAAGGATGACCAAGATGTATGTCTAACTGTTTTGTCTTCTGGCTAAATAGTATGGACAAATAGCATATCAGCACGGCGACGTGGGGGTGGAATTCAGCCTCCAGGAAGCTAGTGCTCACGGCTGAACTTGTCCGGTAAATCCCAACCCCGGTAGGGCTTTTCACAGATAGATTAAATTTTCTAGAAGCACGATAGAAGGGATGCGGGCAAGACGGGGCCAACAACCGAGGGACTATTACGAAGTATGTAGATAGCCATAACAAAACCGTCTGTCTACCCACCCTCTTCTTGTCATCCCTCAGCTCCAACAGGCATGTACGAAGTAAACGCTCCGTCACAGAACCCCCCCCCCCCCGTCCTCGCAGTGATATACGCAGCTCTCACAAAAAAAGTGAAATTCAGAGGGGCTCTGAACCAGTTTATTTTGTGTTTTGGCCCTCCTTCTCAGCCTTGGCAGTACACTGCTGTCGTCTGTGATCTTGATGGAACGTTGTACTTGTGTAAGGCTTGGCACGCGAGGCAGAGCAATTATTGTGAAGCAATGTGAAACCGCCGCCGCCAGGGCGCCTGGTTGCCATTGTACTTGTGTGTCTGGCTTGTGAACAGAGGTCCTCTCCACGCATCGCCAATCGCCGCCTCGCTATGTCTAGGTGCGAGTGACGGTCCCGACGCTGTCATGCTTGATGGTGAGCTATAGGCTATACTGTAGAGCGGTAAGGCCTGTCGGGGATCTCGGGCATTAACACTTTATTTCTTCTCGCATGGCTTGCTGTGCCGTATAATACACTACCAATGCAATAGTATAGTGATCCAAACAGGTGTGTGGTATTACTGCCGACATCTTCGTTGGGTGCACAATAGACAAGATTATGGCTTCACGGTACTTATTAGGCTCCCCCCAGGACGCCACAAGACCCAAGTCTGGGCCATCCCACTGCAGTGAATTAATCGAATACGACCGATGTACGTCGAGTGTGACTGTGACTTTAGACGTTTTGTATCCTACCCCATTCTTAGGAAATCTCGGCCCGGCAAATCAATGTTGCTAGAGTCGCATGCATGTTTATGAACATGACGATGCGGCTTGCAGACAGACACTTGGCTCGCTGGAAACGGTAGCAGAAGACGTCTGTGAGGCGTCTTACAGTGAAGATTGGCGGTCACCAGTACCTACGAAATGCCCATAAAGCAATCGCGAGCCTGATCTCGATATCTGTCAACTGACATGCCGCAGTTTCCCACAGAGAACAGAACCAACACGTCCCCGGCAGTTCGTTCAACCCCCACGTTAACGAACGCCATGATATCCTCATGGATTCATACCGACGAGCCTGCATTGGATGGGCTCACCGCACTGATATGGGATTACAACCACACAATAGCATTGCGACTGGTCCGCTGATATTGGCTTAATCCCATACATCGAATCAGGTCTCTAGCACTGCCTTCCCCTCTCCCACAACCCGCAAGAGCGCCCATGGCTGATGGTTGGCTCACGGCAGATTAGATGTCATTGGACGTTCGTACAGAGTCATGTTGGGTGGCTTGGGTGGGGATCTGGGTTGGCCAGTTCTAGTCGATAACGGGCCCGACGGGGGCGTTTGCAAGGAAACCGACGGCATTACTACTTCGTCAAAAAATTTGCTATTACTGGTAAGTCGTACCGCTGCATGTCCCCGCGATTGTCGGGATGAGGGCGCCTCGGCGTCATTTCGCAGTAAATTTCCTGACGCATATGAACAAAAAGGAACGTGAGGGGAATCGTTGAACAGTTCGTCTGTACGGCCGTCATTTTTGGAAATCGGATGACAGCTGCTGGCAGATGCAGGCGGAGTACATACATAACTTCAATGGTACTCTGAACGCCGCCCCGGTACGTACCTGTGGGTGGGTGGGATTGGGTGGTAGTCTAGACTATGCCAGATTGGAGTTGTTTTGTTGGAGAAGTCGACTTGACAGGGGAGTTAATCGGCCCTGGTTCGGTGAGAGATGGAGAAAAAAAACACCTTCCCCTTCTCTGAAACACCAATTAGGGGGCAGCTTGGTTGCAGCCCATAGCAGTCAGTGTGGGCTTTGGTGGTGGGCTGGATAGATGGAGGGGTCTGGTCCAGCTTTCAAGGGTTTCCCATCGATGATGTGACTGATGGTGGGGGTAAAAGGGAAAAATATTGTACCCTGAACTGCGTGTCAGTGGAGTCTTTTTTTTTTCTTTCTCTTTCTCCTGTGCAGCTTTCCACCTGCCTCCAAAGAAAACCTAGGCGCAGGACTGGCTTGCCTGGCTTTGAATGGCAGAAAATCGTGACGGAGATGTCCCTGCCGTAAATGCATCACAGATACACCCCACCATCCTGTGGAGAAATGTTGCTGGATGGAGTGACCTGCAGTTTATGGGCTGCAGCGCACCAATTGACTGGTAGAATCAGCCCCACGGTGGACTCGAGGGGGGCACGATAGCCGACGTTACGGGTGCACGGGGGGTGAATAAGAATGATGACATGGCAATAACCCGGTGGTATGGTTACTGTCAGTCTGAATGCTCTTTGATATGCGAATTAAACAAAAGAACATTTTGCGAGATGGAGTGATGGAGGGATGGCAAAAATGGGAATGTGACGGGTTTGCTAGACTAGTATAGGGCAAGCCCGATTGATAAACAAATAATTTTTGCAGTTGGATGTCTGTAATAGTGGCACGTGGGCAACCATTACCTAGACCGTCATCGCCATCAGAGCTGGCCCATCGGGACTTTTCGAATTGGGCAAGTCCTCGGCCGACCCCGGGGGTTGCAGTGCGTTTGCACCTGTCGAAAAAAAGTAGTCGAAGCTAGGCACCAATAATAGTATGGTATGTACTGTACAGTATGTATGTATTTGCTCTCTCTCCCTACACCTCACCAGTTCCGTGGGAAAGAAAATTCTTAAAGCATCCACACACACTTTCTGACTCTGGGCTGTACATACACCACCAACAGTAGTCATCCCCCTACTTCAGATCGGGAAACACCGGCGGTTGTCGGACAAACGGCTTGGCAAAGTTCAGCGTACCACTGGGATCAGTTACTTGGCTTGCTTGGTTGATCGAGCCTTGAATTGTTGCACATGAACTAAACATCCCAGGCACAACACTACGGTACAGACTACCGCTGGCTGAATAGGTATTGAAGATCATGTAGCCGCCAGGCACAGAAAGTCACGCGGCCGCACACGATTGCGTACTTGGGCGGGACAAACCCCAACCGCTGTGTTCTCTTAGACCCGGATGTACCCGCCTTGTACTGAGTAGCGTACAAAGGCAGGGCGTTGAACACAAACCACCCCAGTTTTCCAGCCAGCCTTGGATGCAAGCGAACAAGAGGCTTGGCATGGGATGGCACTCGGCTCTGTTTCCACGGATGGATGCGATGCTGGGGGGTTCCAATTCCGAGGACTGTTCCATTCCTTCTATTCCATCCATCCCACGCATCCCGTGCCTGTCACCATGCGTTCGTTTCTCACTAGCCTAGGTGGTACTCCAACTGTACTGTACATACCTACCTACCTACTGTAGACTGACTGACTGACTGACTGACTGACTGACTGACTGCATTACATACCTACCATCCATACCATGGTAGGTACCTACTTTACCTACCTTACCTAGCATGGCTTGCCCATTTATAAGTGCCTATATTGGTAGGTAGATAGGTACTTGTAGGTGAACACGCCATTCACGGTGTATCGCGGTTATTACACTATGACGCTCAAATCGTAGCTTATGTATAACACATGGCTCCCTAGGTGGTTTTAAAAAGAACTTGTCCTGCTCCCTTCTCTTCTAGCTCTTCCTCCTTGTCTACTTACTTATTCCTCATCGAACCAAGTCTATCCAACAATCCACCTGTTTTGCCCCCCTTCCCGCCTTGGTTCAGCCCAAAACCGGTTCTATTTCTGAGATGCCGGGCTGTGACGATCCTCCCCGCGGGTACCTAGTCTAGGTAGTCTAGCCCTCCGCGGGCAGAGTCAGACCAGCCTGAGAAACATCCATCAATCAATTATCCTGCCGCCCACAAGCTCGACGTCACGGCCTTTTGATCAAAGGGGATAAAAAAAATCGTTGAAACCAAGCCGAGATCGAGCTGTGCACCCTCATCCGCCTTTCATTTCTTTTTTCTTCCAAGGAAACAAATCCCACTTCTTGGTACAAGAAAAAGAACTGAGCAAACATACCTCTTTTGGTCGGTCATTTTCCACCAACAAATTCCTCCTTTTCAATCAGTTTTTTTCTTTTTCGCAAACACTCGAAACCATCCACAGCTTTATTGCAACGGTTTGTCACAAACATCAAACCAATTTTAGTACCTACCTAGAAAACTTACACACCACCACCGTTCCGGTGTGTCGTCCTTAATCTGTTGCTCTACCACATTTTCTGTCACTTTTTTTTCTGGATTGTCAACATTCGCCAACCTACAGCGAGCCGCAAGCCCGGCTTGCCGAATCGCTCAGGGACAATCGGACCGTGAGGCGAGTCAAGCTGCTGCTGCCAATTCCCATTTTGCCGACTTACAGACCCAGTCACTCAAGTGGATCCTATCCCTGGTGTCGCCGCAATCAAGATTCCGCACTTTTGAGGCAGGGACAGCCAATCCGACACACACCCCGGGGGCGCTTGGAACAGTTTTGCCTGTGCCTGGCTAGCTTGCCCCCTCGGATTTTTTTGGAATTTTTTTATTTTTTGATCCATCCCGTTTTTTTTACTTTTTATTCTCCAGTGTTACGCAATTACTTCTTGCTGCGTTCCTGGTAGGTCAGCCTGCAATCACCGGACTCCAAACCCGTTCCCCCTTGCTGCCGAAGCCGACTGCGGACAACACGAAAGTAATGTGCGGTTGCTGCAATTGCGATTGATAACTCTGCTACCCCGGCCGTCTCGGGCCCCTCATCTACCATCACTGTACCACGCTGCAACCTGCCCGCGACAGGTCCGCACGCACCGCAGCGCAAACATATTATTACTACCCCATCAGACACCAAATAGAGAGAGCACAGGCGGGATTTGACGCGCGACCTTGCAATTCTGTCAACCGCCACCTCCTGACTGAGCGACGGGAGCCTCAGTTTTACGACCTGCTGAGATAGAAAAACCCTAAGTCTCAGAACAAGGAAGTAAAGTTCTCCACTTCCTCGTCTGTGGTTCGCCCACTCGGTTCTGTATTCCACATCAATCGGCCGTCGCATCACCCGAAGCCCTCTTTACAGCAACTGAGGCATAAGTCCTCATACTCGGCTTCGACGACTTCTTTTTTGTTTTGTTTTGCTTAGCAGCGCAACCCGACCGCATCATGTCTTTTTGAAGAGCTGGCCAGCGTCTCCTTCTCCCCCGCGTGCTTCTTTGTCCCTTTCCATCTTGGATTCCGCCCAAATCCTCGCCATCAATACCCCCCACTTCTGAGAACCAAGCAACAATTCAATGTGCAGCTGGGGCTACAACCGCCTGCTACCTGCACGCCACCTTTGAAATTGCTGCAGAACGCCGTCAACTCTGCTCGATCTCGTCGGTACCTCTTCCCATCTGATCCTATACGCGACGCGACAACGCCTGCGCATCCAAAACGATTCCGTCGACACAGATTCGACTACGAAATACCAATTTTTACTGCGACCGCGCCGCTGATTCTGCAACCTCATCAGCACGATCCCGAAAGCGCCTTTTTTCCTTGGATTTCACCGCCTCAAATTCTCTACAGCAAAACAAACAAGACCGGTTCCCGTTTTATTTTTGCTATTCGACGAAATGATTATCGACGGCGAGAAGTGGGCTTGCGAGGCCTGCGTTCGCGGTCACCGGGTCAGCAACTGCCAGCATTCGGGTGAGTTGAGGCACATTATGCGCCAGAATTTCCCGGCTTCTCCAAATTACCCTGCCTCCCCCAAATCCGTCGCCCACCCTGACTGCCTACCTCCAACAAACGCACCCCTCCCCCTTTCTTACCTGCAGCCATGGAAAATTCGCGAAATGTACCCCCATCGCCTAGCGCTCTCATTCGCGCGCGTCGGCGCAAATGGAACATCGTCCCGGGCATGCCGTGCGGTGCCAGAGATCTCCAAACCAAACGCTAATGAAAGCCACGCCCACCGGTTGCAGAACGCCCGCTCCAACACATCAACAAGAAAGGTCGCCCCGTATCGCAATGTCAGCATTGCCGTTCTATGCGAAAGTCTCGAGCATCCCATGTCAAATGCGACTGTGGAGAGAAAACACACAAATGCGCCCACTTGCAGCCAACATTAGAGGGTCATAGGGGTGCGTGTCTTCCCGTTTGGCCCCTGGAGTTGTCTGCTTGTATGGCTGGCTGAGCTAACCGCTTCGATTTTCTTGTCATAGACAGCTGCTGCTGCAACCATGGCGGTCGTTGTTCCTGTTCGCATAAGAAGGATCCACCATTGCTTGACCCCGTACCAGAATCCGACTCGGACGAGCCCGAGAACTCCACCTCGAGGACCTCGAGCAAGGCCCCGAGTGTCAAGGGCACTCCGCGTGTCAGGAGAAGGGCGAACACGATACACTCGGACGGCAAGCTCAGCTTCGATGAGAATGGCAAACACAGGCCAACCTACAGGCACGCGAAGGCCTCGTCCAAATGCGAACCGTACCCGCTTAAACGTGTAAACTCGCTGCAGAGCGCAAGTGATGTCATTCGCGATACTACCGTTTTGACCGACAGTCTCGATTCGTCCCGCAAAGTCAAGTCGGAAACGGCTTCTCCATTACTGGCAAGCGGCGGAGTTCCCTCCAGCTTCACGCAGCTAAACTCTTCATTAAGGCCGCTGGACTTATCGGTAATTCAATACCCCAGCTACGCTTCCCAGGCTTCCCAAAGCACCCCTTGCGACGCCCTGTTCAGTGCAAGCCTGGATTATGAACCTGCATGCTTCAGCGCCGGCTTGCAACCTCAGATCGAATGGAGCCAATGGGACAGCCTGGACTTTTATGCAGACACCGTCGGCGACAAGTTCACTCCGTCCAGCTACGATGCGCATGGGGGCTACAGCAGCGCAAGCGGATTCGACTTCAATGGCTCTGACCAGGCTCCCACACTGGCAACGACAACTTCCGGCGATGTCTCTGAAGTCGAAGATTTCATGGGACCATCCGCCGATGATTATGACATATCGAGCGGCTTTGGAAACGCAGTCGCCATGGGTAGCTATGGAGCTACCGGGCTCCTGGGAGCTGGTAGCACTGGCACTGGTTTGTCAGCTTACGAGATTCCCGATTACACAAGTGAGGTCCCCAAGAGCAGCCAAGAAGGCAGCCTCAATGGCCCCAAGTACATTGAAACCCCGCTTGATGATAGCGGTCTCGCAGCTGCAGGCCCAATCGGTGCTGCGTTCACCGAAGATGCCTTGTATTGGATGCCCGAAGTAGCACCCGGCATTCCCCCGATGGCAGACTTGTCATCCGTTCCGGAACCGAATGGCTTGCCCTGGGAAGGCCCTCGGTAGCCATATGTTAAGCGACTTTGAGCTTTTCTTTCCTTGACTCAACCTATATATGTCCTCTACTGTCTATACATACTCTTGTTTAGGTGTCGATTTCTTTAAAAGTCTGGGTGGGTCGGGTTTCATAGCATGGAATGGTCATTGTCGTTCGCTTATATTCATACATGTCTACATTACAATGGCGCAGGGCGGTATTTTCGGGACGATAAAAAAAGAAAAAAGATACTCGTGGCGATCATTTGCCATTCGTTTGGATGCGTTCAGACGCTACCATTTTCTTGTTTGCATACATACAGCTTGAGCATCATGTCTATTTTGAGGCATTCTCATGACGGCGTTTTACTCGTCGGCAGATTTTCAGTACATATTTCTTGTGGCGGGGGTAGTGAGAGGACAGGAACATACACCATTGTTGAAGATCAAGGACAAGACGCATGACAAATCAGGGAGCTTGGGCATAGCCGAACATACGTGACCAAGGAAGGTGGATGAGAAGTACGAATGTTATTTGGTGTCGTGAAGCGTTATATCCTTTGTCAAACATACATATGGGCGCATCATTCTCGTTTACCTTGGTTGTCGTGCTTGGGGCGAAGCGGACTGCGGAAGCTACACGCTTCCTCGCTTACTTGATCGATAATTGGACCGTGGACTTGTCCCTCTTTCTTAGCTACCTACCTAGCAGCATGGCGCTTCTCAACGATGTTTTCGTATAACGAATCACTGGTACGTTTGGCTTTTCTTGTTACTTTTGTGCATATGCGGTTTTTGGATATCTACTCCTCGGTTTACTTCCAGTTTTTGTCGCATTTTGTTTCTGCTACCATTTTCTAAGTTGTAAATATAACTGTACCTACGCTGTTTAGCACAGGATCCTTTAATGGCCTTATTTCTTGGCAATCGACATAGCCTCGAGGATCGGGGCTAGTGCTTGCCCTTAAGCCTCCATTTTGCTTTTGCTTTCTTTATTAGGCTCTACTAGTCTGGCATAGCATGGCTCGCTAGATAACTTTGGGTTTTCTCATCATGACGAAGACTGCGTGGCCTAACGCACGCGCCTGTTCTTTTCTCGATTCTGTCAAGGCATTTTCTAAGATCGAGTTTGTTCATGTTAGTTGGTTCCGGGATCGAATTCCTGTCAACCCCATAGCGTTGCGGCTACACAACGTGCTTTTCTTCCTTAGGATTCGGGACATCCCGGTCTGTCAATAGTGACAACTGAAATGAGAGTCCGGAGCTGGCCGCTCAGCCCAGGATTCCAGATTGTTTAACAGTCCAGCAACCCTAGTGCGTAGCGCGGACTCTGCTGGCTAGTCGAGGGCAGACAAAGAGAAGCAAAGGAAAGCCGTGGGGGATGAATAATCGCGTCGCGCTCGGCGAAGACGGGGCTAAAAGGACCATGTTACCTGACAAAAAAAAGCTGGTAGACATTTTGTTTCGACTCGTGCCTATTGCCCTCCAGGGCTTAGTACGTGTTTCCAAAAACCGAAAGCCAGATGAAGCGGTTCATCCCAATCTCTGAAAGTTGGTCTGATCCTGAGGTACACGTCGCGTGAGGGACTTTGAACCCTCGATTGTGGAAACTCAAGCAAACCCTTTGGAGAGATCGGATGAACCTCATGATGTGGAGGCAGTTCTCATGATGGGAGGCAGTTGAGTGGAATCGGGGGAGTTTGGCGGTCCTTTTGACCAATTGAGCCCTCAAGCGCTGCCATCGGGTAGTTCGCGCCTGATCGATCTGATCTTACTATCCAGGTCTTATCTGTAAACAAAGTAAACGGGGGTCAGGTTTGGGAGAGCTTGGTGCTCGGGTACTGGACTAGTCTAGTCTAGAACCAGACCTTAGTCACTGCAATACGCACAATACGAAGAGAGGACCACATTATGACTGGTCATGAGAGTACTAAGGATACTAAGGAGGTTTTTATTCTTACCTAGCACGCCGAGTTCTTTGTATCACAATTAGCTGCAACGATAAAATGTCAAGTACTTTAAACTCACCTTTGGGGGGAGAAAAAAAGCGCCACGCGGGGCCAGATGCTGGAGATCGCGTTGGCGTTAGTAACCATGAATGTCGACGTGTCCATCCTCGGCGTCGTACTGGACTCTGAGAAGGCCAACGTTGATGCTAACCGACTTGACGGCGGCGGGCTTGGTTAGTGTGGCATTCGGGACCGAGGTGGTCTCGGCCCAGCGCTCAATTTTCTTGACCGAGTCGACGTCCGTGGTCCTGCCAACGGCAGAAGATGCGCTGCTGCTGCTGATGCTGCTGCTGGTTGGAGCGGAAGTGCTGTTTTTGATCTCCTCCTCTTTGTCCTTGTCGTCTAGATCGAGCGCATGGGCGTCTGTCATCTCGACGTCCCCGTCTGCGTCTACTTCACGATCGTGGTTCTCGATGAGGGTGGAGGCGTTGGAGATCCTCTCTTCTTCGTCCGTATCCGCCTGAATCTGGACAGGGGGATATGCATCCATCATCTGAACGTCTCCGTCAGCGTCGCGCTGGATGTGCTGAGTGGCGGTTGAGCTTGAGATGGTAGACATGATGGGTAAGGATGAGAGATTGGTTGGAAAAATCCGGGGAAAGGGGTAGAAACTATACTGAAACCTAAACTTGAAGCGAGTCACTTGGACTTTTTTTTGGTCTTCTGGGCATGGGCTTTTTAGTTTACTTACCTGTTGTTGTTGATGTTGTTGTTTGATGTGATTTGAGTACGGTAATGAGAGTAATGCTGTGCTAATGCATAGCGAGTATTTATATTTTAATATTTCATATACGCGGTCTTACAGAGCCTCTACAACATTACGATATATGGACTGGAACAATACAAAGCAGTTGAACAATGAAGCAAACTGGAGCAAAGCGCACTAATCACAAAGCTCACAATGTGCAACAGTATTGTCGGCAGAGCGGCTGATTGTTTGTCCACCTTGAAGTGATTGTCCACATCTGTTATAATAACCACAAAGATTAGGTGCTGAAAGAAACGAATCATCCACTAACAATGCACAGAAGTTCTGGAAAATGATCCGAACCAGAGTTGTAAGATAAGAGTTATCACTGCCAAACTGGTTTAGTACTGTATTGTGTGATATACGGAGCAGAGTGAGATGTACTCAATTGTTACTGTCGGGAATAAGCGTAAGTTGAGCGCAAATGAAGTAAACGCGACGTCCGAACTCGATGGGAGCTAAGTCAAAGGCGGAAAAAGCCACGAAATGAAAGGTAGCATTGACAGGGGTAGGTAATGTGGTAGGTAAGAACAATGGTCTGGATTGGACGAACACAGAGCTACCGAGCTGTCCTACCAAACAAATGCTGCCGAAGCTGAGAACTCCTTCGAAATTCGAAATTTGAGATTTGAAAAAAAAAGAGTCAGCTGTGAGCTTTTCATGTGAATGACGTCTAAAGGACCCACAAGCGACACAGTTGAACTTCTTTCATGCGCCCTACAATCAATATTCGCTCAGTTTGTTCAGTTGGCTGTTCAGTCAGTTTCAGTTGCCGGTTGAGGAAACCAACCAGTTCTCCGTTTACATAATCCATTGATTGACGTCATCTGGAAATCTGCATTAACCGGACCAGCCCGACGGTAACATGTACGACATCATGGAGCCAAACGTACGAATGGCAAAAATCCCTGCGAAGGGAAACTAAACATAAGGTGGTAATACCATATAAATATTAATGCCAATTGTCGAACTACATGATAGGTAATGCATGACCAAAACATGGCATTCGTAGGGCCTAAAGAATGGGCAATGAAAATGAGATAAACAGTGGGGGACTGTTTGCGCAAGGTCCACACGCCCACTGTTTGACAAAATGGCTCGTGAACTTGGGGAGTCCAAGCTTGATCTTGCTTGAGTAGAGTGAGATAACAGTACGGCTGTCGCACATCAGTACGGTAAGGAAACCATGAGTGGCGATAAATCTTTGCCATCCCGTCATATATCGGCCGGCTTAATACTGGATTACTATCATATTCGGTAGATGCCGCGTAATGTACTCCAACTTGTTATTTCATTACAGCCTAACGGCGAACAAATCCAATCGCAGACAGCGGGACGTATGCAGTTAAAGGAAAAAAAAAAGTGGCACGAGTACGCAGCACAGGTGAGCCCATTAATTGCTTCTGTCACCGCCATTTCTGCAGAGGCGTATCTTACTTCTTGGGTCACTACTGTACGGAGTGCATAGAGACAAGAAACAACAAATAAATACCAAAACCATCAGCCCTGTGTGTGTGTGTTTGTGTGAGTGAGTGAGTGTGTGTGTGTCTGTGATTGAATAGCCTCCTCTGCCTGCCGTGAGCTGCTTGCCGGCCGGATAGATTCAATCCCACAAGCCTGGTCCACCCTACAGCATGAATATATTGGGTCAAGACGTGGCATGGTGGGTAAGCTCAGTAGGTGTCAAGGCTGTATAACCTCCATGTTTAAAACAGTCGCGACAAAAAACCCTCATGATTTCTGTACACAGGGCACAATATGCAATGATAGGTGGGCATTCCTAGCAAAAGAAAACCTACCTTACTCTATTCAACTTGTCGGAGCATTATCACCGGTGTGTCCCCATTTCATCCAATCCAGCAGAGTTTGATCTTAACTGCAACCTGACCTCCCGACTGAGAACGATCCCTGGACGAGCGATCCACAGGGGCAAGAACCACGGACCGCAAGTCTAGATTCCTTTGTCAATCAACGTCTCCGGTTTCTCTCCATTTGAATTGCCCCAAGCTTCAAAAAGGATCATCAAAGGGTAAAATCACTACATGTACCAGTATAACGGTAAGGTAGGCAACAGGCCTGCATCGGGCTCCCATCCTGCCCGAAAGCTAGCGGTAGCACTTGCGTGTGTGTTAGACCAACCTTTGACTAGCGGTGTTTCGAGCACTTATGCTATTGTTGAAGGGACCAAAACCGCGAGCTGGCACAGGGCTGTTACAGGGTTTAACCCCCCAACATGGCGCTGTCGGGTTACACCCCAACCGCGCTGAGGACCCTGTTGTCAAGATCTTTATTACGTCGTATTGTAATTACCACCGGGGTGAAAATAGCTCAGAATGTAAAAAAGGAAGAAAAAAAAAGACAGCTGCTCAAGCCAGGCAGGAGTCGCAGGACGGGTGGGCTGTGGAGAAGAAATCATCAAATGGGGCTCTTAAACGTGCCACTTATGGAAAGATTCCCGTCGGTCATAAAACCCTAGGTTGACGAATACCAGTCAAGGTTGTCAAGATCGTATCTCCGTGGCTTGGTCTGAATATACCAAGAGGAAATTTACAGTTAGGAGACAGGGATTGTGAAGGAAAATACTTTAGGACGAAAAACAAAAGAAAAACAAAAAAGAGGACCCGTGACTGTCTAGAATGACTGCTTTGCTTGCCGGGAAACTTGCTGGGCTTCTATGCTACTATAGCTAGCTTGAAAAAAAGACCACCCGCGAATCACCATGCACGTAACGGGCAACGCACTTGGCACTTGGCACGCTCAGTCAAATTGCCATTGAATTCGCCATCAAAGACGCGGGGGACAACAACCAGCAGACTGGTCCAAAGCTCATTCACTCACTCGATTTGATTTGCCCGACGACCTGCACCCGTCACCACCCAACCACAATCGCGCCACTAAGGCGTACAGCACCTACCTACCTACCTGGTCGGGCAAGCAGGAATATCCTTTCACCTTGACAAAATCACCTGCACCAACCCAGTTAACTGCCCCGTAGAGTCCACCGACGTTGGAGCTCTGCAGACAACTTCAAGCTCAGAGTTGCATTTCGTATTTTTATGGTTGATTTCTTCATTCCTATTTTTTTTTCGCCCTCGGTCTAGCCCTACCAGGCCCTCTTTTCTGACCGCCGACCACCGACCGCCTCCCACCTCCCACCTACCGTCTCCTAACCCCCCCGGTCAACGGTAATGTATACAACATAGGGTAGACAACGCAACCCGACTATGTTTTGCCACTTCGCCGATCCGAGTGCTTGTTTCCCAACCCGCTCGCCTGGCTGCCTACGCAGCTCACTTCCTGTCTCGGGCAAGTAAGTGATCGGCGCATCCAATACAGTACCACCTGGCGGGGCCACCAAACCCCTCAAAACTTCTCCCTCGACCGCGACTGGGGCCACAGTAGCCATAGAGAAGGCAAGGCGGCACCCTCTCCCATAACGCCACTGCATTGTACTGCACCGCACTGCTGCAATAACCGGACGCTTCGCACGCATAGAATACCACAGCACAGCACCCGCGACTCTGAATCCGCCTGGCGACGCATTCTAGACTTAGCTTCCCACCTTGCTACCGCCGAGCCCCTCCTTTCTACCGACTCGATCTCCACAAACGTCCTATAGACTATAGATCGCATACGGGCTGGTCGATCGATCGTTATTCGGCAATCACACACAAATCAACCGCTGCGAATCCCTTCACTATATTTGCGTTTCGCTGCGACCAACCTCTGCATCCTCGACACTACGCCGATCGACCAGTCATCTCTTAGTTCCCGGCTGTCCCCATATGGACCTGGGTCACAAGCCCGCCGCGGGCGATGCGATCCCCGCAGCGGAGGTGCAACAATGCCCGGACATATATTCCCAACCGGAGAGTCGTAGAAGCACCCCGGATATACTTTCAGGCGTGCCGTCCCCTACAAACTCCACCGAGACCGCGGGCATGTCTCTGATCAGCAGTCCGACGCCGACGCAAATCGACCCATTCGCTACAAATATTGCTGGAAACGCAGGGAACGGCACTCCTAGCATATCATCATGGAGTTCAAACTCGGACAGGCAGCTTGGTCACGGCTATGGAGACGACCGAGTGTTTCCAATACGATCGGTACTAACCGTCGATAACTCGGGTCACTCAGGAGAGCAGTCGGATTATTTCCCGCAACGTCACAGTCATGAAGACACCCCGCAGTCACCTCGAGGAGCTCTAAGGTCATTCATGGAACTTGCAGCTCCTGGCAGGCGTCCAGGGCCTGCTAGTGAGGAGCCCAGTTCTTCTACGGTGACATCGCCTAGCGAACGTGTCGGCCGAGTCGAGCCAGGGGGAAGACAGAGGCAGAATACCGGCACTGGGTCTATCACGAGCATCCATGGGGACCTCAGTCGCCATACTACCTTTGTTGAGCCGGTACCAATCACCTTGGACGATGATTCATCAGAAGATGAAGGTGGAAAGCCGCCATCGATCCCGGCGGCATTAAAGGCTAGTGAGTCCAAAGACGGGCAATCGGCAGTCGACGAGCCGGTAAATGAAGGCTTGACGACAGTGAGGTTCGAGCATGTAGTGACTGCGGAGGGACATGCTGTCATTACGGGAAGGTCTGGAAAACTTCAACGATGCGAAGACGAGCCTATTCATGCACCTGGTGCGGTCCAGGGCTTCGGAGCGCTGGTCGCCCTTGCTGAGGACGAGAACGGTTGTCACCTGGTGCGCTACGCGAGTGAGAACACGAAGCAAATCTTGGGATATTCCCCACAACGACTTTTTGGCCTGGAAAACTTCTTTGACATTCTCAGCGACGAGCAGGCCGAGAACATGCAGGACCATATGGACTTTATCAGGGACGAGGAAGCGAACCCCGAAGCCAACGGACCCGAGGTTTTCAGCATTTCCATTCGCCTACCAAAAACAGAACAAGACCAGAACACAAGGATAAAGCCTGTCAAGCTCTGGTGCGCCATGCACATCAACCCGAATCGTCCCGAAATGATTGTGTGCGAATTTGAACTAGATGACGACGAGGCGAACCCTTTGAGGCCACCGGGGGAGGCCACTCCTGATATACCGACAGACACCTTGCAGGCGAATCCCACCGCTGAGGAGCTCATGGAGAGCACCGAGGTTTTGAGCAAGCCCATCAGAGTTTTGCGCAGTGCTCGTAAACGAAGGGGAGAGGCCGGTGCCATGCAGATCTTTGATATTATGTCGCAAGTTCAGGAACAGCTCGCAACCGCCGACAACTTAGAGAAATTTCTTAAAATTCTTGTCGGTATCGTGACTGAGTTGACCGGCTTCCACCGTGTCATGATATACCAGTTTGACTCCGAGTTCAACGGCCGTGTGGTCACGGAGCTCGTCGACACGGTCCAGACGAGGGATCTTTACAAAGGCCTTCACTTTCCTGCATCTGACATCCCGAAACAGGCTCGTGACCTATACAAGATCAACAAGGTCCGCCTGCTATACGACCGGGATCAACCAACGGCACGCCTCGTCTGCCGATCAACCGAAGATCTCGACAAGCCTTTGGACCTGACCCATTCTTACCTCAGGGCCATGTCCCCGATTCATCTCAAATACCTCGGCAACATGGCTGTGCGCTCGTCAATGTCGATATCTATCAAGGCGTTTGATGAGTTGTGGGGCCTGATAGCCTGCCACTCATATGGGCCGAGAGGAATGCGCGTCTCGTTTCCTATCAGGAAGATGTGTCGACTTGTGGGAGACACTGCCTCAAGAAATATCGAGAGATTATCCTATGCATCTAGGCTTCAAGCCAGGAAGCTCATCAACACGGTGCCGACCGACAAGAACCCGTCAGGATACATTGTAGCATCATCTGACGATCTCTTGAAGCTGTTTGACGCCGATTTTGGAGCAGTCTCGATTAGGGGCGAGACCAAGATTCTCGGGAAACCCGAATCAACACAGGAGATTCTAGTCCTACTCGAGTACCTGCGCATGAAGAAGTTTACGGCGGTGTTGACGAGTCAGGACCTGACCGTGGACTTTGCGGACCTCAGGTACGCCCCAGGCTTTCAAATGATCGCTGGGTGTCTTTATGTCCCGCTTAGCGTAGGCGGAAACGATTTTATAGTGTTTTTCCGCCAGGGCCAGGTCCGGCAAGTGAAATGGGCGGGCAATCCGTACGAAAAGGTTGTTCAGGAAGGTACACAATGTTATCTAGAGCCGAGGAAGAGCTTCAAGGTGTGGCACGAAACGGTGGTGGGCAAATGCAGAGATTGGTCTGAAGAACAGGTCGAAACGGCGGCCGTTCTCTGTCTAGTATATGGTAAGTACCCAGTTGTGGTGGATGGACTGGATGGCTGCATCCGAATGGTGAAGACAAACAAAGCATGTTGCTAATCATACTCAGGTAAATTCATCGAGGTCTGGAGGCAAAAGGAGGCTGCCCTTCAGAGCAGCAAGCTCACAAAGCTGCTTCTCGCCAATTCTGCCCACGAAGTCAGGACGCCCTTGAACGCCATCATCAACTACCTAGAAATCGCTCTTGAAGGGTCCCTTGACCAAGAGACCAGGGACAACCTATCCAAATCACATTCTGCCTCGAAATCCCTCATCTACGTCATCAACGATCTACTCGACCTCACCAAGGCAGAAGAGGGCCAGGAGCTGATCAAAGATGAGATATTTGATCTCCCAGCCTGCATCCATGAGGCGACGGAGCCATTCACCTCGGACGCCAGGCGCAAAGGCATTGGCTACGAGGTTATCGAGCATCCAGGTCTGCCAAGGGCGGTGTATGGCGATCAACGCAAGGTCAGGCAGGCCGTCGCCAATGTTACGGCCAATGCTGTCCAACACACATCGCAAGGCTTTGTCAAGATCGAGTTTTACGTCGTCGAGGTGGATGTCGAGAAGCACAAGGTCAAAGTTGAGATTGCGGTTCAGGATACGGGCTCAGGCATGTCAAACGCTCAACTAGACGCGCTCTTCCGCGACCTTGAGCAGGTCAGCATCGATGATACTCAGCCCTTGGATCCAAGCGGTCCAGCCACGGCTGAATCCAACGAGGCGCAGTCGCCTAGAACTCTCGGCCTTGGCATAGCAGTCGTGGGCAGGATCGTTCGAAACATGAATGGACAGCTGCGTCTCAAGTCGGAAGTCGGCAAAGGCTCCAGATTCGTCATGCAATTTCCCTTTGATATGCCGACGGACGACTCACCAATGTCGCAGGATGGGAGCAGCGTGGCAGTGCATTCGGTTACGGACTCGAATGCCGTGTCGCTCTCGGGAACTGGTCGTCTCGAAGGGGAAGTTACACTGATTGACGGCGGGCCTGTTATGAATGAGACTGATCTCTTCCATGGCCCATCGCCCAAGAGGAGCTTCGAGGACGCGGCTAGCATCACTAGTCGCAATAGTGGCAACAGCAGGACCAGTCTCAAGAGCAAGAACAGCGTGAGGAGCAAGGGTAGTGCCAAGAGCAACATGAGCGATGCCGATCGCTTGATTGACGCAATCCAGCTTCCCCTTGAGTTTGGCGAGCCAGACTCGCAACGGATTGGTCTTGAGCGTCGGAATTCAAAGGGTGCCTATTATCAGGCAGGACCCAGCTCCCATAGCCGAAGAGCATCGGTCAGTCCGACGGCAACGAGGAGGTCTGATAGTTTGGGTCGTTCCTCAGCTCACCGTACGGATGGCGCCATGACCACATCAACAGACGCTCCAGTGGGGATTCAATATGTGACAGATGCAAAAATGCCCATGAAGCCTGTCAGGATTGCCGACGACGATGAGCTTCACGATCGTCCCCAACATCCACACCAGAGTCAGACGTCTGGCGTGCTCTTTGAACTGCCAGACGACGGCACCAAGCCACCCAGGAGCTCTGATGCGCATTCAGTCAGTACTGCGGCTCCGTCGGAATACCAAGCGCCACTACGAGTTCTCTGCGCTGAAGATGATCCCATCAACATGAAGTTGTTGAGAAAGCGGTTGGAGAAAGCCGGCCATGTTGTTTCTCACACGGTCAACGGCGCTGATTGTGCATCTGTATACAAGGAGTTACCCAGCTCCTTTGATGTGATTTTGATGGATATGCAGGTGAGTGTTATGGTTCTGGTGATGCTTAGTCCGTATGGGTTTGAGTATTTGTTTTGCTGACCACCTGTCTACTCTAGATGCCGATTGTCGATGGTCTCGATAGCACTAAGATGATTCGTGCCTTTGAACTCGAAGAGGAGACAAAGCCCGAGGGTGAATCGTTCACATCTGGAAGGAAAATTCCGATTATTGCCGTCTCGGCTTCGCTATTAGAGTCTAAGAAATCGACCTATGTCGAGGCAGGTTTCGACGGCTGGATTCTAAAGCCCATCGACTTTAAACGTCTGGAAACCCTGCTTACCGGCATTGGCGATTCCGCCGTGAGGAATGACTGTCTTTACGAACCCGGCTGTTGGGAGAGAGGAGGCTGGTTCTTTGAGAAAGACCAGACTGTAAACAATGAGTCTGGCGGATCCGACGAGTCTGAAAAGGAGAAAGACGAGCAGAAGGGGCCTTGACGATGACCTTGAGTCCCGAAAATTCAAACGATGAGGACCGCATCCGAGATAACTGATAAAGCGCACTTTGGTCTGACGCCCTGGCAATAATCACTTGATATTGCCACGACTGTGCCAAGTTCTGGTTCAAAAACAAAAACCCAGCCAACCACCACAACGAATCATACCGCATAACCCGATACGCATCTCGACTTATTCGTCAGTCTTTACTTCTCTCTGATGCAACATTCGAGGCAGGTTACTTGGATGGAGACCTGGTTCGACAATCCTTAATAACAGGACGAAATACACGGGGCGCTACTAGTCTTTTGTTTTCGATGTACACGATGATACCCTGTTCTTCCAACACCTCAGCATTCTTGACATCAACTTTTGAACGATACCAGGCAACGATTTTTGGGAGACGAGTACGAAAGATCAGCATGGCATGGCGTTTACGGGTTTCTCTTTTCATTTTCTTTTTCTTGTGTCCGTTTCATTTATATACTTAATTTGTTCATTTTGGTTTCCCTCACCTTGCCCCCCGTTTGCTTGCTATTGCAAGCAACATCGGGTCATGGGAAGGATTGACTGAATCCTGCTGGTGGCAGACGGTCCTTGGTTAACAACAAAAACTTTTTGTCACGAGTTCACGGTATGACACAGTACACGGTATGCATACATGGGTGGGAACTTATGGGATATGGGATGATTGGAGTTCAGGGTATGGCAGAGTATACGGTATGCCTACACAAGAATGTGTTGATGTTTTTGTTCCTTGTCTTTTTTATCATGTTTTTACTAGTAGTTTGGCATAGCAAGAACAATTCTTGAGTGTGAGTGAGTTTGGTTGTTTTTTATCGCATATGGCATGTTCTGGAATAGTCTGCAAAGCAAGACGTTCGTTTACTGTTGGAGGCAAGTGGTTGGGGCATTCGCTTATGGATATCATTGGAGACGTGAATAGCTTTAGACAGTGGCGAGGCAACCATTAAACATTAGCCAGTGTTATGAATTCTTCAAAACCAACGCTCAACGAATCCTTTGTCTTTTGCAAGAAGAAAACCAGCAAAAGAAAAGCCCAAACAGATGCGGCATAGTCCTAGTTCCAGACTAGCAATGCCCCCGGGCGAGACGAATGACGACAAAGAAGCAGTCGCCACTTTTGCATAGTCGCAAAGCGAAACAAGTTTTCAAGGCCGCAAACCGGAGACAAAGCTCGATGTGACAACCTCCCAGAAAAAAAGCCGTTTTCCCCATGGGGGAGGATGAATGAGCTCACAAAGTTTCGGGGAGGCAGCAGCCGGGCACGAGCGGGGAGCGGGGAGGACGGACGCCGCGCGCCTGCCGACCTAGAAAGTTGCATTAGCCGGTTGCTATATCGTGGGAGCTGAACGTGGGGGGGAATAGCACAAAAAAGAAAAAGAAAATGAGGGGTACGTGTTGCAGTAGGACGACACCATTGTTTGTTTATGCATGGCGGCCCCCCCGACCGTTCCGTATGTTTGATGGTTGGATGGGACGGTTTTTGCTCTGAAAGAGAGCTCCTGTAGCTCCAGAAACAAATAGAGGGCGACGTCACAAAAAGTAAGATACCCACCCACACACACACACACATACACAACATGTACATATGCAACACCACCACCCTTCCCCGTGGTTACTCCAGAGGTAGATAGATGAATGAATGGCCTCTCCCCCTCTCCTCTTGTTCGTATTAGGCAATGCGATTAGCATCTTGTAGTGATTATCAGCCCCTTTTGACTGGATGAGACGATTGTCCATGGGATCCTTGGGGGCACCGTTTTTACTGCCGTTGGTGAATGGGATGACAGGGCGTGCTGCTTGGTACCAAGGCAACAAGATAAATTGACTTTGTACCTTGGTCGCACCGGGCCGCCGCGTTGCTGCTACTTAAGCTTCCCCAGGAACTGATCTGAACTCAACGCTTTACCAATCGTACAACTCTTAACTTCTGTAAACACGGCTGTAGACAATACAGGTCAGGGTAATTCTCAACCACTTCCTAGAATACATCAGCCATAGAAGAGAGAAAGACTTGGTATGAACAAGCGTCTTTCGTAAATCCGGATTCCAGTTACAATCAACAACCACATTGTAACCCCACTCCCTCCGGCCCCAACAGCCATGGCACCTTCGGCAATGGTGGACTCGGCCCCCGCCTCCCCAACCATCAACGGGGATCGGCCCCGAGTTCTGGTTCCGGAAAAGGTCTCGCCTGATGGTCTGGCCATGCTCACTGGCCTTTACGATATCGACAAAAGACAGGGGCTCTCGGCCGAGGAGCTCCTCGAGATCATCCCAAACTATCACGGCCTGATCGTCCGCTCCGAGACAAAGGTGACGGCTCAGGTTCTTTCTGCAGCCGCAAAGCTGCGCGTTGTTGCCAGAGCCGGCGTGGGCGTCGACAACATCGACGTGGATGCTGCCACCAAGCAAGGTATTATCGTTGTCAACTCGCCTGCGGGAAACATCGTCGCCGCGGCCGAGCATACCATCGCACTGCTCCTCGCCACGGCGCGCCACGTTGGTAGGGCTGACAGCACCCTAAAGGAGCGCAAATGGGAGCGCGGCAAGCTGGTCGGCGTCGAGGTCGGTCGCAAGACTCTCGGTATTATTGGGCTGGGAAAGGTCGGCATCAGGGTGGCGCGTATGGCTACGGGCCTGGGAATGAAGGTTATAGCGTTGGATCCGTATGCGAGTGAGGATCTTGCCAAGCAGGCACAGGTCAATTTGGTCAGTTCATTGGAGGAATTGTTGCCGGCCGTTGACTTTTTGACCATCCACACCCCGTTGCTCGCTAGTACACTCAATCTTCTTGGAGAGGCAGAGTTCCAGAAGATGAAACCGACGGCGCGCGTGCTCAATGTGGCCAGGGGAGGAGTGTATAATGAGGATGCGCTGATTCGCGCCCTGGACGAAGGTTGGATCGCGGGAGCTGGCATTGACGTCTTTACGTCGGAGCCTCCTGAGCCCGAGTCTTCTGCGGCAAGACTGGCGGCGCATCCAAAGGTTGTGGCAACTCCGCATCTCGGAGCATCGACTGTCGAGGCTCAAGAGAACGTTTCGCTTGATGTATGCGCGCAGGTGCTGGAGATATTACGTGGAGGGCTCCCCACAGCTGCGGTAAACGCACCCCTTATCCTGCCAGAGGAATATCGCAAGCTGCAGCCGTTTGTACGCCTCGTCGAAAGAATTGGAGGGCTCTATACGCAGCATTTCGCCGGATCCAGGGGCCGCACGATGGCCAGTCGGCGATTTGAGCTCAACTATCAGGGCGAGCTAGCGTCCGTCTCCAACACACGCCCTCTTTTTGCGGCTCTGATCAAAGGCCTGGTGTCTAGTATCAGCGATTCGGGCGGCCGGGACGTGAATATCGTCAACGCCATGCTCATTGCCAAGGAGAAGGGAATCGCGGTGAACGAGACGCACACTCGAGAGTCCAGTGACCAGGTATATGCCAGTCTAGTCACTCTCAGAGTTAGTGGCGCTAGTGATGAAGACCAGCATGTGATTGAAGGATATGTTAGCGGGCAAAGCGTCTATATCAACAGACTGGGCCGCTTCAACGCCAACTTCACACCCGAGGGTATGATGCTCATCTTGCACAACTACGACGAGCCTGGAAAGATTGGCAACGTCGGTAGCGTCCTGGGCAGGCATTCTATCAACATCCGCTTCATGCAAGTGGCGGGCCTTGCTCTAGACGACCAACACAAACAGCTAGCCGGTAGTAATGGGGGCCGTGTTGGTGAACATGAGAACGAGGCGCTCATGATTCTTGGAGTTGATGGAGAGATCACCAAGGAGGTGCTGAATGATCTCAGCCAGGCCGAAGGCATCCTCAATGTAAGCCTCGTGCGGTTGTAAGCTAAGGCGATGTTTTCTCGTGGGGAACAGTCCTGCACTTGGTCGTTCGCATCAACGCATAAGTTATGAAGTGAGTTGTGAGAGTCAACGCTCAATGTTCTGGAATCGATTTGTAGTCAACCGCGAGTCTGATTTGATTATAATGTAATGCCGTCGGCGATTCTCCAGTCGCAGACCATAGTCCAAATGCCCTGATCTTGCAGGTTTATTTCCCATGTCGGCGGGTGAACGACGACGACCGTATTCTGCTTGACGATGTTTTTGCCTCCAAGCCCAGAAATACGCCCGTCCCCAGCTAGGATGAGTTTGACAAGGTGCTCTGTTTTCTTAGTGTTTTCTCCGTCGTTTCGAGATGGGGCATCAGCCTCTGTAGACCAAGCAGGCCTTGCCGTCAGCATTTGCATACCAGGGCCGGCCGAGACTTCATCAGCTATGTACTCGGCTGCAGGAGTGGCGAGAATGGGCTGTTCAGAGAGGTGGTCGTAGCGCGGCTCGTTTCCGTCGCTTTTGACCTGGAACAGCCAGTCGCGAACCTCGGCTGCTAGGCCGCCAGCGGTATATCTGGCACCACGACGCTGTGGTGAAAATGCATCCGGGAGAAAGAACTGCCGCTGCTCCGATGGTTCTGTGGTGACGAAACGAGGCGCTGCTCGAAACTTTGGGTGTCGATCTCTTTGCTGTTGTGCGTATTCAAATCTGGCCTCAAAACTCATCTCCACGTCCGAAGCCACGCTCTCATGCATGGGGTCAGCGCCATCGTCACTATTGGCGGGTTGTTCGTCCAGGTTGTGTCTAATGTCTTTGTTTTCATAAGGTTCAAAGGGTGAAGCAGCTTCAGACTTGGGGATTTCGCCTGGCTCGCTATCGGGAATATGAGGTATCTCATGGTCCTCATTGTAGTGGTTCTCGACCTCTGATAGTGCCCGTGAAGAGCTGCTCACGTGCTCAATAGACGCGGGCGAAACTGTGATACGGCGCCGTTTTGGCGCTGGCGGGGTTTCCTCATAGCCATGATGGTTTCCTTCAAAAATTCCGTTACTGGAATTGATGCTTGGTGATGGAGATGGCGAATTCTCAACGATGCTGTCATGCTTTTGGAGACCAGTCCTTCTCAAGGGTCTCGATGGCTGCCCGTTATGTATGTTGTCGGGTCCATCCTCGTCTTCAGGCAAGGGAGAGCTGTCGAGAATATCAATTTCATCAGCAGTTGTTTTCGTGATTTTTGTAGAAGACACGAATGGGCGCCTGTTTCCAGGCACAATCGGAGTGGTGGTGGATTGCGACTGCGGCTGCGTGGTCGATGGCGCCGCGAAGCGGGGAGTTGAAATGAATTGGCGGGGCTGCGTCTGTGAAGGTGTCGTCGACCCGCCTTCGTCGGTCCCTGGTCGCTTGGAAAGCAGGAACCGAGACGGTGCTGGTGTTGATGGCGGCGGCATTGGAATCGGTACTCACCAAAAAGAGGTGTAAAAGTCAAAAAAAAAAAGAAGAGCGAGAAAAAAAAACAGCCAGGGATTAGTGGCGGGGTGTGGTCGTGGCGGCCACCATACCCTCCATGGCGTCGTCCTCCTACTCATCCTCCTTCTCCCCCTTCTTCTCATCGTCCTCGTTCTCGTCCTCCTCCTTCTTTTTCTTTTTTTCTTCCTCCTCCCTCCTCTTGGCAGCCTTGCGGCGCCGACGCCTCGCCGGCTTTGACGTCTAAAAAACATGCTCAGCATTGACCTCGATCAACTCTAGGGCACTGGAAAGGATCGATTACACCGGTCCCTGTGGCCGCCAGAGGCCGCTGGCGGTCCTCACGGCGACGCATCAGGTCCCCGTACGTCTCCATCATGACGAGGTAGCCGCGCCGGAGCCCCGGGATCCACCATCCCAACCCCCGCCCACCCCAGTTGCCGCCGCCGCCTCCCCTCCTCCTGGTGTTACTGCTGCTGTTGCTCTCCACAGAGGAAATAATATATTTAGTATTTATAGTCCTATTTACCTCCTTAAACAGGACAACTTACTTGTGAATAAAGCGCGGACTGGGAAATAAAATAAAAAAAACCTCTCAAACTTTTCCAAAGAAATTTCTGCCCTTGACTTTTTTACGTCCTTCTGGGAGAATTCTGCCTGCTGCAGTCGGTCATCGTGCCTACCCAGAATGGTTTGTTCGTTTCTGCTATTTTCGGCCATTTTGGGCCTTGGGCGCGTCTACCTTAAAGTGGAAGGATTATGAGCACGCCTGAGGGCAGGCACCCATACAGATCCGCAATCCAACTCTTCACTCGCGTGATGACAGACGAATCATCGATAGCGAATGAGATACAAAGCTTAGCTATGTAGGTAGGGACCTAAGGTAGGTACCTCGTGCAACGTGAATTTCTATCGGAAACCTGCAGGTTGGTACTGGTATCTAGGCTTGGGTAGGTATGGAACCAGGAGGCGTGAGTGAGGTGGCAGTGGTCTCTAGCGATTGCATGCCTATACACCACTCCCTTGTCAGCTCATTGGATATCGTTTGATACAGAGTGTAGCTGAAAGGAACCAGACCACATTACGATAGCTCAGATTCACGAACCTCCTCCCTTGGACATACACTCCTTGACACAGCCTCGACTGTGACGGGTCAGTCCAGATTGCGGTGGACATCGCCGGCAGCATATCAGCCGGCAGCCATGTCTCAGATTCCCAACCCTTCATTCAGCTGGTCCGTGTCTATCTCTCTATTTGGTGTTGCACTGTGTTCGGCTGCTTGAGTGAGAACCTTGAGAGACAAGATAAATGTTTTCCTTGCTTGAGAACAAAAAAGATAGAAAAAAAGGAAAAAAGAAAAAAAAAATACCAAAACCCCAACTAATCAAGGGAAATTCCTTGGCGGAGAAACAGACGCGTGTTTTATTTATTTCTCCTCATTCTTTCATTTGCTATCGAACTTTTGATCGGCATGTCATCTTTCTACGGTACAAGTGAACTAGCCAGTCGGCACGCGTACGTGGTATATGCGAAGTTGGTGGTAAGCTGCAAGGTACTTGTGCAAAGTTGGGTTGGCATCCCGCTCCTTTTAGCTATTTTTTGCTGTCCCAAAAAAGCTTATTCGGGTCTGTTTGACGAAACCTGCCAACATGGTTTGTCAGTCATGCTCAGCCGGCTTACTGTGTTTGTAAGGTGTTCTAAACCCCCCTACCCCTTGGCTCAACATTTGGCCAATCATACCGTCGAGACATTTCCAGGGACTCTTACAGATACGAGGGACACAAGGTCGTAAGTCAGCTGGGCACCCATATACTATTCTAGTTCTAGACAAGAGATGGTGGTCTGCCTGTCGTGTCACAAACGTACAAAACCACAATTGGTAGCTTTGGTGGGGCAGGCAAGGCAGGGAAGAGCAGGGAAAAAAAAGCGCCGCATTTTTTCTGTTCCATTTCTCAGCTCTCTGTTACATTCCCGATCTTAGATTAAACGCGTTGCAGTGTGGGCTCAGGGGTGGGAGGGAGTGGAGGCGAAGGGATGGGATGGGCATCATATGAACTTAAACATGGGCAGAATATGGGTACTAATAGAAGACATCGGCTCCTTGCTTAGCTTACGCCGACCTTTCCTCCTCTTGTTGGATGACTTTTTCCTTTCTTTGTCAATCATTCAAGTCATCGATCTGGCCGGGTGCTCGGTGTGCAACCAGGTGATATCAACCAAGTTAAAAGATATAGCCAAAAATACGGTATTCCTTTGTTTCTCATATACCCAAGGTATCAACCTGATCAGTTTTTAGCTACTTCTTCCACCCACACACACACATACACATACACTCTTTTGGTTTACCTTCTATTCTTTCCTTTTTACCCAGCATCCAACAACATCCCATAACTTAAGATGATCAACAAATACGCCATGCGGAACCTTTTCAGCACCAGACGTTCCACGGGGGTGGTCGTGGTCAGCGCCTGGGTCGTATTCGCCTTTCTCTTCTACGTCTTTATTTACGTCCACAACCAGGAGAGTCTAATCACCTCCATCGTGCGGAAGCTCGACAAGACGGGCACCGAAGCCCAGGCGCACGCCGAGCGGCAAAGGCTCCTGCAGCAGAAGAAGGAGGACGCCGAGGAGCAGCTGCGACTTGCGGCATCGAACTCTACGCTGGGTCTGCACTCGATCCAGTTCCTGAACCTCCCGCACCGCCACGATCGCTTCGACGCGGCCGCCATCCAGTCCCTCCTGTCCGACATCGACATCACAAACTTCCCAGCCGTCCTCGACACCGACATCAAGGACCAGGGCCTGCCCCCCACCAGCAAGCCGAACACGCTCAAGAATAGCGAGATCGGCTGCTGGCGTGCCCACGCAAACATCTGGCAGTACCAGCTGCAGAAGCGCATCCCGGCCCTGCTCATCCTCGAGTCCGACGCCGCCTGGGACATCAACCTCCGCCAGCAGATGGGGGTCCTGAACAAGCCGTTCCGCGAGCTGCTCGTCCAGGACAACCCGGACATCCTCCGGCAGCCTACTAATAACAAGACATCAACAAACCAGAACAACGAAACCCGAGCCCACGCCAAAGCTCTGGCTGACGACGACGACCTCGCGGCAAAGCGCGCCGCCCTTGAGAACCAGTACGTCGACCCCCTGCCCGTCGATCCGGAGGATCCCTGGGCGGCCAAGACGGGGCTGTGGGACCTCCTGACGATTGGACACTGCTTCGACTCGCGCGACAAGAACTCGAAATCCTTCCGGGTGTACGACGACCCCTGGGGCCCCAACAGCGGGTTTCAGTTCAACGACATCGGGATGGACAAGCCTCTGAATCGGCAGCGGGTGGTGTTCAAAGCCATGGGCATGGTGTGCACGACGGGCTACATCATCAGCCTCCGCGGGGCGGCCAAGCTCCTGGTCCGGACCAACTTCAACCTCGACATGCCCGTGGACCTGGTCATGAACGAGATGGCAAAGGCCGGCGAGCTTACCATGTACAGCGTGCAGCAGCGCATGGTCGTGCAGTGGATCTACCGCGACGGGCTCGGCATGAAGGAGCGCGGGGCCCAGAGCGACATACACAACGAAAAGTCCGAGGGCAAGTGGGACATGAGCGGCTGGGATAAGGCCTGGAAGACAAAAGACGTCTACGACTACAAGTGGTCGTACGAAAACTCTGGCCTTGAAAACTTTGCTCTCCAAAAGGCTTGGGGGGTGGCCATGAATGACTGGGACACGATGCGTCATTAGAGTTTGTTTCTTAATTTCTTTTCTCGGGTTCTGTACTTGTATCGTGGGGACAGGCGCAAGGAGTTGACTCTGTTTGAGTTTGGGTAGGTATTTTCTGACAGGTTGAACAAGCCATGTATACCCTGTTTAGGGGCGCTTGCTTGACTAGCTAGACTTGCCGTCAGGAGTGTTTTGGAGTTGAGGGGCTAAGGAGTATTCCCACCGGCAGACTCACTTGTTTTCTTACATGTCGACCATGACCAAAATGTTTCTTTTATCTCGATCTTTTATATCTATTGTTAATTTCATTGCTTGAGCTCTCTGTCACTACATGGCCTTGCTGAGCGTCAGTTGGCCATGGTTGATATCGAAATAAAAGAGGCTTTGTGTCAGGTTCTGCAGAGCCTAGCGTCGGAATTGGGTGATTCTTTGGTTGATTAAATCCGAAAATTTATGTCTACAAAATGCAGGAAAATTAAGCGTAATAAGTGCGCATCATAATCTCCGACGTGCCCGAAACGGTGCGTCGATGTGGTAAAGACCTTGGTTTCTGGGAGTGGTTCTCGTCAGGCATCAGTTGAGCATGACTTGTCAAATCAGGGGTTAGTTAGTAGGCCTGTGTATAAACTTCTCTCTATTTCGATTGATAGCGACTATCTTTCCCAACCAAGTCAACGTTGGAGAGGTACGGGTAAGGATGAACCAGGCAATTTTTGCTACCAAACTTCAGAGCGCTTGAATATCTCATATTACGTAGTAAGTTGATGGAAAACTTAGATTGATATGTTCCCCACTCCCATCGACACCCAAAAGATCTGTCAGTGGTCCGCCGTTTCGAAGAAGGGTTGTTTCATCGTCGGGGGCCAAACGGCAAGATTGATCCTTGCTCTTGATTAAACTGTCTCTGGTGCTCATAAATGAAGGCGTAGTATGCACGTATGGGTCCAATCACAAGAAAGGCAGCCGAATTCCTGAGCACCGAAGATAGACTTGCATACATACCTGCAGCAGCCGTACTTGAAGTGACGTGTTACCAAGATGTCGAGGCCATCATCTGAAATAATCAGAAAAGTAACAAGGAAGCCTTGATTCGAACTTTCCAGGACATTCTAAATCAACAATTTCGCCGCTCACGTTCAGAGTTGTGCAAAGTACGTAGTAGGTAATTTGCGGTTTTGCCCATCGGATGATCGACGTTTGACTGGTCGAGATCGGGCTCAAATTACAAGTCCGATGCCAGGGTTCAGCTGGGCGAGAGTTGATTTGTCTTTCCACGTCGGCATTGCGATATGCATAGTTGCAGGAGGTTGCAATATCGGGGTTCCTTGACTAAATTGCAAGATGCCAGCCCCTTTGTGGTGCCGAACCCTGTTTTTCTTGCACGAGTAAACGCATGTCTCGGGAGGGGTTCGACCTCGGGGATTGGCCCCATGGTAAGAACGCACAAAAGCGTTGTGTTGTATTGTGTGCAACCCAAGATAGATCAAGGCTGACCGACCCTGCCACCAAAAGGGGCGACACCATTTCTTGTTGTAAATTCCTCGGCAAAAACTATCAATTGTCCGAATGCGTGATGATTTCTTGTTCTTTGTCCACATGGCTGCGCCCTTGAAACTAGGTATAACCGCGAGAACAGAGTGATAAAAACAGGTCTAGTATCAATATCATACATGCATTTTAAAACCCATCCAACATGGGACTTGTTCATCTTGTTCCCAGAGACGCAGCAACAAGTGTGAGAATCTCCTCGACGCTCTTCTTCGCGTTTTTGGGATCCTTGGCGACGGGCTGCCAGTGCTCGCCGTGTCGCGGGTCAACGGCGACGCACTTGGCTACAACGTCGGCGCGCTTCTCTTCGGTCCCGTGCTGCAGCAAGAACTTGTAGTACCAGGCCCACGAGTCGCCAACGTCCCCGTCGAGAAGCAATGCCTTCTCGAACCACGTCTGCGCCCGGTCCAGCTTACGCTCGCCCCAGAAGATGCGCGCAACTGACACGAAGAGTTGCGGGTCTGTCTCGACCTGCTTGATGGCCTCGAGCGAGAGAGGTTTGCGCTTTGTCCGCTCCTCGAGGTGCCAGATACGCTCGCTCCACAGCAGCCCGCTGCGCGGCATCTGCCGCAGCGCCGTTGCCATGAGGTTCTTGGCTTGCGTTGTGTTGCCCGCCCGCCGTTCCACCCGGATCAACTCGCACCACAGCTCCGGCGACTTGGATACGGCCTGCCGCGCTCGGTCCAGCACACTGCGCGCCTTGACCACATTTTTGTTGCGTTCCTCAAGTCGCGAGTAGAGAAGCCAGAGTGGAACCGAAGACGGCACCGCCTTGACACCCGTGCCATACGCCTCCCTGGCCTGTGGCACCTGGCCCATATCCTCGTAAATCTGCCCCTTCATCATCCACAGCTTCGGTGCCGCCGGGAAGAGCTGCAAAGCCTCTTGCACCAACTCGAGGGCAGCATCATTGTTGTCCAGTTGCCGCTCGAACGCCACGCTGCGCATCCAGACGCGATCTGTAGGTGCATTTTGTCGCGCCACTGTGAGCAACCGCCGCGCCTCGTCGATCTCATTGTGATCCGCTTCGAGCTTGACGGCCGCAAGCCAAATGTCCTCGTTGTTGGGGTTCTGCTGGAACGCACGGCCCAGAACCAGGCGCGCCTCGTTAAGCTGCCCAGCCAGAAGCCTCTCCTTGGCCAACATCATCCAGAGTACCTCGCTGTGCGGGCAGGCCTCGACTGCTTTTTCGAGGACCTGCCACAAGGCCTCCTTGGTGCCATGATTCCTCTCTAGATCCACCGCGGCCAACCATAGAGTCTTGCTGTTGACAAACACCCTGAGCGCATATGCGTAAATTGCTCGGGACGTAGCGTACTTTTCCCTGTTTATGCTGGCCCTGGCATCCTCCATCCACGTGTCTTTGCGGTCGTCATCCTCGTCCAATCCCCATCCTAGCGTCTCCCGTATAATGTTGTTGCACGTGATAACGGCGCCTTCTTCCTCGCACTTTTCTGCCTCGCCAATCCATTCCTCTCGCTTCGGCATGGCTCCCAGCCCTGCGAGCTTTGCAATGGCCTTTTGCATGACGATACCGTTTGGGTCTGATCCAATCTGCTCCTGTAATCTGGCGGCTGCAATCCAGATCTCATGCGATGTTGGGATGGCCTTGCGCGCTTTGTTCAGTACCGCCTTGGCTCCATCAACTGTTTCAAGTCGGGCGAGCGCGAGCCACAGGTCGATGGAGGCAGGAATCAACTCTGTCGCCTTGGCAAGGAGTAGGCGAGCGTTGTCCTGGTCATCCTCCAAGTTCACTGCCTCCTTCCACAGCGCCTCGGACTCGGGAATATGGTCCAGCGCGCGACGTATAACCCTCTTCTTTGACATGGGATCCGATTCGAGCTTCATGGCCTCAACCCACAGCCTGACTGAGCGCATGTTGGCCTTGATAGCATCCGCAGCGATGATCTTGGCGTTGCGGCCCTCGTTGAGTCGGATGTTCTCCAGCCACAAGTCTTCGCTTTTAGGGCAGTGTTTGCATCCACGCGCTAATATGTTGCGGGCGGCGACAAACTTGCCCGCAAGCTCCTCCACTCGTGCTGCTGCAATCCAGCCCGGCGCGTTTGTCGGGTTTGACTCGGTAGCCGACTTAAGCAGCTTCCGCGCAAAGTCGACATCGCCCACGCTGACCTGCTCTGCCGACTCTAGCTTTCCGAGAGATGTCAAGTAGCCTTTGGGGTCCACGCTGGTCGATGTTCCCAGGGAGCTAGCCATGCCACTTGCTTGCGATGCCTGGTCTAGTCGAGACTGTAGCACCTTGTTCTGGGCCGCACCAATCTTTGCGAAATTGGTCATGGTCCCATCACCAGTTGTAGAGGCGCCACCATCGTCGTTGACCGTCGTCGTCATCTCTGATGAGTCGCGGGCAGCTGCGAGTACGCTATCTGGCACAGCATAGAATCTCTGGTGGGCTGCGGTCCTGGCTCGCTTGTTCTTGCCGGTAAAATCCTTGGCCTCGGGTAGCGTCGCCCATTCCTCGTCGGTTACGCTCCCCAGCGCTCGCTTGAGGTCGGAGAACTGCTGCTGGATCTTGGGGTTCTTTCGTTCGTATTCTTCCCGCTCGGCTTTTTCACGAGCCTCCCTGTGGATCAGAAGACGCTGGTTGGTACTCTATTTGGTTCAGCCGCTCTCATCGTGAGCGTCAGGCGCGAGATGGGGGAGGGAAGCGATCGGGCGAATGCAGTGTTGAAGGGGAGGAAAACCTACCTTTGCTTCTGACGGCGCTTTGCCATCTTGTCATCGACCTCCTTCCATATCCTATCGGCCTCCTCATCGTCCTTGTCATAGATGCCTCCGGAGAACAGGCCCGTCTCGTTATCCGGGTCCTGATACCTGCCGTCGTCCACATCTTTAGCTTCGTCCTTCTTTCCTTTCTTATCGCCCGTTAGACCGAGCTGTGCGGATCTCTTGGCGACGGCCTCCTTGATTTGGTCTTCGCTTGGTCCTTCGCGCGCCGGGCCTAGATCGGATCGCGTCGTGAAGCCGGTGGCACCACGACCGAGACCTGCGACATAATTTTCGGGGGCTGCTTGGTTAAGGAAGGACTGGTTCGACATTTTGTCGAAGTTTCGTCGGGTATTAGCCCAGCCGGGAAGATGCTATTTCTCTCGCGACTGACGCTTAGGTGCAGTGTTACTGGCGACTTGTCGCGGCGTGGACAATCTTGTACATGACAGAAAGCCAAGGTTGATGATCGGACGTTCAACGCGCCTGTCTGCCTGCGATTTTCGACGCTTCAATCCAACGCTATTTGCCTGCCGTACCGATATTCTCCACTCCTCGAAGGCGCCCCACCCTGTCTGTGTTCTAGTTCTAGCGGAGCATTCTCCTACTTGGCCTGCATTTAATTACTGCAAACCATTCCCTAGGTACTGTACCCAGGTATGATTGGATTTGCATATTTCGGATTTCATCTCTTCTAAGCTCTCGCTTTGCCCTGAAAAGCGACTGCCAATGTGTTATTTGACACGAGATAATCGTGCTTATATTTACCGATAAGAAGCCTGCACGCCGCATACGGTCACAATCAATAACTAGCAAGCACAGCGTGACACAACCAGTCGGTATAACAACACAGAATGTTTCATTCGAAGAAAGTGTAATTGAATTTGCCATAAGTGCTCCCTAACAAAACAAACACCGACCCCCAATGACACCGATTAGCAGCTTGAGATTACAAAGTAAAATGCAGGCATAACAAAAAGCTAGCCGTCGCGGTCAACCTTATCATGACAGGCTGATTTGTTTCCACGCGCGCCTGTCGCAAATTAAAAAAGAACGAGACAATGCTTTGATTTATTTTCCGCCGAACCAGCTGGAAACGCCGCTCTTGGCCTTTGCGGCGCCGTCCTCGACCTTCTTGTCGAACTCGTCGACCTTCTTCATCGCGCCAGCCTTGGCATCCTTGGCGTAGGCTTCCGACTCGGCCTTGAGCTTTGCGGCCTCGCTCTTTGCGTTGGAGATCTAAGATTTCATTTCATATGTTAGTAGTCTAAGTCGTCTAGGTTGCACGTTATGTTCTTGGGAATCGGCGCATTATAAATTGAGCCATCGTGGGTAGCTGGCTTCTCATGACCGTGAACAGTGAAATCACAGAAGTGGCAGGTATAATGTATGGTTACTTACGGCACTGTCGAACTTGGCGCCGGCCTGGGCTCCCAGCTTCTCGGCCTCCTTTTGAGCCTCAGAGCCCCGTCCAGGGAGCTCACTCTTCAGCTTTGCCGAAGCAGAATGGATGTCCTCTATCAGCGAGGTTGTGTGTCATGTCAGCTCCTGTCGTCCAGCTTGTCGAAAATGTCGCGCGCATTGTATAACGTACTCTCAAATTCCTTCTCAGCGACCTTGGGGCTTCCTCCAGCCTGGTAAAGGTAGTAACCGACGCCGCTCACACCGGCAACACCGAGCATCATGGGGACGCGTGACTTGGACATGGTGACTGGTTATAAGGTGATCTTTGGGTTTCGAGGTTCGAGTTTGAAGAGGTGATGATTGATTGACGGATAGTTTGTCAAGAGTAGTTTGGGAGAAAGAGGAATGCAAGTGAGGACGGAAGGAAAGATGAATGGTTGGGAGGATTGCGCCGCTTTATGGTCGAACCCGAACAATTCCGTGGGTACCAGCAAATGGATCTAACAAGGCCCAGACAACTATGTAATAAGCTGTGCCAACACGAGACACAAAGCCATCAATGTTTAAGCTTCACATCATTGAGCTCCAATCACCCCATTGCTAGTAGCCTGCTTGGGCGCCTTGCGTGCCTCCAGAGAGCTTTGGTACGTTTTCATGACGTAGATGCTGTGGTCATGTTGCGGGGAAAGGCCTTGTCAGTGATGCTAAGCTCCCCACATTTCCCAGCTTCAGTTTGTCAATTAAAGAGGAATAGCTTGTGTGTACTGGTGGTGAATGGGCTGCTATCAAGGGACCTAACGCCATCGCATCTTTGTGTCTAGTTCTGTTTAGTATTTAGTGTTTAGCTATTTTGAGACCAGTAGGTATCTAGTCGTAAATTTTAGATTGTCAATAGCTGTCCTTCATTGTGTAAAAAAAACCTATTGATTCCACTTTGAAAGAATACCACACTGTCGTTGATGATTCGAGGGCTTCCCTCAATGCAATGGCAGAAAGATGCCGCCCGCCTACACAGCCCGCAGCGTAGCAGCAAATGCACCCAACGGTCCACGTCTTGCAACACCGACGTCATCGATGGCTCGACGCGCTCGGCAATCCCTGTCGCTCGGGCCAAGTGGGCTGCAGTGCATTTTAGCGTGCAACCAAACAATGCTTGCACCCTGTGGTAAATTTCAGCTCCAGGGCTTTGTAGCTGATCCAATTCCTCCAACACTGCCTGTATGAATGTCGTGTCATAGGCATTGTTTCCAATGATGCTTGCATGTCTTTTGAACCATGGGTCCGATGGACCTGACAGCTCCTCGGCCCACGATCAAGTTTTGACAACCTGAGATCAATTGAAACCACCTGTCTTTTTTTTTAACTTACCTGTATTACCCGCCCTTGATCAGACTAATCAACAAAGTGTAGAACGACCGACCGTGCCTCCGGACGTGGCGTTGCGACTTGCTCGTCTGGCGTCTATTGACTGAACACGAGACAGCGGCGCACGGTATTTGTTATTTCCACCAAGACCCAACCGTGTTTTCTGACGCGGATCGGCTCTTAAAGTCTTCTGAGAACCCAGCTTGTGGCATATCCTTACAAACTTTAATATCTTGTGTTGTTTTTACATTCGCCTTGATTGAGGCATCCAGTTCCTCGCCACCTACATCTCCCTCCAGCTCGCGGTGATGCTGTGATATCATCGACCATAGAAGGACACGGACAGCCTGCGGATCCGGAGGGGAGGGGACCCGCAACCGATTAAAGCCCGAATTTCTTTATCGGCGGGACTGAGGAGCAAAACAGAATGACGAAACCGAGAATACGCAAGCCTCGCACATCGCGACGTGCTGCAGGGCTGCGGGATAGTGACTACGATCATGAAATTACATTAGTCTCGGACGACGATACAGCAACCAACGACCCAAAGAATACTACGAATGGTAACAGCGCCAATCATAGTAATCAGACTGGACCGAGAGGGGAAAGTTTTGAATCAGGGGCTGGGCCTTCAGAGCGTGTGCCGACGACGGAGCCGCTTGTTGGGAAACGACGGAGCGGTTCTCGGACTTCTTCATCCTCATCATCTCGCAGACACTCAGGGCAATCAAATACGAGTCGGGTATCGAAGGTGCCAATAAGAGAATCGAGCCGGAGGGCTAAAGTTGCGGAAGAGCCGGCCATACACGTACAGCGTAAGCCTAGCCCATCTCTACATACACAAGTTATGGCAGGTATTCATATCATCCAAATCACCGCCATATAGCTAACGTGAATGGACTCCTGATGCAGAGCCAACGCCTTTCGAAAGACCAGCCTCAGATGCCCCACAACCCGAGAGATCGAGCAGCACCAGAGTAGTAGATACTGAAGCGATTGACATACTCTACGAAAATGAGCGCGGCGCACTCTGTTGTGGCATACCCCTCTTCGCATCAAAAGCATTAGGAAACCTCGATCCGCCACCATGGACAAACGTAGCACACAAACCTAGCCCGACCAACATCCATACCGCCCAAGTCCCCGATCCGTCATGGACCTGGGCGTGGCCTGAGTGGCGAGTCAACCATGAAGATGGAACAGACAAGGACGGCTGGGAATATTCATTTGCATTCTACAGGAAGTTTTCGTGGCACGGACCTAAGTGGTGGAACTCATTCGTTCGGAGGAGGGCATGGATACGCCGGCGGGTCAAGAAGGAGGTCATGCGGGACGCTAATGGCGGCGAGTTGCTGCAGCCTGACTACTTCACCGTCAGGTCGACGCACGAGGCCGCTGTGGCCGCGGCGGCCAAGGATGTTGAGAGCCGGCCGAGCAGCAAGCGGGAGAGCATCATCAGCCATGCCAGCGCGGCCTCACGGACAGCTGCGCTTATAACAGAGATAGCCACTGTCGGCGGGGTGTCCAACCTGGAGATTAGGGACGTGGACACGCTGCTGGCTGTTCTACGCGCCTGTCGGATCGACAGGGAGAAAATTGAGGCCGTGGAGAAGTTCCTGTCCAACGGTGGCGACGACGACCTGGACCGCCTGGACGAAAAGATGCACGATATAATGGCGTTTTTTGTCTTTCAGGCTTCGCGTCGCGCACTCGTCGCGCGGCTGGCTGAGCTGCGTGATCGTGCGGCCGAAGAGAGTGCTAAAAACAGGACTGGCAAGGACAAGGAGGCCGGTAAGGACGGGGGAGACAAAGTGGCCAGCCTTGATGCCGCACTCAAACACGCTGACGAAGAGGTCAGGAAACTTGAGTACTGGAGCGACATCAAGGGCCTGGCGGAGAAGGGGCAGTCACGAGACGCTATGGATGGCGAGTGTGGCTGGGACCATAGCAGTTGGGAGGGCGTTGACAATAGCGGGCCGGCTGCGCCAGGAGAACGTCCACAGAAGTAGGAGGCTCTCGTCGAGCGATAAATTCTCATTCCCTAAAAACCTATAGATACCATATCATATTTTTTTTATTGCTGCCTTGTCCGGCGTGGACCCCTGACTTGGCGATCTCTCGGCTCATCCTTGTTTGCTGACAAGGCGTTTCTTGATGTGAGTGCGTAGGGTAAGCAATAGGATCTTCCTACGGAAGCGGGCGAACTTCCGTACCTTAGGAAGTAGTTGCTTCTATTTGCGATTTATAAGCGCTTGACCAGGTTCCAGCTCTTGCTACGATTTGCTGTTGAATCACATTACCGGGATACCTATTGGCTGGGCGGTATTAGTTCTCACTGGAACCAAACGCCAAGCGAAGGATGGTGGGTATATATGCATAGAGCCGAGCGGGGAACTATCGCGGAGTCTGCTATCTACTGGTACGTAAATACCATATTCGCCTGTTCCGAAGAATAGAGGATCGCCACTGATTGCATCCTTTCGGGATGTCGGCTAGGGTCATGAAGTATTGTGTCAGTCTTGAACATGCCCAGGGCCGCCCAATTTTCCCGGGTACTTAATATGCGGGATACCCCATGAGAGACCTAACGTAGACCTTGGGGGTATTATCGTACTATAGTACAAAGAAACAAAACCATCCGAACGAGGTCAACCAATCCAAAAAAAGGTCGGATGAACACTGGCTAATCGCCAGCCATTAAACACCACACAGCCATGGCGAGCGCAGCAGGAACAAACCTGACCGGTGAGGCCGACAACGCCAATATTCTGCACGCCACCGTTTCGAACCTGTCAACGTTCCAAGAATGGCGCGCAACCACCATTGCGGTGCTCCTCTTGAGCTTGTTTGCGCTATGGCTCAGAAGCATGGCATCTAGGCCACCGCTCCCGTCATCGGCGCCGGAGCTGCTCAAGACTTGGGAGTGGCCCATCTTTGGTTCGTGGCGCTTCTTCTTGGACCGGGCAGACTTCTTCACCGACGCCGCGGCCGCATCCAGGACTGGCAATTTCAGCTTCTACATTGGCAAGCTCCATGTAATCGGCGTGTCTAGGGAGGAAAGCCGGAAGATACTTTTTGACAGTAAGGGGTTGGACTTGGCGGCTGGGTAAGTGAGAAAAGAAAACAGCAAAGATTAGTGAGGTTAGGAAGAAAAGCAAACGATGCGTGCAGTTGACGCTAATGCTGAATTCACACCAACAGAGTCGTAGCGTTTGTCCAGTCTTCTCCATCAATTGAGGCAGTCGACGGCAAACCCCTCGGCGAGGACCCAGACTTCAATGGCGCTTTCAACCGTACCATGGCGCACCTCCTTAAGGGTCAAAACTTTGGCCGCAACCTCGACGTCCTCGTCAGTGACGCGCACGAAGGTCTCGAGTCGGCCATCAAGGCATCCGGCGGCACCGGTGAAGGTATCATGGACACCTTTGAAGACGTGAACCACATCATCTACCGCATGACCATGCGCACGTTTGGCGCGACCGAGATCGCCAGCGACCCAGAACTGTTGCGCAAGACCTTCGGATACTTCGAAGTGACGGAGCGCTCCTCGTCGCCCACCAGGCTCGTGATCCCTTGGCTGCCCACCCTGAACCACCTGCGGAGGATGGGGTCCGGGGCCATGTTGTACTGGCACTTTAGCAAAATCGTGAACGAGAGGAAGAAGATGGGCAGGAAGGTCGACGATGCGTTCCAATACCTTATTGACAAGGGAGAGGATATGACTAGTATCTTGAGGGTGAGTAGAACTACAGTCAGCCTCATTGCTGCACTTGGCAAATGCGTTTGGCAGTTTCATAGGGACCCTTCATGCTGACCACCACCCACAGTTTACTCTCGGTGCTCTGTTCGCAGGCCAAATCAACACAGGCATAAACGCCGCCTGGGTCCTGATATACCTCGCCTTGACGCCAAGCTGGTACAGTCGCGTGCAACAGGAAGTAGACGCCGTGGTCGCCAAGTACCGCACCTCGCCCTCTCAAGCCCCCGTCGATGTCATTCGCAGCCTGAAGCTGGAGCAGTGGGAGAACGAGCTGGCCTCTATCCGATTATGCCTCCGAGAGACGATCCGTCTGCACTCGACGGGATCTGTGTTTCGCCGAAACATCTCAGGGCAAGACGTTTCGCTCGGCTCGTCGGGCGAGATCGTGCCCAAAGGATCCTTTGCCATCTACAGCGTCGACGACATGCATATGAACAAAGAGTACTATCCCGAGCCGGAAAGGTGGGACCCTGGGCGTTACGAGGGTGGCAACGACCCGCCATACATGGGCTGGGGTTTGGGGAGACAGTGAGTCCATCTCTAACAGTGACAATCATCCCAAGCATGCATGCATGCATGCCAGGTTAAATTAAGATGATTACGTGCTGACATGTTAATTTCTTCAACCAATTACAGTCCTTGTCCTGGAATGCGCTTCGCCAAGCTCGAGGTTGTGATAATCGTAACCATGTTCGTGACCATGTTCGACTTTGAAGTTGTTGATGAAAAGGGGCGCAAGACCGCCGAGGTTCCCGAACGGGCACGAAATGCATTTACGTCCGTCAAGCCGAAGGTCCCGGTGCGACTGGCCTTTAAAGCGCGATAGTGAAGCAGTGTTTTCATTCGTTGATATATCGGTTCAAGATTGAAATGTTGAATAATATGAAACAAGAGGAGAAAACAGATTACATCAATGCAATTACCAACTGGAAAACTCTCCGAGCAATCAGAAGAAAGTCACGTAAACCTGGGCAAACTGGGGTAGCTATCGTGCTTATTATGGAGAATCCCTGCCAACGCACGTGCCTTGATTATGTATTATGTGGACCCCAATTGAACTGGCCACGAATGTCAACGGTTGAAGCTTTTGCGACAATAAAGCTCTCTTCTCCAACATCCTTTCCTCCTACAAGCAAGCAATTTGCACTTCAGCCCACTCTGCTGCAACAGCAAATTCCTCCCCGTCCCCTCAACCCAACCCGCCGGCTGCTACAAAATGGTTTCTCTCAAACTCACTGGTCTCGCCATGCTGGCCTTCCAGCTCATGGGCGCCTTTGCCCAAGCTGAGGTGTGTCTACTCCAATATGATGTCTTTCATCTTGCTTGACTCTGCATCAAGCACCTTCCCTCAAGCTTTGCAGTCGCATCATTTCATGACTGAGCAAACTGCATTCCCCCTCCGCATCCGAACTCAAAACATCATCTGTAACCTCCAATACTGACACGAACCGTTCCTTACCCCACAGGGCGCAGCCGAGCCCAAGACGCCCGCAGAGCCGCAGCTCAAGCTCGACGTCGCCACCACGTTCCCTGATGCCGACATTTTTGGCGTCAAGCTCGTCAACGGGCGCCCGACCAAGGCTGTCGTTGACTTGACCAACAATGAGGCCGATCCCGTGCGTCTGGCCCTCGTCACCGGCGCGTTGACCAACCCCGATGGCCTGGCCGAGGGCGCCCCCGTCAGCGACGCCATCATCCGCAACTTGACGGCCGTCAAGTACGACGTCGAGATCCCGGCCGGCGAGAAGCGCTCGGTCACGTACAGCTTCGCCCTTGACATGCAGCCCCGCGATGTCGTCGTCGAGCTGCTCGCCATTGTCATCAACGCCAAGGGCCAGACCTTCCAGGTCCCCGCCCACGCCGACAAGGCCAGCGTCGTCGAGCCCCCCACCAGCTTCTTTGACCCCCAAATGTGAGTTCAAGCAACAACCGTCGCTATAAAAACACAAATCACTGACATCCTGTCCTGCATAGCATCTTCCTGTACCTCGTCCTGAGCGCCGCCTTCGCCGGTACCCTCTACTTTGTGTACAAGACCTGGATCGAGGCCCTGTTCCCCCAGGCCAAGCGCCCCAAGGCCCAGCCCAAGAAGGTCGTCAAGGTCGAGGCTGTCGAGCCCCTCTCCGGCAATGAGTCCGCCGGCGCCGCCAGCGGTGCCGACTTCGATGCCAAGTGGATTCCTGACCACCACATCAACCGCCCTGTCGCCAAGCGCGTCAAGTCGAGCGCCAGCGCCAAGGCTAAGAAGGGCGAATAAATATGCTGTTTACTTTTTCTTTTGAGAGAAACAGACCATCTTTTCTCCGCTTCTTTTCCGCTATCCAAGCTTCATGGTTTTATCTGTGGTGATAGATGGCTGAGATGTTGGGATTTGGGACGGCCAGCCTATTTCGGATTAAAATGGGAAACCTGGGATGAGAAAAAGAATCACGCTATGAGACGATGCTTTCAATGCTGGCGAGGTGGCCATTGGTATAGAAGCCATCTTCGATATGTATCATATAACTTTGCCCAAAAAGGTTTCGGGGCACGCTTGACCCCTCCGCCCAGAGTAAATGCGAAAATATTGGAGCCAACGCCATCCATAGCCAGTGTTTATGCACGTAATTTGGTTGTCGTAAATGTATTTTCTGAGGAAAACCACTACCTCTGACGGCGTCCGAATGCCCTGTGGGATCCGTCAAAGCACTAACAGCTACTTGGATTTGATATTCTTCCGTTTTCCCCATCACCCTTACCATCACCATACCTACTACTCTACCTACATGCCCATGTACCTCCAAGTCTCCCTACCTAAGAATGAGGCACTGGCGAGAAGTGCACTTTGAAAGCAACTTTGAGCATTTACTCCCATGGACAACCCCGGAGAAGCGCATACTGGATAAGCTGTTCACTGCCGTTCAGATAAGTTATCTTGTACTGAATAAGAGGCTCGGGTATCGTCATACCGCAGTTGCCAGTTCACTACTCAGATGATGATCACAGAACCAGCCGAAATCTTTACAATGCAACGAGACAAGACTTAAGCTAAACATGTTAGTTGTTCATTTGACAAAGGGAGTACAAATCTTAGCAACAGTTTCCGTGGCGTATTTCGAAGCCTTGGTAGTTCCATGATTTACACTGCCACTAGAAATTGCTGCTGCTGTGATGGAAATCTAATTCACATTTTAGAATTGGGATACCATACCTTACGATCCTTACCCCCTAGGTGGTGCATACGGTTCAAGAAATTCACTCTTTCCTGAGCCAGAGGTTGACGCGACTTCTCATCTATCCAGGCACTTGATTCAGTACCATGCAGTCTGCTATCACAAGCAATCGGTCCGGTGGTGTAGTTGGTTTATCACATGAGTCTAACACTGAGTACTAAGGTACGCTATGTTCACTCAAGGTCCTCAGTTCGAGCCTGGGCCGGATCAAATCTTTTGCATTTTAACTCTGTCCTTTGTCTCAGCTTTTTCCTTCCCAACCCTCCATCTTTACCTATACACATGCAAATGTGCGCACACAAGACCCTCACATATTTTTTACCCGTTATCTATCATGCTTTTACATCTTTTAAGTACTTAACATCTTTACTGTATCAATTTGTTTGACAATGTGCTATTCACGTATTTACACTGCGTATTTACCATCACGCAACACAGCTAGGTGCTGGGGACCGTTTTGCCCACCTGCTCTTTTACCGATGTTGTCTCAAGTATGATACGAGGTTCAGTAAGACTTGTGAGGTGTCTTTCGATCGTTTGGTCGTTGTCTCTGCCATCTAAATTGGTGGAAGAGTAATTGCCTTACATTGTAGTAAGCTACCTAGGTACATCAGATAGGTAATTTACTAGAATTAATGTTCAGTTTTTATGGTTGGTGACAAAATCATTTAGTGGTGTGGCAGGTAACCGTTATCCCTGGCTTAACCAATACACCTCTTCTATTTAGGCTCAGGATGGCAGCTGTTTTACTGTGCCAATAACCCATTTATGTGGGGTCGAAACAGAGTATAAACAAAAGCTCGGCCCCCTACCTATATTTGCGCCGCGATAATAACTCTTCATAGCAACCATAAGCTGATGGCTGTGAATTTCAAAAGCATTCAAAATAGTTACAATAAAAATATCTATGCTGGATCACCGGGTGATTTGATATAACCCTCGATCCACCTGTTTTTATCTGTGGAGATGGAATGCTTTTTGAATAGAAAAAATAATAAAAGCAGTGCGTTGGAAGACTATGCCAGTCCGCAGGTATTCTAGAACAAGCCCCTTCCTGAGGCCACACACCGGAGGGTACAAGCAAGCACATTACCGCGCTGGAACAAAGCTACTTCGTACACTTGCAATGCTGCTACTTTTCGGTGAAGCCTTGGGCAGCTACAAATTCTGCGTTCAAGGTAAGGTAGGTAGGCAAGTGGCTTGGAGGAAGTAAAACTCGGGAAGGTCTAGAACATATTCATGTCATCCATGTCTTCCATCATGTTTTTGGATTTCGCATTTTCGTTTTCTGAGAGCAGTTGCGTACAGCCAGAAAATGCAAGGAGACTACGAACCGCTATGTGTTTTTTTTTCTTTATCTTTTGGTGCTACAGAAATGGTTCCAACGCAAGCCAAACAGGACGACGTCATGTCACTGTTCATCTGATAAAATGGGGGGGTTTTCCGGGTTGCGGGCTATTGTTCGAATCACGCACGTCCAGTTGGTGGTTGTCAAATTGGGATGGGACCCTTGGCCAAAAAAGACCCACTAGAAGAGGTCAAAATGCTTAAATTGCGGGGGGGGGGGGGGGAAGCGCCAAAGTCGCAGCTGTTGATCCGCTGAGAATGCAATGATAGCAAATAGTATTGAAGCTCCATTCTACTTGGCGTACCCACTGCCGACTACCCGACAATCTGGATAACCTCCACTCATCATGTTCATTTTCGATGTCAACCACCAGTCAAATGAAGGCTCCGAGCCCAACAGCATGAGCTTGCATACTAGACGAGCGGAGTTCAATTGACTACGTTACTGTTGATAATCCACTTTGGTAGCGTTGGGCCATGGCCTTTTTCGCCTATTGTGGCGTCTACAACGGTAAGTGAAGGTGGGCGGGGGCAACTTTTAACTTCATACCTACCTACCCGGCTTACTGGAAATCTATGCAAGTATCGGAGCGGTAGGCAGAAAGGTTAGACCTGAGCAGGTTTGGGTGTTCGCGTCCTCCTCCAGGTCCAATTTCTAGAAGTAGAGCTCAACTATTGGCTTCAGCCATCATTGTCTTCTCCCTCATTCTTCCATGGAAATCTCATATCTGCAACTCACACCTTGGCATATCAGCCACGGCCAGCCTAGAACCACACCTACCGATGGTGCAATTCTGGAATAAAATCAAGCCAGCCAGTGAGAATCGTCAGCTGATCTGCAAGGTGCTTCGGTCCGTCTTCCTCCCTGTCCCGGATAGAAACCCGGAATGGCGAGCACCATTCTTGTGAGGGTGATATGGCTGGGCATGCTGGGCAGGATTTGTGTGGCTTTTTTGAAAGGGACCCCTATCATTGGATAATGAGCGGAGTCTGCAGGCAAGCCTTGTTAGGGCTGACTTGGTCCATTAGTGAAGAAGAAAAACAGTAGTAACTTGATTGCGTTCAGGGGGAAGCCACCTGTTTCGATAGCAGCCCCTACTATAACCATCAACGACATGCTATTGTTTTGCAAAAGACGCAGCAAGTGAAGTCACTTCTCAACTTTCTCCATGTGCCATGAGAAAATCGTCATAAAAACCTCAGCCACGGGGCCCGTTAGAACCCACGTCACACAGTAACGGTATTCAACACACTGGGCATGGCTTTCTGGCTTACCTGTCCGGTTCGCAAACAACCCTGCATCACAAGACGTGCAGGACGAGCCCTCAATTCTGCCTAGACCGCAGTCTCAGCTTCGACGCCTTGACGCTCTTAACGGCTTTTCTTCTTCTGATTCTTCTTTTCCCCCCTTCCTAGGTATTATTTTCATGTTTTCTTCTTTCATTCTTACTTCTTTCAGAGGGGTGTTATCAAAATGTTCCCAGAAGCCAAGTCGCCGGACTATGTGCCATGGCTTGGCCGGGTCTATGCCAGCTTGCAAGGACCTAGCAGGAAAACTTCTTACCCTTCTTTGTTTTTTCGACATGAAAAAGTATGCGACTAACTACCGGCATTTTCTCTACCAATCCTTACCGCCTCCTGTAGACAGAAGCGTGGGGGGCTGCATGGACCAACGGTGCAAAAAAGGGTCTGCATGTCCTAGTAAGTAGCTACAGAGAAGTGTGGAATCGGAGACAAACGAAGGCTTTGGGCGTCAGACGCCTCGAAATGCGTGGTACCTTTTCCGCGCCTCCCCGAATCCTAAAGTTGATGAAAGGTCACAGCTGACAAACTCAAAAACTTCTCTCTGCTCGTGGCCCGCCCGTCACCGCCACAAACATTTTCCACTCCATACACGCCTGTGTACCAAATGTAGTGTGTTTTAATTTTTGTGGAGGCATACGCGATGGCAGAGTTGACCTCACCGCGTTCTGTGGCTTTGTTTCTCCTCCCCCCCCCCCTCGTCTGGAGATCTCGTCCGGCAGGTTTGAGACTTTTGAGCAAAACGGGCAGGCCAGGCTATAACTCCAGAAGAGGCACTTTTGCTAATATTCTTCTTGAGATAATAATGCGCAACATGGTGACCGGAAATGGTCGATACAGCGAATCCAGGATCGACCTAGCGCTCTCTATCAAACGCTGACTCGCATGGTATATAGTTATACCATAGGTAGCTACCTATATATAACTCGAGTTCATTAATAAAGACGCATAAAATTCCTTTTAGAATCATGATTCATTTGCGTTGGCAGTGCCCAAATGACTAATTATAATAGCAAAGCGTACAACGACTAGAACTAGGTGACGTCCGTGGTCACAATGGGTAAATTCTTGATATTATGGTAGACATAATGGAAGGGCCGCCCGTCTTTCTTCCACGGTCTCTTTTGGACATGCTCCTCGCCTACTAGACATAGACTCATTATTTCACTTGTCCTCCACACTCTTTTCTTTTATCTTGATCTTCTCGATTATCTCTGCTCTTTATCTTTCGGATTTTCACGTCTGAAACGGTTACATAACAGATAACAAATAATAACCACATCATCCAGCTCAACTTGCACCATGCACTCCAAGACCCTCATTACTACAGCCGTTACAGCCGTGGCCCTATGTCCCGGCGTCCTGGGAATGTCCTGCTTTGTGACTATAATATGGCCCAATCCCAGGTTGGGTGGTCAAGTGGAAAAATTAGATGGTGTCAGATTGAACTCTGGCAGCAGCTGGGAATTTGAGCATGGAGTGTTGGCTGGATGCGGCATCAAAACTCAAGAGCAAACATGCGATACCCAATTCACTGGTGGGCGCAAATGCCCACCAGACGGCGTCAAGATTGGAAAAATCCGCAGAAGCGACAACTTCAAGATTAATGAGGTCATCTACGTTGATGGAGAGTTTTACGGAACGAACTTGCTAGGTAAAGTGGTCCCGGAGGAAACTCCAGGCACACCTAACAGGTGGCGGCGGAATCTTTGAGTTGGAGTTATGCACGTATTGTAATGATGTGTTCGGCTGGACTTTTGAAGCATCTTTTTATTATAGAGGATTCCGGATATCCCGCGGGATCTAACGCAGTAAGATAAATAAATAAATATCATAGAGGATTATAATGACCCTACACGCCTGAGCGTGATTGTTTTATGGTGTACGTATGGTTTTAGTTATAGTTATCATTTTTGCTGACAGTCCCGTTGTATGTCAAGACCGTGTCCTGCCTTCATCAACGCCCGACTATTGTGGTACATCTAACTCAGGCCCCGTCACCGATGACGAAAAAAATAAAAGAACCCCCCCCCCCCCTTTAAAATCAGGACTCGTACCTGTTGACAATGTCTACTTAGGTGACTAATAATAACAACGGAAAATACAGCGACTAAACAAGGTCTACTTATGTTAATAATGGGTAATTTAATTATATCCTGCCAGGTATAGATGAAAGAGCTTTCCCCCTTCTTTCAATGTTCTTTTTGGATTTGCTTTTTACCCACGAGGCATACATTCCTTGCTTGTTTATTTCTTAATTTCTCACCCTCCTTTTGGTACTTTTCATTATCTCTGCTTTTCTCCTACTTTGCCCGGTTTTACTTATAAGATTGCTATACAGTAAAACAAATAACGCCTGGACGGCTTGCATGGTTTGATGAACATGGAGTGCTGGCTGGATGTGGCCCTTAAACCGACACCCAATGTAACGCCCACCGGAGACAGTGAGGATTACCTTCATCGAAATAACAAATACTTACAGGCCGGCTCAGAAGGTCTTTTATGGAACTCACTGGGTACCACAATTGGAAATGGAGGAAGAAAAGCACCTCCTCTGGGTATCCTTCAACTGCAGTCGATCTTGATAATATATTTTGCTGGGTCACAAGCATATCGAAATAAAAGAATAATGATCCCACATACTTGTAGCTTCAAATTTGCTTCGTGGCTGCGTAGAAACCTCATATTACTAATGGCTCCTATTTCTGCTGGCAGCCCCTCTGTGTGCCACAGCTGGATGCACACAACTTGGTGTCAAGACCGTATTCGATATACGCAGATCCCCCTATTGAAGTCTTGTCTACTGCTCCGGGTCGAACCCATTGACTTTCCATGCGAACACCAATCAAAGCCCTCAAAACCCAAAATAAGGCTTCTCAGATGATATCTGCTCATGTGTGGAGTGCGCTGTGTATGTGTGTTATTTTTTTGGCGATCAAAGTTGGCTCAACAAAGTGGCTGGACTTCCATATTTCAGCTTCAAACCTCAAGGTGTAGAGGTAGTATCGATGGGCTCTGCGTTCGCCTGTGCGACTGGCCTTTTGGCCAACGCTTCTGGACAATGAAGAGAGGCCTAGGTATTTATCAGTTGTAGATTATGAAGATATAGGTTGAAGAACTGCAGAGACCATTGGCACAAGTGAGGACACCAATAATCATATCACTATCAATAGCAGGACTTGTGCCGAGGCATAGAAGACAGTAGTCACTCTTGTTCACAATGAAAAAGTGATCCCATCATTCTACCGCGCGTGTGTATAGCGTGGGAATATTGCCAAAAGGTAATTCAAGACCAGATGCACACAGTATTCCCCTCAACGAGTGGGAGAAGCAACCATTGACACGTTCTATGGACAGCGGCCCGACGATTGGCAAACCTTCCCCAGTATGAGCTGCTCTCGGTGTGTACAGACTAAGGAGAATAGGCTCTTTGTCAAAAGGAAAAGAGAGGTATTCTGCCCAGACATCCCAGAGAAGCCTCAAGAGACTCAGTGCAACTTTCTGGGGTGATGTGGACTATTGTTCTGGGTGCTTCGATACAGGCGCAGTCGCCGCTAAGTCTCCAGTGTAGGTGCTAATGGGCACATGTGGTCTCTTGTGGCTTACTAAACTTTACATTCTAGATAGATCAAAAGGGATCCGCAATTTCTTTTTTTTCAGGAGGAGAGTTCTTCCTGTTACTCCACATGACTGCTAGCCTGATAGCAAAACTAGTGGCATTTGAAAGCGAAGCTGCCGCGTAAAATCTCTTCCCCTAGACATTTTCAGCAGATTCAAGAGCTTCGTAGCCAAATGGTAACATGATAAGCCCTGCGAGAGTAGGAAACCCCCGAGCCAGGCTATTGATCGTCGAAGATGAGTTCTCTGGAGTATGGATGTAAGAAACATGAATTCACGGATACATGTAGCCTGCCACGATTTTTTCCCTACGCAGTATCCTGACCTTTATCAATAGCGAACTAGAACTAGAATAGTCTCACTTCTAGCAACACAGACATTGAGGCGCAGGCCGGCGCCATTACTCAATTAGACCCTAAACAACAAACCCAACCTGTCACTTTGAGAGTCTCGGCCGAGTGAGAAGCCAGGAAGATAACCCGGGGACGATTTTAATGGTATACACCTTGCCCACACGCACACAGTAAATATCAAGTCATCTCCAAGAGCCTCGTATCATTCGCCAGGGCCCACAAAGCCGCAAAAAGCCAACTCCCGTTTTGGGGAGGGAGAAAAAACGTGGCTGTTGCACACACGACACCGGAGTTAACGTGGGCCGTTATTGTTCTGCATGAAAGAAAAAACTCCATCTTGAACTGAAAATAGCAGCGGCTCTTTTTTTCGCAATTTTGGCTACAAGCGCCATCTGTCTACAAGAACTTGGTCAAAAATTTCCGCGTTGGTCATTTTTAGGACGGGCTTTTTTCATTGTTTTGTTTTTTTGTGGCTCGGCTGCCACATGGACGAACGGCGTGTTCGAACCTCCATGTAGCCGTAGCGCATGAGGATGGGTGATTTCTAATTCGGTGGATGGACTTTTTTTTCAGAGCTACGTCGGGGGCTTTTTCTTCTTCTTAAAGATGAGAAAGAAGCAATATCATGGGTTTTGGAAAATTTCCCGAAATTGACTGGCAAAAGCCAGGTTCTGGGTTACGAGATGGATATGCAAGCCCCCTGGAAGCCTCCCCTGAAAATCACCCAATCGTTTGAGGCCTAGGGAAGATTCTGTAAGGTGACGTTGATTTTCTATCAAGAAATCTGGATAAATCTCAACGCAGTAGTGGCATTGTAGCCTTGTTAGTATGTTATATCAGAACATTTTAACGAACAGGTGGTCCAATCGCATGCTGGGCTTGAGGCCTGGTCAAAGAAACTTTCTTTGTGAGATTGAACAGTCAGTAAATGTTCCAACACATGAGTGCAAACCATCTACGTCCTTGTCTGTCCAAGGGTGGTCACAGCAAACAGCCCACGAGCAGGTGGTGCTTGTCGCGTTTTGCCCCCTTGATTATGCCATGGGTCATGGTTTGCCTCGGAAGGGGCACATCCAAAATAGGAGCATTCCCTTTTGTTTATCAGGCCATCTCCATCTTGGCAGGATAAGACACTCCGTCATGTTTCCAAAGATAAAAAACTAAAAGCTGTAAGAATCCATGGGAAATGACAGGACCCTAGTCTTTTGATACAAGAACATGTCAAAGGGGTGATCTATCACTGAAAGGGACGCGGCATGAAGTAATGGCTGCTGATGTTTGTTGTTCCTATCCGTACTCGGATTGCTGCAATACAATGACAGTTGAAATCTAGACCATACGGCTTACTGTAGCACAAGTGCATATTAATATACAAAAATGGACTTTTGACCGGATATAGATATGGACATTTGAACAAAGAGAGGCAAGGCCAAGCCACACCAGTTGATGTCGCCCCAATATTTTGCGTGATAAGGTTACTATCTGACGTGAGGAGCCTTGCAGCAAAAAGAGCCCCCGCAAACCACTGCTGCCCGCAACGAAAAATAAGTACCAAAATGGACTTGGGAAGCAAGTAATACGGAGGGAATTATGTGCGTACTTTGAGGCCTTGCATGCGAAGGCGAGTCACGGGGAGAGAACCCAAAGCCAGATGCCGCCCACCGACGACACTCCGCCACCCGTGCCTGGAAAGTTTAATATACGTTCAAGGACTTTGCAAGGTACCAAGTAGAAGACAATAGCCTTTGGCTGTTTTAGAACCAAACAGCATTACATAACATGAAAAGAAGTCCAACAGCCTCAAGGAACCTTTCGTCATTTCGATGAGCTTCTGGGTGGGAACCCTTAGTCAAACCCCCCAACACAAACGAAACTACTCCCCAAGGTTTGACCTCTTTTCGAAAATAGAACGTAGTCTCTTTCTTTCTCGCCGCAGGCTTCGCATAATAATTCTCTCTCTAGTGTAACACATTCTGCGTTCCAAAGCACGTGGTAAAGCGTGTCACCGAGCCCACCCCCCTACCCCCCTTTGAAAAAGTCTCGTGGCCACCATGTGTGTTTGTATTCATCCTAAGGCTCGTTGGGAATTCTAAACTACATGAATTTTGTTTCTCCTTTTGGTTTTTCAAACGGCCTGGAGAGGCACGCATCTCATAAGAAAGACGAAAGAAAGAAAAAAGAAACACAAGAACAAGATAGAAGCAGCATGGTAAAACCCTACTCATACTTTAGCCCGTGATGCAATGACGGGAGAGGAGAGTTGATTTGTTCCGTTTCCTGGGGTGGCTGGGGGTGGGTAGGACTAAGCCAAGGCCACTTTTCGGGGACATCAGTAATCGCAACTTTGTGAAGAAGGGACCAACATATAACAGTAGGTTTGCGAACAATAATAATTTTTTTTTTAAAAAAAAAAGATAAGCCCACAAAAGGACGCCGATAAGTTCTTGACCTCTTTTCACCGGTCAATGAAATGGATGGTAGACGGGTAGCAATGAGGGGGTGGTCCTCGGTCCGGACTTTCGTCACCCAAAACGAAATCCCCCCTTTGGAGGTCCGATCAAGTCCGCAGAAAGGGTAGGTGTTGGAACAAAAGGGTAGCCAAGAGAAAAATCTCGGGGTTTGTCAAGCCTCGCTAAAGCATTGTGGTATAAAGAACAGTTTCTGCAGAAGTCTTTCTCTTTTGTGTTTGGGCGTTGAATGTTTACGGTTTAGCCTTCTTGGACGACTTATTTTTTTCCCTTTCCCGCCGTCCCGTCCGTTCACTCAAGACTGCATAAAGGTGAGAAGGCTGTGTCCCTTCCCGTCCGCTATGGAGCCCGCCCAATCGGCTCGGGTAGTTTATCAACGCCGAGCAGATCATTACCCCTGCAAAAGCGGGACAAGAATGATAATCCGAGAGCCGAAGATATTATCGGTTTTTTTTTTCTATTCTCTCTCTTTGTTCTTTTTTCGTGTGTGGGATCCTTCCAGTCAGCCCGGCATGTATGTTTTTTTTGTGTGTGCGTCGTATGTGGGTTGTCTTGCGCGTATCACAAACGGTTCGTATCCTACATGCAAGGCGGCTCAAACCAATCGGAATAAGGATCATTTAGTTGCTTCTTTTTGCTGCTGCCTTCCTTCTTCTTTCTTCTTTCCTGTCACTGATACGGTGGTATTCGATTTGTGCCCCGGAGAACATAACCAAACCGTCAACCTGCTGACCCTGATTCTTCTTCGACACGAAAAAGTGGCTGCAGCGCCGAGCCGTATCACCGATCGTGCCGCCATTTTCACCTTCGACCTAGATCGGTTATGACGGAACGTCTACGGCAGCGATGACAAACCAGAAAAAAAAACCCAAAAAGAAGCCACAAGCGAGCACATCTTAAAGTAGCTTCCAATACCACGGTTGCAGAAAAGAAAAGATGCTTGCGTCTATGATCCTATGACCCCTTATCGGTTCGCCTTTCCCGCAAGAGCACAAGATTGAGAATGCGACATCGATGGCGAAAGAAACGAGATTGTACTTCCCACCTTTACAAATTCCAACACCCAACAGATAAAAAAAAGAGCCGTGATGATTATTTCACTGCCCCTTCTTCGGGGCAAAACAACAACCCTTACATTAGTGCCCGAGAAAAAAGAAAACGGGCCAAGAAAACAGGAAGATGACTGCGTGCATCGAAACCGTGCGCTCGCACCCAATGCCCTCCTTCTGTTAATATTAATAATTTTGTGGCTATGCACAGTCAGCTGATATCCGGCATGAAAAAAAGAGCAGCAGCATGATAATTGATAGCGACCAGGAAGAGGAAAAGAGCCCAAGGATCCGATCTTTTTGTGAAAACCCGAATGCAGGATTTTCGTGCGGCCCGAGCAAGTACGGACAAAATCATCCCACTCCTTAGTTGCCAACTTTGCCTACCTACTTTTGAATGTCAAATGCACAATTCGGTCCAAGCAGGGGTCTAGGGGGGGGGGGGGGGGCAGAGCAGACCAAAGATCGAGTCCCTGTCCTGTCAGCCTTCTGATTGTGTGTGACTGTTTTCTTTTTCTTTGCTTTTTTGCTTGTTCCTTTGCTCTGAACTCTTGCAGCCATTAGTCGTGTCCCGTGGAACCTGACAACCAGTAGGAAATAACAACATAATACTACAAGTCGTCTGGAGCATGGCGTGCCTGACTTCATGTTTCGAACAGGGTAGAAAAAAGTATTAAAAGGGAAAGAAACGAGACAAGGAATTGAGACAGGCCAAAAAGAATGGAGTGCCGAAAAGGTAAACGGATTCGCGTGCCCCCCCCCAAGACATATCACAAAAGAGCTATGCAGATCGTTCCAGGGATCAAGGTCTTTCTGGGAGGGTGGGAGGGATGCTTGCGCCCATGGAGCAAGGGCCTTCCCGCCAATCGTGCCGCCTGCCGCACTCCGGGCCGGGGATGGAGGGATGAGATGTGAGATGAGAACCTTGGTGGTGGTGATGGTGGTGGACGGGGTTAAGTGGTTGGTGGATGGGTTGCGTGATCGACGAACTCTTGAGTTCGCCTGGAAAAGCTAGGTTTTCTGTAACTTGAACCCTCTTGTTTACCCTTAACCTCCAGACAGCGCTTGTATCATGAATCAGCAAAGTCAGCCGGAGACTTACTGGAGATAAAAAAGAAATTAAAGAAAAGGACGATTATGCAGGCTAGCTACTGTCAACATTATTCAAACGTCACGTCCATCGTATTCGTGGACATGTGGGCAAGGCATAGCAAGAACCTAGGGCTGCGGTGGTTGTCGAGAGAGGGCAAGGGGGAATAGTGCGAAGAAGATGCAAATAATTATTACGATTCGACAAAACGGTAAACAACGTTTGCCCGCCAAGATGCGAATAAGTACGGCTGGTGAGGCTAGGGAATAAGAAGGTGACATTTTTGGTGGGAATATCGGGCCGGTTTCGTTTAGCACCACCGCTCATTTGTCTCACCAGCGAGGGTCTTTGTTTATTTTAAAAGCATGGTGTATTTATTCTCAGGGGAAAAATGGAGAGCATATTGTATTGGTCCCCACATGACGAGCTACTAATGAGAAAGAGACGCAGAAAAAGGCAGAAAAATAAAAAGGCGTGCACTGCAAGCTGGAGTCTTGGTTCAGCACAGAACTGAACCAAGCGCGCGCTAGCAAGGGCCAACCAACCCGTGTTCTGTACTCTCGAGGTTGCAGGGAGAAATGGGAAAATGCAGACAAACCCTTGTTGTTTGTTCTCGTCGACTGGTCATCGATTCCTCATTTATTGAATACTGTATGCACGAGAGGTGGGGGGTTCGTTGCCATGTGTTCGCTGGATAAGACACCAAGTGCATGATAAGTTTGCAGCGCCAAGAAATGCCCTGTTTACTTTCCTCCCTTTGGTTTTAGTTTGCTTTGCGTTGGAGGGGGGGGGGAAGTTTACTGTAGTTAACTGGCTTGCCCGTTGAACCGGCAGGTAGGTAAGCAAGCTATATTTGGGAGGGTTGGTTTGAGGTTCCCAAATGGGGCCAAGAAAAGAGATCTCGCAGATCAGGGTTTGTCGTTGATCTCCCCCGGCCCCCCTCGGCGGCAAATATCAACTTACAAGGCGTGGTAGCGATCATGCCGGAGACTTCGGCAAGATTCTGGAACCTGACCTCTTGATTAGGCCTTCAACTGTAAGCGACATTCCAAGAAAAGAAACAATCGACAAGCTGACAGTCCTTTGACAGCAGTGCTGCCTCCCACAAATAAAACGAAACATGGGCTGTGGGAGACAAAGTCATGATGGATGTCGTGTAGTGGTTTCGTCTGAACGATTGGCGCAGTCAGCTTGCGGGCCTAAAACTCCGCTCCGGAAAATACCAGTATCCTGTGATGACATCCTCCGCGAAATCTTAATTAAAATGCCAAGCAATTGATAAGCCAGAGCATGTCAATGGGTTGGAAGAAAAAGGGACTTTTTTTTGTAAGGCTGCTGCCGCCGCCTAGATCTAGTTCTAGTGCTCGAATTCGGACTGGGTGACAGCTAAGGTACCTTGGGTATGGAATAAACCTGTGGCGCTGGGATGAGATTTTGAATATTGCATTTCCTTGCTTGAACAACTGCATTCGAGCTTGGGTGCCCCCGGCCGAGAAGCTTGATTTTTTTTTTAAAAAAAAAATCGGTACCTAGAACGACTACCAGGTCAATGGTTCCCATGTTATAGGTCGCGCCTCTCACCGTTAAAAAAAGTAACATGGTGCAGAAATGACATTTCCATTGCTGGCTTCACATGACATGGATGTGATGAGATGGCAATCGCGTGTTTTGACGAGCTTCCAGAGCTGGCAATTGGCTTGTCAAGCTGTGATGCCGGTACTTAACGCGGTCAAATATAGAGACATCACTTCCCCGAGAGCTTTTTGGACTAGGTTGATCAATGAAGCTGCCTTGGCCAAGGTACCTACCTACCTAGGTATAGTATTTACCTTTAACCTTGTTGACAAGAAAAGCCACATTCTACGCGGCTTCTCAATCTTGTCAAATCCAAACCCCACCTTTTCTTTCCAATTCCATGCTTTGATATTTGTGAATCATTACGATCAGTGATATTACTTTCGTTATTAATATCCTTTTTTTGTCTCTCCCTGACTAAAACCCCCAACGCTCTGGTTTCTAGATCGATCGAAGCTAGGGACTAAAAGGAAATAAAAGAGGGAAAGAAAATAAAGACAGGATGACGCATTCCGAATACAGAATCTTTCATGGCAGAAAATCCGATGGGCCGAGGCAAAGTTTCGTTTTGCTCGGTTGACGTTGCCGTCCCGCATATCGATTGAAGACTCAACTCGACTCGGCAGGCAGGTGCTTGATTGAACAAGGACCAACCGACTTGTTGTTTGTTTGGGTGAATGCGGGTGCGGGTACGGGGATCATGGGCAGAACAATTGTGATGGACATACGCCAGTCTGATTTGGGAAGGGACCACCCGTTTCCTCCAATCGATTTCCATTTGTCTGAAACAAGACACTGCCCGAAACGGAAGCATAATTGCTTACCCTACGGCAGCTCTGGATCGAGCCATCTTAACAGAGGAACCAGGTAAAAATGATGGGACTCCAGGGAAAAAAGAATGGAGCAAAAGATTTAACTTATGTGAGGAAGTAGGTCAGCACGATTATAAGCCAACATCGTATAAGAAGTCGGATGATGAGTACAGCAGCCAATTTATATTTAGAGTGATATTTTTCGCTTACACTTTCTTGCTTTGACTGTTGGAAACAATATGTAACGAAAAAAAAGAGAAAAGAGAAAGTAAAACAAAATAAAGAACATAGCTACGCCACGCTGACCTCAAAGAGATTTGGTAAAGACAGATATCGCAAGATTGATAAGAGCTAGTAGAGCTAGTTGGGTCGGTAGCTTACTACTTTACAGTAGTGGCGGGTACTTACCTAGGGGGTACGGGTACCTTCTGTGGTCAACTAAGGCAGGTTTAGGCAATTTAGTCAGGTCCAGAGAAAGCCCGACCCACCCAAAAGCTCTTCCCGAAGCCGGCACACCAGCACAAAAGTTCCTCACCTGGGCTAGCAACCTGGTCGTGGAAGGTGGAGAAAAGTGCGCCCGAACCACTCGTAGCGCTTGAACTCCAGTTAGCCTCTCCATCACATTCACCACTAGAACTAGAACTAGATCTAGAGCCTAGACTTTTTTTTTAACCAGTCACTCGAATTCGCATCACGAAACCAATTGCCGGAACTGCAAGATTCATTCATTGGTGTTCTGCCGAGCGGCACAAGGGAAAGAGGTTGACGGCAGCTAGATTTAATCTTTCATTACTGTCTTGGTACATCATTCTCTGTTTCTTTTCTTGGAGTTTTCTGACGAAGCAACCGTTGTCATCACCTGAACCCCGCGGATTGTCCCTGCTCCGCTTCCCTCCCAAGCTGATTCGATTCCACTGAAGAGGGCCAGATTTGAGGCGTACGCACAAGCAGCCACACAAGGTACAGTACGTTGCAAACCTAGAGGGGTGAGAGTAGGTAAAGAAGAACAAAAATCGATGATCCGTGTCTGCACTCTCTCCCCTGCACTATACCTATACGGCGGCTGAAGGTAAGGCGTTTTGTTCCTTTTGAACAGACACGACGCCGAAGGCTGCAGGGCGCAAAAAACAAGACAGCAAGCAAAAAAAAAAAAAAAACACACATTTTCTCTCTCGCACGCTAACCCACGTCTAGAAATGATTACCAGGGCCTGGTTAGACAGACAATAGCTACAGGATTAAAGACAAAACACGGTAATACAGAAACACGCGCCTGCACGAAATACGCCGTCAACAAACCTTGGATTGCGACCTGCTCTAAAACGGCCTATTACCGTTGACGGCTCGGCGGTTCTTTTTTGACCATGTTCGTTGCAGCCCTAGCACGCCTCCCTTCAACCTAAGTGCTACTCTACTGGTCGCTCGGTACCTAAGGTACCTAGGTAGATGCCTGCCTGTATGCTCACTCACTGTCTCTTTTTTTCGTCTGAAGAAGCCCAAGATAGACACCTAACGTAAGCGCTGACCAATTGGCGCTTCTTATACTGATTGGGAGCTATAATGACTCGATTTTTTCTAGTAGCGACCTGTTTAAAGTCATTCTTTTGCCCTTGGCAATCCCTGCAACCCAATCGAGAAGCGATGACGAAATAAGTAATACCTAGGTAGGTACGGAATATTATAGACAGCCGATACAATTTCTTATTGTCGTCTGATCCGATAAGCCTGGCAATGGACTACTCGTCTTTTACTACGAGTTGGCAGTCCTTGTATCGGACCAAGCTCCTTCGAGGTAGGACAGTGGATCCAACTCGACCTCGCAACGTCTTCTGTACAGACTCGAAACATTTTGCTGCCAATTACGTTGATGTTTTCCATTCGGCTGGTCTCTTTCTCGTTGGGAAAGGCAATACCCGCCAGATATCTGACTGCTCGGGTCGTACCATTAGAGAAAATCCGAGTCGTGGTACTGTACGTGCCCTAGTCTGATCGCTGCTCATCCATCTCGGTCCCGTGCTATACTTGGATTTTGGCGGGGAGGCAGGGAAGGACAAAGAGAAGGAAAGCACGAGCTTTTGCCGATAGAACCGTCCATTGTCAACGCGTTGGACTTTGATGCACCTTTTTTTCGACATCCCCTTCACCTTGCTTTTTATCACCCCCCTTTTTTATCTCTATTTTCTTTTCTTCTCCTCCTTCTTGCTAGTGGGCACTGGTCCCGGAAGCTAGTGGGTTCTCTTCTAGCCCCGGCAGTGCTGCTTCGTTTCGATATTGCAAGTGGCCTGTGCATGCACTAGAAAACCAGAAGCCATTCACTGACCCTCCCAAATCTCTCCTTGCTCGCCACTTGCTGCGCCAGGAGCCTTGCATTTACTTCTGCATGAAGCACCTCAATCCCTCCCACTCCGTCTGTTGATGCCTGAACTTTTAGTACGCCGCAATGTGAAGTCACCAGGCGTCCAAAGGGTTCTCTTACACATCAATTCCTGCAAGTATTCCTTGCTCGTCTTTTGTTCTCTTCCGCCCACTTGTGTAAGATACACATGGCCCCGCCTCCACACCATCTTTTTTATAGTCCATAGCCTTGCAGCACCCACGCCCCCTCCCCTGGTTTTAAACTACCCAATTTTTTGTATAAGCTATAACGGGTAATCTATACACGCCCCCCTGGCCCTTGCATCCTATACGGCAGGCGGTCAAGGTCCACAACCAACACGCGCTTGTTGGTCTCCCATGTCTTTTCTTGTCTTGGGTATGGCTTACATGCCTAGTTACTAGAAAAGGTACGTACCTCTCCTACAGTATCAATCAATCAATTTTTTTTTTAAAAAAAAACAACCATCATCACCACCACCCTTGTCCTTGCCTGCTATGATCATGGAGTCATTAGTCTCACCCCCCTTTGAGCCCTGTCGCTGAGCTGTGGACTCACTCCACTGTGAAGGCATCCACAGCAGCCCCGCAGTATTGGCGGTATTAGTCTCTCAAAATATGTGGTAGGTTACGCCTCGGCCACCATGACGCGAGCCCTACATATGTCCTTGCTCCGCTTTGCGTCTTTCTTACAACCGACATATATGTGAATGATGGCCGCCCTTCCCCTCTGAACCGTCATAGCGCTGAACATTTTTTCGGAGGAAAAGTCCGTTCTCCTGCATGTAGGTTGGTCTTGCGGCAGGTCTTATCATCAGTCGCCCCGTCCTGTTTAACATACACCTTTCAGCTTTTCACCTCGTCTGCACCCGCTCGAATGCGTGCCGTCCTCTCTTTTTCATTACCATCTGCTGCCGCCTGACGAACTCACTACCGACGCAAGGTCTCTACTTCGGACCAAAAGGGTTCTTCTTTGGTATCCCGACTAAACGGTTCAACGGCGGACTGGCCACTGCACCACAGGCCACGAAATACCTTTCCGAGAGAGTCGAACCGGCGGCCATTCAACACCGCCGTAGCAGCATCCAAGATAAGGGTTGTTCGAAGCCCTTGATACATGATATGAGAGCAACTCGGAAGCCTATCGATACTTGAATAATAACGACCGTCTGTCAGCGGGATCCTCTGTCAAGATGTTTTGTGCATACTGTGGACAGAAGTTTACTCGCAAGGAGCATTTAGAGAGGCACATTCCGACCCGTGAGTAGCTATCTCTCGGCGCTGGGCTAAGATTCGACATTAACCAGGACTAACAAGTTGTTCAGATACGAATGTGAAGCCTCACAGGTGTACCGCCTGCGGCATCTCCTTTGGCCGGAGGTAAGTGGCATTGGGAATTCGCCAGCAACAACTTGACCAGTAGCCTCCATGTACAAGCGAGACTAACCAACAAGCAGAGACCTACTCACGAGGCACTACCAAGCATACCACGAGGCCAGGGATCCAATGGAGCCGATACCAGGGAGCGCACCACCAGTTGCGGGACGCACGCCGATTGCTTGCCAGAACTGCGCAAACGCAAAGACCGGGTGCGACAAGAGGGTACCATGCTCCAGATGTGCTGAGAAGAACCTCGACTGCGCGGCACGGTACGCGCGGAGATCTTCAAAAGCCGCTGTAAGGGCGGCGCAGGCGAGCGCGGCCTTTCACAACAACCAAATACCAAATCCGACGACAACAATCCACCATCAGCACCCACACCACCACAATCACGTCCAAGTAGTAAACCCCGCGATGATGGAGATTGACCCTGTCATCCCCAAGCAGGAATCTTTGGTCCAAACTCCGGAAGGGGTAGAACCACAAGCACTCATGGAGACTTCTCGCCTTCACGCCAGCCCGCAGCAAAAGTCGCCATTGACTTCACACCATCAAAGCCCCTTAGAGTTTCCGTCACCACACCCTCGACCCGAAGGAATGGAAGAATTTATGCACCTGAGCAACGAATTTTCTGGCACAGAGTCTCACTACAACGACCTAATGATATGGCCCGACTATCCTCTTGACCTGGAAATGTACCCCAGCCAGATTCCGATGACCCGACCAGATCTGGCCGTGCAGCCCTTTGCTGATCTAGGAAGTGAGATTTCTTCAACCTCAGAACCGATGGCAACATCATCCTCCCGGGGTTCCACACACACGCGCGGAACAAGCATTTTGTCGTCGGCAGAATTCGAGACTTCAATGAAGCCAACCGATTTGGCAGTCAGCAATACACCCACCGGCAGCTCGATAGCAGAGTTCGAGGTCGTCATAGCTGCCGAGGCAGCATGGCCATTAGCAAGGTGCAACCCACCCATTTATTCAAGCACTTGTCCGCGAACAGCAATTGTACACCTGGAGTGTCTCGAACAGAAATCCAAAGTGGAGGGAACCTGGAGCTCATTGGAAAAGTACATGGAGCAAGTCGACTGGGATGCGGCAGACCTGTCCTCTGTAGTGCCCATCACATCTAGGACAAGGGATAAGATGCTCGCCATAACGCAAGGGTTTTTGCACAAGGCTCTTGACATTCACCGCGGCGGCATTACTGGTTTCTCCAACCAGGGTCATCATCGCCCCGGTGACTTCAACTTCATCGTCCTCCCTCCCACCAAGATCCTGGAGTATTTTCTGCGCAGTTACATTCGCACGCTTTCCCCGTACTACTCACTTTCCCTTGGAAGCTGCGTTGATCCAAATGAGATGCTGCGCAACAACCATGCTTCCACATTGTTGGTGCTTCTCATGATTGCACAAGGCGCAGCAGCCGTGCCCATGGCTGAGGCGCGCTATCTCTCAACTGGCTTGGTAGAAACATGCCGCATCTCGCTCTTCGACATCATCGAGAAGAACGTGGAGCTGTCAGCTGACCCCACGGCGCTCAGATGTGCCCTTCTGTTCACGTTGCTCGGAGCATGGAGCGGCGACAAGTGGCTCATGGATATCTCAATGGGTCAAAGGGGCATGTATATGTCCATGGTCAAGCATGCTGGCATGATGGACCCCCAACCGCCCATGATTCCCGTCTTTACAAACTCAACCAGTATTGAGTTGGAGTGGAGAGCCTGGTGCCACCGTGAATCTCAGAATAGGTACGTCACTCATAATCTTTAAGCTTACGGCATGAAGGACCTTTTCGTAATGGTTACCTCCGCCTATCTGCTGTCATACCCTGGCTGACATTCCTTTTTAAATTCTTTTGCAGACTTGTATACAATTGGGTAATGATGGATCAGGAGCTTAGCCTCTTCCATGACACCTCCCCCTTGATGTCGATTAGCGATCTCCTTTGCCCGTTGCCAGGACCTGACGAACTTTGGAGGGCACCCAACTCCGAGGTCTGGCTATCATCGGTCCAGTCCCTGTACGGTGGCAACAGCGCCAACGTCAACCCACAGCTACTATCCACACCATCCCCTACCCCATCGTTATCCGACCTGTTCCAGAGCTTCTTACATGATAATTTGACACCTGGAAAGAACAGCCTTTCCCCGCAACACCTCCGGCTTTTACTTCACCCATTACAGTCGCTTCTCTGCCACCTTCGGCAGATGCTGTCGTGCTTTCCCGACATCCCGTCAACACGACGCACAACAACTCGTACCGTCACTAGGGCCTCTACACTGTCCAGGCTCGAGGAGGTGCAGGCCTTGTTGCAAAAGTGGTATGAGCTGTCGATGGAGTTCTCTAAGGAGAGCCCCGACTGCCCCATCACCCGCTGCAACATGGTACTTTATCATCTCATCTCCCTCAACGCCGTGACAAACTTCCCAGAAGTTGAGCGCCTTGCCCGTCGCGAGGGTTTTGACGGGTCCTACTGGGAACTGTCAATGCGTCACAAGATGTGCATCTATCAGAGGGAGGAAGCCGTGTTCCACTGCGGACAGGTCCTCAGGCTGGTTCGGTCGATGCCACTGGACCGTCGACCAGTGTGGTGGAGCGCGGCTGTGTACCGTGCCGTCCTCATACTATGGGCCGACTCGATGGCCAGGCTTGACCCCAACCTGAAGCGTGAGGATACAGTCGGACCCTCGTCAACCCCCGCCGCTGCGACGACACCAGGGCCTCTAGTCCCCGTTGATCAAGTGACTCCCGAGAACCCAGCGGTAATCGCTTACCTCTGGAACAGGGAAGGTGTTGCACTCCTCACAAGGAGCGATGGAAGGTCCGTGAGCCTCGACAACCCAGCCGAGGTGCTTGCTTACGGCGTCAAAGAGATCGAGGATGCCGTCAGCATCCGCTTTAGTGACGGTATCAAACGAAAGCTCGCGACCCTGTCACAAAACTGGAGTGTTGGTTCACCTTTGGCTGGGTCTTCATGAAAAAAGCACTGTACATTATTGACACAAACCACTCTCTCTTTCTGTCTTTCTTTAATTCTTTACTTGGCTGTCCATACATGGTTTCCAGTCCTCTGGCATCATCTTGCATACACGAACCTTGGACACTTACACGGTTTACTATCTTCACTGTTACTATATCATGGTTGATCCCTGCCTAGGGACAAGGCGCAACAATTCTGCCTTTTTTGGGGGGGTTTCATGTCACACCGGGGTGGTCATATATGGTTTGCCAACCTGTATTTTCTTTTTACGGTCTTTTCTGCCTCTATTCTTTTCTTGTTTCATCATCTCTGCTAGCCGATGGCAGTTTTTAAACTTTTTTTCTTTCTTTTCGTTCTTCTCTTCTTCAAGTTAATCATTCCATGATTGGACCAATTCTGTACATAAACTTTTTTTCTTGTTTCCATATGAGTTTCTGGCTGCGCCAGGACTTCTCTGTTCATATTCGGAGGCGTGGGACATAACCGTATCCTACCACACGGGAATACAAAATTGTTGCACTATAGAGCCTCAACAAGGAATACAAAACAAAGGTACCTTACCTTACCTAGACCACTGTTCCTCTGAGCAATCTCGATCACACACACCCTCTCTGGCCACCATCCATGACCTTGAGCTCTGGCTTGGACCTTTCATTGTCGGGTTGATTGATGTCTAGAGGGATTTCCCCTCCACTTTTTTCTTCCTTCGCGGGCATTCATATGGGCCCATTCCATCAGCCTTTTGGTACCTTGAAGAAAAAGTCGGGTTCCGACGGCATTTGGTTGCCACGACGACGTCGTCGGAGCTGTTTTGCCAACCATTCTGTCCTAAATAACGCCAAAATAGCAAGACCAAAAGCGCCGTTCCTAGCCTACCCTCCCTAGCTAAGGTACTCCAAACTAATTCACACTCCGCAGATCCTGTCTGTCGTCTAGCGGTTAAGCTGGACTGTCAAAGATGCATGCCTCAAACGTTTTGACTAATTCCCCTTTTTTCTTCTTCTGGAGACTGAGGGGTGATCAAAGCTCTTTGGGTCGCTGGCGGCGGCTGGCGTGGTTTTCCCTTTGGGGAGGGCACTGACTGATCGCCACTTTTCGTTTTTGTCGCTAGACCTAGTGGGTGTGTATCCGCCTGAGTCGTGAGAAGGAGGGAGGGGTGCGATGTTTTCCCTCTCATTCATGTTTTAATCCTCATTTGGATTTAGCCTACCCGATGAACCGGGGATTAGCGCAAGGCTAGGTAGAGATTTGATAATGCGGTGATGATTCAATTCTTATTCTTTTTTTTCTTCTCCCTTCTCGGCCTCCCCAACCCCACCACTCCATCCATGTTTCCTATCTGTCCTGTCGACTGTTACTGCGTTTTTCCCCTCATTCTCTCGTAAAAAGCCAATGCTGGGTGGGGTTTCTATTTGGTATTGATGCTTATGTGATATCACACACCCCGACGGGGCTAGTAATACGCGATGCGGCGCAGCAGAGCAGACCCCCAGTTTTGAGGGCTTTGACTTGCTCGCTCATTGCACAGACTAGACCTATGACTAGAATCAACCTAGGACTAGTTCTGAAGGTTTCTACGGAGTATTTGGTCCTTTTTCTATTTCCTTTCGGCCGGCAGAATGAAAAATAGCAAGAGGAGGGAAACTCGCTTCCAGAGAGTCCAAAGTGTCAATATGTTTCCACTTTTTGGAAACGTTGCTCGTAAAAGGCCGCGCGGCTGAACAAGCAAAGTTCTTGTGGTAGGTAACTGCCAAGAGCAGTGGATGTTTGGGATTTGTTGGGGATTTGTTTTCTTTCTCTTTTTTTTTGCCACTGTACACGATGAAATTCGCTGTCGAGGAATAGAGAGGGAGTACGTGCTTGCGAATAAACTTGTCTGTTCCTGTATGTAGTGGTGAGGTGACATGTGTTCCTGTTTGCCGCATTTACTTTGTCCATACGTGCAGTGCTCGCTGTTGCCTCCTTTCCACCTACACTCCCCTCGCCTGATACGATCTTACGGTGAGCTTGCTAGTCGCAGAGGAGCATCTGAAATCTCTTCTAAGCGCCGCTAACGTTTTTGGTTCCGGGAGCGGTGTTTGCCGCCTTTGCTGCGAGATTCGATTCTGCCACATTTCTCGCTTAGACGTAAAGAGACCCCCAAATCCAATATCACAGGAGAGTGAGTCAAATTCTTGTCACATTATGACTCTCGCTTAAACAGAGCCCCTTTGTTAAAGGAAGCATGCAGCCTCGCAGCCTATGATTGATAACACGGGACCTTGCAGATGACGATATCTGGGTCCCCTTCTTTGTCCCCATTTGGCTTTTTATGTGCCTTGCAGATATTGCAACACCCCTCCCTCTATTGTTCTCATTGCAAGGGTAATAATGGTAGGGCTGCATGGATGTGTCTTGGGTGGTGCCGCAACAGTCAGCACTTCGTGAACCCCTCACTTGCCCCTTCAGGAAATGTGACTCGAACGGTTTTTTGACCCGTGTATTTGTTCTGGGGAGGGCTGTTATTATTGTTTCATTGGGTTGTCGACATCGCCAACCGGCCCCCACGCAACGGTGGACGACCGAGGCTTTCTTTTCGTCGGAGCGGCGCAGCAAGAAAGTACGGGAGGCCTAGACCCTGGTGTGATGTGGTGTGACGAGCGTCATCGGGTCGGGCCAGTCATAAGCGACGAGTTGCTGCTTTGCATGGGACAAGGTAGTTGGGGCTTTCTTTCTCTCTGGGTAATGGTTCTCGATGGCATAAAAAAGGGGGCGTATGTCTAATGCATGGAACTTCTTTTTGCCGTTGGTGTTGGTTGGTGTTGAACCTTGGCGCTGATATGTGGTATCATTCCCGTTGCGGCTGCAGCCAGCCACGATATATGACGGCAAGAAGACCAGGGGTTCGTGGTTTGGAGGCTCTAGCAGGGTTCCTTATCGTTAAAGACGATGGTCAGGCTGCACAGTCAAGATAAAGATGGACGCTTGAGGCCCCTGAGGCATAGTGTCGGTATCTTGGAGTGAGGGCCTTTGTAGACGTATCTGACCACAAAAACATAGCTAGTTATCTATCTTCGTGATTGGTGTTTAGTTAAGGTACCTAAGTACCTGGTGGTCGAGGCGGTAAGTTCGTTACTGAGTTGCGGCAAATTTGGTGTTATGAAGTCGCGTAGGGTAGGGCTTCATCTATTGGATACATACGTAACCAGGCTTGCCAGGCAAACTGTAATGCTATGGTTGTTATCGAGGTTTATAGGTTGCGTTGTTGCGGACTGCTCTATAATAGCAAGCACTATATTATCTGTCCCCCACTTATACCAAAGGTATAGGTAGGTAGATGTATGTTCAATCTGCAAATTGCCTATTCGGGTAGAGCCTACCCTGCACAATATAAGTTGCCACGCCACCTATACCCTCCTCCTACCTTAGATGCCTACCTACCTACCTGGTTAGGCCAATCTTTTGGAAAGCGGGACACAAACCGAATCATGTGACCAGCCTCGAAAAGTACTCTCTTTGAATGCAGGCAGGTACGAAAGCATGATGCATCAAGAAGGTGCTTGCAAGCTACTCTTCACAGTATGTGTTTTTTCCAAGTGCCGGTAGGTACCTACCTACGCAACTAGTTCTAAAAGGTACACAGATGCCCGGCACTCTCCCCGACTCAAGACTTTATCGCCAAGTCTCAACCCCGTGACTTGAGCTTGTTTCAATTCGGACATCCGTTGGGGCTATCATATCTGACATTCCAATGAGGGTGCCTATTCAGGATTATGGATTCAGTCGATTACCAAGTTCCCTACCTATCAACCATCAAGCTCGCCCCCGGATGCCGCGAAAACGAGGATCCTTAGCGGCGCTGTCGTTCCAGAAGCATCAAGTCCCTGCAGTTTTTGTGTCTTTCGCCTCTGGCTCGCACCTAAACGTAAGCGCGCGCGTTTATCCTGACGCCGGTCGGTGGCTCGTCTCTAACTCAACAACGCGAAGTGCCGCACTAATTCCCGATCTATAGTGAAATTTCATGCTATTCGATTGCGGTGTGCTTCACCGCCTTACTTTTGCTAGATTAATTGCAAAAAAGTGGCTTGCTATAGATCTTCAGCTGTCTTCGTGTGTTCTTATGTCAATTACCCCTCATGGCTGTGAATACCTTGCTGCATACCCTAAAAAGCAACAAGGAGAACGCCGAAAAGCAAAAAGATTTGAGGAAAAAATTTCGCGAAGAGAGAAAAAAACAAAATGTGGTCCCCCGGACTTCGCGACTTCGGTACCCCCGCGTCACACACAGGCGGTTACCGACGCCCTTCCCACGGACTGTCCTAGTAACCAGGACGGCGGGCGGGGGGATTGTCCTGACTTCCCCAACTAAACAGGAAAGGGAGTAAGATGTTGCCACGGACTTGTTGATTTTTGTGCATATAAGAGCTGTAACCGGGCCTTGGCCGTAAGATTTATTGGCCTACAATCATCCTCAACCTTCTCAGATACCCAGACCGCTGCTTCATCTTGATCAACGGCTTTCCTTCCCGTGGCATCAATAGGCACACTTTCTCTGATCATTCTCCTCAAAGAACTTCCTCTCTCCTCTTCCTCTTTCCCATTTTCAAATCCATTTTTTTCACCACACAACAAACATGGCTCCCTCCGCAAACGTCACCAGCTCTGGTCCCAGTGACCCCTCCAAGCCCCTCGGTGGCAAGGTTGCCCTCGTCACCGGTGCCGGCCGTGGTATCGGACGCGGTATTGCGATCGAGCTGGGCCGTCGTGGCGCCTCGGTCGTCGTCAACTACGGCAGCAGCAGCAAGGCCGCCGAGGAGGTCGTTGCGGAGCTCAAGAAGCTCGGCGCCCAGGGAATCGCCATCCAGGCCGACATCAGCAAGCCGTCCGAGGTCGTCGCTCTCTTCGACAAGGCCGTCTCGCACTTTGGTGGCATCGACTTTGTCATGTCCAACAGCGGCATGGAGGTTTGGTGCGACGAGCTCGAGGTGACGCAGGAGCTGTTCGACAAGGTCTTCAACCTCAACACCAGGGGCCAGTTCTTCGTCGCCCAGCAGGGTCTCAAGCACTGCCGCCGCGGCGGCCGCATCATCCTGACCTCGTCCATCGCCGCCGTCATGACCGGCATCCCCAACCACGCCCTCTACGCCGGCTCCAAGGCAGCCGTCGAGGGTTTCTGCCGCGCCTTTGCCGTCGACTGCGGTGCTAAGGGCGTCACTGTCAACTGCATCGCCCCCGGCGGCGTCAAGACCGACATGTTTGACGAGAACTCGTGGCACTACGCCCCGGGTGGCTACAAGGGCATGTCCCAGGAGAAGATCGACGAGGGTCTGGCCAGCATGAACCCTCTGAAGAGGATAGGATACCCGGCCGACATTGGTCGTGCCGTCTCGGCCCTGTGCCAGGAGGAGAGTGAATGGATCAACGGTAAGTGGCTATAGCGTCGTTGTCTTTTTCTGATGCTGCTACTAGTGAATGTCGAGATGCTGACAGATATTTCTTACAGGCCAAGTTATCAAGTTGACCGGTGGTGGTATCTAACTTGTTGTTTTTCATGATGTATATGATAAGATAAAGGGGGGATGATGGGTCGACATGAGCTGGTGATCAAGTCGGGTTCTCGTTTGCCTCGTTCTGATGCTGAAGCATCTGGAGCCAATAGAACTCGATAGACTGGATAGACAAAATGCGTCTCAATGGAAGACTCTCTTCTCGCTCAAGCTTTTGCTGCCACTTGAACATATTCCTCGGAGAAAGTGTGTGCCAAAGCGTATTAAATGTCTTCTTCTATATTCGTAACATGCGGTGAGATCCATGATGACTATATGATGGAATACACTGACATGCGTGCGACCATCGATTGTCATTGCAGTCTTTCTGGCAAGATCTATCAACGATCACGTAATTACTTAGTCTTGGTGCCGGCCACTTAGATGCCCTTCCACTTTCTGAAGCTAAGGGCACGCCCAATGTGATGGAAACAATAAGGGGACAACCGTGAACAACGTGCCGCTTCAAGCGAGCCAACACCAGCATCTATTCCCCTGAAAGTAGGAGTCCACACCACCAGATCACGGCAACCCACGAAATCATCGGGGGAGGGCCGCAAAACTCTCCCCTGCAGCCCTTTCTTGGATGCCTCAGGTCAACATATATCTTGGTTGACCTGCAGTGTGTACCTACCTGCGCAAGATTTATGCATGGGCGAGCGAGCGCTCGGATGCAGAAAAGTGATGTTCAGTGCAGCGTGCATGTGTAATCACTACCAACAAAAAACTAAACAAGACCTTGCAGCACTTTTGAAACCACCACGAGAGGACCTCGTAATGGGGAAAAGAGGCTGAGCTTGGACCAAAAGGTCTCTTACCTACCTGGAGTATAATTTTATTTTTTGGGTTAGAGTCTTTAAGTCTAGTTCAATGGCTCTATCCTAGATTGGAGATGCTAACAGTATCATTTAGGCTTCTGCTGAATAAGGTTGTACTCAGATCGACTAATCCCTCTCTCATGGGACCATGACCCTGAAAGCAAAGAAGAGAGAAGCAGGTTGTGTAAAAGGGATTGTTATCGTTGTAAGCCCTAGAGTTACAGAGTATTTGGACTGCATAGGAGAAAGGGGAGGCTTAGTACGCAGAGTCTCGAGTAGAAAGCCCGTCTATCCCTCATTAGTCTCAACCGTCAGCAAAACAAAGAGACAAAGGAAAACGAGGGACCAAGCGTGCATGAAGCAGCTACCTTGTAGTATTTCCGAGAGTTTAGAGATGCCCAACAGTGAAATTTGATAGTACACGTGCGAAACGGCCGCCGTCTGTATTCGGCATCAGACAGACTGACATGAGCAGGACGCTGACCAGAGGCTGCCTTATACCCATCTCATTAGGGTGTCCAGATGACCCGAGATTCTGGGTTTGGCCGGTGTGGAGAACAGTCTTTGTGGATCACCCCGTGATAGCGAAGAAAAAGAGCACTTCAGTTGGACTGTGGTGAGCGGTATGTAGATAGGTGTGCCCCTTGGGCCCGCTGACAAGAAGTGCTCTAGATATGTTCACCTCCCTGTAATACAGGCTTGCTAGTGGAATCCACTACAATGTGTTGTTTTTTGTTCATCTTTCCACCCATCCAGAGTGGCTCCGATACGTGCAGGTCAACAAGATGGGAAGAATATACCAACGGTCAAGCAGATTCAGCCGAGAAAAGTTCGGACCTGCCGTGCATGTTACTGCTGTTGTTATTTCGTATATTCCTCACCTTTCTGTCAGTTATTTGCTGCTTGCATATCCTTTTCGATTGCCGCAGTAGGGCTCCTACCCGGCCATCGGTCTGGGAGCAAACAGAGTTGTGGGGTGCTGCCTGTGGTTTGTCAACATTGCATTATGGGTTCGATATACTGGAATTGTTCCAGGTAGCATTGTTCTACATGCTGCCAAGAACAATAGACCAAGGTTTGACACGTCCACAAGAGATTTTTTCAAGTTAGCATTAGCCCCTCGCTGCTGATCTCTACGCTCGCCAGGCAGTGCAGATCAGGCTGGACAAGGTTTTGTCAACGACTATTGGGATATGCAAGTTCCTACAGACCAACTCCGAGGAAGATTACCGGTAAGACTAAAATTAGCTTCATCTTTGCTTACCTGGCCTGTGGCCCGCGGGCTAAACATCAGGACATCAAAACAAAGCAAACCCTGAGGTGGCAATGAGTTGGCCAAACACGGTATATGATAAGGCTATCTTTCTCAATATCGGTCAGGACTGTTCGTTTCAAGCAGGTAGAGACGGTAGGTGTTCGGATGTGGAAACCCCATACGGATCTAGCCTTGAAGGCTAACAGATGGTCCTGGGAGGCAACCTGGCTTACCCTTTGGGTAAGGAAGATATCATCAGACTCTCCTCATCAGAATTGCAGGGACCAGGCCAGCTCGGTCAGGATGCAACCTTGACTGCCGATCCCTGAATTTGCGGGATATTCCCGACTGAGGCACGGGTAGCGGCAACAACAAAACAAAATCCACTACGATCCTGGGGGAGGTTTCGAGGACACCTCCTGGTTGTTGAGGATTAATTGCGGCATGGGCGGACCATTTCCATTCAGCTGATGGACAAAAGGGACACCGATCAGACAGAGACTACAGAATACCTTAGGTATACAAGGCAAGGTAAACAGGTACTTACATAGGCTATGATAGGTTTTCGTGGGGCGGTTGCAACGATTCAGTAGGACAAGCCTGAAACAAATTGATATCAAGACTTATACACGGGTTTGACGCTGTTGGTGTGCTATATAAAGTAAGTAAGCCTACATACGTAAGTTATCTAGCTATAAATAGTATAATTCTATCAGTGTTGCCACTTTCCTACTCTGTGACATAGGTACCGGGACAGGCAAAAGTGAATCCAAGAGTTTACTCGCCCAGAAGATACCTTGCTGAATCGCCAAGGATGATCATGAGAGTATATGGCAGCCTCGTTTATACCTACAACAATAACATCAGCCGACTATTACTATGCTGTGGTGAATTCTGCTAATCAAAATCGAGAAGGCTCCACTTGTAAAACTGTTGCTGACGATGCTCACCGAGGCTGGGGTTTATCGAAGCGTAAGGGATAAAGAAAGAAAGCCCATCTTACCATGACGGACATCCGGTAGTGTATAATCCAGAAAGGGGGTACCGCCCCGAGCTTGTTGGATACGGTTGGCTTCAGTGCTGATGGTGTTGGGATCTTTGCGAGATTGCAACCGTGCGTGCAGCTATCTTGCCGTAAGAATTACGCATGTCCTTGGGATCGATTCCGCCGATTGAACGATAATCAGTCTTGTCAGGCTTGCAGCTCTTGAAACGACCGTTGGCACAAATTCAGATACGACAAGGTTTTGCTACCAAAGGATGGCCCTCACTGCATAAGGTGTTCACGTGTGGGTGAGATGAGGTTTTTTTTTTTTTTTTTGTTGGGGGGGGGGGGGGGGGGGGGGCTGACGACGGCTAGGGCGGGATCCTAGGCGACAATGCCAAGTGAACAGCACGCTGTATGTAACGGTAGGCTCCGTTCCTTCCCACTGTAATTGTAGCTGGATGGTGGAACGGCATAGTGTCGGGTCGAACGAACGCAGACATGACAGCTCCTTCTCTAACTTACCTACTTTGCGTGGTACACCACACCACACCACACCTTGCTTACCCCACCTGCCTGTAAATTCAACCCAAACCAGTAGACAAGCCAAAAGCAAACACTCCAAAGTCTCACATCCGACGCGATCAATTCCAATCCTCCCTCTTTCCTCACCCTCTTCGTTTTTCACAACATTCCATGAAAGAAAAATGCATTACGTCAAAGATGCAGCTGGGTCAAAAAGAGCTGCAAACCGATGAAACGTCCCATCCATCGATGGGAAGGGCTTCTATGCATTACATGAGAAAGTTGTGATCAGTCCTGGTCTTCGTTGCCTCATCAGCTCCTACTCCTCCTGCTCATGCGCGATTGTAGCTGTGCTGCGCTGCACCCTGCTCTTGGGAAACACACCTCAACCACAACCAGAGCCAGAGCAGGCATGGATGGAGGCCCGCAGAAAACTCTTGGGCCTCGTCTGTGCCGATTAGAAAACGTGCCTGATCGCGGCTTTTCTAGAATTCGATCCACTCAGTTGCCTTGCTGACCTGAAAGGGTACGTATCTAAGGTATGTAAGGTAGGCACAGTACGGTACGGTACGGTTCCTACATTGAGGGTCGCCAGCTACCAGTACAGTAGGTACTGAACCATGGCTTGGCAGGCTCCATTCGGCCCAAAGTCAATCACCAGCAGGCAGGCCATCAGAAAGAGGCAGACAGACAGACAGACGCCATCGGATCAGATTGCTGTTGTGTTACTGACTAGGTCCTCCAAGCCCGTTGCTGACAGCCTCTATGATATGTTTATACTGGGACAAACAGGTCAGCCGCGCCGGAAATTCCGACCTTCTCAATCATCGATTTACCTGATTTCTTGTTTTTTTTCCTCCTCTCTCTTGGGATTTCTCACTCTCTCCCCACTGCCTTTTCATTTACCTGGTGGCAATCTCAAGGGTTCTCGTTCCTGGCTAGGCCAATCGCCCCTCCACCGCGACCATTTCATCAGACCAGGCTAGACTCTTTCTGCGTCCTCCCCCCTCGCCAATCGTTCGGACGTGCAGCTTCTGCTTCCGTCATATCCCATCCTTGATGCCTTTTCTCATACGGGCCCATACAGTCCGCTTTTTTCAGTGGGTGCCTCGCTGGGAATTCTGGCTGCAGGCTTGCAGCCGATTTATTTGATTGTTGCATGTGGCAATGCATCCAGCTGTCGCCAAGTCCCTTGTATTGTGGGAAATTTTTGTCACGAAGGCATTTTCTGCATCCGTTTTCTTCATCGTATGCTGTTGTCCGCAATCAATTCCCCTTTCAGAGGGCCTTCAGCGCAGAGCTTGGCTGGCCTAATCGCCTAGTTAGGTATTGACCCCTTAGGGTCTGTATCTGCAAAGCTGTAGAAATCTCCCCTGTAAGCACAGTACAAAACAGCCCACCCACAAAAACACACAGATGCTACCTTGCATGCATACATCTGCGTTTACTGGGGATAGGGAGGAGCCTACTCCCCGTTTAATGTCACCCTACCTACTGCTTGGGGACGGGAACCAGTCCCATCTCCGTGATGGGTAAAGCAAAGACTGGTGACAATGCAGCTGTGAAAACGTGGTTAAGCCGTTTTGATGGATGATGGTTCTCTCAACAATACCAGACCGAACCAGACTTTGCCACTAGGTCGATTCTTCAAAACAAAGAGTAATTGGGTCGGTTGAATGAATGCTGATGCCTGCCTTACCTCCTAGATACCTACCTACCTTAGGTACCTTGGTTACGTACCTTCTTGGGGAACTACCTCACCTACCAATCCTCGCCTGAGGAGCAAGTGCAGTCAGATACAACAATGGGAAAACGAAAAGTCTAATCCGAGTGGGTTATTACTGGATTAGTGTTGTCATTTTGCAGCACCAGGGTTGCCTACCTTGCCCAACTTACACATCCCAGCTGCTGCTCTTGTCGTTCGTCGGTCCCTCGCCCAACCGACTCATGTTTTTCTGTTTTCGTCCGTCCATCGTCCAATTCATTCAACTGACTTGGTCAGGCGTCAAGTACAAACAAAACAGAAAACGGTTCCACATTGGGATTCTTTCTTTTTTTTCTTTTTTTTTTCTTCCCCAAATACAATTTACCAAAGTGCTCAGCCTGGGAATCAAGGCCTGGGCCGGTCCACAATTGCTAAGCTTATTGAATTGAATTTCATGTATGTACCGAGTACCTTGGGTGGGTGTAGTTGACTGCCTCACTGCGGTAGCCCAATCTGGTCTGCTCGCAGAGTTCACAACCACCACGATCCAGCCAACCCTAGAGTTGTGCCATCTTCTTTAGCCGGCAGCGCTCCCTCTACTACAGCCCGTTAGCTTCCTGCTGTGCATCATCTCGGATTTTCAGGTCCTGATTTTGTTCATTCCCCTTCTCGCAACTCAGCCTCCCATACTCGTAACCCAATCCATACTTCTCTTCCTTTATCTTTCATCGCTCCCCCCCGGAATCCCAGGATCCGGCCTTGATAAATTGGGTCCAAGTCTACGATCTCTTTGCTCAATTCTTTCTGCTAGCCTTATGGGTACGATTCATTGGCCTGACATCGATCTGGGCCCTGTGGGAACCCACCCGTAGCTCACTACACACACACATACATACTTCACGTAATCACGCGTCACGGTCCCATAGTACTTAATACGCACAAGCACTCTTACATGACAAGCCCACCTCGATGCGCATGAGCTTGCTTGTCACTTACATATGCGCGTACAGACAGCCCCATCCACATCTAAGTCTACGCACGCCTTCTTTCTTATAGCCCGCGTTCCCCCACCACCTCCTTCAAATCTACCTGCGGACCCCATTCCCCATCTCACACCACAATCTAGGCTGCCAGGTCTCATAGTTTACATTACAGACCTGATCCTCTTGACTGTCATCGTCTTTCCACTATTCCAACTGCTCCTTCCCGCCGGCCAGCACCACATTCCGGGTGTCAACAGCCTTACCTGCCAAGACATCACCAACATGTCAGCTTCTGCAAAGCCTAGACAGCCTCGCCTGAGGGCTTCCTGCGATGGCTGCTTCCTCGCAAAGGTCAAGTGCTCAAAGGCAAGGCCCATATGCTCTCGTTGCCTGGCATGCGGCATCGAGTGTCGTTACTCGCCTTCCACAAGGGCAGGCAAGCCCAAGTCAGACCATAACTTGAATCAACACCAGAACTCATCGGCAAACGATATCTCGGGCCTTTCTCCAGTTGGTGATGACAAGACAATGATGTTCACCACACACGTACATGGCCCTGGTCTCTATAGGATAGACACAGGTTGGAACACGCCACCTGGTGTCATGAATGGTCTCACCCCATTACTCGGTGTGGATGAAAGAGCTGCAAGGGAGGCGGAAATGATGGCAGCGGCAAGTGCAACAGACATATACGCAACCAGTATGCCCTGGACCCCGCCCAACGACCTCAACCCGACCACGCATTTTGGCGACACTCCCGCCATGGTGGCACCGATACCCCAAAGCCACCATGCCAGGTCACAATCTTTCGACATTACGATGCCTACAAACATGTCACAGTGGACAGACCACCAGTCCACACACGATATGTTTGGCTATGGTCAAACCCATATCCCCACGCCAGCGAGCATGGCAAACTACTTCCCTAGCCCATCTTCGACGCCTACACTTAGGCCACAGGTTCGCGCCAAGGCAGCATCGACAAACTCGATCAATACAAGCGGTAACGGCGCTACACCCTGTGGATGCTTTACAGGATGCCTGCAGTCGTTGCAGGCACTACACAACGCCTCGTCGCCGTCATCCCCACCTTTCGACGTGGTCTTGGCTCTGAACCGCAAGGCGGTGGATGCCTGTGCAACAATCCTGGCCTGCACAAACTGTATGAGCCGTTCTGGGACCCACACAGCTGCGATGCTCATCGCAACAGTTATGGGCAAGATCACCGCAGGATACAAGAGTGCAGCCCAAAACTACTTTGATAGTAGCAGCCCTACCCACATTATGACTACTACAGGCAGCGGTGGCAGCAATGGCACATCCGCCAGTACCAGCCCGGTAGCACTCAGCATCAACAGTATGGGTGGCAATCTGGGAAACCTTGGTGGGTGTTTGGGGGTCAGTCTTGGAGCCTATCAAGTCAACGCCGAGGATGGCAGGTGGCTTGAGCTTGAAATATTGGCGCGGGAGCTGCGCAAGCTGGAAGAGGTCTATTCCCGATTCCGGGATGTTTCTACGGACCTGTCAGAGGATCCCGAGGTCTCGAGGGTGATGGTTTCATATCTTGGCCAAACTTTGGGCTCAACAGTCGAGGTGGTAGTGAACCATCGAAAGGACAATATGGGGTTTGTATAAGGACCAAAGCACCTTTCTTGTCCATTCTTTTTTTTTCGTGCACTGGCAGGTTTTGGTCAAGCAACAGCGGCGTTTGTGGGTCTTTTGATATTTCTTGGTGGTATTTTTACTTTTTTTTTTCCTCATTGTTTTTTTCTTTCATTGGGCATTTGGGTGTTTTCTGCGCGGTATCTCGGGACGGCTGGCCAGACCAGGAAAAAAGAAAACGGCCAGACAAAAAACAACAGAAGAGCACTTTACAGCTTCTAAGCCCCCCCTCCTATCGTCTTGAAAATGTTGGGTTAGGGTTTTTTATATTTTTTTTATAAGCGGTATTTTGATTTACTTCGAGTACATGGCTTCGGTGGCTTATGAAATCTTTTCTGCTATAAACTTTTTTAATCAAGCAGCCTCCGCGGGCCTATTTTCTTTGCCAAGTTCTGGGTGGATATTCTTTTGACAGGCAAGACAAGGACCCCAGCAAAGCATTAATAGGGGACATGTCTCTATTGGCAAGGATTGCGAGATTGGTTCGGCAGCAAATTAGCGAGAGCTAAGATGCTCTTTTTGGCGGAAGTGGGCTTTGGACTTGGCCTGTCCTGCCGCAACCCGAAAAAATTGCTCGAATAGGAAAAACAGGGACTCCGTTCACCATGATACTACCCCTATGCTTTGGGTTTTCGGGTTGTGATCCCTCTGTCTTTCTGGGGTTTGATGGGGCACTGCCTTTGCAAGTCAAAGCGCACTCTTTCTTGTCGATTCCCCGGCATCTCCTTTTTTGCATACCTACCATTACTATTACTGTCTTGGCCGTATTTTTTTTTAGGTCTACAAGGAGAATTGGAGAAGGTCCGATGTCCTGAGGAAATCGGGGATTGTCCATCCCAAGCTGACAACGATTACCATCAAAGTCCAGTCAGCGTGCGTGCGACGAAACGAAGAAATGCCCTGGAAAAAGAGAAGGAGTGAGAGAAACAAGTGAAGAAGAAAGCTCGGATGAAAAGATACTGCACAGTCCACGAGCGGCGCTTGTTACCCAACCTCACGCGCCATGGACGTCTAAGCCATCATGATTCCTTGGTTTTCTCTCTGTCTCTTTGCTCTTGTTCATTACCTCGCATAAGGAGAGCGAAGAAAAAGAGTTTTGACGCAAACGCGCTTACTACGGCCTAGCCGTCCCCTCCCCCCCAAAAAAAAAAATCGATTTCTCCATCTCTTGTTACTGTTCTCTCTGATCCTCGAAAAGCTCTCACCGGTTAGGTGTGTGCGGTTAAATCGGACGGAAAATTGGAGATTGGGTTCCTTGTGAGAGGGGGCGGTTCGTGATGGTTCCTTTTTTGTTTTCTTACCCAATCTTTTTAGTGTCGTTTTCTTCCACCGGTTACACTTTTCTCGTGTGCTTCTTCCCCGTTCTGTGTGAGAGGGAGATGGTATGTATGATATGTATGCACTAAGACTGTGTCAAAGATGTGGTAGGGTAATTCGCGGGTTTCTTCTTCTTTTTGCTTTTTTAATTTATCATGTTAATTTGGTCCTTGTCCCGTGTTTGGTGTTGCTATTTTCAGCAGCGGCTCGGCGGTTGATTTGCCTCGAGAAGCCACGTGCCTGTGCACATGTGTGTGTGTCCTACTATATAAGATTTATAATATAGCTAGTAGTATAGCAAAATGTCTCGAGATCGTGATAACCCCCATTCCGTTGTCGCGTTGTACTGTACCATGTTCGCTAAGATTTGACTGATTTTGCCCCGGGTCATCTACACTCGGGACAGGGACGACTGCAGTCGACCACTCAATTAATGATAGTGGGTGGTTTTGGGTTTTTTTTGACAGATGGGGGATTGTGGAGTTCCGAGGTTCCCGATCAGGTTAATGGTCGTTTTTGTTTGGGGGGGGGGGAATTTTGTCAATAAAAAATGGGTTTCTCTGTGTCACTGCCACGGAGGCGGGAGAGGGGAAACTTTTTGACAGGCAAGCACAGGGTAGCAGCTAAGACAAGGCAGCTCTTGACGCAAAAATGCCAGAATCGAACAGGGTTTTTTTTTGCTGTCTTTGCTGTCTTGCCGGTGGAGCGGATGTAAAAATCGACAAGGGCCAGGGAGGGAGGGATATTGAGATCCAAATTGTAGAGGGGGTTACCTTGTCTTTTTTTTCCCAGCTGAAAGAAGAGAGAAAAAGGCTATAACGAATCGAGAATTATGATTGCCCCGATTGCCCACTTAAAAGCTAAATAAAGAAACGGGACAGCCCGGGGGGAGGGCAGTGACCATCAAGCCAATATCGACGTCGTTCTTTTTTTTTTCTTTTTCTTTGTTTTTGTTGTTGTGCCACGGAGTACTTTGCTGTAAACCGTATAGTACTAAATACCTATCTTGTCTATTCCCAATTCCTCCCCCTCACCACGTCGTTCCCGCGCCCACTAAAACCCCTGGTCTGAAATGTGTGTGGAGAAACAAACAATCTTTTTTAGATTAAGTCGGACACGTAGTTTTTGTTTTGTTTTCGCCATGGACAAAACCTTTCCAGCAGCTTTTCGCCCTGTCGGATATTTTTTTTTTCTGTGTTTGTTCGTCAATTAGGCAACCACCAAAAAATTGATTATTTCTCTTCCACTGCCCCCCGCACTCTATCACTCCCCCAAGAGGCCTAGATTTATTGATTTAGATGGGGCAAAAAAACCAAAGAGAGAGAAAAGCAGGGCCGATTGTCTGGTTCGCTTCTGCAGGTTTGCCTGTCGGAAGGCTACCTCCCATAGATTCTGGCCTGCATTTGCCCACCCGCAATCGATACGTTTTTTTATAGTCTGTCAAAAAAAAGGCCGTATCGGGAAAATCTTGCGAGTTTATGAGGGGCAGATCAAAAAGAATGGGAGGTGTTGCAACAACTACGTATGGCAAACAACGGAAGAGGGAAAAGAGTGAAGCAAAAGAAAAGTAAAAGACACAGAGCAACAAACTCTGGTGACGATGCTGACAAGCATGAAAGTCTGTTTAGCCGCGTACCAGATAATAAACACTTCAGGTATCCTACCGTTGACTGTCCTATTAGCAAGCTCTCCTGTCATGTTCCGTCCCTGTGAACATACGACATTTACCACCCTTTTTTTTCTATCTCTTGAACCCGAATGTGGGTTGGAATAGCCAAGTAATCTGGACAATTTCGCTTCTTCCCTTTGTCTATCTATCTCTCTATTTCCCTCCATTGCTCTTTCCCCCGCAAACATGTCGCATTTCTACTACATCATCTACTATATATCCATCCTCAGCCTCAGAAATCGTGTTGCTATTTTCAGCAACAGAGCACAAGGGTCGTTTTGCAGAGGATAATATATTCTCAATATGAAAAAGACCTTTGTTTTGCCCGGGGGGGTTTGATCGCGAGAGCGGGTCGGTAGAGATTGGGGCGGCAGGCAGGTCAAGAGGTGACAGCGCCCAGTGTGGGGAGGGAGGGCCAAGACGATAGATTTTTGATTGTTGATTTTTCGTTGTTGATTTTTGGTTGTTGATCTCTTTCTTTCTTTTTCTCCATCTTGCTTTTTTCTTCAACTCTCCCCTTTCACCATTCTCTCTCTCCTCCGATATAAGTCCGCTTTTTTTTCCCGCTCCCTCCACATCTGTCCGTCACACATTTGCGTCAAAATAATTCTCCCATTGTCCCGTCTCCTCTTTCTTTGCTCAGTCATGGCCAATCCCTTTTTGAGTCGATTGCTTTTTCTTCTTATTTTTTTCTACTGTAAGCTCCGGGTGTACGGGTGGTGTGGGCGGTCATTTAGACATACTTAGCCGAACATGCAACCGGGGTCACATTGCATTTCTTTTCCCTCTTCATTGCCAGCTGAAAAATAAAAGAGACAGGGTACCCAGCCAAGCCAGCCAAGCCAGCCACACACAAGACGGGGTCAGGGTCGTATTTTGGCGAAGACAGTGCTTCCTTCCTTCCCCATCCTCCCCCTGCCTTTTCACTGTACTGTGCCTATGTACTTCTGCTGGCCCCAAATGTAACCCTCCAAATGGTTGTGGGTTCCGGGCCGCTCTAGCATTTTGAGGGGGGTGGTGGGAGGCGGGGACCAAGGGGTGGGTTTGAATCTTTTTTTTTTCTTTTTTTTTTTTTTGCTTGCATTTTCGGGGTTAAGCTTGAACCAAGAGGGTGCTGATGTTGATCATCTTGCCGTCAGAGGGATCGGTTTTTTTCTCACCAAAAGTCATGCTATATTGTCATGAGAGAACTGTAGTGTGAAAACCCAGCTTGCGTTGTACCCATAAAAAGGGGGTTGGGTTGAATGGAAGATGAGGTCACGTTTGGGCTCTGGAGCATACAGACAAAGTCACAGTGCCTACCTGCCCAATGTAGTAAATGCAGATGTAAAGTCGACGAATCGAATGACATGGCTCAGACCCAAGACAGGTGATTACTAGGAAGGCCTCGCCCCCTTTCCCCCTCCCCCCATTTACGTCTCCAAGAGAAGGGAGACAGAGCAAGGTTCAAGATCTCGGTCTACTCATTGAACAAGACTTGGCTTCCCAATAGTTCAACCGTATTATTTAAAACCATGAAACCCCCCCCCCCCCGACAAAAACGTCGTGTCAGAAACCGGACTGGCTATTTCGCCGACTTCCGACCCGAGGCTGCCGAAGAAACGGACGGCTCGGGAAAAGAGTTGACCCAGAAACCCATTCGGCGGGGACCTTTGCTCTTGTTTTCTTTTTCTTTTTGTGCCTAGATATATGTCGTGCAACCCAATATTCTTTACCACGTAGGCAGTCATGTGTATTTTCACTCACTGATGCTCTGTTGGGCGGAGACTTAATTTTTTTTGGTGCAACGAAAAACACTTTACGTCATTGAGGGCGAGCTTTTTGGGCGTAGGCTGATGCGTCTTAGACTGGAAAACCCACGGGCTTTTCTTTTTCTCGTTCAGCTGTATAAATCACTATTGGCAGTTATGAGTCGGAAGATATTGTTGTCAGTGTCGAAACCAAAGGTGAAAGTAGTCAGAGAGAGGAACATTTTTCAAGACTGTTCTGTTCCCGGCTCTATCAATTGTTAGCAACCACTCCTGTTTCATGACACCCTTTTGCGAGTCACAGTGGCATGTCTGGATATCACAATCAAAATAGAGAGTAGGAAAATCGTAGAGTAGAACGATTGAAAGCACTAGATCTATATATAATGCAAATGAAAAACAAAAAAAGACACTCATTGTTGAGATGCTTTGGAACAACGCCCTCGATATTGTGAACCTTATGCCAGAACAAATTCAGGGAATAAGAGATAAAAAAAGTAAAGGAACAACAAAAGAAAGAGATAATAATAGAAACAAAAGCTGCGCGATGCGAGAGAACAGCGCTACTTATGTGTGTGTGTGTGGTTAGTGTGTGTGAGAAAAGTTTCAATGTCAAAAGAAGCAAGCCAATAAAATGTGACATGAGAAAAATAAAATCCACAAAACTCGCTTTGCTCGTCAAGTAAAACAAGAAAACAGGATAATACCATCAAGGCTTCTAATGAGATCAAGAAAACAGAAAAAAACAACACTATTAGTAATACGGGCTCTTTTTCTGCCAATATAAGACTTAGTCACGTCCCATAAGGCACCCCCCCGTTCGACGTCATGATAACACAGGATTAGAAATAAAGGAAAATGTTGGTAACAGCGAATGTCATATGCGCGTATGAGTTGTCAAGAGATTGTTGCTTGCAATATTTATTGCAGAGCCTCTTGCATGAATCCTTGAAGCTGCTTGGCCTGTTGATTGAGAGTCGAGTTAGTATGTGTGCCTGCAGCCATGATCAGGATGAGTTGAGGCGGGACTTACCATAGCGCCGTGCATCATGGAGAAGTGGTTACCGGGCATGTGCCTCATGGTCATCTTGCTGCCATCGAGGTACTCGTCCCAGCGGTTGGGGCCAAAGTCGACCCTGTTGTCGAGGAGGAAGAGGGCGTGTCCCGAAGGGTAAGGGTCAGGCCTGGGGTCGGTGGGCAGGTGGCAGACGCCATCCTCGCACCAGATAGCCATGACCTTGGGGCACTTCTCCTTGGGGATCGGCTCGGCAGTGTAGTTGGAGAGGGCTGTGACCGAGGCGGCAAAGTGAGGGAGGAGCCACGAGGGGATCTTGTCCGCGTCGCCGTCACCAAGCAGGCCGATCGAGGCGAACCAGGCGTGGAGGGACTTGGGGAGGGGCTCAATGGTAACTGGGCAAGGAGCGTCGATGATGATCATGTTCTCGACCTCGTCGCCGGCCTTGATGAGCTGGTTGACAATCTCAAAGGCGATGACACCACCGGCGGACCAGCCAGCAAGGCTATAAGGTCCGGCGGGCTGGCGGCGCTTCATCTCCTCGATGAACTTGGAGGCCATGCCGTAGACACCGCAGTTGTACTCCTCGGGGGTCTTCATGAAGGGCGAGAAGAGACCCCAGACGGCCCAGTTGGGACCGACGTTGCACATCTCAGTGTATGAGGTGGCGCAGCCGCTTCCGTCGGGGACCATGAAGAGGTGGCGGGTGGCAGTCTTGTGGCTACCATGCAGCAGCACCGAGGTGGCCTTGCGGTGAGGCATGGTGTCGGGGATCTCAGTTGGGCGGGGTGGCTTGTAGATGGTGGCCGTCACCTGAGATGGGGGGATCGAGGTGGTGGGCGGGCAAGGCTTAACCTTCTCAGACTTGGAAGGCTTGGACTTGGCCGGGGAAGCCTGGGCGGCAGGACGCTTTGCAGGAGCCGGGACAATGCCCAGAGCACGCTCGACGTCCTTCAGCGAAGGGTTGGAGACAAAGAGGTCGGAGGGAACATCCATGCCAGTCTTCTCCCTAAGGGTGCCCAGGATCTGGAGACTCATGAGCGAGTCCATACCCAAGCTGGCCAAGTCAGGAGCGGCGATGATCTCCTCAACGTCCATGCCCATCTCGGTGGCGATGGTGTTGCGGATGGCCTCCTGGAGCTCATTGGTATCGGTCGAAGCACCCTTCTCCATCTTCTCACCCTTGACCGAGGCAGTGTCGCTCTCGTCGGCAGGGGTAGTGACGTCAGACTCAGAGTCCATGTCCCCAGAGACTGAAGAGCTGCTGCTGGAGCTGTCCTCGCACGAGGCGGGGCCCTCGAACTGGGCAAGGAAGGCCTTGAAAGCACCAATGGTAGGGTGATCGACGAAGGCGTGCGAGTCGATGCTCAGGTCCATGTCCTCACGGATGCGACCGCTGACAGTAAGCGACATCAGCGAGTCGACACCGAGATCGGTGAAGGCAATGTTGTCAGCAAGCTCATCGTGGCTGACACCGACCTCCTTGGCGAGGATGTCCAGCACCTGGGAGACAACCGAAGCGAGCTTCTGGTTGACCTTGCCGATGTTCTTGGGGGTGACTCCCTTGCTCTTCTCCTTGGTGGAGGAGACCTTCTTCTCCTTGGCAGCAGGCTTGACAGCGGGGGCAGCGGCGCGGGCGGGAGCGGCGACGGCGGCAGCTCCACGCGGTGGCAGCATCATGTTGAGGACCTTGCGGGGGATGGCCTGGAACTTCAGGTCACCACACATACCAATGATCTTCTCGCCGTCGAAGACGTAGACGTCACCAGCGTAGACCTTGTTACCCTTGATGGGCTGCATGCGGATGTAACTGCGGTACTTCTTGGTGGCAACAGGGAGCTCAGAGAACCTGAGCGAGCCCCATCCGTGGGAGATGAAGACCTGCTCGCGCGAGTCGACAGCGTCGGTTCCGTTGATGATGAAGCCCGAGATGTGGCACAGACTGTCGATCCAGTAGGGGCTGAAGACGTAGTTGCCATCGGCCTCGGTGGTCTGGAACTTGACCTGAGCAGTAGCCTCGCAAGTCTCGCTGTCGAGGACGACCTCCTCCATACCGCGGTAGCGAGGAGTATAGTCGACAAGGGCGGCGAACAGCTTGTAAGCCAAGCCACGGCCGATCTTGGACGCCTTGCCATCCTTTTCGGACTCGATGAGGCCATCAACGCGAGACTTGATGAGGTAAGAGACACGATCGAACTCTCCCTGCCAGTCCTCAGTGTTACCGAAGTAGACCTTGCAGTTGGCATGATCAATGCGCTTGGCACCCTCGCCGGTGTGGAAGACCAGGTCGGCGCTGTTCTGAGCAGCGTTGGCAGTGACTGTGAGCCTCAAGATGTGGCTCTCAGCAGCATCGTCAAAGATGAGGGTCTTGGGGACCTCCATGTGAGCGACGTTGACACCAATATTCTCAGACTCAGGACGGAGCAGCTTGTAGGCATATTGACAAGTGCTGATGGCCATGTCTCCATAGAGCGAAGAGGGGCAGAGAGGAGCACCGTTGACCAAGTGACCAGAAACGACACCACGAAGGTCCTCACGGGACAGGTTGGACTCGACCTCCACAACGGCGACATCGCCCTTGATCTCCTCGCTGACAACCTTCTGGACGGTGGTAGTCTCGAGCTTGGGCTTGGCGACGGCAGTAGGCGCGGGGAGGGCCTTGGCGACACGGTTCTTGCTGAGACACCAGTCTCCCTCGTACTGCAGCCAGTAGTTCTTCTCGTCGAAAGCATACGACGGGAGATCCAGGTGCCTGACGGAAGAGAGGAAGTCGTTGTGGTACTCGTTCCAGTCAATGTTCAGACCAGCAGTGTGGAGAGTGCAGAGACTGGCGCTCAGGGTCTTGTAAGTGGCCTCGTTGCGGCGAAGAGTGGGCACAGCAACGGTCGAGACACCGAAAGCAGCCTTGACCATGTTGGCGCAGACGGGGTGGGGGCCGACCTCGAGCCAAACGGTCTTCTCATCGATGGCGCCGGCCGACTGGGCAGAAACAAGGCCACCAAGGAAGTCAACAGCGTCACGAGCATGATCGCGCAGGTACTTGGGGTTGATGGGCTCCTCGTCAATGAGCTTGCCAAGGAGAGGCGAGATGACCGGGACCTTGGGGGCGTTGAAGCGGACCGAGCGGGCCAGCTTCTCAAAGTCATCAAGGATGGGGTCGACCTGGGCCGAGTGGAAGGCAAAGGGCACCTTGAGCTGAGTGCACTTGAAGCCAGCGGCACCAAGCTGCTGGGCAATCTCAGCCATCTCGGAAGCCTCACCACTGAGGACAGTCTCGCGGGGTCCGTTGATGCAAGCAACGTTGGTAGAGTCGGCACGGTCTCCAAGAGCCTCCTGAACAGTGGAGACTGATCCCATGACAGCCAACATGGCGTGGGTACCGGCGGTGCACTTCTCGACGAGAAGCTTGGCACGAGCACCAACCAGGTAGATGGTGTCACTAGCAGAGAGAACGCCGGCAACGTGGAGAGCGGCATACTCACCCAGGCTGTGGCCCATGACCGCAGCAGGCTTGATACCCCAAGAAGTCCAGAGCTTAGCCAAGGCCATCTCGAAGCAGCAGAGACCAAGCTGGACGATGAGCGGCTCGAGCTTGACCACATCAGGCTCGCTGCCGTCAATCAGAGGCATGAAGGTCGGGAAGCCGTGGATCTGGGCGATCCTGTCGAACTCGTTGATGGCCTGGCGGAAGATGGCGTGGTTGGCGTACAGCTCCTTGCCCAGACCAGCGTAGTGAGAGCCCTGGCCAGTGAACATGAAGGCAACCTTGGGAGGCTCGGGAGAGACGGGAACAAAGTTCTCCTGGAGACGGGTCTTGAGGGCCTGCTTAGCCTCACCCAAGTCCTGAGCCGTCACGTTCATGCGCCAGTAGTGCTGAATCCGACGAGCGGTAGTGGAGTAGGCAACGTGAGAGATGGGAGTGTCATCGTTCTCGTCCATGAACTGGATGAGCCTCTCGGCGTTGTGGATCATGGCCGACTTGGACTTGCCGGTGATGGTGATCACGTGGACATTGCGCGGGTCCTGGGTGGCAGGCTCGACGGGGGGAGCATCCTCAAGCAGCAGACCGGTGTTGCCACCGGCAGCACTGAAGTTGTTGATGAACACTCTGCGGGGCTTGCCGTCTGACCTCTTGAACGGCGTCAAGTGGAAAGCAATGTTCACGTTACGCTCACCAAGGTCCTTGGGAAAGGTCTTGTTGATGACCGATCCCTTCTTGATACCGACGTGGGGAGGGATGGCGTTCTTCTGGAGCATGAGAAGAACCTTGCACAGAGCGGTGACACCCGATGCGGCCTCACCGTGACCCAGGTTGGCCTTGACGGCACCAAGGTACAGAGGTCGGTCCGCAGGCCTCTTCCTGTTGGCAGGGGCAAAGACGTTGGTGACTGAGACCATCTCAGTTCCGTCACCAGCCTGAGTACCAGTACCGTGCATCTCGACGTAGTCAACGTCAAGAGGGTCAACACCAGCATCGTCCAGGATAGCAGACGACAGAAGTGACTGCGTAGGACCGTGAGGGTGGGTGATTGAGATGGCATCAGCCGAGTGGTTGGTGGCAGTACCAAGAATGACGGCGAGAACACGGTCATGGTCGGCAATGGCATCGTCGAGCCTCTTGACGATAACGGAGGCACAGCTGTCACCACGGCAGTATCCATCGGCATTGTTGTCGAAGGTGGCACAGGGACCCTTCTTGGAAAGGAACTGTCCACGTGACAGACCCGCGAAAATATCGGGGTTGGTCATGCAGGACAGACCACCAACAATGGCAGTGTCACAGTCACGGGCCCACAGCGAAGAGCAGGCGACGTTCATGGCAGCGGCACTGGACGAGCAGGCAGTGTCGACGTTCAGAGAGGGGCCGCTGAAGCCAAGGTGGTAGTTGATCCTACCAGGACCGAAGGCTCGGACGCCTCCAGTGATGTAGTAGGTGTCGACCTCCTGAGCAGCGTTGATCTCACGCCAATCATCAGATGTCTGACCGTAGAAGGTACCAATGCGGTCCAACCTGGTGGAGGGCGTCCTGTTGGGGACGTAACCGCTCATCTCGAGAGCCTCGTAGGCGGTAGTCAGGGCCATCCTCTGCATGGGGTCGGTCTGGAAGGCCTCGCGCGGTGACATGTTGAAAAAACGAGGGTCGAACATGCCAGGCTTCTCAATCCAGCATCCATAAGGAGTGTGACTGGAGTTGATGACCTTGCCGTTAGGGTCGTAGTGAGTCTCGACCGGGAAACGATCGGCAGGGACGACGCGGTGAACGTCGAGTCCCTTGGAAAGAAGCTCCCACAGCTTCTCGTGGCTGGCGGCGTCGGGGAAGCGACCGGCCATACCGACGATGGCCAGCTTATCACGGCTGCCACGGCCATGGTTTCCAATGACCGAATCGGTGCTCTCCTTGGATATTTGCGGGGCCTTGCGGAGGGTGATCTCCAAGTTCGTCTCGGCCTTGAGGAGGTTGGCGAGGGTGGCGGCGTGCTGCGTGGGGCCGAAGGGGATGATGAGGCACGACTTTCCGTCAAAACCACGAGCCAGATTTAAGCAGCCATCGAGAACGTTGTGAAACCTCAAGGTCTCGGTAAGAATCTCGGTGACGACAGCGGCGAAGAGAGCGCGGGTGGTGGACTCGTTGAACCAGGTGCCAGTTAGGCAGGACATGACAGATGAACGAGGCTTGGTGTTCAGGAAGGTGTCAATCATCTCGGAGTTGTTGAGGCCCAGGATGTTGTCGACATCCTCAGGGCGGTGGAGGTGGGGGGCGTGGTACGGGCCGTAGACCGGGATGGCCGTGGCCTTGGTGAGGGAGCTTGTGGCGGCCCTGAAAGCCTTGAGTGTGGTGGGAGGGCCAGAGATGGCGACATTAGCGGACGAGCTGGCGCTTACGTACACCTGGCTCGCTTGGGGGATACCCTGATTGTGATAGATCTGTTAGCTGATGATCTAGACGAATGACTTCTCCGTAGTATATGCTTACATGTGACTCATGGAATCCCGAGATTTCCTTTTGTGCGGCCTCCTCGGTGAAGCCAGGAACAATGTAGGTCCAGCTCTCGGAGCGCTCGCTGACCGGCTCCAGCCTTTCGGCGAGGGCGGCAACGTGTGCACCGGTCCGGAAGGCCATGAGGACTGTTTGCACAGCAACCGGAACAAGAGAGGACAATGATGGGGTGGAAGCGATTGCGGACGCAGCAAAGAGGCCGGAGCAAAGACCGACAAGGTAGGTGTTGTTGTGCTGCGTGACATCCTCATGGTTCTTCTCCGCGTGGCTACAGGTGAAGACGGGTTACTCTGGTTAGTATACTGAAACGAGCAAGCAAAGGGCGACAAGGCTGTAATGGGCATCCAGGGAGGGTGGTTCAACATACTCAATGTAGTGAGCGAGCTGGGAAACACATAGAAGAGCACCGTCGAGGCCGGAGTTCTTGATAGTTTGAGCATGATACCGCTCGTTTAGTTGTTGCAGTGTGCGGAACACGGGCAGCCTCGACCTCTCCAGCCTTGGTAGCCTTTCGATCTCTTTCCTCAGAGCTTGGGCGGCCTGGTCGAGAAAGGCCTTGGCGAGTATTCCCCGATCCTCGTGACGGTAGAACTCGGCGAGGAATCCATGGGTGTCCAGAGATTGGTCTCCGAAGAGGAGGAAAGCCAGCTTGTCCGCCATTTTGATGGTTGTCAGCATGTATTCCTCTAGAGTCGAGATCGTGCGTGTCGAGATACTGGGAGAAGGAGAAATGTATGGAGGAACCATCGACGAAGCTTATATATCTAAACTATCACTCCCGGGCCCGGGGGCTGAAGGAACTGGGTAGTACCAAAAATACCATCCGAGATGGCAGATCGTCCGTCGGTGTGTATGCTTCCTAGTCCGAGCAGGTGGGTCCCGGTCCCAGGGCGAGGCACACGGGCAATACCCAGGGGAGAAGGGACAGGATGGAACGACGCCTGCTGAAGGGAGTGAGATCAAGAGGATCATGGGTCAAGGGGTCGTAGCGACACGCCCCTGCGGCGTCCAGGACCTTGATCCCTGCACATTTCCGGTTGGATGGCAGCGCCCCGACGAGGGTGGATCCGGTCGGTGACCGAAGCCTCTTCTTTTTGCCTTGCCATAATATTCATGGCAGTAAACGTTTACTTTCCGTAACTGGGTTTAAGGGACTAGCATCCACTAGGAGCCCTGTGGCATATGCTGACATGGACCCAACCTAGGACCTGTTTTGCTTGTGGTTGTGGTTGTGGTGGTGGTGAGAAAGGTCCTCTTTTTTTCTCTCTCTGTTTCCTTTGCTCTAGTACGGTACGTACCCTGTAGAAAGTACAATTTTCTCTGCAGTCTAGAAGTATATAGCCCGGCTGTACTGTAAGCAGGCATGGGTCATGATCCGATAAGGAAGCAACGCTCTGATGACAGTAGCGCCCCAGCCTAGCCACTAGGCAGACGGGTACCTTGGATACGCGGGAAGGGCTGCTCAAAGATTGATTGTAAATCAAACAACAGTGAATGAAAAGAATGAGAATAGATACGTGTACTGAGACAGCCCCATTGTATGATTGATAATGATGCATCATCATCATCATAATCACGACAACGAAACAAAAGACATCCAGACGGGAATGTATCCAGAGAGTGATAGATAGTGCGAAATTTGATGTGCCGTCCTCTGCATTGCATAAACTTGCTTGCGTTGGTAACGGAGGTACGTACTTTGTGAACAAAAAGCCTGCCAGGCACATAATCATACGGTGCATCTATGATGGAGTGACTGATTAAGGCAGAGCGGTCTGTATGCCCACAGTCCAGGTCCCGATGCAAACACAGTATGGCGATGGCTGCATATCAGAAAAATGAAAGAGGCGGGTTAATCGCAATGTGTCCCCGCCACAGTCAGAACGTGTAGCAAAATACGGAGGATGCATGTGTAATCGTTTCAGCGGTAGGCACGGCTGCGTAGCCAATGTCTGGGTGCCTGCCTACTCGAATGAGAATGTGCACGGATTCGATACGACGAGAGAGGGTAAAAAATAAAAATAAGAAAAAAGAAATGTTGCTCAGGCCGTGTGCCTGGTGTGTGTGTATGTGACTGTGTGTGTTTTGTTTGTGTGTGTGTGTGTGTCTGTTTTGGGCGGTCGATGGGCTTGGTTGGCTCAGTTTCGCAACACGTCCACCACCGGACTGTTAAGCCGGTCTTCCCCAAGGACATCCGAACGGAACTTTACCCCTCTCGAAACAGACGCCGCAAGCGACATGGTCATGACGATGGCGCGTAATATTGAACTGATAAGGGTGGCAATTCCTTCAATTTTGTTGCAGGCAGAAAAAAAACAAAGAATCATTTCGTATGAACCTGTGGTTTGGATGGTTTGATTTGATTGCCAAAATTTGCATGGGCGGCGAAACTTCTTCTTTGTTGTTCGTCGTTGTCGCCAAGGCGTTACCAACACACTTCCAGCCGCACTGACAGGTGTGGTCCAAGCATTCTTTTTTATTCTTCTGGGAGCCTCACGCCCACGCGACAGTCCAAGGCAGGCTCCAGTGACGCGGACTGCCAATGAGATTTCAACGGTACCTGCGCCTGGTGGGTCATTTGCGGGGAAAGACAGAGTTACGGTACGGTACCTTGGCTACTCACAGTACTACAGTACAGCAGTAGGCAAAAACAATCCCAGCGGTGTATTGCTACGTAACATCCAGTCAAGGCAACAATGTGGGTCTCGACTTGTCTTTAGTTTGAAGCCACCCCACCCCCCTTTGCTTTAGCCTAAGGAACTGGAGCCACTCAAGTTTGTTTCTTCTCACTTTGTTTCCTTTCTTTGAACCGATCACAACCTTGCCAAGAGCTTTCTTCTACCCACGCGGATCTGTAATGATACGAACTAGCAACAGCGCACAGGCTCTACTAGACCTAGTACCATTGAAACCCGTGTGGAACTACATTCCAGGTAGCACCCTCGTCTGCAAAAGAGTAGAAAAAAAAGAGCAGTAAAAAAAAAAATAAACCCGTGGCTCCAAGCCTTCTTTGCCCGTGTTTCCTAGGCCAAAGGAATTACGACGATCAATGTGCCAGGGCCTCTCCAAAGGTCGACTAGGGCTTCGTTTCTATGTCAACTTACAAATGGTTTCCCGGCACAATTTCCCCCCCAAACGGGCAACGTCGGCCGGCTGCCACCGCTCGTCCCAATAGTGATCGTCCAGGCTCAAAATCTGCGGGGGAGGTAGCCGCTGAAGAGCACATGGTAAAACAACAAGTCAAAAAAGAAAATGGTCTAAACGGATCACAAGTCGAGAGTGGAAAAAATAAAAGCCTAGTTGAAAGTGAAGACCTCCACGGGCAAAGATTAGACTGATGATTGCTTGGCCAGCCAGAGCGTTGCCCGCCCTACGGTGAAGTCGGGTCAGGTCAAGTCAGGCCACAGGTCAGGGCAAATCGACTGGTCCCCCTGTGCCCCTACAGATTACCTGCTCATGTTACTACTATGAATATCGGAAGAATCGGGCTTCACCGCATCTGCAACCAGTGTTCAGATGGCCCCCAAAACCAGTCAAGCATATGAGCATTGTATCAAAGCATGGCAAATATTACTTGGCGTTAACATCTTTGCTAAAAAAAAAGCTATCAAATCAAATCGATCGATTATCACATCACGCTCGGCTGGGGAAACAAAAACAACAATAACGGTACTCGAAATTAGGTATATTGCCCGCAACCTAATATGATATTACCAAGACTTTGTCGGTCAGGGGTTGATATGTCCAGACAGGCCCTTAATTCCTACAAGGTTTTGCCCTCCCTGGCTATAGTAAGCCCTGCGAAACATTTCCGCCTTCATTCACGTCAGTGATCTCATCATCCCATGGTCATCGGCAGATTGGCGTCACTTTTTGTTCCGTATCGGGATGGTGTGTGTTTGTGTGTGTTGGCAATGGAACATTAAATATATTAGAAAGAAAAAAAACATAAAAAATAATAGGCCTGTCGATTGCGACGAACACCTCCAAAATCTAGAAGGCTCTTGATTGTTTAGAAGCCGTCCTATCCATCCATCTATCCCCGGTCCCCGATCCGCTAATTCCCTACCCTCGCGTGTCTCAGATTGGACGTTTACTTAGTACTACAGTACCGTACAGTTAAAAACTGCCAGCTTATCCTTTCTATCCATGTCCCCGTACCCTGACAGAAAAAAAAACACATACACGCACATACACACACAAGACACCATCTCGAACCAGCGCTGGCATCATGACGGTGTGGCTTTACAGTCTATATTGTAGCTGACTCGAATTGGGACTGGTCAAGTGCAGAAGAAACCCATCGACGACCACTTTTGGTTGTATCCAATTCCGAACACGGCTCAAGGCAATATGGGACAGGAAATTGATATTTCTTTTGGAACCGGCTATCACGAAAACCGAGAGCCAGGCGTTCCCAAAAGGCGCCGCCCGGCAAAGAAAAAAAGGGATCCATGGTAATCATTTTCTTACCAAGCTATCCCCTCTTTTTTTATTACACATTTCGTGTATCAGTGTGCTAGTTAACCTTTCAATAAATCATCTTCGATTTGTGTATTTTTTTCCATCCAATATTCTTTTCTGGTAGCGTGTGGTGCGCCGGACGTCCGATCTTGCTTCACATGCAGTCACGGGGAGTGTGCATCACGTAATATCGAATCACGGCGGGTTCCAACATGCAATAGCCGCGCTCTCGTGGGATTTGCCTTGCCTTTGCATACTTGCCTTGCCTCCACTGCTGCTTCTGCTGGGTCTCGGGCTACGACTATCCTATCTTCTACCCAGCTGCGGGAAAAACCTCAGCTTACCATGCATGTACTTCCAAATGCTTAGCGATCTCTATTATAGGCATATCCGCGCTGTGTGTGTATTTTTTTCTTCAGCCGCTCCCACCGGGTCCGTTTCGCTTCGACTTTCTTCTTAGACCCCTGTTTTTTGTCCGTTTTTGGACGCGTCCCGAACGGGTGACACAAAACCTGCCTCTCTCTTTTTTGGGCCTTTTGTCCCCTGGTATAACCCTCGAAAAAAGGTATGATCAAGGGAAAAAGAAAAAAAAAGAAGAAAACCTACCCAAAAGAATTTGCTGCAAGCCCAACATAAACACGACTAAGCCAAGAAAGGGTGCCTCTTTCGACTTTACTTTTCTCCGCCTCTCACCTTGTTTCTTTGGTGATGCGATGATTACCCGTTGATGCGGACAATAATATCCGTATGATCTTGTCTAAGCCACGGGCTTCTCCACCGCTTTCAGCTTGCATATCTCGTGCAGGCCGGTGTAGCTCTTGTGGGAAAGGACATTACTGCCTGCCAATCTCTTTTTTTTTCTTGCTCTGTATTTGTCTTGTTTTGCTGTTGCTCACCTGCATCAAGCATATTTTACTTTAGCTGGCGGCGATGTCTGAATTTCCCGTAGGTAAGAAACAATATGCAGGATTCTTTTTGGGCCGTCTAAATACGCACACGCCCCCCTCCCTCCCCTTGATCATGGTGATCGAGAGGTTCTTTCCAAAAAAAAGCCCTCGAGGCTGCATATGCATCTCGGCTTGAGACACGATCTTTGAAGAACACGAAATATATTTTTCCAACCGCTTAGAAATGCCTGGATCCGGGATGATTTGTAAGTCTTAGTAATGACTAATATACTCGTCACTTGTGTATCTTTTATTTGCAGACAAACTACTGTAAAGGGACAGGTACAGTATACTGGAAGTAGCAAAGCAGGCACCGTGTAGATCGGCCAGCTCACATATATGCACAATATCGGTGTCTCGCTTAAGTCTTCGCAGGATGAGGCTCTCGGCGCATTCCTTCCAATTGGTGACATTCCCTGAAAGCCTTGCTGCATATTCCGAGTGTGATCCCATCACAAACACATGCCAAGTTATGCATGGCTCGACTGGCGGTCTACCACGTAGCCGTAGGGCTTTTCTTTCTTTGTTCTTCTTGCCCTTCACCTTTTCTCTGTTTTAGCTTTTTAGGGGGTTCTTTTTTGTCGCCATCACCTCAAAGGATGGCTGGAGCAGCAGCCTCGCCAACGCCATCAGGGCTGCATCTTTTGCTTTCTTCGACGGACACGTTGCTCTTAGGTACGCCCTTCACTTCCGGTGCGCCACGTCCGAGGAAAAAGCCTTGTCTCTTTTCTGGTGTTTGCATCTTCCTTTTTTTATTCTTCTAATCCTTGGCTGGTTTATTCTCTCGGGTCTCCGCGCCAACTTAACCCGGATTAGGGAAAGGATCTCACCGCAATGCAGCTGCTCCTGGTGACACTTCTGCGGAAACTTCGAGATGATTCGTCTACAGTTGCAACCTTATGTGAGGAATTAATACGAGGTTAAAATGCCACATATTACATGCACGTCTTGCTGCAGATTGGACCCAGTCCTTCGGCCCCTTTCCTATTGGGATGCATAGGCGAGAATGCAACGACATTTTGTTGATCACAAGCATGTGATAGGATGGCTGTTGATATTCTGGCCCATTCCACAGGTCGGGGGTGCTCAAGTACTCCGTAGGACCTCCAGAGACCGAGATAACCATTCCCAACCAATCATATTGCTCAGACTTACAAGGACTCTGCCGTTTACGGTAGTGTTGTCTGTAAGATGTCCTCAATACTCTGCTTACCCCTCAGAGCCATGTCAGTTGATTTGGTGATCTTCCAAGGAAAACACCAACAATCAGCTGTTTTGTTTTTATTTAGAATTCTTCTTTTTACCAATGACTGCGGTAATGCTGCATCCTGCGGTCAGTGTCTTTCGCCGAGACGTACATATCCTGACACAGCTTACACATGCCACACCCCCCCTTCTTTTTTATACACTCTACACTCCCCAAACGTCTCAGCGCATAACATCGACTTCTATTATCTGTACTCCGAATGGGACGACAAGAGATCTGATTCAATTCTCAACCCTCGGACGTCCCGACTGATGATGAAGTGGCGTCTGTATATTCTTTGTCCAATCCTTTTTTTGGTTTGTTTATTTGCCCTATCTTCCTTGACTTACGACTTCGCTTCGCCTCGCCTCGCCCCAGCCGGCCCGTCGATCCCTGTTCATCCCATCTCATGTTTTCCGCCCTCCTGAGGTGCAGTTTAAAACCGGCGGACTTACCACAAATAGAAACACGATACAAGGTGCCAAGCAATGACAAAAGAAGAGGGAGTCCCAGTCAATCCTGAATCGTGTTATTATGTCAGACAGGTGAACCCTCCCGTTGTCAAAAACCCACCCCCTTGTTTTCTTTTCTCCCCCGATTGTGCTCCTAACCGACCCTGTACTCACCCGTCAGTCACCCAACTCCGGATGCAAGATCCTGTGCATAACCACCAAAAAAAGTTCCCTGGGTCAAGTTCCCTTTCATAGCTGAGATGACTGACTGCATGCCGCCTGCCTTGTCCCACCTAGAGATTGGATTCTCCTCTGCCCCATTGCGTATGCTCTGCAGGATGACGGTGGCAAAAGGTAGACCCATCGAAAGAAGACAAGGCCACGCAGTTCCCAAACCGCCAGTATGTGATTTGTCGTCTTTTTTTATTTGTTGGCTGTAAACACGACAATCTCTAAATCCTTTTAACTCCTCGGTCGTGCGTCCGGGATCCGAGGTTTTTTTTTGTTGCTCTTCGGAGGTATGTTGATAAGGGGGCCTGAACCTGTCGATCTTAACCCACTTTCTTTGCTGCACATTCGGCAGAAGGGATGTTTCTTTGGTTGTTTCTTGCTCGTAGATATCTCGGCCGGATTGAGAAGAACTAGAAGTATTCCTCCTCGGAGATAAAAACATACCCCACAGAAAAGGTTGACGTGACAGCCTGTCAAATCTTTCTGAGGACGAATATCGGCTGTCACCGGGTGCTTGGACTCTTGCCTCTTCGTGAAGGCTAGATATGGTTCTAAGTAGTTCACGATGCAAATATGGTTTTAGTCTACAGGGTACTTCATCTTACGCCAGTCTTTTGGTCATTTAGCATGAGCTGTAGATCGTAAAGTTTTCTCTATGCCGAGAAGAGCCTCTTTGTCTTCTCTCTACTAGCTGCAAATACCCAATGTCGTATCTTTGCACAAGATACTCCTCCTAAATTATGAATTGGGGAAGTCCTGCACTTCTTTATCTTTCATGCTGTGCAACGTTTCACAAGAAGTCAACTGTGGGGCAAAATACGAAAAATAATGAGTAAACTCGTGAGGTCCGACAACATCTTTACAAAACCAAGCCCAGAAACGTTTATCAAAAGCAGATAAACCCCCACACATTAAAGGTAGTGTCAGATGTGACGAGTAAGCGACGGAACTCCACAGCTTCACCTCGAAGAAACCCTTGACGTGAAAAGGAATTGCCATGATACCGTCACTTGAAGGATATATACTACAGAGCGATTGACGGAAAAGCTTTTCTCCCCCAACGCCCAGTCCGGCCATCCCCACCGGTAAGGATGAAACCATTGCTCTACATGGGAACTTGATCTTGAGCGAGATAACATAGATTATAGTCAAGCGCAAACTTGAACACATGATACTTTTCCAACTGCTAGCAAAACAACACACACTATTGTTTTGGTAAAGACTGTGCAGGAAAAGCTAACCCAAAACAAGTTTTCCGTCCTAGGTATGCCAAACAGATATGAAGTAATTCATGTCAAGACAAAGCATGTTTTCCCTGTCGGGTTCGTTTCTAAAAACACACTGATCGTCCCAGTTCTTCAGAGCAACAGGACGATCATTCACCAGCGATCCTGTTCTACTCTGGGTGGTTGCTAAACAGGGTAGGCAGAACAAGGAGGACCTGTCTGTAAATCCAATCGCAGAAAGACCCCTAAGTTTCGACAAGTTGATACCCCCTTGTCACTGTTTTGGGAGGAGAGTACGCGAGACGTACTCGCAAAGAGTAAAATACACTGACCTCCTTGCTGCTCCAGGTGCCGTCGGTTCATCAACGGGTCATTATGTTTCCGTCGGCGTAACAGAGCCCCACGGAGCTGGGCAACCGGAGCTCTAGTCCTCCAGTCCAGTCCGGAGATTTCCACGACAACCCAAGCAGTAACGGCACCAAGTGTTACCCACAATGATGCCTGCGAGCTCTCAAACGATGAATTTGTTTAATTGCGTTTGTAATTTACATTAAATGCACATCTCTCACGAATAGCGGTTCTGATATCACACATACCAGAATCCACAACCAGCCTCCACTGACATTCACACCCCCCTCAACTTGTGGATAAATCTAGTGTATCAGGGGCTTTACTGACGATCTGGCAGTTTCGCAATAAATTCATCACGCCCAGAACTCCAGGGGAGAACACCGTACCCCCCTTGACATCACTTTAGGATGGCTGAATCGATCACCAGCGATGCGGGTAGGGCCGTCACACACGCGCCAAACCGCGGCCATTGCTCCGGAGGTGGAAAGTAGGATAAGACGATCAGAATATGACACTCCCATGGACTTTACTACGGCGCCACTGTCTAACATTCACTAGAGAAGAAAAAAAGATCCGAAAGGTAGAGCAAAGCCACCGTCCCCAAGCCCCCCTACTTTCAAAAGTGTGGCACCTTTGATGATTCCCCAGTGCCCAAAAGTTTAGCTTGGTATTTCATTAGCACAAAAACCGTTTGAACCACCATCACGCAAGGACCATAACACGCCATCCGGGGAGGTATATTATAGCCTTCTATTATCTGGCAGGCTACACAGCTCGCCCCGAAAAACGGCCCGAGCACCCGGTTGTTGGGTCTGCACTGGCCAACCGTCGCCTTGCTATCTGTCTTGTGCATTTTGTTTTCCTCGTGAACATTACGCGTCGGCATGAGGAAGAGGCTACCAGTAAGTTTCCTGGCTGGGAACAAGACAAAATCGCAGCAGTTTTGCGAGAAGCATCACCAAAGCTCAGTGCCCCAAGACCAGTTCGACACGGTCTGGGCTGAGGACAATGACGCGTTTTTGATACGAATGTCGCTCGTACCCCAGTTGACAGGCTTTAGTCTGAGTCTCGCCCGGGGAGATATGGGACAGAGTCCAGACTCCATCACTGTGATTGATGATGTTCTGAAAGAACAAGACGTGTCAGTCAATTGGGGAGATTACGATAAGCTGCACCTGTATAAAGGGCCGAGAATATGGCATGATGAATTTGAAGTGGCAGGTTTCCAAGACACATTAACAGGGTGCAAGTCTACAATTTTATATGAGCAAAAGTTGTCACAAAAAGTCAAACCACTTTAAGCGTAGCATCTCCAGGTAGCAAACTAACAGTTTTTATTACGTAGTGTCACATAGCAATAGAAAAAGAGGTAGAATTAAACACCATGCACCAAAGGCCAAGCCCAGCCACACGGACCGGTTCCCGGTGCCAGAACGCTTGGCCAAGCCAAATTAGTCTGCATATACTAGTATCCCAAGCTTGCAGATGATAATCCAACCTGAAAACCCCCAAAAGTCTAAAATCTAAAGTCAACCTGGAAATGGGCAGAATAGTCAGTTTGGGTCAAGACCGAGAGTCATGCCGCAACCAAAAATACATAAACATTAGCGGCCAGAAACACCGACAAATGTGCAGAAAGATGAAGAGAAACAAAAAGGATTTGGGTAGAAGATCAACCTCCATTAAAGCTAGTGCCACCAGTGCTAACTGTATATCCAAGAATAGTAAAAGTACATATGGAACAAAGGAAAAGAAGAAAAAACGAGAGGGAAGACCCAAAAAAAGAAATCTATCTCAATATGAGATAGTAGAGTTACATGATTATAGAGAATCCCGTCTTGAACTCTGCAATGAGCCTGGCAACCCCCAATCCTCCAAGCAACAGACATCTATTGTCTGAATCTATAATTTGAAAGAGTGAGAGAAGGTGTGGATCTGGACTGATCGGGCACGGCCAGGTCCGTCGATAGGTTTGCGGTTTCGTATGTCAAGGTGGGTGGTATATTGGGGCATGATGGGGCGTAGATGTCTAGATGGCTGCGTGAAAAGGACGAGGCAAGCAAAGATGACTTGACTCTATTAGACTGTACAGATTGATCGACAGTAGCGAATCTGCAAAAGAAAATGAAATTTAGAGGCGGGCAGGCCTGGACTGCCTTATGCTGCGGCGGGCGCGCAGGGGCAGGTCGATGGCAAGGTTATCAGCCAAGTCGTCGACGTCGATGCTAGAGGTAGCGCTGGCGGCAGCTGTGGTGGTGGACTCAACAGTAGCGCCGGTGGTGCTGATGGGAGCAGCGTTGGTGGGAGGGACAGGAGAATCCGGGGCGATGGGGCCTGGGATACCGAGAGGGTAGTACATGGCACTATTGGCGGGATCTGTTAGTCTATGTTCGAATAGGTCTAAGAAAAAGGCAAAAAAATAGTGGGGAGGACTTACCCATGGTAGACAGTGTCGGGGACCTCCTTGTAGCCGGTAGTGTCGTAGACATTGACAGTGTTTCCGGCAGCGTTTCCGGCAGTGGGCATACCCATGGCGTTGCAGGCAGCAATGTGGTCCGGAGGGAAGGTCTTTCCGCGGATCCTCTCGGGGGCTTCGATGATGGTGGCAGTCAAACCCATCTCAACGTGCCACTCGATGTGGCAGTGGAACAAGAACACACCTGGGTTGGTAGCCTTGAAGCGGAGAACAGCATACGAGTGGGCGTTGACATGAATGACATCGCGCTGAGCGGGGAGGGTGTTGTAGCCACCGCTTCGGCCAGGCCAGACACCGGTGTTGGACTTGGGGCGCTCAAGCAGCTGGAAGTGGTGACCGTGGAGGTGGAAGGGGTGAATAGCAGCATCGATGTTGTTGATAACAATGTCGACAACCTGGCCGTACTGGACAATCTCGGGGAGAATGTTGCCGTAGACGATCGCGTCGGTGTTGGCCTCGCCGACTGTAGCAGCAGTGTACAGAGTAGGAGTGTGCGGCATGATGAAGGTCTGGTTGTTGAAACAGGCACGGGGGTAGTTGTTCTCATCTTTGCAGAAGGTGAAATCAAGAGTGATGACCTTATCAGCAGGGGGAAGGATGGCGTCGGCAACAACATCGTAGGGCTTGATGGTGGAGTCGTCCTGAGGGCGCCACTGGTCGACGGTGTAGGTGGTCAAGGGCTTGAAGGGGTCCATGACAAGCTGAGCCGTGTAGTTCTTGGTCCAGACCGGGGTAACCTCGTAGTCACGGTTGATATCGAGGTTGAACAGGATTGGGTAGTTGCGGTTGTCACGCTCAATGGCCGAGATGAGCACGTCGTAGCGCTGAGCGGGCGAAAGACGGATCTGGTAGGCCTGGGTCTGCGTGGTGTAGGCACCATCAGCGGCGATGATTTGCATGGTGTGCGAGTCGAACTGAATCATGGCCGAGGCAAAGGCGGCATAGCTGATTATGCGGAAGCGGTAGGTCTTGCCCTTGACAAAGGCAAAGTTGGTGTTTTGCCCGTCATTGACGATGATGCTGTCCGGGAAGGGAGGCAAGAACCGGTCATTGGCAGGGTTGAGCATGGCGCGAACCAATGGGAGAGTCTCCGAGTGATACCTGCATTCAATCGTCAGTTGACCAAATATCTCATGGTTGCAAGAGCAGGAGGGTAAGCTTACCAGTCCGACACCGACAGGATGACCTCCTCATCATACTTGCCCTTGTAAGGGTCGTTGGGGTCGTCGATGATGAGAGGACCACGGAGACCATCAGGGTACTGACCGGGGCTGTGGGAGTGGTCTAGAAGAGCAGTCAAGTCAGCATTTCTTCAGCACCATTATCACCAGAAATTGGAAAAGTCCATCTGGTTGCAGAAAAGGAAAGGATTCATCCCATACACCAATATGTGCCTGGCGCATCAGCCTGTCAAATTCATCAGTGTTAGCCATCGGATCATAGAGTTTACGATATACTTAGCTACTGCGAGTTCGGATGGAGTTCACTTACAAAGAAGGAGTATGTCAAGGTGTTTCCAGGTGGGACAGGGCATTGGGTCACGCCTGTAGGTCCATCCATCTCGTTGGAGCCGATCTGATGGATACCATGGAAATGGATACCAGTGGTCTGGTTGCCCAGATTGTTCTTGATGTTGACGACAACGGTGTCGCCGACATTGGCCCGGATCGTGGGGCAGGGCCACTGGTTGTTCACACCAATAACGGGGCGAGAGAAGCCATCGGGAGCTGCCCGAACCCAGTCGATTGTCCAGTCGTAGGTCACGACGGCGGCGTTGGTGACTACAGCAAGGCTGCTGAGGCCCACCGAGGCGAAGGCGGACAAACGCATTGTGACTGAGTGTCTCTGGTTGGATGCTGTGAATCAAATCGAGGAACCAGTTGACTAGACGAGTCGACAATGATGAGCGAGTGTGAACGTGGCGCCTGTGTGTGAGCGAGTGTACACAAAGGAAGCCCGTTTGACCGGAGGCAGTGTGAGAGTGTGAAGATGCTCTTGAACTGCTGGCTGCTGCTGAACGAATGTAGATCTGGACTAGACAAGGCGAGGGAGTAGGGAAGTTTATATCGTCTTTCCCCGTCACAGCGTGATGGGGCGGAAAGGCAGGATAGGATAGCCCATGGCACCGCCGATCCAGCCCCAGCTAGGGACATGCAGAAGAAGCACTCGGGCTGCCGAGCTCCCGCTTCGATGTCTCGCTTAGCAGGGAATCGCACGAGGCCCGGCCCCCTTGTAGCTAACATTGGGTTGCATACATGCTGCAGGGCTGGAGGCTGAGGATTCTGTCCTCTTTGCAGTGCTGTGTAAGCCTGGGCGGGGTGAAGAGTAGTCTATTGAGTGGCTGTCGGGACGGAAGTCCGATATAGCTTGAGGTTGATTCACTCGGCTCGAGCCCTCGTATTGGTGACCCATCCAGTAACTTCACGCCCCAACAGTCTTAGTTCAGGTTTGATAGCCCTAAACTGTCAGTTCGACCTCTGGTTTGTTTTCCCCGATGCTCCACGATTTTGAAAGGTGCCGTCATCAAAGAGGGCTGTCCAGTTGTGCAAATAGCTGCGGGCAATATTGCCCTCCAGTATTGAGCGCCCAGATATTACCAGGCAAGCCCATTGCCACCACATTATGGAGGTGGCAATGGCAAGGATCCATGCGGGTGTGCCTGGATGAGTTGCTTTGCTGCTTCCTATCATCAGCCTCAGCTGCGTGCGTACTTTTTTTCCACAGATGTTCCTTGTACAGAAACCCCAATCCTTCGCCCACCGCAATGGGTATGTGAGGCCCGCTGACCGCATCAACTTATTCTTCCTTTGACCTAGGTCGCTGCATTCAGGTGGGCAAAGCTGGATATGGGATCACCTAGGTAGACGCAGCAACCTGCAGTGCATTGATACACAAAAGGTTGGATGTCAGTAACGGCGCCCCGAAGGACCTTGACCGTTTTGGCTCGCACAGCAGCATAGCATAGCAACCCATAGTAAGGTAGGAAGAAAAAATGAGCTAGGCGTCAAAGTGGGCCTTTGAGAAGCAAAGACTTGGGTTTGTGTGCGCGAAGGAGAGCCGGGACAACGGCCAGTGCGCAAGGTTGCTCCCAGTCAAAAATCCCCTTCAAGGGAGCCGTGGCTGCACTAGCCAAGCCATAGCTCGGATATTGTTTCTGCTGCCTCGAGTCCACAAATATCCAGGCTGTGTTTTATTCCCTGAGGGGCCTGGTCCGATCGCGCGCGGGGATTCTTCTATGCTCAAAGAATAGATTCCAAATTGAAGGGACGAAGCGTGCAGGAAGCAAGCAGAATCACCTGCCAATGGTATTTGGTTATTGCCAATCCATAGATTGCTCCAATACTTTGTACGACTCTCAGCTCACAGTGGCTTATGCTCTTGGCTTGTTCTCTTGGCCAGTCAGCAATTACGGTGTGTGAATCGGACAGTTTAGAAGCATATCAAGATTAGCTAGCGAAGACAGAGCCCTGAAAAAAAGAAGCGGTTTGTTGCGCTCGGGTTCCCGAATACTAGCAAGATCCACCGGGCTACCTGCCTTGCCTGCCCCGTATCATAGCTTTGAGGTTAGATTGAGTGCTAAGGTGGTAAATTTGCAAGAAGCATCAATGACGTCTCGGCGTGTATTACAACAGGAAGGAAGGATCCCCCCAAACCTCACGTGATGCACTGCAGGCTGACAACTTCCCGAAATAGATACTACCCACGAAGTACCTACCTTGCCCAAGCTACCTTACCTACAGTAGGTCCAGAATTTGTAGGCTACAAGTTTGGTTTGACTTGCCAAGAAGGAGCCAAAGTTTATTTGACGTTCCACGCTTTCGGAATTTCTTGGTATGGATGAACAGATCACAGAGAGATCGGATAAGATGATAACCCACCCGCAGCGAAGGGAATCTAAGACAAGAGACACAATTGATGGGCCTTAATGCATGTGCTAATCAGCATCGACAGGGCTAGCAAGCAATGGTCTCATCGCGCCTCTGAAAATCTGCAAAAACAACCTTTCGCAATCTTGGCAAATCTACGAGGCTGCTCTGCCGGCAAATGAGCCAATCAATTGTGTAATTAGTTATTGCCGCTCTTTTGTCGCTTTGAGGTAAAAGATCGACCAATCGCCCAGTAGGGGAGCAAAAACAAATCAAGGGCTGAAAAGATAGTCTCCCCGGATTTTTGAAATGTTTACTAGGCAGGTTGGCTTCGCCCATTATAGTTTTTACCGATATATTCGCCGCTGGAAAGTAACCCACAAAGATACAGAATATCTGCCACACGCAACGCCAAAGATCGATTTTACTCAGAGGGGTTGGGGTACTCACCTTGAGGCGCCGTTTGAAGTCTAAGATATGTTTTCGACATTTCGGATTTTTTCACTTTTCTCTGTGTTTTGGTGTCACCAATTCTTGTGTCACATTTTTCTTTGCTTCTTGTATCTTTTTTTTTAAACCCCTATTTATCATTTTACCTTCCCTCATCCGTCGCCAAAGCCTTTGCTGCAGCTTTCACGCCCAGCTCAGCTTTACGCTCAGCTCAGCACTGAGCGGTGTTTCACTGGGCCTCGTTTTCCCTCCAAGCACATCTTCATCTACTGTACATAGGTAGGCTTCCCGCTCTCCTCCACTCCCTTGTAAAAGATCACCCGCTCGCTCAGATGTCTGTGCAACGATTATCATCACATAAAGCTTGCATGCTTCCAAGTTCTTGGGTCTCACTGCATTTTCCATGGCAAATATTAGTCCGAACACAAAGATGACAGAACCACCAAAAAAATAATCATGCATAATAACAACCGTAATATGATTGTGCTGATTGCCAAGTGCGGTCCTGGCGCTATCTATTCCCGGGGTCGTCCGCCACAAACAAACCCTTGAGCGTTTCCGAGTTATTGCCCTGCAGTGGTTGCCTGCACCCAAGAAAACGGCCGTCCCTGGCCAAGAAACAATTTTCAGCAGAAAGCAGTATTTCGTGTCCCTTGCTCATTCGAGAGTCACAATTCGACTTCCGAATCTCAAGCCACAATATAAGATATTTGTCAATACTTCACGCTGCGATGCAACAACAAACAAAAGTTTTGTGCACATTTTGCCATATTAGTAACACAAATATCTCTCAATGTTGTGTTCGACTTTTGCGGTATAAGAATTTTCTCTCATAATCTTTTTTCAAACTAGGTATGCAAGGGTAGGTATGTGCAGTATGCAAGGCGGCGCGCCACCTGACACCCATATCCCCAACCAGCCGCGCTCCAATGCACTCAACTGTAGCCTACCGGTCACATAGCCATTTGCATTAGGGCGAAGGAGCCAAAAGCAGAAAAGAAAAAACACAAAATCTCTCGTCAGCGTCTGGCCTCATGCATTCGACAAGATGCCACCGTAGTGACTCCTGCAGCATGTAAAAAGACCACTGCCAATGCATGTGAAAAAAAACGCACGCATTAGACCAGAATGCGGACCATCGCGTGGTCGAGTGGTAGGACCCGACTTTCTGCAGTCAGATGCCGAGAGCCAACTAGTCCGTCCTCGACGAGGTCTACGGTCTCCAGCCCGTGCCAAGCATTATCCGCCGGGTGAAATCCGGTGTTGATCTACACATCCCACCTTCCGAAATCGGGTACGTAAGCTACAAGACAGTTATCGTAGTAGCGTCATGTTCGTAACATCCTCAGAGGTACTAGAGATGCACGAATATTCTACATTGTTGTACATACCCAGTCATCATCCCTGGCTTGACCAAACACAACGAAACCCGCTCTTTATCCCGTGCAATTTTGCATAGTTCTTGTCAGACATTGATGACTTCTCGCCATGCAGACTGCAGAGAGTTGTGCCTTTGTCAAGTCAATCGTTCTTTTTGCTCTTCCTCTTTGAGCTTCTCAATCACCTTTTGACGAAGAAATGGGCTCAGTCCCAGGCTGAGTTGAGTCCTCCGTGTTAGGTACGCGTTCAAACAAATGAGATATCAAAGAGTCATTGGTGTTACTTACATACCCTCATTTGTCAACTTTTTGTTTTCAAAATGATCATGTCAGTACTCTTCTCCCCGGTCATAAGAAAGCTTATCATGCAATGATGACTCACTATACGGTACGTTCCACTTGGTTGGAAGTTGTTCATGGGGTTACCCTCGGCGTCGACCTCGACGCTCCCGAGGATATCCTCAGGCCTGAATACTCGGGCAAGCATGTGATTAGAACCAAGTCACCAGACATCCGTGATGCAAGACATACGAGATGAGAAAGGGGAGTACAAACCATGCTATGCGTCCATAATCAGGCGGGTTTCTCGCCTGCAAAGAACAAACCATCGCCGAACATCAGTCGCTGCTCATGTCACCTGGCATTAAACGGCTAGCTGCACCTACATCGCTCAAGTGTACCCACCCACCGACGCCTCCGCCCCCAGCACCACCCTGAGCGCTCGCGCCGCCCGCAGACGAACCCCCCGCGCCGCCGCCGCCACCCAGCCCGGCTGCGCTCGCGTTGTCGCCTCTCCTCTTTTGTCGCTGCTGCGGGAAGAAGACGCCGCCAGAGCCGAGGGTCGCGCCGCCGGGCGAGGCAAAGGCCTTGGCTTGCGCCTGGAGACCCTCGTCGCGGTGGGCGTGCTGCTTCAGGACGTCGTTGAGGATGGACAGGAAGCGCGGGTTCTCGGAGAAGGAGCGCGGAGTGGGAGGGACCTCGGTCGTGGTGCCGATGGCAAGGCTCGGGCTCGGGGGGTTCGTTTCAAGGTAGGTAAGGATGTGCGTGTTTGGCCTCGAAGCATCGGCAAAGACTTTCTAGCACGGGGGTTGGAAGGTTCAGTTAGCATTGGGGGGAATTCAAGGTTCCTTCGTTCTGGCATCGATCCAGTGCCTGTTTATGACAACGGAGGTAGGCGATGCAGGATAGCTCACTATGTGCGAATTGTTGGGCAACGTGCTCATTGCGCGGCGCATAAGGCCCGGGCCTAAAAGCCGCGTAGGGTTTGATATTCTCGTGGCAAGAAGCATTGTAGTAAATTGATAGACTATCAAAGTTGAAGCATGTTCTCGTGATCGTTGTCGCTGATGCCGTCATCTCGAAGTATTTTCCATTATTATCCCTGTCGGCACTTAACAGCTTGATCCCTGTCCAAGCGGCAGATGGTGGGGCGAGCTCCACCAAAATCTCAATTAACGCGCCATGGATTCACAGTCGCGTCTCTTGTCGCGTCCCACTCTAAACTCTTCCTCTATTGGCAGCATTTTCCGGACGACTCTAGTCAACCTCGATTTCAAAGTCAACTTGTCGCAGGAAGCTACCGTAATAACGGCACCGAAACTTTACGGGATTGAAAGACAGTCACAGGGTATTTGAGATAATCGTACGTCATGGGTGAAGCACAGAGTCCTCCGCGACTCAGCCCAAGGAAGAAGCGGGCGCAGAAGCCCCTCGGCAATGGCTTCTTCGGCGGTATTAGGGAAACACCAGGCCGAGCGGCACCCCCTCTTTCCAGTGCAGCACCGTCCTCATCTCCGGCCTTTGCGACGCCCGCTCACACCTTGCGGCCCTTCAACCCACAAAAGCCCGCAGGGGCAGCCATCCTCCCGATCCTCTTACCGCCAGCGACACTCCGCCCATTGGCCTTCCGGACCTTTACCAAAAAGCACAGCCTGACTCTCACATCTTCTGCTCTGCAAGAGCTGGCGTCTTTTGTTGGGCGGCACTGCGGCTCGGGATGGCGAGAGGAGGGACTGGCTGAGCGTGTGCTTGAGGAGGTGGCAAAATCATGGAAAGCTGGGAATGGCGGGGTGATAGTCGATGGGGCCAGCTCCATCCTAAAGGACATCCTCAAGACACTGGAAGGCAACATGGTTGGGGGCAAGATTGTTACTGGTGCCGGAAAGGGCTTGGCTCGACAGAATAGTCTTCTGTTGGACCCCTCGAGGGAACCGGACTATTCTTCTACCACCCGCTTGGGCCTGAGACCATCTATTGCACTCCAACGCGATGACAGCCAGTCTAGCATGGGCATGTCTGGGCTCAATTTCGAGGAGGAGCCAGAAGAAGACACGCTCAGTGATCCAAGAAAGTGGTTGAAGGTAGTAGGGGCATATGAACAGCCACGGATGGTTTATAACGTGGCCAAAAAGCACTTTGAGAGGTAAGCATCTATCACTTGTCAGGGGCAATCAGAGAAGTGCTAATGAACCAACAACAACAGAGATGCTTCTAAACCTTCAATATTACCAACAGCTGCACACAAAACCCTTTTATTTCGCAATCGCTTCAATGTCATCCACCAGCGTCTCCTTCGTAATGAAGCCTTTCAGACATCTGCCGTTGCCGACACCAAACGCGGCTCACTTTCTCGCTCAACATCATCACTCTCATCACAACAGTCATATAAAATCACACCCATAGCCAACCTACTCGGCCGTCATGGTAGCCACCATATGCTTTTAGGAATGTTGGTGATCATGCCGGCAGGTAACCTTGCCGTCAGTGACCTTACCGGAACCATTGCGCTAGATGTCACCCAAGCAGCCACAATTCCCGACGATTCTTCATGGTTTACTCCAGGGATGGTTGTGCTCATCGATGGTGTTTACGAGGAGGAGGATGACCATACCGCCAAAGGCCTGAGTGGCAGCAGCGGAATTGGTGGCACAATTGGTGGTCGATTTCAGGGCTTCTTCATCGGCCAGCCGCCATGCGAGAAGAGGCGAGCGACACTGGGTGTCAGCGGACCAGAAGGTGACGGACTGGAGCACACCATAGGGGGTGGCTTTGGATGGATTGACTTTCTTGGAGTCGGGAGTGAGCGCGCGATGGGCCCGAGGATGCGAAAGCTGGAGAGACGTTTGCTGCGCCAACCACAGCTCTCTCGACAAGATTTGGCCGCGTCGGTACTGGAGTCCAGCGTTTCCTCAACACTCCCCAGGCGTGGCCGAATGGTCATCTTGGGAGAGCTGAATCTGGACCAACCTCGTGCTCTGCAGGCGCTGCGCAAGATTTTGGCAACATATGCCAACGAGACAGACAACGATGGCGGCGAAGAAGATGCCACCGATGACACTGTCGCAAGCACAAAACCCAACAAGGCCATGACACCTTTAGCCTTTGTTCTTGCAGGAAACTTTTCATCACAGGCCGTCATGGCCCGGAACGGAGCTGGTGGAGGTGGAGGAGGCGGATCCGGTGGACTAACCGGCAGCGGTGGAGGTGGTAGCATCGAGTACAAAGAATACTTTGATTCACTGGCAGGGACTCTGGCCGAATTCCCGGCCCTCCTGCGAGAATCTACTTTCATATTTGTTCCGGGCGATAACGATGGGTGGGCTTCGTCATTCGGCGCAGGCGCCGCTGTGCCTCTGCCGCGCAAGGCCGTCCCAGACCTCTTCACATCACGAGTCCGTCGCGCATTTGCCACCGCTAACGCTGAAGGGGCCTCGTCACGAGCGAATACGCCTGGGGGCGAGGCCGTCTTCACCACCAACCCAAGTCGCATGACGCTCTTTGGCCCTAATCACGAGATAGTGCTCTTCCGCGATGACATATCGGCGCGCTTGAGGAGGAGTGCTATGCGACTGAAAGGGTCTTCCTCTACCTCCTCCGGCCAGGAGCAGAACAATGCCGAAGTGCGCATGTCGGACGACGCCCCAGGGACAGGAGACATGGAAATTGACGAACAGCCTGACCCAGCTGTGGAGAACGCAGCTTCAAAACTGCCAAGCCCGGATACGGTGCCGCACGATGTGCGCGCAGCTCAGAAGCTTGTCAAGACTATCCTGGACCAGGGATATCTGGCCCCGTTTCGCACAGCTGTCCGCCCTGTGCACTGGGATCACGCCTCAGCGCTGCACCTATACCCCTTACCAACTGCACTAGTGATGGCCGACGCTACGGCGCCGCCCTTCTGTGTCACGTATGAGGGGTGCCATGTCATGAATCCTGGGCCGCTACTTGTGCCAGGGAGGAGGGGAGTTGCCAGATGGGTTGAGTATAACGTTGGTCACAGAGGAAGTGTGAAAGAGTGTTTGTTTTGATTTACCTTGGATACCGATCGTTTTACGTTGCATCTGACGAGCGTTTCATGAGGAATTGATGGAAACAGATCGACGTTGAGGTTTGTGGAAGGCGTTATTTTTTTGGTGGGGATATACCAGATTTATATATGTATGAGATATGTCGGCATATCAGAGCTTGTATAGATGGCAAGTGTCATGATAATGAAGCAGGATCCGTTGACTAATGACAAGAACGTGAGACGATGCACTGAGTCTGTAATATTTAGTGAAACCCTTGGAATGGATCCAGCCTTGATTCATGGTGTTAGAACAAAGCACTGGAAAAGCGTTTGAAGCCCTATATGCAATTTCAAGATCGATTAGATAGTTCAGATGCACTTGTCATCTGTCAAACTAGCTAGGGAGGTCTCGGTCTGTCTATGGATCTTTCATTTGTTTGGGATCCTCGTTCCCTTTCCTGCCTTATCAGTACCTACATTGGAGGGATCTGGCTGCACATTTGAGCTCGGGTAAGTCTCAGGTTTCGGAAAGTCAACTACACATATTGATACATCTAGATAGCGTCATATTACACTGGTATCAGCCCACCGTTCATCAGGAACTGATGAATCCCACGCGCGGGGGTTAGAGATATTCCCTTTTTTTGCCAGCCCAAAAAAAAAGAAAAGAAAAACGCCTTCCAATCTGTAGTATACACAAGAAACGGAGAGAGGGTATACTTTCTTCATTTCTCCACCGGCTTTTCAGCATCTCCTGTATTCGCCTGCGCGCTCGAGTCGGGACCGGTCTTGTCGCCGCCAAACCACCCAGGCACCGAGGACCAGCTCAGACCAGAAGACGACTTGGCATCCTGCGCAGCAACGTCCGCGCCGCCCTCCGCGGCGGCCTTTCCCTCCCTCTTGGCGGCGGCGGCGGCGGCGCGCTGCCTCCTCTTGTCCATGATCTCCTTTGCGAGCTTGTCCTCCTCGTCCCTGGCCTCGAGCTCCTTGATCCACTTGAGGCGCTTCTCCTCCTCGTCGGCCTCGCGCTTGGCCTTCCACATCTCGCGCTCCTTGTGGCGGTCGTCGCTGTAGTAGATGCCGCCGGCCACCATGGCGAGGATGGTGAAGCCCTGGGCGGCGATTCGGTAGCGGAACATGCGGTTGACCCGCCCGTGGTCGCCCGCCCGCATGGCTCGGTACGCGCCCGTGAAGGCCGCCACCGTCAGCACGCAGCCCAGCGGCACCAGCGGCTCCTGCTTAAGCTTTCGGGCGATCTTTTGGAAGCCGTTTTCATTGTAGAAGTCTCTATGTTTTTTATCGGTAGTGGTTTAGTCTATCTATATCTGCCTCTTGTTTTGCTCTTTCCTCGCCCGCGGAACGTTCTACTGAGGGGGAGGGGGGTTCGGATGAAAGCTGGTGACCTACTCGTCATTGTCAAAGGAAGATGGCAGGGGCCGATCTCCCGGCAGAGGTGGCGGAGGCCCAGTTGTCGGCATCGCGTACGGTAGTGCGAGGGTGTATTATTGGATCGGGGGGGGGGGTGCTTAATTGACTCGGATAGTCACGAGAGACCTTTTGCTCATAAGTCGTAGGCGGAGTATGTCCGTCTGTCAATGTCATGGATGTCGCGGCTCAAGAAAGTTCTATGACGATCTGGAAATGGCGTTAGGGTGGTCCTAGCTCAAGCTATTCACTTCTCCAAAATGGCCCCAAAAATTCCAGCCACTCAGGGTCTTCATAGACGCTAGACCCCCTGCACCGCGGGTTGGATCGGCCATCGAAAACAAAATTCAAACGTAAAACAAAATACCATTTTGATGCAGGTGACAAGTTGATACACAGCTGATGCCTCGAATACTAGATCGTATAGGAAGGTGCACGAGGCCAAGAAGAGGGGACCAGAGCAAGGTAATTACCTTCCCCTTTTTCCTAACCCAAGTAGGAAAAGCGTCTTGTACATATTTACAGTACCTAATACGTGAATCAGTTTTTATTGGGATGCATTGAAGCCTCAGATGGTCATGCATGGCGAGACAATAGACGCTTCTGATCTTGTGCTGTACATCTATCTAGCTCTAGGTTCTAGCTCTAACTAGTACTAGAACGAGTACCAATCACTGATTCGAGAGACCCATTCGTTTACTCAGTAGGAATGTACTGGTACGTATATTAGACCTGCAGCGTCCTGATACAGGACGCTACTGCAAGTCCTATAGGCTATTTGGCAGATCTCAAGTGTTTTTTGTTCCCCGCTATCGGCCCTCTTAGTGCGCCGAGATTACACCACAGGTCCCCTGCAACCCCACCAAAAACTCTATAACAGCGCCGGTTTCGCTGAAGAATCACAAACGTTGCGCCCATGATTGTCCTCCTCAGGCTTAGCGACGGCCACTTACCATCAACCAAAATGGCCGCGCCGTCAGATCTAGAGCCCACGGAGACGACGACCAACGGGTCTTCCTGTCTGGAGACTGTTGCTAATGGAGTTGATGGTGTCAATGGCACCAACGGCTGCAGCGTGGCGGCTGCAACGCCTGCAACGCCCACCACTCCGGTTATGACTGCAACACGCGCGTCCCGGACACCTAGCTTGACCGGTCTTTCACTCACAGAGTACAGCGCCAACCCATCACCACCTTCGGAGAGCAAACGCCGAAAAGCCAAGAAAGTGGTGCCTGATGACTACATACTACCAAATGGACACCCAGACTATCTCCGCCTGATCTTGACTTCCAAGGTCTACGAGGTATGCAAGGAGACGTCACTCACCCATGCCGTCAACCTCAGCAACAGGCTCGAATGCAACATCCTTCTGAAGAGGGAGGATGAGCAGCCCGTCTTCAGCTTCAAGCTGCGCGGTGCATACAACAAGATGGCTCACCTCGACCGTGCCCAATCATGGCGGGGTGTCGTCTGCTGCTCGGCTGGCAACCACGCTCAGGGAGTAGCCTATTCTGCCCGCAGGCTCAAGATCCCCGCCACCATCGTCATGCCCGAGGGCACGCCAAGCATCAAACATCTCGCTGTGGCCCGTATGGGTGGCCATGTCGTGCTGCACGGGCCCGATTTTGACGCGGCCAAGGAGGAGTGCGCTCGCCGTGAGAAGCACGATGGGCTGATCAACATTCCACCCTTTGATGACCCCTATGTGATCGCCGGCCAGGGCACCATAGGTATGGAGCTGCTCCGCCAGACCAATCTGCAGAAGCTAGAGGCCATCTTCTGCTGCGTGGGCGGAGGCGGGCTCATCGCCGGCATAGGCGTCTACGTAAAGCGGATCGCACCGCACATCAAGATCATCGGCGTCGAGACCCATGATGCCAACGCCATGACTCAGTCGCTGGCCAAGGGCGAGCGTGTACTTCTCAAGGACGTCGGTCTCTTTGCCGACGGTGCCGCCGTCAGGACAGTAGGCGAAGAGACTTTCCGCATCTGCCAGGAAGTCATCGATGAGATGGTCCAGGTGACTACGGACGAGGCGTGTGCTGCCATCAAGGACATATTCGAGGATACCAGGTCCGTCGTCGAGCCCGCGGGAGCTCTGGCTCTGGCCGGGCTCAAGAAGTGGGTCGCGGCCAACCCGTCCACCGACCAGAACCGATCCCTTGTCGCCATCACCAGCGGTGCAAATATGAACTTTGACAGGCTGCGCTTCGTGGCAGAACGCGCCAACGTCGGTGAGGGCCGTGAGGCGCTACTGGCGGCCCGCATTCCCGAGAAGCCGGGTTCATTCGCCAAGCTTATCGAAGCCATCATGCCCAACAACGTCACTGAGTTCACTTACCGCTACACGGATGGCGAGGTGGCCAACATAATGCTGGGACTGTCGCTGACTGCGCCGGTGGCGCAGCGTGCCCACCAGCTAGAGCTGCTCATGGGCCGCATCTCAGGGGCCGGCATGGAGGTGACGGACCTGTCGGGCGACGAGCTGGCCAAAAGCCACGTGCGGTATCTCGTGGGAGGACGTTCCAACGTGCCCAACGAGAGGTTGTACATGTTTGAGTTCCCGGAGCGGCCCGGCGCGCTGGAGAAGTTCCTGGCGACGCTGCGGCCTCGCTACAACATCAGCTTGTTCCAGTACCGCAACTACGGCAGCGATGTCGGCAAGATCTTGGCGGGCATCCAGTGCCCAGACAATGAGATGCCGGAGCTGGTGAAATTCCTCAAGGAGATTGGATACCCGTGGTCCGACTGCACGCAATCGGAGGTCGCCAAGATTTTCTTGGGTCAGCCGGTCAATGAAGAGGGTGCATTACCTTTCTAGAGATATGAATATATTTCCACGTGACGTTTTTTTATTTTTTTTGTTATTTTTTTTATTAGCAAGCGTGAATTTCACCTAGCACTTAATTCGATAGAGCATTCCTGGGCGTCGCTTGCATGTGGGTAGACAGACTTTGTTGCGACAATCGCCCTGGTTGCTTCTTTGCTGTCGAGCCTTCTGATTTGTGCTGCGATTTCTTTTCAAGCTCAGGGTACCTTGGTAGTATATGTGTATAGATAGATAGGGTAGACTGGCAGGTAGACTTGGTAGACTAGCATACGATTAACAAGCAGGTAAAATGACAAACCGTCATCTCCGATGAGCCAGTTGAACTATACACAGACCTAGGAATTTGAAAATCAAAGAAGTCGAATCCAGATGAAGCTTTTTGACAATTAAATAGGATTTCCTTTCATTTGAATCTTTTACGAAACGTGACGGATCGTGACGGTGCTTTCAGTTGTCGCTCTGATAAACCCATGCCAGGGATTAAAATCGCAGGACCAGACACGTGACTGCATGACAAAATCGTTTCCCAATCTCCAATCGCGCTCAAGCTCTCTTTTGCCGGCTCCGACGACCGCCGCAGCCTCAAACGCTCCTCCCAAAAACCAACAACCACCTACGCAACGAAGAAAAAACAACCAAGCCAATTCCGAATTGCCCTACCGGCAATTGAAAAAAAAGACGACCATGTCCGGGATGGCGATCCTCGGCAAAGCCCCTAGGGCGGGCGCGTCCCTGCTGCTGTCGAGGTGCGCGCGCGCAACTCCCGCCGCTGGCCACAAGGCCTGCCCGCTGCAGCCGCAGCAAACCCGGTCTCTGTGGCACAGGATACCGACGACGACGAAGACGACCGCATGCAGCGGCAGCGGCAGGATTGGCAGCTGGCTGAGCGCCAGGCCCAGGGTCGGGGCCGTGCAGACCGCCCTGCGTCAGCTGCAGCAGGCGAGGGGGATGAAGCTGCGTAGTGCCATCACGAAGCGGTGCGAGCATTGCAAGGTATGGTTTTCTTTGTTTCTCATGTCGCTGCTTCCTTGTGTGGCTCTGGGTATAGAGGAGTTTGGGCTTGGTGCTGACGGCATGGAAAATTTTAAACAGGTCGTTCGGAGGAAGCGTGGAAAGAGGCATCGGGGCTACCTCTACATCATCTGCAGCGCCAACCCGAGGCACAAGCAGCGCCAGAGCTGAGACGACACGTCGAATATACATCGAAATGTTTCCTTTTATAGCGAGATTTCTCTTGAACCCCAAGAAGAAGGCTGTGGCGATTCGCGACTGAGCATGCAGCATACCCTATGATTCCAAAAGCCAGTCAGCTACGTTGGGGTTGACAACGGCCGGGGGCATGACAGGGCGGAATGTACGATACTGACGGTCTGGAGCCTATCCTCAACTCGGGGTGTTCAGGTTCAAGATGATAAAAGAAAAACCCCCCACCGAAGTGGGCTGTATATATACAAATACATGATCAACGTCTGGAGTCGACTTCATAACATAGGTGGCATACTGGACAGATGGCCGTGGCTAGACTCTGGAGGGAAGAAATAAACATAGACGAATGATCACCCTGGAAACGAATGTACTTTGCTCACGAAGGAGGGAATGCTACTGTGTATTATATGTGTTTTAATATGTGCTATGATGACCTTTGGTTGACTGAACGTTCTATGCTGCCCAACATGGTCCTGCCCATGGACAAGAGATGTGATACGTGACTCTTTTTGGTGTTGTAGAGGTCAGGTTGAGGGAAATCGTCAGCAGGCCGCACAAGCTGTACATAAAGGACTGAGCAAGGGATTTGGGGGGTGGCGACTTACCGGATCCGTGACGCCCCTGTTGCTCTCAAACTCTGAGCGAAAGTATTGCAGCGTCTCCTTGCGAGTCTGGGCGTCTTCTATCTTGTAGGTGGCCCTGACGAAGCTGCGGTACAGAGACATGACTTTTGATCTTCGGATGAACTGGATCCCGGATTGGGTGTCAATTGACTAGATACCGCCCCGTTTTGGCCCTTTCATAGCCAAACTGGTCTCTTTAAGGGTTGTGTGATGGGATATCGTGTACGACTTACAGACTCTAGATCCAGTGTCGGGCCGAGACGAGATGATGGCCTGGATGATGGGGTGGCATAACTCCTGCAGCCGGCTTTGCGGCTCTGTGCGAGGGCATGCAACAGGTATCTCCCTAGTGTCGCTGTTCTCGCCATTGCGTATCCTGCTACAAGTCGATATGGTTGAAGGTTTGGGCGTGATGGAAGACAATACGAGCTCAAGTTTGCTGGCTACAAGAAACAAAGACACACGTGACTTGCGACCGTGTAAGGAAATTTTTATTTGGGGAGACTCAAAGTTGAGGCCTCAATTCAATTGATCAATCAAGGATTTTCTTTTCTCTTTTTTTCGGTCTAGCTATTATGCTGTGAACCTCGAGCGCCCAAAAGATGAGGAAGTTTCAATATTTGCTCAGGAATGATGCGCAGTCTGTCAGAAACGCGGCTGCACTGGCAGTGAAGGAAGGAAGCTGTGGGAAACTTTGGCGGGACCAAATTGATGAATTCAGCACATGCTGTCAAGCATCCACCCACTACAGTTTACTGTCCCTGGCGTAGCCATCACCACAAATTATCGTCTACAGGTGACTTTTGCAGCCTCGAACCACAATGTTTAGCCGAAGAAGTCGCGCACATACGGACCCAATTGAGAAGGCCAATCAAAAAAGCGACCCAGAATTCCTTAGAACCTACATTCAATTGACGTGAGTGCGATTGTTTTGAGCGCGAAAACGCGTCGTCCATTTATCGACAATCCGTGGGCCGATCTTCATCACTAAAACAAAACAAAAAATGTACTATTCGGGCTTCCCCGGCAGCTCAGTGAAGGACACGCACAATGGACCACCAAATGGCGACACCCAAAAAGGGGGGATGAGTACGGCCTGGTTCTCGTGCGGGCCGAGGCCATGACGCAACCGGACCTGACCTCGTGCCTCGACATGATCGACCTCACCAGTGGGCAGGATTACCGCAACTCGAGCATGGGCTGGGACCTCGATTCCAAGCTCGCCGAGATGAAGTCGCCGGGCCTGCGGTACATCTTGGTCAGGGATGGCGGGGGAGCCATCGCCGCGTTTACGTCGTTCATGCCGACGTACGAGGAGGGCCAGCCGGTTTTATACTGCTACGAGATTCACCTGCTCGACAGGGTCCGCAAGTATGACTATATCATCTCGTGATTTGGTTTGATGCCCTAAATCGATTGGGGAGGGGGTTTCCATTTTTCTCGTGTCCCTTACTGATCAATCGGGCACACGTTTCTCAGGAGCGGTCTCGGAACGTTGCTGATGGGCTACCTGTGCAACATCGCAGCGACGCTCCCGCCGATCACCAAGGTGATGCTCACCTGCTTCACCTCCAACAAGGGAGCGAGGGCCTTTTACGAGCAAACGGGCTTCGTCACCGATGACATATCCCCGCGTCCGAGGGTGCTCCGGGGCGGAAGGGAGACGAGAGCTCCCGATTATCTGATACTCAGCAAGGTCGTGGACCGATTGACGTGTGGCTGAGCTGGGGCCAGGTGGCGCTGATGTAATCGCGCTTCGTCGGGATGGGGGGCTTCGTGAGAAAAACGAAGGATGATGGATCATCAAAATCCGACAATGTTCTATCTGCAGCCTGATGTGAGATGGCTGAGGACACTAGACAGGGTTCTGCCGCCGTATATTTCTCTGGATCACTGCTCGCTTATACACACACACACACACACACACACACACACAAGTGCGATAAGGATCAAAATAGAAATCCAGATGTCAAATGCCGGGTTTTCCTGTGCATTTACCGTCAATCAACAAGGGCTAAAAGATCGCATTTGGCAACGAGTGTCCATTTCCATCATGCTCGGGTCGGCATGACCAAGTGCCAAGACCAAGTACCTGTCTCAGCCCTAGGTATTTTGGTACAATTAGCAACAGAGGCAAGGTCAACTTATTCAGGGTCTCACCAGCAGGAATGGACTACATAAATACCACCTCATGTTTAAGCTCACCCTTGCACCAATCCAATCCAATCCAATTTAGTCTAGATCCAAATGCATGGGTTGTACATCCGCAGCTGATGGGTGAGACGATGATCTTCTTGGAAAGATATTGATGGCACACTTAGTACAGGCTGCCTTGCCTGCCCACTTGCCTTGCAAATTAACATTTGCAACACAAACACCTCTACTTCCATACCGTACTTCGGGCTTGTCAATCATGGAACCATCACATTTAGCCCCATTTCATCGTGCACTATTGTGTTGTACGGTATGTTTCAATACCTTGGCCAACAGTAACCGAGCCGGCATGCGCAAACCGAGCCTGGACCCTTGATCCACCGCAACCCACAGGAAAACACCCGGTTTGTCCAGGAGCACGACCAATAATTACCCACCTGGGGGTAACACAATCATCAATGCGGTAACATTTTCTGTGATGTCTTCCGCCTGAAGGACAAGGGTGGGTACATTGATAGCAACACCGCCTAGGCGATCAAGCAACCAGGGCAGGGGGCAAGAGAAGGAAGAATCCAACGTCGAACAAGGTGAGGGCTGACATCAGAAAAAAAAGAAGAAAAAAGTTTACAAGTACGGTACATAAAGAAAGGGCAAGGGCTGCGCGGCGCAGGTTTGAATGCTTGCATTTGTTGCTCATCATCATCTTACGTTCAATTGTTGGTGGTGATGAAACTAGACTTAAACTAGACCCTTGTTTACTTCTGTTGGTTAGGCTGAGCTGTTTTGACATTGCAGTTACTTAACTGTACATCTTTTGTCTTTCTTATATCAGCTGTGGTTTTCCTCGACTCTTTTCCTTCTTGAATAAGTTTCTTTGTCTTTCTTTTGTTTATCACCGCTTGACTTGCTCTCGTGGCATCAAGAGTCATTCTTTTAAACTAGCCATTCCACACCATTGTTTGACACTTTTTCACGCAACTCGCGAGCTTTCCCTCACATACAGCCGCTTTATTTTTTTTGCATTCCTTTCCATAAAAAAACACATTCCATCACCATGAACCAACAACACGGCTACCAGCCCCAGCCGGGCATGCAATCGCACCAAGCCCCTCCGCCACAAGAAGGCGAATGGGAGAGCAGGTGAGTCTTTCTTTCCCCCGAGTAATCACATCCACGTCACCATCGACTCATTATCCCAACTAACAAAAACAAAACTCTATTTACCCCCTCAAAACAGCCTCATGAACTGTAGCCCCTGCGGTTCCTGCTGCCTGAGCTTCTGCTGCCCCTGCATCCTGATGGGCAAGACGACGGCGCGGCTCGAGGACCCGTCGCTCCGCGACTATAGCTGCGTCAACGCCGACTGCCTCATCATGACCGGAATCACCTTCCTGGGCTTCGGCTGCATCTACATCACCATCAAGCGCATGGAGCTGCGGAAGAGGTTCGGCATCGCGGGCTCCGGGCTGGGAGACTGCTGCGTGTCGTGCTGGTGCGGCTGCTGCGCCGTCATCCAGCACGACAACGAGGTCCGCAAGCGCGTCGGCGAGCCCGGGAAGGATGGTCAGTTCGTCCAGCAGGGATATCAGCAGAATCCCGGCATGGCTATGCCCAAGTAAATTTGGTGATTTCTTTTCTTTTCTTGTTTGTCTGGCGATGGAGTTGAGACTGGACTTTTTTTGCGCTTTTTTTATCAAAAGTGCTATTGTTGTTAATTATACCTCGGCTGATGTTGGCCTTTTCTTCATGACTGATATATACTCCCTTTTGTTTCCTCTGCTTGCAACTTTCGCGATCTATCTGGCGTGTTTCTTGACAGGACCCAGAACTTGTATTGCTGCCTACGACGTCCATGATCCTATTCCCCAGCCCTGGGGGTGCACAGTACTCATGCCCGCTACTATGAAATCATATACTTCCAAAGGGATCCTACACACTTGGGGTTCACTGATGAAGCCCCATTCCAGCAAAGGACAATTCTCCCTATGCCAAGACCGCAATTCCACCTGATAATCTTGATGCTCTTGTTCTCAACTGCATTCTTGAACGGGGACATGTTCTGTCGTAGGACAAACCCCCCCCCCCCCTGGTGGTATACATGCGGACGACCCGTCAGCAGCCTCCAGGACCTAGCATGCCTACAGAGGAATTTGATCTGCGCCATAAGCCCGTAAATGCGGCCATCTCACCCGTCAGCCGGGGGGCTTACATACAAGTAACCCCCTGGCACAGCATTAATGCCATATTGATAAGATGGCGGAAGAGCTTCCGTGACATCTGGAACCGGGCTGTAAAATGAGCAGAATTCTTTTGACGGCCACAGGCATCCCGAGTACAAGGCATCCTGTGCAGCTGTAAAATCTCGGTTTGGAGCTCGATCTAAATCTCTCAGCCAATGTCATCCTCAACTCGTGCCATAGGGCTCAGTTTTAATAATTCAAACATGTTCAATTTGATACATCGCTTGCTATATATACTTTTATGAGAAAAACACAAAGAAGGAGCAAAACACGTCGAGCCACAGCCTACGGGCCCTTCATTACCGCTAATGTCCGCCCCTGGCCCCGGCCAGCGCTGGATCCCTCATGCAGTAGTCTAAATTCCCCTTGGGGTTGAGAGCATAATTGGGCATCGGGATTTGCTGCAAGAGGGAGAAGGACGGCACGTTGCGTTAGCTTTCAGGCCGGACAAAAGTTTCGAGACCGACTTCTGGAGTGTACATACCTTCATCACGGCGCCGTTAAAGATAAAGGTAAGGAAGAAAATCGTAAGCTCCAAGCCGCCGGACAGCGCAGCGGCGAGCAGGTAGTTGTATCTGTGCACCGGAGGTCACGGTTGTTAGTTTGACAAACAATCACCATTATGCTCACGGATATCAGGCGAGGATATACTGACTTGAGGAACCATGCAGGGTACTTCTTGCGCACGTAGAACTGAACCGTAAAGGCCAGAATAAAGTGCATAAAAACGCTCCTGCAGAGGTGGATTTCGGTTAGTGATGTTTTTTCTTTGTACGTTTGACACCCGACCAAAGGATTTTGTGACTTACGAGTTGATACCTCCGGACAAGAAACCTAAGAGTAGAAAATCCACCGTTAGCAAGCTATCGAACCATATACAGACCAGTATCAATGCCTCCACAAGTCGAAGTTGCTAGACTCACCGAGATGTGCGCAAATGACCGGCGTGACAATGTAGGACAGAGACTTGGCATATTTGGGCCACGCCTTGCCAGCCAGCCACAATGGCAAGGGAATCAGGAAGCCAAGCGGCAGAGCATAGACGACGCTGGCGTACGTGCCACCGACAAACATGAACTTGGAAAGAGCGCCAAAAGAGATAGCGTTTGAGTTGAATGATTGCACGTGTGTGCCGCTCCAGATGTTGGTCTGAGAGAGGGTCTCGGGGTTAATGATTGCTCATTGAATGTCTATAAGCGGCATAGGGAAAAAGGGACGAAAACATACACCCTGGATGGAGAGCAAAATGTCTCTTTGCTCAGTTGTGATTGAGCTCATCAATGCTGCAATGACACTCGAGTGGTTAGCAAGCCGCAGCATCACGTCGACTTTGGGGAATGTACCAAGTGATCATGACCACTTACCAAAGTTCAAGATGCAACCAACAACAGTGCCAAGTATTTGGAAAGTGAAGGTGCACCTCGGAGCCAACTTTCCGTACTGGCCCAGCTTCAAGTGACTGACCAGATAGAGGGCTTGGCCGCTGGTCGTAAAGGCAAACAAAGAAAAGAACATCAGGCTCAAGGGTTTCCCCGGGTTAAGCCAGCCACCTTTCCGAAAAGAAAACTCTGTTAGTAAGTGCCGCGTAAAGGTTGCATCGCCAAGAAAAAAAAAAGGAAACTTGGACGAGAACAAGACTTTACCTAGAAGCTGTATCGCCGAACCGATCGGCACATGAAAACCCAGCAGACCAGACAGCGCGCCAAAGAAGACGACGTACAGGTACGCAATGACAATGGCGAGGATGAAGAGGTACCAGGGCAGGGTCGATTCGGCCAGGTAGATGCAGGCACCGGCGGCGATGACCGAGAGGCCCAGGCAGATGCCGTACCACCAGTTGGGCACCTCCTTGTAGTTTTGCAGCATGGTGCGGTGGTGCGGGTCCAGATTCGCCGGGTCCTCGGTCGGGGAGAAGGTCTTTTCCTCGTACTTGAAGATTTGCTTGGGGTTCTTGAGGTAGGTCAGGTAGCGGCGCCAGCTGTGGGTTCCCCAGCCCATGGCGGACTTGACGATCTGGGGGTGGTACAGGATGATGTGCAGGATGGTGGCGCCGGTTGCAAGGTTCTATGGTTATTGTTTTAGTTGTTGCTCAAGGAAATAAAAAGACATCCATGGTGTTAATATAGAAAAGGGTACATACGGTTGTCAGAAGGGCTGACGCATGAGTTGCAGCAAAGAAGGGTAGGCCATGCTGCTTCAATGCTTGCTCGTCGAGCTCTAACCTGTCGTTTAGAATTTGAGACTGGTTATAGATCCTGTAGTGTGTCGAGTTGGAGTCTGCGGAGAAGAGCTGCTGACTGAGAAAAGGAAACTGGGGTTTGGCGAATCTGATGTTAATATCCCATAGTACATATACATCAACGAGGTCAAATCACTGGTCCACAAGGAACTTACCTGCATAGCATTCCACACATTCTTGTAGAATAGAAGGATGAACAAAACGATGCACAAAATATAGCCGATGAAGGCGTTTGTGATCATCTTGAGGGGCAGGAAAAAGGCAGAGACGCCAATGTACTGAAGGTCGAACGAAAGAGCACCGACACCAAGACCTTCGTTGCCAGCCGCTCCACTGTTTTAAAGGGTTGAGTACGTCAGAAACTCTGGCGAATCCGTAACTAGAGAAACATTTAAGCAATGTTCAACTTACCCAAAGATGTTGGTAAACATGTGGTTTTTCTGCTGGGCCAAGCAAAAGACACTGACACCAGTGAGAACCGGAGTACTGAATCCATGCAATAATTGTCATCAAAAATCTGTCCAGAATCTCTCTTTTCCGCACACCGGTCCACAAGAATCAGCACTAAAAGGAATACTCACATGTACTGCGGGAAAAACTCATAAACCGCAATCGACCAAAAGATGATCCAAAAGAACTTCCACCTGGACGCCATCTCGGTCCGATTCCGATGCAGCGTCTCAATCAGCGAGGCGAGCGGCAGCTGGCTGGGCCAGATCATGGCGGTCGGGTAGACGAGACTCTCGCGCAGGTAGCCCGCCAACCCGTACCCGAGCAGCTGGGACGAGAAGAGGAGCATGATGGCGACGGCCGGGTGCGGGACGATGTTGTAAAAGAGCTTCTGGGCGGCCAGCACGTCGGTGGCGTGGGCCGTCGAGGATGCGGAGCTGGCCATGATGATTATGCCCAGGTGCTCCTTGGAGTTGAAGCTGTGCGGGTTCAGGAAGCGTCCTATGGGCCCCTTGGACGGTATGTACCGAGCCATGGCGTTGCCAAAGACGTAGGATATCACCGTCAGGAAGGTGATACTGATGCCTATTGATTGTGGCCTGAAGTGAAAGACTGTGTGGGTGATGACAAGGCTCGTGGGTCAGTTCTGATGTTGGTAAAGGAGACTCAAAAGAGTCTACCGCGTAACCTGTCAGGGCTTACTGGTGGCAAGACTTGAGCCAAAGGCGGCAAGAGCCAGGCCCAAGAAAAAGGCGCGAAATGTCCATGGATTTTGTGTAGGATCATCATCGGTGTCTGCGTGCTTGTTAGTACGGCACTTTAATAGACCAACGCCACAGTGCAGCCTGCTTGATCAAAAAGGGCGGCCCAGCCAATCCACCACACGGCCACCTCAAAGGACAGCCTAAAAGCCATCCCCCGGTGCAGACTCGAGCATATGTCCTCCCGACAAGGGGTGAGAGCAAGTGCTTACGCAGCGCCTTGAGGGCGACCACCTCCATGTTCGCCGAAACCTTTTCCGTGCCATTGCCCTCGACGTCTGTGCTGGACCTCGTGCTCTCCCGGTGCTTAACCTCTATCGTCGAGCTCGTCTTCTTCTCCATGTCCGACAAGCTCGAGGCTTCCGAGTTGGCCCGTACAGTCCTGACCTGGGTAATGGCCTCAGCCTCTGGTCCCACCTCCCGGACGTCCGAGACCTGCTCCAGGGGCACGCCTATATCGGTCATTTTTGGTGGTTCTTGTGCCATGTTGACTTTATTGTGTTGTTGTTGCTGTTGTTTTTGTTTCTGTATGTATATGGAAATAGTGTATCTAAGTCGTCACGGTAAAGGAGGTGTCGTGCCTGGTATCACGTGTGTCTGCGTTGCTGGTCTCTCTCTGTCTTGCTTGGGTTGAAGGAACTACAGGAATGCGTGTCCATCTGTTCACCGCACTGCAGGAACATAAAGAAAAAAAAGCAGGAAGCAAATAAAAGAAAAACTGTTGGAAAGGTAACTGCTTGTGTGTGTGTGTGTGTGTGTGTGTGGGAAAGCAGATGTCCCTTTATTAAGAACTGATCACAAGAGACCGGATTGATTCATCTATTCTTTGGGGCCATGCTTTTTGAGATTGTGGGACGCAAGGAACAAAACAAAAAAAACCATCTTGCATGCGCAAGGGGTGTGCCTATGTTGACATATTCCCTTCTTTTTTTTCTTCGGCTCCCAAATCCTCGCCCACACTTTTCATCCATCCCCACACCGGAACATAAGATCGTTGCATGTCAAGCACCCTCGATGTGGCATTGCTGCCACACCTTTATGGCAAATCAGTTTAAGGATAGGGTTCATGTTGGTTGGAGGTCAGCGAAAGTTGGAGGTTTGCAGGGTCCAGTACGTCGGGCCCGGGGTCCGTCGATCCAACTTGCCTGCAAGATCAACAATAACCTGCATATCCAATACGGCGTGTCGACTAAGAAATAAACTACAGAAACCAAGATCCCCTTGAAATTTAATCTAGCAAGACAGTGCCCCCAAAAGGCTTTTGTGGGCAAAAGCTGAAAACGGGCAAAAGGGGTGGCAAAAAGAGAAACACCCCCGGAGACGGCTCTATCCGCCCAATCAGCAATCTATCCCCAAACCTGGTTCTTCCTGCGAGCGGGTGTACCGGCTCATGTCGTCCCTTAGCTAAACGTCGGGCATAGGCTTTTACTAGCTTTTTTTCTTCTGTATTATTTCCAGCTGGGCGAGGGACAAAAAATAAACTACTTGAGTCGTCCCATCAAAACTCTGTCCAAGGGGCTTGAGTTGGACACAAGTTGAGCTGGCGCTCTCGCAACAGCGGCAGGACGGGTTGGAAGCCGTTGAAACTTTAAGACAAAAAAAAAGACTCGCTATGTTACTTAGTGGTTTCGACATCACAAAGGCTCTTTTTTTTTCTTTCTCGCCTTGGCCCTGAGCATCAGAGAAAAAAAAAGCAAGGACGATAGTTGCTTGTAGATCTTTTGAGCAGGTGCTGACAAAAACTCAAATCATGGACCAACTGTATCGTGACGTGCAAATCCCAACATGCAAAGCATAGCTTTCAAAGGTCCGCATTGGCAGGATTAGGCGTGACCTGCTCAGTATAATCACCACATAATATGATCGGAAAAGGCGGAAAGCAGCACAATGCTTACAATGGACAGCACTCCTAACAAGAAAAGAAGGAAACGGCAAAAAAACATCAGACCGGCTGATGCAACTCTGCTACCCACCAGACCAGAGCTGAGTTGCTGAAACTTCCCCCGGGAAGGCCTGGGAAACAAGGATGGAATGAAACGGAGGGAAAGCTGAGGCTCGCGCTCTCTCCTTCTCTCTGTTCTCTCTCCATCTGATGCTTGCGGGGTGGCATGGTGCGACAAAGGTGTAAAATCCCTGCCGGGTCGCCAATGGTTGGCTGGCATTGTTAATTGCCCAAAACGTGCAAGGAGCTTTTTTTTATTGATATTCGCATGGTTCGTGAGATAACAGAGATCCAGTCATTTGCAATATATCCCGGCCTTTGTCTTGTGTTGTACCTACCGGTCACCAGCGGCCATCCCTTCAGACTTCTGACGCAGGTTGGCGGAATATTGTTTATCAACCTGAATAAGATCAACGCTGCTTGGGGTTTGTCGAACAAAATGTCCACATTTCCTCTTTTTCTTTTCTGCTTAAAAATCAACAAAGTGAATCTTTGCCTCGATGTGGTTTCCCCAGACATACTCGAGACGCCCAAGGTCTGTCTTACTCTTAGTACAGCTTTGCAACTGACCGAGGTGACGCCACCGTGCTTCTTCACCAAAGCTTGGCTTTAATTTATCCATCTCACAAGATCAAGGAAAAAAAGAAACAGAACCAAAGATGGCGATAAATAGATTTCCCCCTTCAACGTAAAACCTACCGTATCGGGGACCGTGCAAAGTAATTGTAACAGATGTAGCAAGCAACAAAAAAAGAGGAAAGAAACTAGGCTCATGCAGACGCACGTACGTACGTACCTATTGTCGGCGTGGCGAATACTAACATCACACACACAGACAAACACGCAGCAACACGGGAACCAATGCATGCAGAAGGAGAAAGAAAGAAGAAAAAAAATACTATCAGATGGCAATAGGCTTAGCGAAACCGACTTCTGGCGACCGAACACGTCTAGGCATATGTCGCTTATAGATTAGACGGTGGGGAGTTTTTTTTTTTTTTTCTGTTTTATTTCGGAGATGTAGTTTTTTTGCAAGAGAAAAGGTCTCGGGGAGTCGGAGCTTTTTTTCCAAGGCATTTATCATTTTTGTTTGTTTCCTCTCCCGTTGGAGCCTTGGCACGATCGGGTAGTTGCCGATCTGTTGTTGGGTTGTGCCAGATGTGGAACAATAAAGGGCACCATGAACAAGGGGCCAATGGACGTCTAGACCCCGCTGGATTCGGCAGGAAGGTATTTCCCCGCAAAAGCTACCCTAACTTGCATGAAAAGTGTGCCTGTAGTTTGCGGGCCGATTTTTGGGCATATAGCGAGAGCTTAGCAAAATATCCAATCTTGACCAAAAAAAAGAAAAAAGAATTATCACCTAGAGGGACCTAATACGTAATAATTTTTTTTGGGAAAATCAAAGACTGGAACACTTCTCCGTCAACATGTTGTTAGTTAATTGTTTCTAAACGCCAAGCAAATCGTTTGTGCGTTCATGAAGCATCATGTTCGGCTTGGCCTCTGCGCAGTTCCTCCCCCAATGATGCCACTGAGTAGCAAAAGAGCCCCCAACTAGGCACAGTACCTTACCCAAGTCAGTCGAGAAACGCCCTACGTTTGTTCACATCTCGGTCCGCCCTGCAATATATTATTTTACAACGTCGTGGCTCAGCTGGCATGAATGACCTTTTCCGCATCACCTCCATTTTGCCTTAGAAATAAACATTGAAGCTATCATCGGGGTTTGAATATGTGGGTATTGACTATTGCTATGTGGTCCGGGGTCTGTAAAAGCAAGCCATCCTATAACGTCCTTAATTGTTCCAAGTGCGGATAAAAACACCAACACGCCATTTGCCAGGATATATACCTTGTCATAGTGGCGGCATGACGGACCTCATGATTCCGATCCACCATGCTTTCGCGCTTTGTAAGCCAATCATAACAACTTTGGCAGTTAAAAAATGTACCAATGCATTGCAACCCACTAACCCAACACAGCTTAGAGCCGTTCCATTATCGATCCATGCAGGCGAGACAGCTGTACTCCGAATGCTCATTCCTTTTTCCTCCTCAGCATGTTGCAGTATGCATGATTGCTGATCTGTCTGATCTAGTCCGATCATAACCTGTTTTTATTATTATTAACCAGGGTTAGCTCTGCCTTCCGTGCGTTGAGGATCCGTGGTTGGACCTACATGTTCAGGCCAATGCCACTACCGTTCCCAGTCAGGTCGTTCCTGGCATCAATGCCACCTGCGATAGGTGCAGTTCGGTAGTTGAAAAGGTAGTAGAAAAGCTGAACACATGATAAAGGGTTAGTCGGCGTCCCAATATAACCCTTGTCGGTAGCAGCGAAGAACTGACCTGTCCATCTCCAGGGCCAAATTTCTGCTCCTCCAAGAAGAATCCATTGTCCAGGCTTGAAAGTCCATTCATCACGTCGAATTTGTGGCTCTTGGCAAGAATTAGCATGTCCTTGATCAGCTCATTCAGACGCTTCTTCAGCGCCGCCTTGTCAAACGGCTCCTGGAACGCAACGTCACTAGCGTACTGCCAGATGTAGGCAGCGCGTAGCACGCTGTGTTTGGGGTTGTTCAAAACCGAGGACGAAAGTAAGTAGAAGGAGAAGAAGTCGGTGATCTTCTTGTCGTCGTCCTATGAGCGAAAAGAATAACTTTAGTGTCTGTCCTGTTCCATCGGCCTATACTGTAAGCAAAAACCAACAACATACCTCGACGACATAAGAGTAGACGACCCTCTCGTCAGCGGCTTCTGAAGTGTCAAGGAACCAATGCTTCATCTCAGTCTCGTCGTACACTGGCGCAAGGTCGTAACGCTGCATGTATTTGTGCAACATCTTCGAGACGGCAGGGATGTCCTTCTCCTTCATCTCGCGCAGGCCCTTGAGCAATGTCTTCTCCGGGAGCTTGTACTTCATGACTTGGTAGCTGGGCTTGCTGTTGGCAGGTAGCGGGCTGAAGCCGATCTCGTAGAGCTTTTGCCAGTCGAGTGCGCGGTGGAAGTAGCGACATGTGCTGACAGGCTTGGGCAGAACGACGCCGGCCGTGTAAATGGCCTGCCAAATGCCATGCAGGTTGATACGTCGCGTGACCTCCCTGATTAGCACCGGTGCCATCCTCTTGGAACGAAGCCTCTTGTGCACACAGATAAAGTTGACCTCGGCGCTGTCAATGACGTTTTCCCTGACGCGGAGCTTCATTGGGATACCCGAGATGAAGGCCACCAGCTTTCGGGACTGTGTAGCACGCACACCGACCCACCACTGCTTCTTCCAGCCTGGGGACATCATTGCCCTACAAAGTACAGCAGTTAGCAAAATTCTGGACCTCAGAGTGCCGCCTCTGGTCCCTTCAAGGTTGACATCGACCAAGCTTACCACTTCAGCACCGAAACCGAGTACTTGAATCTAAACATGGCTTCGTCATCTTCCACGTAGTGGCCATTGAGCAGCTCGTAAACCTCGACGATCTCTTTCGGATCCTCAAGGTCTGGCGTGCACCACTCAAAGCCATCGACCATAGCTGGCGCATCCTTGGGAACTTCGTCGATTGTTTGGACCCTGAAGGGCCCATCCGGCAGCTTGGCCGCGGCGCCCTCGTCCTCGCCAAACTTTGGCACGGGTTGCGTCTGCCAGAACTTGTAGCTCGCCATGTCCTTGACGTTCTTGCCGCTCGCCGCCAGGCCCGTCATGATCTCCTGCAGGCTGAGCTTCTTGAGCTGGTCGATGGTGGCCGCCTCGTCCTTGCCGGCCGTGTTGAGAGCATTGCCGAGCTCGTGGGCCAGAGCCGGATTCATCTTGAGGAGGTCGGTAAGTTGGTCGGGGGTCAGGCCACCCAGGGCCTTGGTCGCATCGGACTGGGCAGAGCTGCTGCTGCTGCCGACACCCACGGCATCCTTGATCTTTTGGCGCTTCGACTTCTTCTTCTTCTTCTTGGCTGCGGTGGAGCTCGAGCCGGCGGCGGCGTTGGAAGCCTCGGGCTGCTCATCGTCGTCATCTTCATATTCGGATTCGTGGGTCGATGCGGGGGCAGGGTCGGCCGCCGCCTCGGCGGGGTCCTTGACGGGTTTGGATTCCGAAGACATGGTGATGGGGACCAGGAGCAACGATCGATCCTAGCTGCCGTCTGGTGTTTATGTGATGGATTACCAGAATAGTTTAGCAATTGCGTCTGGCGTCGAAGTGGGCAATGTCGAAGGAGCTTGGAAGCTTGCTTGCGCTTGCGAAGAAATAATGCGGGGCATGGAGGGACGTGGCTTGGTGGATGAGAGCAAGGGGACAGGGCAGGGGTCATTAAATATGGGGAAACTAATGAGGGGATTTGAGCTCCAGGAATTGGCTCGGCTCAACCTGGACTTGCAGGAGTGCAGGCGGGCAAAATTGGTCACTCCCAGCTTCTACAAACTCAAAAACCTCGAATTCTATAGACAGAACTACACAATTAGGGTGTAGTGCATATCAATATGTATACGCAGAGATCTTTTTGCTGTGTGCATAGGTAGTTGCCTAGGGAACATATTATGTACCTATCTTTTTATCTTCTTGACCGGCAGCTACGCCACTTGATGTCACGATCCTGGCGCGCCTGGCAAAACGCCCAAGCTGCATCCCAGCCTTAATAATTTCCGCGCTAGCAGCTGGAGGTCCCTGACCCCGACCGTCGGTGTATTAGGGCGTCAGGTGCTACATACATAGGTAGCTAAGGGAGGTAGGTAAGGTAGCCAAGGACTCGAGATTTTGAATGCCGAGTCTGCTGCATGCAGCTCATTTCTAATTTCAGCTTCACTGTCTCTCCTTTTAATTCCTTATTTGGTGGCCACTTGACCGAGTGGCAATCTACCTAGGTAATCAATTGCTTTCCCCGTCAGCAAAGTATAATCCACATAAAATTATTTTCGGTGACTTTTTATTTTTATTTTGTATCTCACCATCTGGCGCACAGCCCTTCCACAATCACACTGCCACTTTTTGTGTTGGTGCTGCGGCCAATCGCCATGCCTGTCCGGCAAACAAAGTGCTTACCCCAGGCTGCAAAGCCAACGGTCGGCTCTCACCTTGGGGGCGATGCATCAGCCTTGGCAGCAGCACTAAAGCCCCCTTAGTGCTCAGCGCTCCGCTATTAGACAGCCAAGATGTCACCATATATATACCTGTCTTGTCTCCCCCGGCTTTCAAAACATGGGCTGACCGTGGAGGGAAACGTTCTCGCGGAATAACTTTGATTGCGCGACCAAACAGCCAGCCATTGCAGGACACAGACCACAACCGCACCAATTCGTGTCTGGCAAATTCATGATGGGATCCTCGAAGCAAAGTCCAGAGCAGAAGTGGGATGCGGTACAGATGGAGATACAGCCAACCACGGATGTCGGGGGCGCCGAAAGCAGCAATTTCGGTGCGGAGCGCAGCAAGCCGGAACCCAAAGGAGCCGGGGCAGAGATTCCGCCAAGCTACGATTCTGTCCCGGAACCCAATTCCTTTTTGGCACCCCAGCAGCAGGCCACTGATCAATCGCATCAGCAAGGCCAAGGCATCTCCGATGCAGAAATAATACAGCCATTCGCGATCAGCTCATCGGATGGTGCCGAGTCCTTTATGGACATGAGGCTAGACAGAGGCCCGGACTTTCTCGAGTCCAATATCAAAATCTGGGCGCAAAAGCCACCGAGCTTTTACATGCAGGTATGCTTGAACTCCTTGAAAGCATAAAAAAAGATAATTATGAAAGACACCGGCTAAAAGCATACCCAGGTCCACGGATCTCACCGTGAAAGGCGCACGCGCAGAGTCAACGGCCGCACCGAGACCCACACCGTCACCGTCACCGACTTCAACGTCGGCGTCCCGCTTCACGGCTTCCTCTTCGGCCAGCCCCAGCCGGGCCAGACGTCGCCACCGCAGTCCTTCTCCTGGATCCGCACTGTGGAGAACCACGAAAAGGTGCCGCGCGGCACCGTCCGGGCGACCCAGGGCCCCATGCCGCCCAAGGCCGACGGTGTCGAGGAGCCGCTCAGCGAGGCGATGCCCAAGCCGACGCTGCAGGAGTGGTGCCACCGGTACTGCGCCAGCTTCGCCGGCCGCAAGAAGTTTGTCGTGGAGCGGCGCGTCACGGGCCTGGATATCGCGCGGCTCCAGGCCAACGCCATGGCCATCGCCCGCAGCACTGGATTCGGCGGCGACGTGAGCATCACGTTTAACTCTTTCGGTACAGAGGTTGAGGTCCTCAGCAGCAACAAGATAAATCAGTGGCGGCGGTTGACGTGGCTGCGCATAGTCTGCTATGTTACTTTCCTTTGGATATTCACCTGGCCTTTTCTGTATTTCTTTACTAAAAGGTTTCACTGCGTTTATGTCGAGTGGCCCTTTTCGCGCATACGGAGTGACGGGTTCAAGGAGTACGTCTCGCTGAACGAGGATCAGATGTTGGAAGTGTGGGGGAGGGCAATGTTCAACGCTGTAATGGCACGCAGTACAGATATTCTAACCCGGCAAGATTTGACCAGTGCTCAAGCTGCTGCTGGGGTGGGGTATGGAGTGGGTGGTGTTGGAAATAACATCAATCAACAATATGGATGGGGACGGGACGGATGGGGCGGGAGTTCTTTCTAATATCCAAAACAATAATTATACCCAGTTGTATTATATCATATGGAACAATGAGACATGTCAAGTTTGTGTCCAGTGGTTGTTCAAATCACGTCTTCATTGTCATAACTTAACGAATATTACACTGCAACGTTGCTTCAAAGTACACCCTATAAGGTCCTCTGCCTTGTTCCGTCTACCTAGACCGTCTGTCCCTTTGCTTCATCAACTCCCGCTCACAGCTTTGAGGAGCTTTCAAGCTGCATCACAGACTGCAGATGCTCTTCAAGAAAATTGTTGAGCCACTCGGTCCTCTCAAGCGGTATCCCATGACCCGCATTATCAAGGATCACACCGGTCTTTGGCTTGATGAAATCGATGAGTATCTTGCCGTGGGGAACGCTGATCATCTCGTCCACGGTACCGTGTAGCACCAGGATGCGATCCCTACCAACGGCATCTGCCATCTCGGAGAGCTGCTCACGGTTCTTGTAATGCCAGCCTATAGTTTCCTGATCAGCCTTTTTATTTTCTTCTCCTGCTTCGAATAAATGGGTTTGGTGTTGGGTGGGTGGGCGAATGGGATCTGCATACCCGCTGCAATCAGCTGCAACAGAAACCCCGTGGTTCCGAAACGCTCCTTGTCGAGACGTTTGTGCATTTCCTGGGCCACGAAGCGCTGATTCATGGACAGAAGTGTCGTTAGTATTACAAATCATTTGGTCCGCCTCGTGTATTTTTTCCCAAAAAGAGAACAAAACATAAACAGGAAGAAACGACACTATGCCTCTTTCTACCCCAAAGCATCATTTATGCATCCCCACCCCAAACAACAGTAAAAAAAAATCAACTGACCTGGTAGTTACTATTAAACCTCAAATACTCCCCACCTTCGGGCATGTCCACCCTGGGGGAGTCCTTGGTCGGGACGCGAAAGGCATCAGGACTCTCCAGCCAGTCCTTTGCAAAGATGCGTTTGGCGGAGCCACCGACCGAGACCTCGATGCCGCGGGGGATGAGCAGGGCGGCGCGGTTCTGGAGGTTGACGAGAAAGGAGTCGGTGTTGCGGATCTCGGCGGCGGTGGACAGCAGCGCGAGGCTGGCGATGCGCTCGGGGGAGGCGCACGCCACCTCCTGCGCAATCATGCCTCCCAGCGAGATGCCGATGACGTGCAGCGACTGCCGGTCGGTCCAGCCGACGTGCGTGGCCACCTCGAGCACGTCGAGCGCCATCTCTGAGGTGGAGTAGCGCATAAGCGGAACGTCGCTGTTTCCCATGCCTGTTTGATGGGGGGAGGTGTTGTAGGTAAAAAGTAATTAGTCGGGGGGAGCTTGGTTTTTCCATCATGGCTTCATGGTATCATGTACCTCTGTTGTCGATCAGCAGGACCGAATATTGGTCACCCTTCTCGTGGCCAAAGTAAAGTGTTTGACACTGCCAAGCTACGCTTTTCGGGGGACAGTATATTACTGGTTAGCCTTGATGATGTCCATCTATACACTCCTCGGGATTCGGAGGAATAGACAGATACAAACGCACCAGAAGGATCCAAGACCGATAATCATCTACGAATTGCCCTTTTTGCTCAGTAATCTCGTCCTGTGGTGCCCTTTGTCGCATCCCTACCCATCACCCCATCACCGCAATCCTGCGAGTCAATCGACACAAACGGCTCAAAACGACTTACAACAAGCTTGGTAGGTCCGGATCCGTGAATCTCCCAGCCGATATTGAAGGGTCCCCCACGGCCCTCACCGACGGGAGCGTGGCCTTTCTTGTGCGGCACCAGCTTCCATATCGCCGTCGGATAGGCCGGATGCTTGAGAGTCTCCTCGACGGTCGGGAACGGGTTCGTCTTCTCCGCCATTTTTTTTTTTTGGGGGGGGGGGGGGGGGTGGGGGCTAGACTTGAACAATAACAAAAAGAGAAAAAGAAAACGAGTTACAAAAAAAAATATGTATTAAAAAATCAACAAAAGTCGCCCTAATCTCTATTGGAAGCGGAGGGATATATTATTCGCAAAAGTTTTTCGGGTCGGACAATTCAAAGGGCAAGTCAAAGTACAGTTTGGGTGTTGTTGAAACAGTAAAAAGATGAGGCGTTCGCCAATCGTTCCCTAAACCCCCCACCCCATTTCAATTCGTACTTCGTAATGCGCGACCGCGGATCGCCGTCGTCTTTTTGTTTTGCCCCGTCCAAGCGCATTTGTGCTGAATAAAAACAGCCTCGGCCCCCAATGGAACGGTACAACATGTGCCGGTGGCGTCTGGGGGTGTCTCAACAAGCGGGTTAGGGTTTCTTTTTCTTTTTGATTTGGGGGGGGGGGGGTCCCACAGCAAACCCGCGGGAGTATACAAGTCCCAAAAAGTGTCAGGTGTGAAGCTTCGGAAGCTTCGTGAGGTACTATTGTTTGGATGCACCCAATAAACAGACGAATATCCAAATCAGATAAAGTCTGGGCTATGCCGATGGTCAGAGTTTCATGTATCTGCGGTGTATTTGAGTTATTGAGGTTACGCGGCATCGTTTCGACTTTTTACAGGCGTAGCTTAGCTGGACAGATAGATGTGAAAAGAAAACCCCTGGCTGACTAACTTGATCGAATGTCTTATTGAGGAATGCCAACGACTCTCAATCCGCATTGTTAAACCGAGCTATGCGTTATATGTAGGATGGACTATCCTCGCCAGGCAGGGATCCCGATCTCGCTCAATGCCAAAACAGGCTAACAAATCTGATTTTCAGGTTTCCAGCCTCGCATATTGATCAATAGTTCTAGGAGGCATAGGCGATTTGCATCAAACCACATGGCAGTTGGCAAGTTCCGCACGCACTAATCGCATATATACGTGTCCGTCTGCCATAGCAGACGGCTACATCTAGTTACGTTATGGATGAGGGTGATCCATAGAGCACCAAACAATGTTGGCGTCGTATCAAATACATATGGAGCTTGTTCATTTCGTAAAACCTCGGTAATGACTGGACACATTACTACGAGTCTGGGTATCGGATCCGGCTTGTAAGCACTTTCACGGACGCACATAAAGGCCGAAGCTTGCCGAGCAATGCCTTTAGTACTTTACTCGAGCCAATATCACATGGGTGACTGCGGTAGAATATATCCTATTATTGTATAAAGTGGTCCGTCTTCTATATCAGGTCGCGCAACCGGTCGGCACAGGCCTAAGCCTTGTGTATCGGACGCTCGTAGGCCATGAATCCCGAGCTCGGCTCTATCGGCCTCTGACGGAGTGTATGAATATTTGGAGATTTCCGCGTTGGTGTAACTATCGCTACTATAAAAGCACTTGCGAGTATCTATACTAGTCTATTGCGATAATGATATTAGCCGTCCATGCCCTAAAATCCATGGAACTAAGCGAGTATCTTAGGGGTATGGAGAATCATGCAATCCTGTAAGTCTGGGACTCCATGAATAACCTCCATGCTTTCGTACTGGACCCGCGAGTCCCCATTCTGTAGTGAAACTGTGACTGCTTTCTCACTATGTCCAAGATACTTGGACCAGCAATGTGAGCTTCAGCGAACGACCTGAAAGCCACCAAAGCCTGTAGCCCCAGCTGTCTCGTGTGTGTGTGTGTGTGTGTGTGTGTGTGTGTGTGTGTGCTTGTGCGAGAGTCCCCAAACGCATGCCTGTGACTGGGGAGTCTGTGCCTAATCCGTCGTTTGCTCGTCGTCACACTCGATCATATTGTTTGACTGCACCTTCTTTGACTGGATAGCAGTGCGCTATAAACAGCTGCACTTCCTTTGTTTAGACAAACTTTGCTCTCTGTTTATTGTCTTTGCCAATCAAAGAGGCAGTTGTATCACTGTCTTACCTTCTGAACATATTTGGGCAGTTCTTGTGATTCAGGCACGTCTTTGTCCTCAGGCATAAGCTGAATCTTTGGAGGAAAAGATGTCAGTTTACGCTTGGGCATGGAGACGCTTTTGTATCATTTGAGCCTGCTAGCTGTAACAGGAGCAGTTGGCGGATGATGGCATGTCCTTGGCCTAACTGGAAGCTATGTATGTTGCCCACTCAGGGTTGCTGGTAGCATGTTTTGTTTAAACTTTATGAAACGCTCTCTTTGCTGACGTTCTCTCGATCTTATCAGCACACAGGAGATGCTATGCTTGCCCTCGAAATATTGGTTTGCAGTTCCCCCGATAGATACACGCCCGTCTTGCTGCCGGTGCTGCATAAGGTATCTCTATGTCCCAAAGGGGCAGGCTTTTTGCTCAGGTAGATCGTATGTAAATTGACCGTCATCGGAGAGCCCAAAGGGTGCTGTTGGTGGCCATATTAGCCGTGATCCAGTCTCAAATCGTCCCCTGTCTGTCCCTCCACTGAAAAGTGCGTATTTTGCATCGACAACCCTATCTTGGTAACTCAGCTCTCGTCGCCTTCTAATCAGGCTAAGGACTGCTCTGAGGTGCTTCTTGGTATCTTTCAAGGCTCTAATTCGCGTCTTGCATATCTGTTTGAATCTGCAAGTCTTTTTTGGGTCAATTGTTAGTAGTTGGGGAGGCCTGTGAATGGGTATACATCGAGTGAACTCGGGAAACAATCAAAAATCGCCCGTTTCACGAGCGTTCTAGACAGACCAGCACCGTTAGAATCTTCAGTAGAGCATGAACTCACAAACTCTGATTTTGTATTGTTGAAACTGGATGTCGTTGATGTGTGAAATTCAAAGAAGCGTTGTGGTGACAATGTTGGTTCTTTGCCGTGTAGGGGATATCAATGCCGGGTTTTGTGTGACGCAAGGATAGAGTTTCGCGGGTCTGTCGTTGGGGGGAAATCTCAAGGATTGTTCGAGTTGGCTGTGGGGGTGTCTGGCTAAGAAAGGAAAGCTATTGCTAGGGTGGGTTTAGCCGGCGAGTATCAGCATCAATGAGTTGGCAACACTTGGTCGGGGAAATATGGTGAATGGTTTGTAGTAAACCTACGCCGTCAGAGAGTATTGCTCGACTGTCTGCTCTGTTTCTGTACTGTTTTGTCGAGGGCATGGGTTGGCCGACTGTGCTAGTTTATCTTATTAATGGTATGGCAGGCGGCCAGGGCAGTGCGTAGTGCTCAAGGGTGGGACGGAGCCTATAAGGCAAGTCTCGAGGTTTTGAGTCCCAGACGCACGAAGAGAAGCCCCTCTTGCTTTCAAAGGAGATTCACTCAAGGCGCGGACACTGCTGGGAGAGGAAAGAAGGGGGAGTGTCTAGCATGGTCTTTACAGTTCGGGGGCTACAGCACACATCACCGGACACTCCTGGATCCCTCAAGGCACGTCCAGGGGAGCGAGGAGCTTTTTAGATAATCATTCAAACGGAACCAATGGGAATTTTTCAGGCTGTTAAATCATGTCATCATTGAGGTAGGGGTGCTACGGCCAGGTCATATACTTCATCAAGGTACCTGCTCCGTGCCCCAAGCCCTAAGGGTAAAGAAGCCTGAGAAAGATCCACGAACCGTTTGGTTCAGATTTTGATCACTCACTAAACTGGCTGCCATTCGCAGATCTACTTAGGCTCGTTTCCCCGCGCAATTTCGTTTGAGGTGAGGTGATCTGGCTGCCGCGCTGCCTACAAATATCAAACTTGAATGCGTCACTTTGATCTCGCAACTCCCCACCTCTTCACCTCTGCAGGCTCCAACCAAAGTTTCAAATCTGGTGATAGAATAGAATCAGCAGCATCAAGACGCCAAATAGAATTGGTAAGCTTATCTTTTCATCTATCTTAGTTTGTTCATGAGATTCTTCATTGCCATCTCGTCCCTCGTCTCGTCTTGATATCGACCAGACTCGTCATCCATGCCGTCTTTTTTTGCTCAAGCCGACTCGACCTTTGCCAGTTTGGGATCTTGACTTGAGCAATAATTTGATTCCTGGCTTTATTAGACGGCATCACTTCAGTTTGCTTGGAACAACCCTCCTCTCCTCCGTTCTACCCTTCCTTCACTACTATAGCATCACCTTGCTCGATCTCAAATCTCTATCGTGACCTTGCAACGGTTATTAACTTGGAATCTTGCAGAACCTTTCACTCAGGTAGACGTCGCGGCAGACGTCAAAATCTACTTTTCTACGCATTCTTTTCTCACTTTTCCTTAGCAGCCGCCTTCAAGAGATCAAGGTCAAAGAGAACAAAACCATTCATTCCCTTCTTGCCTCTCTTTTATATTCCCACACCATGTCAGCCTCTTCCATCTATGGCGAGCCTGATATGGGCGACCACTCGGATGGTGAGAATGAGCAAGACAATATGCTTGATCCGAACTTTGTGGACAATTCCAGTCTCCCACAACGTCCTCAACAACAACAACAAGATGTGTGGGGAGATGATGACTCCCTGAACATCGATCCCGACCTGAACCCACCTCCAACCGAGTGTCAGTTTAGGGAGCTGTTCGAAACTATAACAGAAGCTCATCAGGCACATCGGAACAAGTACGGCATTGACCCTAACTTTAACGGCTACCGTGCCTACAATGGCTACATGGATAATTTCAGCATTGATAATGCTAGCGAGACAGTTGTTGAGAACATAAACAGTCGTGAGTTGAGCATTCTTCTTCTTGGTTTGACCATTCATTCTACATGAATTGGCTGAATTCTTAGGTATCTAATGAACCTCAACTACCTTACCTATACAGATTCAACCGCCACGGTCAGCCATCAGGAGGTGGCGCCAACCAATCAACTCCCAGACGAGCTTCAGCAGGTCAACGACTTTGCACAGCCACAGCAGCATGGACTTCCTCCGAGTGTGTTTGAACTGCCAGGAGCAAACGCGGCCGGCAGTTCAGAAGCGGTCGAAGTGCAGCGGGCTGTCGACCAGCAAACATCAATGACGAATCTACCCCCTTCGATCCAAATCTACAGTCCTGATGGTCAGCTGACAACAAGCCCTACTTGGTTGGCTCCAGATTTAATTCCTTTTCATAAATCTGACACTCCATCCAGCCCTTCCCCGGAGCTACAAGATTTTTCCACCCTCCAAGACGACGATGCTAGCAAACCTCCACTTGAGGCCTCTACCCATCTTTCAGTTCCAGATGTTCAAGACCAACAGCTTCCCGAGGTCCATCCTTCGTCTTCTTTCCTAAACGACGGATCCCCTCAGAGCTGGTTCTCGCGCAATCATCCTCATCTTTTCGCAGCAACAATGTCTTCATCCGGCAATGCTCAGGCCCAAGACTTGGACTTTGATCCTAGTATTTACGACGATGACCCGCCTTTGAACCCATCTTATGGCAACCAGTCTGTTGGCAATCAAGCTACATCTGGCTCTGAGAACCGCGCCAATGGCTCTTCTGGACCAAACTCTGGACAGAACTCAACGCAAAACACGGCAGCTCCAACAGCTCCAGAGCAGACGTTCCCACCAGTGTATGATGGCAACATTAGAACCCCTCGCTACACCGAGAACTTCACCTGTTTCATTTCACCTGGCCCCGGTGATCTCCCTGAAGCCAACTGCTACGTCGAGTGTCTCACTCCGGTTCAAAAGGACGATGCCTCAAAGCCTGTGCTTTTCCTACATGGAGACCACCATACTGGATGGGTAAGTTTTCAGCTCCATCTCACTTTCAGCTCAACTCAACTCAACTTTACCTCAATTCGATCTCAGTTTGGGCTCACCTCTCATGTGACATTCAGCTTTGACCCATTAGTGGTAAACATATACTGACACAAACCTCACAGACCTGGAAGTACCTCCCTGGCCAAACTGAGACCAACTTGTCTTGGGTCGACTACTTTCTCCAGCAAGGCAACACTTGCTATGTCCCCGACATGCCCATGAGCGGCAGATCAATGGGAGCTCTTCTTGTCCCAGACAACGTTCCTGACAAGGGGCCAAAATTGAATGCCATCGAGGGAGAGCTTACTTCGCCTCGTGACAACCTCTTTCCGCTGTACGACACAGCCAGGTACCACGTAAGTCCCAAGACGCGTATTGTCTGCACCCTGTGCGTCTTATCCAAGATGCTGACCAGACCACCCCTTGTCCAGTGCCAGTTCCCAGGAATCCAGCAAAACCCTCCAATTGTAAGTGAACCAAGCCCACAAGTCAACCAACCAACTCCCAAAAGCTAGAGCAGGTTTTGCAAGTTCCAACAAGACTAACACACCTTTTCCAACCTTTTACAGGACCAGGACGTCGCCGGCCTGCGTTGGGACCCGTACTTCCGGAACTATCAAGCCTCTCGCGTCCCAGTCTGGAACTCCTACGAGGAGAGAGTCGCCTACGGCGCCGAAGCTGTGACCATGATCCTGGACCGCATCGGAGAACCCGCCATCATCATCGCCGAGGGTCTTGGCGGCATGTTCGGACTCATCGCTTCCGACCGCTCCCCCGACAAGGTCGCCGGACTGATCCTGATGGGCTACCCGTACGCACCATTCGCGAGGCCCTTCCAGCTGACCAAGTTCGACAACGGCGTCGGCATGGTGTACCACAAGGACACGATGGAGGAGTGCACGGCGCTGACCAACGGCCTGACGTCATTTGACCTGCACTTTGACCCACCGCTGGCCCTGATGGAAAGCCTGGACGTGGTCAAGACGTTCGCCGACGAGGACAAGGAGGGGGCATACTGCTTCTTGCAGGACGCCGACAAGCCCGTCCGCAAGCTCGTCAACGTCGCCAAGGTGCCCATCCTGGTCGTGACTCCGGAGGCTGGCAAGAACTCGGCCTACGACTGGTCGGTCGTGTCGTTCCTCCGCCAGGCGGGGGTCGCGGCCGACTGGTACAAGCTGGCGCGGTTCGGCCTGCTCGGCAACGGGCAGCTGCTGTGGATGGAGAAGAACTCGGCGCGGGCCGCCAAGCTCGTCCAGGCCTGGATCGTCGCCAAGACGACCGCCGACGCCGACGCCGCAGCCGCCGCCGCCGCAATTCTGGCTGTCCGGCCGGACCAGGTCGCCCTGGCCGACCGGCGCGAGGAGGAGGTGCGCGGGACCACGGGCCGCGAGGCCGCGAGGTACGCGGTCGCGTTGGAGGAGAGGGAGGAGGCCTGGGCGGGACGGGAGATCGCGCCCCTGGTGCAGGCCAACGCCGACGCCATGGAGTGCTTCTACTCCTGGCTGCCGGTGTTGGATGTGGCCAGGGCCGACTTTCAAGCCGCACAGGCTGCCACCGCTGCTGCTGCTGCTCCTGCTGCTGGTGCTGGTGACGGTGCCGCCGCTGCCCCGTGATTGGACGGGGCGCAGTGGGCGTGCCTGGGCTTTTGTGCTGTTGGAGTTTGGGAGGGGCCGAAAGGCAATAATGTTGTATGAATGGATGAATAATGACGATTTCTGTTTCTGAAGCATTGCATCCTGTGCCATGATCCATCTACATGCCCAGTAGAATCCACATCCAAAGTTTGACAAGCCGGAAACGACTCCTGGTATCCGCCTGGCCTCTTCAAGGGTACAGAACAGGCTTGACACTTGATCACCCCCCTCCCCGCAAAACTTGTAGATTGAGTAGCATGGAGTTGGGGAAACGCGTGCGCATATCTCTCAAAAGCTTCCTCGGCCTGATAAAGTCAAAGTCACTGTGGTGCGTCTACACTGCATCACTTTCGTATCCCTGCGACCGCGGTACCATTTCTTATCAGTCATGAAGCGAGGATGGAACGGCCGAGCAAGTAAGGGATGCGTAAAAAGTATGCAACTTCACAGTACAAGTGATCATTACTGACGAGCCGTGGAAGGGAAAAAGACCATGAGCAGTTTGGTTTGGCCGACTCTGCGGCGGATACAATCAACTATCATGGTAGCCAGAGTTTTTTTGTTTGACCATCGTACTTGCGAAAAAGGTAATGCACGGTATCAAGTTTCAATCTCGGCTCACCGCAGCATTGCTAAAAGGATCCGGACTGGGAATCGGCGAGCATGTATATTGAGCAAGTCCACCCAAATGCTACCGAGAGGATGAATATTTGTTAAAATGTCAGGTGTAGCATCATGGAAATTTTACACTTGGCCTGGATCACGTAGGAAAGACGGAAATGATAACAAAGGTTTTGTCAGTCCTCTTGGTCGATTCATTGCGCAAGCAACCGCGGATTCAGTCTGACAATCTACCCCTACCAAACAACATATCATGGCGACATGTTCGCCCCTATACCTTTCATTTCCTTCTATCCCCTTTCTCATCTCGCACCACTTTCCCACCCCGTACCCCTTTCCATCCACCTCATCCCCCAACCAAGCATCACTCTACCCCCTCACCCTCCTCCTCTTCCCCAGGCAAGACAACCGCCGGGTAGACCGACTCTGGCAGCCCACGGTGCCTCCCCTTGAGCATTACGAGACACAGGACCAGCTTGCTGGGCGCGTTCCACCCCCCGCTGAAGCTGAACGAGTCGAACGGCACGCCCGTCGAGACGCCGACGCATCCGTACGCCGAGACGACCTCGAAGAATACGTTCCAGATGGACCACGTCACGGGGTCGCCGAGGAAGTGGCCAGTCTCGATGGTCGTGATGACCAGGACCGCCGCCACGAGCACCCACACGTCGTCCCGTCCCACCTTGCTTGCCCTGAGCTGCCGGGAGAGGAAGTCCCAGGTACTCTCTCCGTGAGCGTCTCCTTCTGCGTAGCCGAGTGTCGGTGCTGGTGTCTTCTCGCTGTCGCTTTGGATGCCAACGACGCTGCGCTCCTCGTAGACGGTGGGCTTCTTAATGCTGACGGGATGCACGGGAACTTGAGACACGCGAGGGGAAAAGTCAGCAAAAGAAGGAGAAGAAGAAGGGAGAAAAAAAAAAGACAGGTTTCAACTCACTATACATCATAATGGCATAAAGCACTTGCATCCCTATATAAACCTGAGCTAACGGCACGACCATGAAGCCGCCCGACCGGGTAGCGATAGCCTGGAAGAGACCATCAACGACCCTGGCGGCCACGGGCAGCGACTCTACAATCGGGTTGCCGAGGTTGAGCAGCTCGAACGCGACCCACATGACGGCGTTGAGCCCCACGACCGAGGCCGCCAGCCACCACGTCTGCCGAGGAGGGTACAGGTGCGGGTAGACGCGACGCGGGTGCTTGAGGGTGTACGCCAGGGCGGCCTTGAGGTCCGGGAGGGTCGCGTCGCCGGTCGCGAGCCTCAACGACTGAAACGATGCCCACAGACACAACCGCAAAAAGACCGGGTAGGCCGTGTTGCCGGCCAGGATCATGCTGCCCATGGTTACGAGGACAAAGTACGCCTGGCTGAAGGGCACCATGTTGGCGTCGAGGAGGGACATGCCCGAATTGTTAAAGGCCGATGCGCCGTTGAAGATGCCGAGCCAGATGGGGTTGAGGCCGTTGTTGGCCGGCGGGTGCGGGAGGTTGGTCTGGATCCACGTCGCGAGCGCTAGGCAGCCCAACACCTGCCAGAGGGCAGAGTACAGCGGCACCACCATCGCGAGGAGCTTGATGGCGCGGTACTCCACCCCGCCGAGTCGGCATCGCTCTTCGGTGGTGAGTTTGGATGCGCGCCGATCCGTACCGCCGCCGAGCATGTGGCGATCGACGACACCCCGCAGCGTGTCTGCTCTCATCTGTAAGTTTTCCTCACTCTGGCCGGCCGGCCGCCGCCTCGTCAGCGACGTGGATTTCGAAGCGGCCGTGTCGTGGGTGGTGGCGCACGAGGCTCCCGCGAGCACAATGCCGCCGAAACGTTCTGCATCATCGCGCCTCCCAAGAGAAGCCGGCTCGACGCCCGACGGCGACGCACCGGCTGCAACGCACCCTGCGGCGACGAGCTGGTCGAACCGCCGCTCAAAGGCCCACTTGCGAGCCAGGACGGTCCAAATGGACACCCAGACCGAGCCGCCACACACTATCAACAGGAACAAGATCGTCTGCTGCCACGTGTTGAGCTGGCTGAGGTTGACCGTGTTCAAGCCCGTCTCGGTCATGGCCGACACGACAAGGAACAGGCTGTCGACGTAGCCGACGCGACCGGGGCGACCAGCGGCGCCATCGCTGCCACTGCCGCTGTTGTCTGGTCCGGACGAGGCCCAAAACACTAGGGAGCTCACTATGCACACGCCCAAAAAGTAGCCATAGTGTACCGCAACGAATGTTATTGACGGGAGCAGACGCTGGAGCCGGCCGCGGCCAGCTGTGAGATCAGATGTTTCCTTTGCAGAGCGTTCATCGCGGCTCATTTATCAGAGGGCGATGAATGGGAAGAGACTTTTTTGCCACAGACGGAAGAGCGGCCAAACAGGTGTGCGTATGCGTGTTTTGTGTTGTTTTACGAAAGTTTTGACGTCTTGCACCACAGGCGTTTTGCCGCCCTTTGCGCGACGTTAAAATAGTGAATAAAAGTGACAAGAAAAGTCAAATTTGGTCCAGATGACAAGCGGCGGCGACTGATCAAAACAATAAAAGAATTGGAAACTAGAACTAGACTAGTCTAAATAAAACAAAGATTCCCTTGCGGTCTGGTCATAGACCGCTGGTTTGTCCGGGCTAAACCCTTCAACAGACCCGCTCACGACGGGACGACGCAGAAGTACCAGGAAGTATTCTTCCGCTGTGACGTACTGGGTAGTGATTTTCCCCCTTATTCTTCTTGTTTCTTCCTCCCTCCTTCTGTTGACAGATAAGATAGGGAAAAAACAGTCTAGAAGTACTACCACGTAGACTAGTTCTAGAAATAGAAATAGAAATAGAAATTGAACGAGATTAACAAGTCACGGGTCCCTGGCCTTTGTGCACGAATCAAGAATTAGCCTGACTCGACACACCCACCTTCACGTCCGTGCTAGGACCTGCATAGTAGTATAGTACTAATACTTTAGCCTATCGTGTTGTTCACCGCCGTCTTGATCTACCGTGATAATCACTGGCGGGCGTCAGTAAATGTCTTCTCGTTGAGGCCCAACGGGCTAGGTCCTCTCGGTTAAGGCTCGATCTGGTTTGCTAAAGCCAGCGAGGGAGTCAAGCTGGAAAATAATTCGGATCTAGATAATTTGTGTGGGTGAGAGAAGAAACAGAACCATTGCACCTAAAAGAGTAGTTGCATCTGTACCCTCCAAGTTGCAGCAGCTCTTTTCCGTTGCGAATGGACCCAATTAAGGTTCACGCCAGCGAAATGCCTTGTTAGATATCTTCTGTGATTGTATGCAATGGACATGACCGACTTTTCAATCAGTCGAGGTCAACTAGGCATGGACAAGACATGCAGGATGTCAGAGTACCGACTTGTGCACAGCTTGCTTGCGCAGAGTCCACTTCAAGCTGATTCCTCACGGCGTACGTGGTGGATCGAATAGAGAATTCCATGACGTTACGTCTTTTGGTTTCCCGAATAATGCTCATGTATACAAACGGGCGTGTATTGTTTCGTCAGGGCTCCACAGGCTAACAAGATCGGGAATAACTTCCGGCTTGGACTTGTGCAGCTTTTGAAGTATGCGCTCACCAGACTAATCGTGAAACGTAATGGCATATGATTAGATAGCCAAGTCCTGCGACATAGCCTCGAGATCCACGCGAACCTGTCAGGTAAACAAATGGGTGTGACAAGCTGCTAGCCTAGAGCTCGTTGTGCTCCTGGCCAGCGTCATCAGAGTCAGCGACGACAGTCTTGACCACCTCTGCGGCCTCCTTGATCTTGTCCGCAACCTTCTCGGCAACCTTCTCAGTGGCCTTTGATGCAGCCTCCTCAGCCTTGGTGACGTAGTCGATCTTCTCGGGCTTCTCGACGCCATCACTGTAAAGAAACAGACTGTTAGCGTCCGACCAGGTGTCAAGAGTGGAAAATCACAAAGGGGGGCCACAAACATGGAGACCAGCTCGGTTTCAAAGACTGTAGAAGTTTTATCCGCCATGTTAGCATGTTGTCATACGCTAGCTGCCGACATAAGACTAGGGCGCAGCCCAGAATTTGTCATATTTGTTCTGAAGAGCAAACATACTGAGTGTTGCGCCGCCCGGAATGGGACCAATGCCACCATCCCCGTAGCCCAGCGAAGGTGGGATGGTCAATGTCTGTAGGCAAAGAGTACGTTCGGTCAGTCAATGACGCTAAACCCCAGCCCATCTAATGTTGCAGCACATGCTATGGTAGACGGCCACACAAAGTTGTGTTGAGGGACGTGGCGGTGTGGTAGGGTGTAGAGGCAAGGTGGGTAGGTAGGTAGGTAGCCAGGCGTCTTTACCCTCTTCTCGCCAATGCACATGTCCAACAATCCCTGATCCCAGCCCTTAATCACTCGGCCGGTTCCAAGCTGGAAGGCCAAGGGAGTGCCCCGATCGTAGCCTATCCAATACCCGATGTAGATTAAGTCAGTGACGAATGCCCCTTTCGATCGGGGCGGTTGGCCCGGCAGTTGTTGCTCGGCCTGCACAAATGGCCCTGGGAGCAGGAGAAATCACGCACTGGCATCGAACTTGTCGCCGGTGGACTGGAGTGTGCCCTTGTAGTGCATGTGTACAGTGTCGCCATTCCTGTAGCGGTTGGACAAGACGCAAGGCTGGTCAGCAGCTGTTTCTGTTTTGAGCAAGTTTGTTTACACATCCTCGGGTTTTTGCTGGGGAACATCGGGGCCGGAAACGGACTTGGTCTTGCGTTCGCAGTTGACGGCCTGGGTGACTTCGATACCTAGCTCCTCAGCCGCAAGAACGGTCACGGCGGCCGAGGTTAGGAGGGACAGGGAAACGAGGAGCTTCATGTTGGACGACGTGGTTTGCTTTTGTTCGGGATGTGTGTCCAGGTCAGTATGCAGGTAGGTGTAGCCTTCGGTTTGTGAAGGAATTCGGTTGTTTGGCTACCTAGAATTAAGGCGGGGTTGTGAGTTGTTGTGGTTGGAGGGGAACGTTGTCGCTCAATCGAAGGCGTTTGGTGGCTGTCGTGGTAGTCAATGTGGATACAACTCGAGCTTGGGCCATGACGACAGCTTTCAATGAAGAATGAAGCTCGCATTAGCCCAGGTACTGTACTTTCCTGAATTGGGATGCGGGCTGTAGGGGTACTCGGCCTTGAGATTTACCGGCTAGCATTCCGACAATCATTGGCCTATCATTGAGGAAGAGCTGAAATTCCCCCGATGTCCACTGTGATATGTGACAAACTACTGTGCAGTCCTTTTTTGCGGGTACTTGAACACATTTGTATGTACCTCCGACGCACTTAATTACTCCGTACAATGTTAGGGAAAGATATCAGTAGTAACGCCAAGCCAAGCCAAGCTTCTCTTTTGAATCCACATCCACCAAAGACCATATCCACGGCGGGTGTGCAAATCCGATGATCTCCAAATGATGATCAACCAGCATCATCCTTGAAACTCTGGATTCGATCGTACCCAAAGCTTGGGTTGGGCTCTGGACTTTACTATGTACGCCCTGACCCAATCAATCCCTATTCTTCTAGACCTCCACCACTCCGCACAATCCAATGTCCCTGAATTCTACGAACTTTACTTTTATCAAATCAACAAATCAAAGGTTTGATTCCTCCACTTGCCTCCTTTAACTGTCTGTAATCTTCTGAATGTGGCTCATGGAAGAATTATGATTCCTGTGTTTAATCTGCACGTCAACCGTTTCTGTCTAGCTCTAGTTTCAACGTCACCAGTAACACTAGTCTAGTTCAAGTTAGACCAGACACCGCATGCTCGGTGCATTTGAGGTCGTCCCCTATACTGCAGGTATCCGCCAAATCGGTAGCTGAATACCTCTCTTACCTTACACGATGTCTTTGAGTTAGTTGCATCGCCTTACACACTAACCAACCCTCAACAATATGACTGTTACTCTTTTCTCGTATGAGTACCTCGCTGTGGCCAACCTGGCACGGGCGCGAGAAAGGGCAAAGGCTCGGCACGTAGAGATCTGACCATGCGTCAACCAAACTGAGTGCCGTACACTAAGCAGTAGCGTGTAGTAATTAATATACAGTACACATTCCCCTCTCGTTGAGCTATGTGCCCCACTACTGCAGAGTTATTATGGGGCAGGGCAGAGACCAAGACGAGCAGAGACCACCTCAGAGGTGCATTGGGCGTCAAGCTTCGTCCTGTAATTTTTGGGTAGGGCCTCGATCAAAAATTCGTCTATTGGAACGTTCAATTCCTGCGCAGTCCCCTTGATTAGGTCAAGAACATGCTCGAATGTTTCGTGGAAATGATCGCCTTCTTCTCAACCGATCTGGGCTCACCGAAACAAACCTTGTTAGAAATACTCATTTGACTCATTTGACTTATCTGGGCTTCCTCCCATTGTTAATGGCGTAATCACCTACCTACAGGAGCTGCTTGGGTGACGCGTCCTCCCGCGTCCGAGGCTTGAATTGAACAAAATTACCAAAAAAGATAAAATATGAAGCGAGAAAACGCAAAATAGGCCACGGGTCTGTGCTGGGGGCGGGGCGAAGCAACGACCACCAGAACGTCTTTACCGTACAGCCACAGCAACCCTGGAACTTACTACGTCGTCCCCTGAGCGCGAACCGCCATAGACAAGCAAAAAAATGCAGTGGGTCTTTGGTTCTAGCCCAACTCCTCAGAACCAATTGTTCCCAGCCCGGATTCAATTGGGGTCCCCTCACTGGAACTTGGTCAAATCGTGTTTACTACCGCACGTTGCGACCAACGACAACAACGAACAAAGCCAGAGGTGCCACTTTGTACCTGCAGCCTCCCGCCGGCTCTCCTGACCGGAGGTTACGGATCGAGGTTTCGTGCATTTGCCTTGCATTTAGTCTGGCAGCATGCTTATGTCTTTCGCTTTTTTTTATTCCAAGCAAGGCGGCCGCGAGACGGGTCTGGACGATTACTCTGCTTTACTTTGATGCTTGGTTACTTTTTTGTTGTCTACTATTCGTCGGTTGACTTCACGCCCTCTAAGCAACAGTCCCAAGCCTTTGCCGCACTCGGATCTACGGATACTTCATACCGCTGTGGTTAGATCTGGCTTTTTCTACCCTTGTCTGACTGTTTTTTTTTTTTCATTCCCGCTCACACCCCCAGCCAGTGACTTCTTTCTATTTTACCATGTATTTCGCTGTAGTTAGATCTGGCTTTTGCTACCCTTGTCTGACTGTTTTTTTTTCACTCCCGCTCTCACCCCCCCCCAGCCATTGGCTTCTTTCTATTGTTTTCAGCTCGAGTAAAGTTGTCTGGCCCCTTTCGCCCACTTACTATGTCTCCCTGCCCTGGTTTCGTTCAAAAAATTTGCATTCGAAGCCTGACTTTACAGGGGGTGGTCTGCTGCGACTGGTGCCCGATGATTTCACTATTGTACCCATCCATAGGGTAAAACTAAGTAGTTTACCTTTTGGACTCCTGGGTCCCACTCATTGATTTCCGCCTTATTCTGGAAATCAATCTTGAAACATCACGCACGATCAGAATCGCCTATCCTGCAATGCCTTCCCGGTGTGCGTACGCGGCGGCTCGCTCGGTAGAGCAACAAAATTTGTGTACAGTTTTTGACCGAAGGTCCTACCTTGACTGGTCGTCTGTTATTCAACTTGAGGGGTGTCGGTTTTGAAGCAATTTTGGGTCTAGGACTTTGATTGATTTTATCTCTATCAACTTTTTTCTTCTTCTGTTTCCCTTTTTGGCCTTATTTCTCTCTTCTCTTTTTTTTCTTTTCTTTTTTTTTCCTTGGTCTGGAGAATAAACACCCCTGTCAACTCCCTTGGCTGGTGGTCAATCAGCATCGCCCCCCTCGGCATGGGTCCCACCAGGCAAGCATTCACAACACGACCAGTTCGTCAAGCCACTGCCTTGTTAGTTACCAACTGCCAATACAGTCAGTCAAAGTTCCTACGAATGCATTAGGCGTTGTTGGCCCCAGTTGGGTTGCTATATATCTATCTCCTCGCCCACCACCAGGCTTCTACATTTGCACATTTTAACTCATCACATCAAAAACATCTTACTCCAGCAGGACCTAACACACTCAGGCTCCTTCTCTTACTCCACCGGACATCATCAACCGTCTTAAACCTAACAAAAACTACCCAACTGTCATAATCTCGATCTTCATCCATCACCTCAGAGACCCAGAATAATATCAGTCTTTGACTACACACAAGCCATTTTTACTCATTGCCCAAAAAACCACAACCGCAAACATGAGCTACCATGGCAGCAAGTACGGTGTCCCCGTCATCATTTCTTCTAAGGATGAGAGGCGGTCGTCAGTCAGCTCCACAGACTCTCGATCATCCTCTTCTAGCCGGTACTCGAGCTCATCGGTGTATAGCTATAGTTCCGCGGGTGCATCGTCACGAACCTCGTACAGCGACAGCAGCTACCGTGACACCACCTCCAAGCAGCGAAGTGGAAGGAGCGAGGTTGTCGTTGTCAACACATCCCGACGATCGAACCCATCGAGGTCTTCTCCCACGCCCGACTACGGTCACATCTCGGAGAGGTACACGTACCCATCGCACTCGTCCAGCTCATCTGGGGGCTCTTCGGGTGGCTCTTCTTCTAGGAGCTCACGCACGTACTACGAACCGAGGCAGTAATGGACGCATCTCGTGTGACTGTCTTTTTACTCGAACCAATATGAAAAAAGCAACTTTCCCCTTAGCGGTCGAACCCACGAATCGGCCGAGAATTCCATCATCAGATGCAACCAGTCTGACATACATCTGCCCCCTTACCTACACTTTTCTTTTGTTGAGCTATACCCCTTGTTCACAGTGTTTTTTGTCTCTTTTTTGGGTGTCTTATTCTAGTGTATAACGATCATCGGATATTTTATGTTGGACAAATGTCATGACTTTCAGAGTCATTAACCTCATGTATTTCTGTTTTTTTTCTTTATTGTGGCGCAGGTGTTTAAGAGGCCAGACATTGGGAACGGCGTTTATAAACAGACAGACAGACTGGGACAGACGACTAGACTTTTTCTGGAAGGCACGGAATATGGGATGCATTTACGGGATTCGTTTCCCAATGTTCTAGACTAGATAGATATGGTTGCAAGACATACTGATTCTTCTTTTATTTTATTTTTCTTTTCAGATTGCTCGAGAATTCCTTGCGAAAAAACAACAGAGCAGCAGCAAAAAGAAACCATGTTTGCGTAAAGCATTGTGCAGCAAGGTTTCTTTACCCAATTCAACATTTGACTTGCACACGGGTGTGGGATATTTTTGTGGGAGGCAGCCCAAAAAACCCACATTTGGGATTCTCTTGCTTGAGAAATTACTCCACCACCCTCTGACGGGTCGGGAAAGTCGGGTTACTACACAATTGCGTGTCGCCGCGTCCCTTCTTGACTCTTGTCACACAGCAGCAGGACGATCGTGACGAGCATTTCAAAAAACTGCATTGAACAAAGGCAAAATGACTGAAAACAAGAACCATGCAAAAAGAATGTACAATTTTCAACTCAGCCCCCCCCCCCATCCACGACTCTTTGCGCAGTGTTTCGATTTTTAGACGCGCGCAGCCGCCGCTTAGTTGCTTATGTCCACCGGCCGATCTGCCGCAGCCACTCCCTAAACCCCACTTGCCACATGGGTTTGTTGAACGATTGGGAGCCAGTCCCCAGCCCAGTTGAAGGTTGGATTGTGTGTATTATTCAACATTGTGTACGTTGGCAAAGAGGTTTCTTGGCTGATTGATGGGTTGCTCGTAAAAAGCGGCTGAGTAAAAATAGGTACCCTTGGAGCCTTGGCTACAGTAAAATGAGAAGGCTGCGGTGATGCTAAGATAAGGACGGGCTGCAGTCCTTGGCGGCTCTTTGTCCTCCTGCTGGTGCCAGCCTTACAGTAAAAGGGTTCGACGGTTTGGCAGCGTCAGAACATGGTTACATGTAGTAAGCCCAGGTACTGCCAAGGAATTTCAGGGGACTTGGACCTCTCTCTTCACACCCATCTACACAGTAAACAAAGAACTGGGCACTTCAGGAAACTGCAGAGCAGAAATCGCCGCGTAATTTGCCAAAAACTCTCTTTTATTGCTGAGACTCATTTGGAAAAATTCAGGGTAAGCGTCGGGGGGGGGGGGGATGGGAAATTCTTCATCGCAACGAACCAGGTTTTGAACGCTATAATGGAGTCGAGGCGGTGCTGGTTTTTTAATGCTTGCCGGGCAGTATTATTCAATAACAATAAAACAAACCGCGACGAGGTGAGGTGGAATCCCATATAGGCATGCATCAGTTAGGTAAACGTCCCCCTACGCAATGCCCCAAGCGCCTGCATGAATGCATAGCCAGAATCGGCTACCGAACGGTCTGTTGAACGACCTACCAGGGGCGAATCAACGAGACTTGTACATCTTTGCTACAATCAATCCAATCTAGGCCTACCACTCGACCTTTGCTGGTGAACCTGGTAAACAATACCACCCCCCCTCCGTCCATGGCGCAGCTTACTTATGATACAACCTTGACAACCTTTGACAACCTACTGAAGCTACTCTTCTTGCTCAGCAGCTTCAGCACGCCAGGGGTCTACGTTGACCACGAGCTGTCAAAGGTGGAGTAGGTTTCCCAGCCTCCGCCGGGAGGGTGCGGGGTAGACCAATGACAAGTTCTAGATCTGCCGCCGTCTGCCCATGCTTTCAGTTCGTTCGACCAATGCCCACCTCCGAATCAGCTGTTTCCGGCGCAACCCGTGCTTTGACAACCCCCATGTGCTCCAAATGCCAAAACATGAGTGACTTGCACCTGAACTTTTGAAAAGCTACGCTTTAAGAAAAACATTTTTGGGATGCAGTCTTTTCCCCTCCTCCTGATTTATCCCACTTGTGAGAGAGAGAGAGAGAGAGCTCACACGCCTCTGTTCTGCATGCAAAATTCTTTTCAACGTAAAACATCACGAGCCTTTCCCCTACCTACACAACAACCCATTTGTGAGCTTCGCCATCCACTCAGAAATACTCGGCTAAAAAAAACCCACAAGGTCGAGCTTTGAACCTGGTCCGATCACCCGCCTCCCCGCCCTACGTCATTGGAGGCGCCTGTTCTTGCAAAGGGTACAAACAGTCGTCCGACCGCGCCTCTTTTCAAGCTTGAGCTACAATTTCACAACTGACCACCACCTTGAACCAGCCTCTATTCTTTTTTTCAATTAAATCAACCGACTCAGCCTCACCGAATATACCTTCTCTTCCATTTTTTTTGTTTTCCAAATAAATCATCATATCAAACATTTGCACAACTCAGCCTGTCACACCCCCACTCAAAAACACACACCATGGCCGAAGACAACAAGAACATCGAGTCGCAGCCTGCCGTCGACGAGACCCCAATCTCGCCCTCGCGCCCCAACCAGCGCCGCAAGAACTCGCTCGAGGAGCACCTGAAGAACCGCCCTGAGCGCGCCGAGCTTGTGGACCGTAAGTGCACCTCCTTTGTCTGACCTCCCTCCCTCTTCTCTTTCTATCCAAGCGATGATGCACAACACACCTGCTTCCTCTGATCCGACCAAAATACCAACAAACCACTGTCTACAGGAAACATCCTCCCGGCCTCCACCGCGGCCCCCGCTCTCCAGGAGAAGCAAAAGGAGCTGGCCAAGCACATGCGCGCCGACTCGCTCAACGAGAAGATTGCGCACCGCCCTTCGCCCGACGAGCTGATCAAGAAGGGCGTCCTGGACGAGGATCCGAGGACCGCGGAGGAGAAGTACGCCGAGGCGATCGAGGACGAGTACGCCAAGCGGGAGGGTGGTGCTTAGACTAATATCGTGTTTCCTTGTATGGCTGTTTTTTTCTTTTTTTGTTATTGTCTGTCTCCAATATACCTCAATGTTTTGACCCGGACAGATACTGTGGTCTTGTTCGCTCTATAATCCGGAAGCAGCTGTTTGAAACGTCTACGCAAATTAGTTGATCCCCCACCCTCGCATCGAGGAGAGAAAGCTTTTATGGGCGGATCAATGCCTTCTAGGAGTCATCTCACACGTTCTAGTCTTCTGTGGATATGAAGTTTGTTGTTTTCCAATAACCTATTGATCCCTCATTACTCATCATCCCTAAAGGGAAACAAATATATACAAAATGCTTATCCAAACCGAATCTTCTTTTGCTTCGGGTCTGGGTTCTTAGAAGTTCTGCCTCGCTTTCTTTCCGGCAGCTGCTTAGGTCGTCGGGTTTCCGAAGCCGATCTGTCATCTGCGAGAGCAGGATTGCGCGCTTCTTGCTGGACCGTCTCCCTTATTGCCTGCCTCGACAAGCACATGTCGATGTGCTCGTTGAATTCTCGTTCGTTGGCTGTCTGAGGCCTTGCACAAATCGGGCAGTCCCATAGTTCCTCTTCTGGTGGAGGGTCTTTGGCAGGTTTTGGGTTTGGCATGATCACCTTGCCGTTTTTCAGGTATGAACTCGTGCCAAGGGATTGTTGTTCTTGCTCGTTGACGTTGACCTCAACACCTTCGCCAAACTCCTCCTCGGGCCATTGCTCCCACTCTTCATCGTCCAAGTTAAAGCCCGCTTCTGCCGACGCTTCATCAACGCCATCTTTTGCCACATCTGCCTCGCCAGACCCGGCACGGTGTGCCCTGAGACCGAAGAATGCGGCCGTGTCGGGCTTCTTGGTGCTGACGAGGTTTGTGCATCTCAGCCCCATGAGACGGCAGGAAAAGCCAGGTTTCTCCTTCTCCAGCCTCGCGAGCATCGGTAGCGAAAAGTTGTACAGGTCTTCTGCGAGGTGTATTGAGCGCGGCAGGATAACTTGGCGCGTGTACACCTCAAAAGTGTGCAGTTTGATCTTGATGACCAGCGTTCGACCTTTGACCTCTGCTCGCTTCATATCCTTTTCTAATTCTTCGGCCGTGTGTCTGAGCTTCTTGCGCAGATCTCTAGGCTCGCTGATTGAGTTAAAAGTGCTCTCAGTACCTACGCTTTTGCGCTCATACTCCTCGGCAGGCTGGATGTTGGTCCTGCCTAGCCCGAGATAGCAGTCTACCAAGAACTTGAAGGCCTTCTCACCAAAAAGCTGCGTCAGGTATTTGCGCTGCGGGTAGATGTCACCGCAGGTTGACACGCCGACCGCCTGCAGCTCCCTCTCCAAGACTCTGCCTATGCCGTTGACCTTTCGACACGGGAGATCACGCATGAACTCCATAATGGTAGACCTGTCACTGGGCAACACATACTGCCCGTTGGGTTTATTGATGTTGCCGCAGACCTTTGCCAGCTTCGCATTGGCGGCTACCCCAGAGGATACTGTAATGTCTGTACTGAGGTGAACCTCGCGGCGCATCTGCTCGACCGCCTCACCAGGCTCCAAATCGTTGTCGGCGCAGTACTGCGTGATGTTGAGGTAGGCCTCGTCGATGCTGGCGCTCTCGAACCGCGGATCGTACTTTGCAAGGACCTTCCTGACCTCCTGGGCCTTGGCCGTGTACTTTTCAAAATTCGGCTTGATGAAGACAAGGTCCGGGCAGAGCTTCTTGGCCACGAAGCCGGCCATGCCGGAGCGGCAGCCAAAGGTGCGGGCGACGTAGTTGCACGTCGTGAGAACGCCGCCGCCGACGGCAAACGGGAGGTGGGCCAGCTCCGGACGGTCGAGCTGCTCCACTGCGGCGTAGAAGGCGTCGCAGTCCACGTGCACAATCACCTGCGTCAGGTCCCGGGTGAGCTCGCGCTCGGCGATGTAGGCGTCGGCCAGGCGAAGGTCCCGCGACAGGTCCAGGTTGTCGAGCCGGGCCTTTTTGGCCTGGATCCGAGCGATCTTTTCAGTCAGGATCTTGTCCTTTTGCTCCTCACGCAGGAAGAACTTGGAGTTCTTGGATGCATTGTAGATTATCTCCGAGACCTGTCCCTTGTCAGCTTCGGCTTTGTATGTGGACCAACGTCTGCAAAAATCAAATAACAATGAGCATCATGAACCTTTGTTTGGTCAACAGAATCCTGTCCAGCTTTCAGAAGAGATGGTCCCAGCAACGAGTATTTGAGTGTTTTGTGCTCCTTTTCATCCTCATGAGGCGGCGGTTCATGTCCCCTCTCGGCGTTATCGGACATCTCGCTTTTGCTTGTGGCCATCATCGCGAGGGAAACATCGATTGGCAACGATGCAGAGTTTGCAAGACCAAGACAAGACTTCTAGAAGCATTATCTCTGAACCTCTAAGCCGTGATCATTTGGGCGCAGAAAGGTATTAGTGCATGCTGTGTCAAGAAGCAGTCAAGCATACGAGGCGCTGAGGTGACGCGCCTTTCTCCAAGTGGGGCTGTAAGCTACGCGGAATCATGTGACATCGACATTGGCCTACCCTGCATTGCTCGGCTGGATTCGAGACGGTAGCTATCGACTCGCCAGTCATATAAACCTGATCACGATGTTCAAATCAACATAAATCACACCGAATAAGATTAGCTAGGTAGTTTGTTTCTTACTAGTTCTAGTTGGACCTGAAAAGGACCTTCTAACTGCCACAAAGCCGCTGCAGCAAAGACTATATATAACCGGAGCAATACCCAACGCCACGCTCCTTACCCGATCCCAAAATATCCCAAACCCAAGCCAGTCATAGTATCGCTCGCTCTGTGTTTTCAAAATACCCAATCGAAATCCCCTTGCCCCTTATTTTATATGCCATTCCAACCTAACCGACTCGTTCCATTTCCCCTCCCTGCACACATCAAGCACCGTCTGTGCTCTCCCAAGTTGCCGACGGAACATGAGAAGCATACAACCTTTCCACACGCGTTGCAACTGCAAGCCTCGACGCCCCCGCACCCATCGCCATCCACATCCATCATACTATCGTCGCTCCTCAAGCCGCTTCCACAGTCTTCGCAGCTGGTCGATCCAAGGTCGGTACTGGGGGAGAATGATGGCATCATGGGCGGTGCCTTTGAACCCGTCCTAGGCAGGTTCCAGAAGCTGTGGAGAGATGTTTGTCTTGGTGCAGGTGTTTGGTGTTGGCTTTGGTGCTGCGTCGATGCAAAGGTTGCTGGTGGTTGAATGTGTGTGCGTTGTTGCGCGTGTTGAAGATGCTCGCTGGGGACATCTCTTGCTGAGTAAAGCAGTTCCAAGGTATGTTCTATAACAAGATTGTCAGTCAGGAGTTTGCAATCATTGCAGCAAGACCATATTGTGACAATACTTACGATGAACTTCGTTCTCCGATGGCCGGTTGTCACGGTGACGCTTCACAGTGCGACTGTTGAGATGTGACGGGTTGCTTGAGCGCGTCGAGAATGACAATCCAATTGGAGTTACGGGGAATGCAAAGTAGGCATCGCCCGGTCGAGGAGGTGAGGAGAGTTGGCTGCTAAAGGACAGCTCCGATTCGGATCGCTTCCTCTTGAGAATGGCCATTGTGGAGAGGAAGCTTGTAGTTGTAGGTAGGTTGAGGTAGGTATGTTGGTATTTTTCGTGTTGGTAAACTCAATTGTATTCAAATTGCTAACAATTGTTTTGGGATGCTGCTGGCAGTTTGAGTGTCTAATGCATGAATTTGGATCGAGGTTGTTGGTAATTGGTGCGTGAGGTATTGAACGAATACTTTGGATTATGGGGGGAAAGGAAAACTGGTTGTCAAGTGGGGACATACCTTCCACCTATAAAAGAAGGGGAAGTGGTGCTGGAACACGGCCGAGTCGCGTAGTAATTAGCGCGTCGGGTGGCTTGACGCGCGAATTCAATTAAGCCTTGTGGGGTCTGACGGGCGAACCTTTGCGCGTTGTTCCCCACCAAGCCCACCACGTAAATCAGCGCGACCTGGGGCGGGACGCCAAGACAAAAGTATCCCATCATCCCATGTTCTTGGGCCTATTCTCCCCTACCTAATTTTCACAACAAATGATCCAAAGCCACCCTTGCCCTCAAAGACCTTTGTAAACCCATCCTTGATGCCTTCCAGATCATCAAACCCCACAATATTTGAGACAGGTTTGATCTTTCCCGCTGCTATCATCTCACCACACGCCTCTAGGTCCTGGCGATTCCCCGGATGCCCAGAGATGAAGTCCCTCTGGATGTTGGTGCTTCTGAGCTTCCAGTCATACCACAACTGAAGCATGTTGATCAGCCAAACAACCCAGAACGGCACCGTCTTCTCCCCCATCACAAGCCGTAATTGCTCGACCGTAGGACCGGCCGCGATGGAGACCATGACGCCGGTCTGCCGCTTTAGCATCTGAAATGGCTGCGAGTTGTGCCATTGCGTGTTGTATACAAAGTCCACCTGCCCTCGCCCCACCTCCTTGACGACGTCCTGCTTTTGGTAGTCGAGCACCTGATCCACTGCGCCAGGGATGTGCTTCTCGACCAGAGACATCTTGGGCGTCGACACAGTGCTGATGACGCTGGCCGCCCCGTAGACGTTCTTTGCCATCTGCACCGCGATCGACCCCGTCGCGGAGAGTGCTGCAGGCACAAAGACCGTCTTACCCTCGAATGACTTTTGCCCCATGAGCTCGAACCCGCGCCGGAACGACTGGTAGGCCGTTACGGCACTGCCAAGGATTCCGGCGCATTCTTCAAAGGACAGGTGGGGCGGCTTGGGTAGTAGCAGACTCTCGGCCGTCACGGTGTATTCTGCCATCCATTTCTCGTACTGCATGGGGAACATTGGCCGGGTCCAGCTTCCACCCATGACTTCGTCCCCGGCTTTGAACCTTTTTACGTCTCTGCCGACCGCGACGACGACACCGGAGCCCTCCAAGCCCATTATCATTGGGAAGCTAGGTGTGTATATGCCATGTCAAAACGGCTGGCCATGTCGATTGGCAATTGCTGAAACTCACCTCGAGCCCATTACGATGGAGAAGTTCCCGTTGGCCAACAGTGTTTCGCCCACCGTCTGTCAATAGGGTATCATGTTAGCTCATAACCACCGACACGGGGTTCACGATCGCATCTTACTGTACCCGCCGCGTAAACACGGATCAAAACGTCATCTGGCTTGGTAATCTCTGGTGTCGACACATCGCTGATAGTATAGTCTTTGGGCTTGCAATATTTCGGTGCTACAATCGCTTTCATTCGACTGGGGACTGTGAGTAATGCCATTTTTGAATGAGCTTCTCGTGAACCGTTGTTGTCTGCCTAGATGCAAATATAAATTTTTGGTTACAAAAGAGACGCTTTTTACACCATTTATTTATACATCTCAGTTCTGCGCCACTTGGGGCAGCAAATGGCTTCCGCCGGCTGTTGGTTCTGTTCGGCGCCGAAACACCGAGTCTTGGCATTAGCATGTTAATAGTGTATGATCGCCTAATGCGGGTCCTATATACCTTATTTAGGAACACTACGAACCGCCGAAGCTGACGACGTACAAAAAATACTCTGTCACGTGGAACGACGATTAGGGGGAGAAGAGATACCAAATGAATTGACTATCAAACGGCATAAAATTAGAACGAAACCAGCCAACGAGTCTAGTCGCCCTGGCATATCCTCGCTTACCGCTTCAAGTTATAGTTCTAGCTAAAATCCCCCGCTTGCAGCACCAATTGATGTAGCAGCACGACGAAGCTCGCCAGCCTCTACGACTGTGTCCTAGAAGCATCTTCCCGGGCCCTTAGGCCATCTTGGTCGAGGAACTTGATCGTAAACTCGAAGCTGACTTGACCGCTAGGGATTCCGAAGTGGGTCATTCCGTTTCCCTCACGTCGACGAGCGCGAAAGACCTCGATCCAACGCTTGATTGCTAAAAAAAGATGGACAAATCTGTGCAGTGCCAGAAGATAGTCAGCGTATCAACACCAACGACACACTTCGATGCAGTCCTCTCAGACTCTCTCGAACCATGGGTGGACTGTAGATCAAAAGAAATGAACAAAGCACGAAACTTACGCCAGCAGAAAAGTCGAGCCAAAGGCAATACCCAATAGGACGTTGATGGTCACGGAGTTTTCCAGGCAAGCAGGCTCATAAGGATTACTCGGCGGTCGCTGTGGGTAGTTCGGGGCACAGTAAGCCCAGTCGCCCACGGGCGAGCCCTTGGTATGAGTGACCAGTATCAAGGGGATCGCCATATCCACGAAGAGATTCGGGCCCAGCCACATCGGCCTGTTCCTCCGGTAAAGCTGTCGAAGATTGAAAATTGCAAAGGCAAGGGCCACGACGGACTATTTTTTTTTCGGGGCGGCAGCATTGTTAGCTCTTCTTCTTGCGACCCAACTGATTTCTCTCTTTTTTTCCCACCTCCAGGTACCGACCCCCTATGTTCTCCCACTCACCATTACCATGAACCATGGCGTCGAATATTGCGTCCACCATCCCAAATTAGGACTTTCCAAGGTCCCCAGAGTTCCCAAGAAGGCAAAAGCTGCAATGAAGCCTGCGAGCCCTACTGCCGAAAGCACGAGAGACAGCCATGTCGCGATCAAAATGTCCTTCGGCCGGCGCTCTTGACGGGACGCACGCCGGTGATCTGCCTCCACGTCGGTATCGCATGAAAACGCATTCTGGCCATCGGTGGTCGCGTGCTCCTCGGCCAAAGTGCTGGATGAGCCAAGGAGCGGGGCGTTTTCGGGCGTTGCCGACCGTTCCGTGTCAACCTGATCTGTCATTTTCTTTTTGACAATGGGCTTGCTTTTTTTGAATCGATTTCTGATCCAAACTGCAGGTTTGATTCTTTCGTCTTCACTGTTCTGAGCTTCATTTTTAAACAAAGATGTGTGTTGGACGGTTGTGAGCGTTTTACTTTCAAAGCCTGCTCCATGTTGCCAAGTCAATGCAGATGAGGATAGAAGTAAGCTGATGGGAAAAGCACTGAGATGACATCAAGTTCCCAACCAAACCTTTCGGTCTTAGGGAAGGGAAAATCCCGTCCGCCTGGGAGGATTTATTGCCCAGCGCTAAGAGGCCAATGAGGGATTGAAACAAAGTAACTTTGTGGATTTCGCCAAGGTATATTGTGGTCTTGTTGTTGACGAGCCAAGGGATGATGAGGTCTTGTTGTTTGATAAATGTACAGACATGCCTTATATCCGTAACACAACGAATTGGGTAGCTGACAACTGCGCCGCATGGAAAGAGTGGGGGCAGGCTTGACAGGTCATATCGAGGTCCTATGGATGGAACACGGCAATGAACTTGCTTCAAATATTGAGTTGCTTGGCATGCTCGGCACCGATTGTGGCGGCTTACTGACCGTGGATTTCGCCGACCAGGAGGACATTCCCGCCATCCTTCTGGGTGACAGGATAGATCTGGATCTCATACTGAGCCAGGAAAGAGATTGGGTGAGCACTTAGGAAAACACATAAAGAAAATGGACCCCATGCAAAGCCCGAAAGGGAGTTAGTTGAGGGGGACCATTTTCCGGGACAACATAAGTAATGAATCTTTTGCGGCGATGGAGAGATGCTTGTGAGGAGGATACGTCCCAAAGTTCGAACAGCACAACGGCCAAGAATCACCTGGGAACGTAGGACGTCAAGCCGTCTTTTCTGCCCAAGTTGAATACCACTTGCTGATAGAAAGTATCAGCTTGCGACCAATGGCGAATAAAAAAGAATCAAATGCGGTAAAGAGACCCCAGTGTTCCAACTATACCCGTGTTGGTATCGAGTGCGACTGGTCGGATCACGGGAAGAAGTTGAACCAGACTGTTCTCTTGGGAGTCTTGTATCGAGTAGGATTGACCTGGTAACTGAGACGAGTTGTGGATTTTAACAGCCGCATCGTGTACTTTTTGTCTAGAAGCCAATCGGTAACCGGTATCAGAGACCGCCTTGACCAGCTCGGGGCCTCCATCGAGCGCATAGAAGCTTTTTTTCTTTTTTTTTCTTTTTTGCACGGGCTGGACCCGGGAAACGCACAGCTGGGAGCATTTGCGACTTCCATCGCCCCAGTCCCGCCCAACCACAACATCGCAATGGATACCTCTGCCGGATAGCTTGACGAATCCTTCCAAGTCTCCCTTGAGCCTCAACAGCCGAGACGGCAGCGAAAGATGTTTCCGACCCAGACTTACTGCAGTGGCTGCTACGCAACCTTTGAAGCGGTTGCGGCGGAGCACTATGACGCACAACAGGGCGCTTGTACTGATTTTGCCGAGGCAGCTACCCGCGCCATCTCTCGGGCCGGAGTCCGGATGAAGATCCTGATGTTACGCGGGCGAGCACGAGGCCGGACGTGGGGTCGTAAAAGCGTTGGAGGAGGGTCACGATGGTGCTTTTGCCGCTGCCGGATGCGCCGACGAGGGCGACAAACCTGTACTCGCCTGATTGGATGCCAAGGCTAACGCCCCGAAGGACTTGGGAGTCGGGGGCGCGAGGCATACTAAAAGGACGCCTTGTCCAGTTTTGCGGACTGCAACCCGGCCGGAGGTGCCTTTGTTTTGGTCTCGCTGGCCGTCCGAATCTTTGGCTCCAAAGACTTGATGCAGAGGTAGTGGCGAATGGCAGACATGCCCTTGGTGATGCTCACGGTGTGGGAAAAGACCATGCTTGCGTTCTGGCCGGCGAAAAAGACGCACATAAAGGACACGAAAAAAGAACTGGTAAAATGTAATCTCTCCCATGTCGACCAGCTCGCAACGCCCACCAGAAGCCCAGAGCAAGGAAGAAATACTCAACAGACTGCGTAAGCGTGTACCAGAACATGGTGTGAATCAACGGAAGATGCGCGTGGCGGATCGCCTCCTGCGAGACGTCGGCATACCGCTGAAGGACGACAGGCTTTATAGCCAGGCTGGAGACGGCGCGGATGGACAAGAGAGACTCGGAGGCAATGGTGGCGCTTTGGACCCGCTCGCTTCTTATTTGCCTGATTAGTGCGCATCTCAAGCACGATGCGAGCGAGCCTAGCCGCCATAATTGGAACGAGGCCCGAGTCTTCGTCTGCGTTATGTATAGCAACATATGGTTCTTGGTTCAAAGAGTCTTTCAACGTTAGTATTGAAAGTTTTCTCAGGATCCTGTGCAAGACTGAAGTTCGGTAACGGAACCCGGGGTTGGAAGGTGCAAAAAAGTGAAACAACTGTGAAATCATAGAAGTGGCCAGGGCTGGTGAGATCAATGCTTAGGAGATACGCAACGGAAGGCAAGCAAACATTACATTTAATAAATCTGCTGACGAGTTTCGAGAAGCATTCATTTGATAAACTCTATAAAAAAAAATAAGAACAAAACTTGTTGGATTGAAGACTTAAAACCAAAGTTGAGTTCTACTATAATCATCAGCATTACTGCCGCAGCCCAGAATGGGGGTTCTTGATTTGTCAATTTGAATATTAGAACTCATCATTCCAACGATAATGGACTGCGTGTCATGCTAACAGTCTGCCGGCTAATCGGTATGCTTATGGATCTCTTTGAAGAGATAAGGACATTGCCAGGCAGCTCTGTCTCAAGTGGGCCCGGCAAGGTCCCGAGACCGACGTTGATGTGGTCGGCGACTTCACGTGTCTGACGGCTCCATGAAAGCCACCCAAACACAGGTGAAAGGATGAGCCAAAATTCCATCATGTACAACCTCAACACCTTTCTCATAACCGGACATAATACCACCTCGGGCCTGTTGTCGTTTGCCTTTTACTACCTGTTGAAGAGCCCCGAGGCTTTGCGAGAGGTCCAAAATGAGCTGGACCAAATCCTGGGGGCCCAACAATGGCACGCCGACGTTGAAGGATCTGGAAAATATGAAATATGTCGACATGGTTTTGAAAGAGACGTTACGGCTGCAGCCGACCGTGCCGGCATTTTACGTTAGGCCTTTGAAGAAGGACGACGTGCTTAAAGGAGCATACCTCGTACGCGAGTACCAATACCCCCCTAAAAAATTCTTTCTGTCCTTTTATATTTTACCTGATTTTCAAATACTCATGGTAAGCTGGTATTCATGCTGGTCATTGTGGTCGGGTCGGGTCCCCGTGACATTTCGCAAACCTCTCGTTTTCTGCCAAATCTCGGAAGGAAATGAATTTCGCCTTTGCTGTAAACCGTGTCAGTTGGTTCAAAATTAAAACGGAATAAGAAACAACGCATTCATTATATCCAAGTAGCTAAACGCGACCTCACTTTTCGATAGGTACATTGTAGACGCTCGTTGGCGGAATCTTCGTTCATGTTTCGACTGAAGCAACCTCTCTCGATGCATTTGAGAAGTATTCCAACGGTTTCTTCTGTTGCTTCGAAAAAGTGAAAGTGGGTTTTACGGAATGGAATCTTCTCTAGTATAACAACAAAAGCCCACTACCACATTTGGAGTGTACCATAACACCCCTACTTTCGACGAGTCTTTGGGTCAGATGCGTAAAATATGACTCCATACATGGAGAGGACGGAAATAATGGCTTTCTTTTTTGTTCTTACATCAGCATATTTCGGAGTTGACAAGGGGGAATATTGGAACAGTAAGCTGATCAATTCTCTAGATCTTGTGCTTGGCATTCCAAAGGCTTTTTGGAGGGCGTCTACAAGACAAAGACAACGCACATGTTCCTGGAAAGAAGCTAGGGAGAATGTAAGCGGGTGAATCGTGAAGCGATGAGCCAAGAATATCGGGTGAATAGGAATACCGCTTACGACTAGGCTACAGAGGGAGTTTTTGATGGTAGAGGCACGGGGTCGACGAGGAGTATAGAGTCGCCATGCTAGCAATGGAGATAAAATAAATAGAGCTGTACCGCGCGCATTCCATCTCTGCAGATAAAACGATATCTCTCAGGTCGCCGGCAAGTTCCTATAAAGCCTTGGCTTTCAATCGCTCAAAGCTTCGGACAAAGCTAAGCTCTTTTGTGTTCAACTAAGAGTGAGTACATATTTGAGAGTCATCTGCGGATAGCACGAGTGTCTTCATGGTGATTTGAATATACTGACCAAATCACGTTCTAGTCTCGCGATAGAATCAGAATCGACACGATGAAGCTCAACATCGCCCTCCTCTTCACCTTCATGGTCGGCATGACCACCGCCATGCCGACGGACAACGAGGAGCCTTCTGCTCTGCAGGCCGACTCCACCATGTCCGCGGCCCTCATGGCCCAGTGCGGTGTCACCAACGGGTACTGCGACCAGAACGGGTGCAACGGCATCAACAACCCCGGAACCGGGCTGGGAACCTGCCAGTCGGGACGATACAAGGACTGTCCTTGCCGCCAAGTCTGCGGCAGCAGAGCCGGCCAGTGCAGCGAGAACGGATGCGACGGCATCAACGACCTCAACGGCGGCCTAGGGACCTGCCAGTCGGGCAAATACCGGGGCTGCCGTTGCCAGAGCGTCTGCGGCAGAGAGGTCAACTCGTGCGGGATCAACGGGTGTGAAGGCAAGGAATACGGTACCAACAAAGGCGAGACCCGGTATTTAGCTTGTTCCGCGGGCAAATACCGAGGCTGCCGCTGCCAGAGCGTCTGCGGCAACGAAGTCAACTCGTGCGATATTAACGGGTGCGAAGGGAGGCGCGGTAGCAACAAAGGTGATCCCCCGTATCCGGTTTGTACAGCGGGCAAATATCGAGGTTGTCAGTGTAAAAATGTATGACCCAAGAAGGGCTAGGGCCTAAATGGTAGCATGTCCGGTCAAACAACCACTTGTGTTGGGATGATTAAGCCGTACGCAGAGCATTGCTTATTATATTACGTACTTGCGCGGATACATACGCGTAGCACAATAAGATTTCCGGCCAGGAGCTGTGTGGCTCGTGGTGGAGAGGTAGCACGCCCTCGCGATGGAGTGTAAGCAGCTGATCGATACAGGTCGCTGATTATCGGTTTCTTTCTCTAAATATTTACCATCTTACCTAGTACGCACAATCCAGCTATCTATAAGCCTTTGTGTCAGCCTACCATAAATACCTCACCTATCATTGTTATCACCTAAAGCTTCCGACATTGCCAAGCTATCGGTTAAGACAATAAGCCCGGAGGCCATTGGACCGGAGTGCAGCATTCACAGCGAGTTGAATTGATTGCTGCCGGTCCAAAGTTTATATACCTAGATAAGGTGTGTAAAACAAAAGTGCTTGTCTATGAGAAAGCACCAATTACACCAAAGGGGGGTTGACGGGCAACATTCTACCTGATCGTTACTTATTTACCAGATATCTACCTGGATAATATATACGTTGCCTACACCTAAGGGATCGTGCACAGTCGCACATGGGGTGGGGCGCTCACCTCGTCGTCCTGGTCCTCACGGGCGCCACACTTCTCTTCGCCCACCTCGTCCACGCCACGACGACTCGCATCTACCGACACAGGTACATCCTGTCGCTCGACGTGGTGGCGGGCGACGGCATCGACCTGGGCGTCGTCTTCCCCGCGCAGATGATACACACCGATCCCGGCAACTACTCTGATCCTGAGACGTACGACGCCTTTCGCTTCTCGAGGCCCTTCGAGCCGGATGCTATGGTGCAGCAGGATGGGGAGGAGGAGGAAAAGAAGCGGGAGCTCATGACGACGACGACGACCGCCACGTTCCTGCCTTTTGGGTACGGCAGGCGATCGTGTCTTGGCCGCTGGTTGGTGGCGCACATGGTGAAGCAGGCGCTGGCCCATGTTGAGGCCAGGTTAAGGTTTATATCGCCAAGTAGAGCAAAGATTAGTTGCTACGATTGTTTGACACAGTACTCACTCAGCTGACTGGCTGTAGGAAAAATGCATACAAGGCTTGGGCTTAATTATATATGCAATATACCCACCATAAAGCACCATATAAGCCGACGTTGTGCTACCCAACAATTCAAAGTTGCCCTCTACTTCAGACTTCAGCCGATCAATTAAGTTTAAGCTTCTTACACCACCATGCTATTGTAGATCCATCATCTAGCTGGGTATTTGGGGTCAAGACGGAAAGGGGGGGGGGTGTAATACGTTTGTTCTGTTGCATTTCTTTACACCACGATCTTATTTAATATTGAATAATCACAACAACACACATCAACTCTTGTTTTGCGAGTATTGCTATTTCGATTCAATTTCCCACCACGAAATTGGCCGTTCCATGTGTGTCTTGACTCACTTATCAAGGCGTTCCAGGGGGGTTATTCAGGGGTAGCGAATGCCTTTCGTCACCGAGAATCCGAGTAACGGATTTGCGGCTTTTGCAATACCAAGAGAACAATAAGAGTACTCCGGAAAAGGCTTTCAGCCTTGGTATCTAGGTAGATAATTAGCGCTTAGAGTTGAAAAGGCCTACTGTGATTTTCGCCAACTAGCACTGGTCACCGGTGATGATGGTTTTCCACTTCTCATCCTCGAAACCCTGGCCCGAGAACGAAGCCGCATGTCCGGCGCACGTGTCAAAGACCTTTTGTGCGCTCCTCGCAATGTACTCCCAGCCACCGGGCCCCCAGGTTTGAAAGTTCTAGAAGAAGAGTAACGTGTCCGCGGGTTAGTTGATGTCATCAGTTTAACTAGACTAGACCTAGAGAAGAAAAAGAAGAAGAAAGAAATAAAGGACCCACGTCGTTGCACCAGTAGATGGCCGAGTTCCCAGAGCAGCTGACGCGGCCACAGGTACCAGGTCCCCGGGGGAGCGTAGGGCGGGAACCGGCCGGGAGGCTGTTCAGGGTGGCGATGCCTTCCCGGATGCGCTGCGTGTTGGCGTAGGGAAATTGGTTGCAGACCTGATGTGCGCGCTTGCTCAGCCTGGCCGAGCTGGGCGAGGAGATGGAGCGCTCCTCCGCCACCTCGGGCTCGGGGGCAGCCTCAAAGTCCGGGTTGACCTCGTGCGCCTGGGCCATGACCTCCTGGATCGTGCCGTTCAGGACTTCGAAGTGGCCGGGAGCCACCTCGATCGACCACTGCATGGTCTCGATGCGGTAGCCAGGAACGGGCGAGTCGGCAGCCTTGAGAAGGGGGGTATGTTAGCATGCGGGGGTTTTGGGGGATATTGGGCAAAAATGTGATAAGGTGTAGATGTGGAAGCTCGGTGATGAGAGGGGTTTCCGGGAGAGTAGAACTAACCATCGACGACGCCATAGCTCCTGCAAACAGGACTGTGAGAACGGTAGAGTATTGCATTGTGAGTCGGAGTGGGAGCAGGGCAGAGAAGATGTGATGAGGTCCAGAGAAGCTAGGAGCTTGGTGGATGAAGGGAAGTTAGTAAAGAAACGATATCTGGCGTAGGATCCCGGCCTATTTATATTCGTATCCTTGAGACATTTATTGCTCCTTCTTTGCCAAAGATCACAGTTCGACTCCTGGTAAGCTTCCACCTAATGGCCTTTTGCCTGGCACTATTCAGCGCGTGGTGATTTTGAAGGCTCCGCCTGTGCCGTACAATGATAGAAACGATACAAAGATACTACTGAGACTTCATCAGAATCCTTGTGCAAAAGATCCTTGCTCGCTTACATAGAGCGCAAAGAAGACGTGCAGACTGCATTACGACCCAAGAACCTCAGCTGGTGGGCTCAGATGCTTTCCAACCCCGTACCCCAAGCTTTTATGCAAGTAACTTATTTATTTATTTCTGTGCCGTTGAGATCACCTCAAAGTACCACGCACGAAGATACACTTGGCGGTTTGCCTGTATCCAGGACAAGGAGACACTAAATGGGGGTGGTATATACCCCTGAGAATCAGTCTGCTTCTGTAAAGTATCCCAGTAGTCATATTTTGACACAACCTTTTTTTGCCTACAATAGAGCTATTAGAGCTGTTCAAGTTTGGTATTATCGGCTGTAGTCAAAGACACGAATGCTAAAGGATGACTGGTTTCTCGAGGTTATCGTTCCCTTGTCCGCTTTTTAAAGAGCTCCTGTATGAGTACTCAGCTTTGCCCAATCTAAAGCTAGTTATAAGACAGGGCAGATACGGAAATATAAAAACAACAAAGATACAAAGGAGCATCTACCATGCATACCAGCGCCCCTGGAGTCCATTATTTGCTGCGTGGTACTTTTCAGGGGTCTCATTATCGCCAACCAAGATATATGTGTTTCATGGTGGCTGACAAGAAGCTTTTTGGCGGTCAAGCTGGATACGCGAATGTTACTCTAAAAATGAGGGAAAGGAAATAATGTGATTTGATTGGCGACGGCGTAACGCTTTTGGTAGTAATCTTGGGAGGTTCGGGAACGCTACGGTACGGACCTACCCAACTCAAAAGGACAATGCAGGTTACCCGCCCTGCCGCTTGGAAAGTGACAGGGCCGACGTATCGCAAGTTGGATCACGAGGCCTCCCGAAAATATTGCTAGGATATATAAAATAACAAAGGAAACAAAGAGCAACGGAAACTTTAAAAACCAGTCTTGGCGTTTTCCACTTTGTGGCGAAACTACGTTCAAAGACTGGCGCTTTTGCGCTCGCGCCTGGTTCAAGGAGCGGAAATTCTACCCGCGGTCATTGAATATATCAACTTTTCCCGTTTGGATACAATGCGCAGAAATTTCAGAACTTGAAATTCAGCTGCATGTTTATGTTTTCTTCAAGGTGGGGGGCGGGAGACAAAATGATGGACCATCTTCCCGCCCATTTCCTGCGTTTTTGCTTTCTTCAGTAGGTATGATCATGTGTGAAATTTCCCAAGGGGAAACTTGTTTATCATCCTCATCTCTTTGTTTTACCACCGAGATTCTGCAAGGCTTCATCTCTGCATCGCAATGGGTTTTCCGTGTATTGTAAAAGTGCTCTTCTAGCCAAGCCAAGCTCATGTCTAAAAACAGATATGAAATCTATCAAGTATTATTTCCACGTTAAGCTTCCATGTTAGAATCCGCCTCTCTGAACCTGTCCCTCGTCTCCTCCTCCTCCAACCGACTCGCGGGCGCCGTCCACCCCGTGCCTGCCTGCACCAAGACCACCAAGACGGTGAGGGCGGCCGCGAGCTGATACAAGACCCTCAAGGATACCTCGTACCCCTGAATAGCGACAACTTTCTCCATGGGCGACAGGTCGCCGCCAAAGACCAGCGCGGGGCTGCCGATCAGCTTGTTGATGAGCTTCTCCCTTCCGGGGTTCAACATATCGCCGCTTCCATCAAGCTGACGAAAGCCCTCCGCGAGTTGGGCTTTGAGGGTGCGGCCAAAGATGCCACCGCCGATGGCGGTACCGAAGCTGCCGGCGAAGCCGCGAAAGGTGGCAAGGAGGCTGGCGGCGACGTACTGGGTCTCGCCGGGGCGGGCGTGATGGAGGGTGTGAGCGAGGGTGTAGTTGAGGGCTGCTCCGGTGCAGAGGCCGTTGGCGAAGATGGTGAGAATGTACAGCCAGGCCGGGGCTGCGGCGTTGCTGGTGAAGCTGATGCCCAGCAGGGCGGAGCCGAACAGGGAGAGGGCGACGATGCACGGCAGCCAAAAGGATCCTCCGCGGCGGATGTGGAGCCAGCCGACCAGCAGGCCGCCCGATCCGAAGCCAATGTTGGTCGGGACAAGGGTGGCGCCGGCGACAGCGGGGGAGAGGCCGCGGACGGCGAGGACGAAGATCGGGGCGTAGAATAGCACGGTCCAGCGGGCTGCCATAAAGCCGAGCTGGGCGAGGCAGGATAGCAGGACGCCGCGGCTGCGCAAGACCTCGAGTGTGATAATGGGGTCCGATGCCACGTGGTGCTCGACGACGAGGAAGAGCCCCAGGGAGACGGCCGAGAGGGCGATGGGCGTCCACTGCACGGTCGGGGCTGAAAGCCCGTACAGGAAGAGGACCAGGGTGATGATCATGGTGGCGGCGCCGAGGTAGTCGATGCCGGCCAGCTTCTGCAAGGCGGTCTTTTGCTGACCCGCTGGTTTCGATAGGTCATCACGGGCGGCCCGCGGGAGGCTCAACCAGACACCCAAACCACCAAGGAGGCCTAGTGGGACTTGGAGGTAGAAGAGAGCTCGCTGTTGTGAAGTACAAGGTTAGCATTGCGAGTCAGTCTAAAAGTTAGGACGACTACATCAAAAGAAAACAACAAGGTGTAATCATACCCAACCAACCACTGGCAGAAGCGCACCAAAGACAATGGCACCACTCGACAAGCCAACAGTAAAGCCGGCATTGACAAGGCCAATGAACAATCCCCTGCGCTTCTTGCTGGTGTACTGAATAATCAATATCAACGAGAGGGTCATGATCCCGGCGCCGCCAGCCCCCAACAGGATCCTGCCGGCGATAAAGACGGCAAGCGTTGTTGCTTGAGAGCACACAATGGCACCCAGAGCAAATGCGCAGGACGAAACGACAATCATGGTGGCCGGGGAGAAGACGGCAGCCAGCTTACCGACCAAGGGGGCCAGGGACGACATGGCCATGAGGTAGGACGAAGTGAACCACATGGCGGACTCGTACGCGTCCAGCTCGGTTGCGACGTCCGACTGGGCCATGGTCATGCCCGACATGTTGCTGGCCTGAAGGAAGATGAGAGCCCACATGCTCATGATCAGCGCAAAGGCCCGGCCTGGCGCGATGGATGCTGCCGGCTGATCATCATCGTCAGGAGCCCCGTCCCCGGCCTCCTCCTCCTCCCCGGCGCCATCCCGGGCGCTGGTTTGCAGCGTCGTCTGGGTCGTCGGCGTCGTCGATCCATTAGTCAGCGTGCTGCCAAGCGAGCTCGTCCCGCGGCGGCCGTCATAGTCGGTACCATCCCGGCGGTGCTGCAGAAGCGGCGCCGTCTCGGTCACGCTGGTCGTTCCTGAGAGGTAGTCACCGTCGTCGGTTTCGTTGTCCGGACCGCCGGGGTGACGTCCGAGCGATCCGGGAGCGGGAGCTGCCGCCATCCCTTTTGGCCTGATGTTGGGCTTTTCTTTAATTTCTTGTTTGAAAGCTGATGCTTTTTCGTTTCGTCCGTCGCGGACACGTGCATGCGTGCGTCGGTCTGGTCTCAATTAAAGAAATTATGCGTCACGTCTGAAGCCAAAACGCGCATAAATGGGAAACAACAAGGCACGTCGAAAGTGCAACACTACCCGCGCGTCGTTCCGGACCTCGGCGGTTTTTATTTATTTTATTTTATTTGAGGGTCGGATCGGGATCTGATAACCAATTGGATCAAATAACAGATCACGGGTTCATCGAATGAGACCCTAGTGTGCTGTCCTATCCAGTAGCCTCGGCACGGTTGTTCAGGAGGATAGATTCGATTCCATTGCAATGGAGAGGATCCAAGCAAGCAATCGCCGTCTTTGAACACACCCAAAGAGAAGGAATGACGTTCTCTTTGGGGGAGGTTTTGTGGATCCATACTGCTGAATGAGCATGTTGTAACCTCACCGGCGGCTGGGATTGGATTGGATTATCAATCAATCGGGGCAATCTGCAGGGTTTGGAAGTGGCGTGATTGAACACCCGCGGATGTCTACCGGTATTTACAGAGACAATAAACATGGTATTTTAGCCTAGGAGGAGTACCAAGATCGATAACTTGGGTAACCCGACCAAGATCTCCAATGTAAAATCGTTTTTTGATATCTTTTTGAGTTGAGCCTGTGATTCTTTTTCACAAATAAATTCGGGCTTCAAACGTTCGAACTTTGTACTACTGTACATAATTGTCGTGGTTGGATTAATCAGCCACTGGACTAGACTAGTTCTAGAATAGAACCAGAAATAATTCTAGTTCTAGATCTACTACGTACCTCAAAGGTTACTGTACCGTTACTCTATACAGTCCAGGTTATAGTATACTGGCAGTAACTAACATGCACTTCATCGGCATGAAGGGCTGAAATGACTTGTTACTCCGTACTTGCGCAACCCCCAACTAGCTCTAGCCTAATCTGTAGGTGGCTTTCAAGCCATTCCAAGCCGCAATGTCTAACACGAAGACGGCTTCCCAGGGCCGTCGCACGCACCACCCAGCGGGTGGGTCGGCCGGCTCGGAGATTTTATCCCATCATCTAGAAGGAGAAGCAAAAGAACAAAGAACACAATGCAGGGTGTAATAATGTAAAGTAAAGCCTTTCTTGATCAGCCTATGACTGGCATATGCAAATCAACATTTGTCCGTGGTATTTCCCATATTATTTCCCAACGCCAATGACTCCCAGCTCTATGAGCGAAATTGTAAAACAGAAGTGAAAAAAAATCTTACTGCATCCGGCGGCAGCTGAGCCGCGATGCCATATATCAAACGGTAAAAGAATGAAACGATTAAAACAAAATTAGTGAGCAAAGACGCTTCTGGCGAGGAAGAAAAAAAGAAAGAGAAAAAAAGATGGCAAAAAACAAGAGCAAGACGAAAAGAAGGCGAGTCGTGATAATGACAATGATGTTATGTTGATGTTGATGCTGTGTGCGCTTGAAAGTTCCAGTTTCGGGGTCGCATAAAGAGTACGGTCGGGTCCGGGTCAAAAGATGTCGGTCAAAAGATGTCGAGTCGTCGCCCAGCCAAGGTCCTTCCTCGTTATCAATCCCCACTCAATACAATCCCCCAAATCTGGGTAATCATTGAGAATGGGGCTCTTGTGGATCGAGATCCTTTTTTTTCCTTCTCTTGTCGGTCTCCTAAAAGAATCGTTGCAAGATTGATTTCAGGGTTTTTCTTTTCCAGAAGAACCCCAAAGCGTGAGGCTCCACTTTCCGTCATCGCTCTCTCTAAGTTGGAGAAAAAAAAAGAGGATAGCCGAAGCAGGGAAGCGAAATAATATGTTCGTTGGTTCCGCTACCCCGATGCCGAGAATTCTCCCGCGAAGGAGAAATGCAGTGAGAAGAAAAAAAATCCAAGGCGCGATGACGACGAAAAGATTCCCACCCTCTTGGAGGGTTGTCGCTGACTGGCTGCTTGACTGGTCCCGGCGGAGTCCGCTTTCGATGGTTCGATTTGGTAGGAGAGAATGCTATGCATAGGTCGACATGGCCCTACTACAGTCCGAAACTCTCAAGGTCCCGCACCATAATTCCCATCTGTGCTCTCCTCGCTGCCTCGGCAATAAGAGTAAAGTCTTTGAGGAACGGCTCGGTCGACTGGCTCGACTGGACGGGCGACGCGGCGGGCTGCTGGTATGCGGGTACGTGCTGCGTCGTTGCGGGCGAGGTTCTTGCCGAGGTCGAAGCCGTCGACGGGACTTGTTGTGTTGATCGTGAGGCGTCCATGGTTTTATATTTTGGTATGTTTGACTGAGTAGAGAAGTTGTTGTGGTAAAAGTTGTGTTCCGTCGTGATTACTGCTGAATCCCAAAGTAGGTAGGCGATTGATCGAGAACAAAGGATGTAACGAAAACCGGAAATGGTTCGACGGAGAGAGAGAGAGCTCGACTTCTTTTTAAGCAAGAAAGAAGAAGAAAAAAGTGACACGACTTTACCCGACGATGGGATACTAGTAAGTGGGTGGTAAGTGGGTGGGTTCTTATGGCTCTTGGATATCTCGGCTCTGGTCCTAGAAACCGGGGTTGTGGTGCCAGATAAGAATACGGAGAAGGGAGAGCGGGCAGTACGACAGAGTCGGGACTATGACCGAATGATAAAGGTGGGAAGAAGTTTGCGTTGAAATGAACCCCACGCCTTTTTTCGAGCTGGTGCCGACTGAATGGGTCGGTTAAAAGAAGAAAATGGAAAGAAGAAAAGCCAGCGGTATTTTTTGTTTCTTTTTCTTTTGACTCCTTTTTTTTAGAGTAGTTGCGTCAAAGCCCAAATACCCAACCGAAAGAGAAGCAAAAGAATTGCCAACGAATACTCTGGATGTAGGTAGATACTCTGCAGGCGGACAAAAACGAACGATAAGGATGTGCTTCAACCTATCGAGATGCGGCTTGGGGGGATAATAATAGTTGTCTGGTGTCCTCCTAGTTTGTCAAAGACGGTAGCCTGGGGGCACGGGGAGGCGTAGCGGATGGGTAAGATCGATAACGGTTGGTGGTGCCAAAGGCGGCAGTGCGCGGGATGGGTGTGGGTGGTGATGCAGGTTGTGTGTACAGTATGGAGTACCTTGGGAATATGTGCCGTCCTTTTTGCGTTGAGTGCCGGTTATGCAGGATTGGAAAGGAAGTTTGAATCCGTTTGAACCATCTGATGGGGTGTGTTCTTGAAAAGAGAAGCGGAAGTCCTGTAGAATAAATTTAAAAAATAAAAAACCGGAGAAGGGGAAAAAAAAACCAATTCAGCATCAAAAGACCGAGCAAGCTCCGCTGGTCCAGAAGGTCCGCTTACAAACGAGTACAGTACCTAAAATCATAAGACCGAGGCAGCTTTTCATTTAGACTTTTGACGGGGCGTCGATGTACATCATCCCTAACATGCTTCTCATTGTGTCCTATTTTTTTCCCTATCCCATCCCTCCACCGTGGACCTGGTTGCTAATGAAATAGTGGATGAAAGCGTCATGGTCAGGCAGGAATTAAAGACAAGCCAGCGTCGAGTTGTGGAGCGCCCTAACATTGTGGTACATGGCTGGTACTTGGGTGCAGGGGGGGGGGGGCGCACCCAAGAGCGCCTGGTGGCAGCACCATGTGTGGGGTTTTGCGGGGAGGCGCCGCAAACGTAGAAGTTTGTGCAAGCGCTACCAGTTCCAACGATGGGACGACTATTTTATGGGACAAACGTCAAGGACCACACAAGCACGCAACAAGGACGTTTTCAGGCTGACTCTAAAAAGAGCCGCTCGTACCGGGAAGGTACCAAGCTGGTCCCCTTATTTTTGTGCCAACATGCCTGACCAGACACCCCATTTACTTCATGCCCATTCTATTCCCCACACAGGTTTCTGTTTTCGTTCATCCATGCTCTCATAACCACTGTCAAATGATGTCTCTTTTTTTTTTTTTCTTGTCTCTCCCGGCACTTCTTCAGGTACCCTTGTAAACAACAACATTCACTCACCGAAGAACCACCGTCGCTGAACATTTACCCGGTACCCGATTTGGCGGTAGTAGAATCTGAGATGAGTCGGAAAAGTTTTTCCAGACCGCTTTTTGAGTTGAGAGGAAGAGTTTTTTTTTCCCTCTAGCTGGTGAGGGGTTTAAAAAGAATGAAATCAAGAAATATTAATCAAATAAAAACGAGATGCTAATAGTGAAAAAATATGCATTCGAAGCACATGCTAATTGGCCACAAACCCGCTTGCCGCAAAGCAAAGTTTCGGGTCTAGCCTCCATGTCACCCTAAAATCGAACTGTGCTTGTGCTGTTCGATTTTACAGTAGTATTTCGTGCAGCGACAGACCCCCTTGGGCGCATATCCTACTGGATTTGGCAAGGGATGGAAAAGATGGGCTGCAAGCTTGCCAAGTCAAATCTTGATGGTTTCTTCATACAACGCATGCATTGACCTGACTAGAAACCATGATTACAACGGGGTGTCATCAAGTGGGCTCTTGTTTTTTTTTGCTCGGAATAGTGGCCGCGCCCCGGGAATAATCGGAATTTCGCCGAGGTTTGGGGACATTGGGGTATTCTTTTTTGGAGGGCTTCAATAAGTATACTACTACGGTACCTACGAAGCCCAAGGTATCTATGTATGGAAAGAAGGCCGCTGCCATGTTAGCGAAGCAAAAACCTAGCTTGGTAGTCACGTCCAAGAAACTAAAAATGACACCCTATCCATTGGTCCTTGACAGCAGACTTCACAAAATCACATGAACCGCGATGCCCTTCTTGGGATCCGAACCTCGTCAAGTTGAAGCACGTGCATGTAATTCCCGTACGCGCAGCAGGGTTTTATGGGGCCGCGTGTGGGCCTTCCCGGTGAAAGACCCCACTATGTATCCGGGGGTTGGGACCTGGCCGGCGCCGCTGAGCAAGAAAAAAAAAAAACGGCAGCAAATGCCGGCTGTCACCGGGATCCCAGTCCTTTGCGGTGGCGAAAACTGCACTACAACCCCGAACCCCCCCCCCTCCAGAAAGAAAACAGTCGCTTTGATCGTACGATAACTACCGTCGCTTTGAGTTGCCCATAGCCAAAACAGCTACGCGGCTTCCCACCAAAAGAGCCAAGATGGCGGAGCAACAGCAGCAGCAGCAGCAAGAGCAGGGCACACCGCCCAAGACCTCGGCCGCCTCCGCATCGTCCTCCGCCGCCGCTCCCGGATACACCCTTTTCCCAGGCCGCATCCCTGCACCCCTGCAGAGGCTCTTTGCCCGCTTCCCGCTCTACACATACCCGGCCAACGACCTGCCTGCGCGATGTCCTCGGCCCCGTGAGAGCAACAGCCGCAGCAGCAGTCTGCCGACTCTGTTTGTCTTCATCTCCGATGAGGATGCCGCCAATGGCCGGCCTAGCTTCAACCCTACTTGCCTAAAGTGGCAGGTCAGTACACCGTCCCCTCTGCCGAATCACTGCCGCAAACAATACTAACATGCAACCATCTTTTTCCTGTACCAGACATTCCTCCGCATAGCAGGCGTCGAGGTCCAGATCCTACCGTCGACGAACCACGCATCCCCGACCGGCGCCCTCCCCTTCCTCCTCCCGTCTTCCTCTGCGACACCGATACCGGCCAACAAACTACAAGCTTACGCCGCAGCCGCCACCAAAACCCCCAACAACACCGCCCGGCAAAGCCAACAATCGGAACCTACCACCACCAACCTGACCAAAGAATCCGAAGCCCTCCGCACCTCGCTAGTCGACCACCCCATCCGCCGCGCCTGGCTGCACGCCCTGTACCTCGAACCCGCCAACGCCCAGCTCCTGACCTCGCTGTACCTGAGCCCCGCGAGCCGGTCCCCTCTGGCGCAGCGCGCGCTGCGCGCGCAGCTCCGCGCCGCCGCGCACGCCGAGCTGGCCGCGTCGCACAACGGCGTCGACTGCTCGTCGGCCGAGACGCTGCGGGCCGACGCGGCGAGGGCGTTTGCCAGCCTGGGCGCCGAGCTGCTGAACAGCAGCGGCGGCGGCCGGAGCAAGTGGTTCGCCGGCCCCGGGGGCCCAGGCCTGCTCGACGCCACCGTCTTCGCCTACACCCATCTGCTGCTCGCCCTCCCCTGGGGCGACAGGTCGCTCGCGGAGGCGCTGGAGGCCGATGCCCCGGCGCTGGTGGACCATCGGGATCGGATGCTGGAGAGGCTTTGGAGTGGCGGTGGTGGTGGGGTGGCTGAGGATTGTGGTGCTTCTGTCGAGTGGGAGAAGGTTTGATATGTCGGGGGTGGTGGGCGGCGGTTGATAGATGGCAACTGAAGGGGTCTGAGGACTGCTTGGATGCTTTGTTAGAAGTGGCGGCTTACTGAAGATGAGAGAGTCTTGTCCCCCTGTGCATGGTGCATACACTTGACTTTGTACTATAATGTGATATAGATACCTCCGGGTTATGAGCTTGGCATTGGTTTGTTGTCCATTTGTTTGTCCTTGAACTATTGCTTGGGTATATCTGAAATTGTTTACAGTGGGTAACAAGTAATATCTGTATAATCTACATTAATCAATACGGAAAGATTTTGGTCGCTCTTCAAAGAAGCTTCATAGCCCGTCTACATGTGCTATGCCGTGATTGTCTAGTTCTAGCGGTATGTCTGTCAGGGCAAAGTCGCAAGTGCATTCTCAAATGCAAGAAAGAAAAAAAGAATACAGTGTATATATACAAAGGCCTCAGCCTAATTATCTCCACAATTTTTCTTGAATTAACGCAAAGCCACAAGCATTCCAGGTCGACCGGCAAGCTTGGCCCGTAGCAGTTCTAGTCCTCCATTTCCACCCAAGCTTTCATTACATTACGTATCATCCCTCACAACCATCTATTGCCGTCCACGGTACATACCCTTCATCCAACCGTCCCCCGCAGGCAGGTCCCTCATGTCCTGGCACTGAGGCTGGCAAAGGCGTCAGGGCTATGCCGCCCATTGGTCCATTCCAACCCCTGAGCCAGCACGCTGTCCCTACTCCTGGCGCCCGACGGTATCGTGACCTCGGCTGCACCGCCAGTCATGCCCATGAACGGGTTTTTGGTACCAGCTGAGAGGGCCGGTGTAGTCATTGACCTAGCTGGCGGCTGAGCTGTAAAGCTTTGTGGGTTCTGTTGTAGCTGTTGCTGAAACTGGCCGGGTGAGGAGGCCAGGGGCACGTTGCCACCCAGATTCAGATGCTGCTGCTGCTGCGGCTGCTGTTGGTAAGGATTTGACGCCGGTTGTGGTGCTGGCGAGCTATTGTACAGGGCCATGATTGACGCCGTGTCTGGTCTCGGGATCATGTTTTGCTGCTGCGGTTGCTGTTGCGGCACGAAAAAGGGGTTGTTGCTCTGCGACTGGACGGGGGCACTTAATGGAGTCGAGTAAAGCATCGCGGGAGCTTGTGAGCCCCATGGCGGTTGTGTTGCCGTCGCACTGTGATAAAAGTTTTGTTGAGTCTGCTCAGGAATCTGAGTCAGAGTAGTCGGCGACTGGACCCGGGTCGGCGATTTAGCCATGAAGGGGTTGCCTGCAAATTGCCCCATTCCAACAGTAGTGTTGACAGAGAGGGATGCTGGCTGCTGCTGCGCCTGTTGTTGTTGGAAGAAGGGGTTAGACCCGGTCTGCATTGGCTGTTGCGTCATAGGAGGGTACGTTTGATTGTTGCTGAATGCCATTGGCGTCATATTCTGGGGCATTTGCGGCATCTGCACGCTGACTGCCTGCTGCTGCTGGTATGCCTGTGGACTCTGCTGCATCTGGTGGAACGGGTTGTAGTCCTGGGGCTGCTGTGATTGTTGCCCCTGGTTGTAGGCGGACACGCCTCCGGTATGATTAGGGAACAATGATTGCGGTTGCGGTGGTGCCGAAAGTGACATGTTCTGGAGAGCCTGCTCGAGACCATAACTTTGCTGGCTTTGAACTCCGAAAGGGTTCGTGGGCGGGTTGCTGTAAGGGTTCTTGTTCTGTAGCGTACCCGTTGACTGGGACGACTGGGGTTGGGCGGGCGGCATGTCCAACATGTCGAATGGGTTCGTTGACGACCCTGAAGGGGATGTGGCCTGCTGCGAAACACCTAGGTGGGATGATGACGGGGTCAATGATCGCTTGAGCGGTGTTGCGGTTTCCCGAGCCACGGAAAGCCCGGCAGACCCTTCTCCTAGTCTGACCAAAGCTTCAATCGTCTTCTCCAGATTCCCACCCATGCCGCGTAGTACCATCGAGTTCCGCTGCTCATCGAGGAAGCCCATATCCTGCAGCCGCATTAACTTGTGCTGCATTTCATCCTGGCCGTCATGCTGAACGGACGCCCCGAATGGTTTTGACGGCCTGCCTCTAGGCGAGACAGGCGTTGCTCGGTCATCAAAGCTTCGTGGCGAGGGCGGAGGTCGCCTGGACGAGTCGACATCCTTCTTGGCCTTGGACGAGAGTGGGAAGATTGAAGAGGCGGAACGGAACCCAAACCTGCTGGGGGTCTTTGGCGGCAGCGGGGGAGGAGTCTCATCTGATTCGGTGCTGCCTGTGTTGTGCCGCCTCGCGCTGGCAACCGAATTGTTCATGTACTTTTGCCGAATGAATCGCTCCATGGCCGAGTCCGCCTCGTCGGCATCGATGGGAACAGGGGGCTTCTTGTTCTGGGGGTTGTAGATCTTGTTGGAAGTGGCGTTGCCGACCTTGCGCATGTTCTGGAGCACAGTAAGAGGATGATTAGTATCCTCGAATACAGAAAACGGGATGCATCGGTGTCGGTATTGCACCCACATCGACCTGCTCGTTAGACCAACTGTCCATGCTCAAGGACTTGACTTTTGAGATGTGTGTCCCCAGTTTGCGATGTATGGCGGCGCAACGCATACACAGAAACACCCCAAGCTATAATGGGAACATTGAATGTCAGCCCCGTATTCGGATTATATAGACGCGTCTTGGTTGAACTTTGCAAGGCGCGCCGGTCAGGAGGGTGTGGTCTCGGTTTCTTACGCTCCATGATGCCCAAGCTGTTTTTTTTCAGTGGATTGTTAGTTGAAAAGGAACCAAAAAGGCCGACAGCCAAGACAAAATAAGCTGCCCAAGAAAAAAAAAACGTTCGTACCTGGGTTTCGAGAGTGGCAGTCGGCGCAAAGATTGTTGCCCGGCACGCCCTGGACGAGCTCCTGCAGGACCTTTTCGTTCCGCGCCGCCTGGCGCTTGCTTTGTGCCCCTGACATGGTTGCTCACGGCTCGGTCGCGTGTTCGGTCGGCCGGTTGCACGGTGGCACTGGAGAGGGACTGGAGGTCTTTGTTCCTGCTGATCGATGGTCGAGGTAGAAGGATGATGGCTACGGTTCGCTTGTGATGATGACGACAAGGCCACGAACGAAACGGGTTGTTTTCCTTGAAAGGGGGGGCAGGTGTGCACCACGAGAGGCTTTGGAAAGAGTTGAAGTCAAAAACAGGTGTGGATTTCCACAAGTTTTGGGGCTTAGCCCGGTTCAGTTTAGCGGCCGTGGTTTGGGGGGGGGGGGGGAATGGGCATGGGGCAAGAACGAACTGGGGCCTGGTATCATCGGAGGAGGGGTGCCTTGTTCTCGGACTTATCTGGCCTGCTTCGGCCCAGCTGCACTTTGGAGGGAGGCAATTAATCATGTTTGACGGGATTGAACGAATCAGGACAGAAAATTGGCAAATCCAGGGTTTAATGTTTAATTTCATGAGAGAAGGATCCGAGTTCCATTGCTGGATTTACCAGGAACAGCAATCAGCGATGCTTACGTGGTAATTAATCAAGCAAAAAAAAGGATCTCATCCTGCCCAGAGGAACAACAATCGTTGATATTGGAAACAGCACTAAAAGTACCAAGTACGTCAACTGTTGATTGGTCCCATGAAAATCCAAACATACCTTTAGCTAGGTATATTTATCAATTTCGATGCAGCCGACAATCGTGTCCTACATCCAAGATGAAAGTAGAACTGATCGGCATTGATGCCCACAAGGCTGCTAACCACAGGAGGATGCTACGAGGTCAGGGGCTGTTAGGATTATTGGGCATGTTGCGTACAAGGGAAAGATGCGGAGTCAAGTAAGTTTGTTAGCACGTATTTGAACGTATTGCAACGTATCGATCTATGCATGTTACCTCAAGTCTAGCACGCGATCTGTCTGTTAGCAGTGGGTGCCGAAGTCCAACGGCGCGCCACGACGGTTGGAAGCGATCGGAGGAAAACAAGAAAGGCACAGAGGTAAACAATACGAAAAGGGAAATAACAGGAAAATAAAACGAAAAAAAGACCAATCAGTCACCCTAACCCATCAGAAAAAAAGCATCTTTTGGCGGCTGACCAAACTGATTAAAGCACTGACGTATGTGTTTGCAACATGGAAATTCCATCCCGCCTCAACACCGTTCAAACGCCGTGAAACTCTCGAGAAAAGAACTTCAGATCCTAGCCTACAACCAAGATCTGGCGACAAGTCATGTTCGGTGAAGCGGATTTTTTTCTCCTTGATTTAAGAAAAAGCCAGTTTTCCCTTTCAATCCGAACGTCCTTCTCCCTGTCATAACAAGCGCCAGCTAGTGAGGGCGGAGGCAAACGTATTTATCAGACGTACGCTTGCGCGCTGGCACCTGGACACCACCAGCAAAAAAAAGACAACAACATGAGATGTGACTTGGGATCAAATGCGGGTAAGCACCCGGTAGCCGAAAGACGCACTGAATGAGTTCATTACCTTACATATCCAAAAATTTGCCATTGCCTTTTTCCTCCCGAATCATCAAGAAAGCCCATGTACTACGTGAATGAGCATCTTCGGGTTTGGTCCTCACACAGACGAGTAAATGATGCCAAGACGGCAAGCACTTCAGTCTGACTTAGACAACATGGAAATAAGCGAGAGGATCATCCAAAGTGAGGCCGACAATTATTCTATTCTTGTCATTTTTTTGTTCTCTTCTTCTGTTGTCTCTATTCTTGCCGCAAGATGGGCAACTATGTTGTCGGTGATATGTGCGCCTGTCCTGCGTCCCGTGTTCCGTCATTTCAAGTCAAACACAACCCAACCACGTTCAAGTGTTGTAAACAAATACCGTGCCTACTGCGATTGAAGCACACCGCTTTCGTTGTTCATTCCAAAAAGCTTTAGTGCTTTCAGCCGCATTTCATGGCATCCAGATCGATATTATGAAGAAGTCTTCTCGCACTCGAAAGGCTTTCTGCCCCAAACCACATAAAGTGAATGATAGGCATGTATGTTCTGGGACCGTAGCTGCCGCCGAACGTCGACCAAGGACACCTGCAGTGTAAGGGACAAAATAAACATGTTAGTCGACCGGCGTGTCCAAGTAAAGGAGAAAGATATAAAAGAGGCAAGAAAACTTCTCCGTTCCAGCAGCAAAAGAGAAAAAAACAAAAGGCGCATACCTCAATCTCCTCCACCTGCTTGTTCGCATGCCGATGCAGCAGCGCCGTGCAGACCGCCCCCAGGCCGCTCGACAAATTATCGAACCACATCTTGCCGAGCTCGCTGGCGCGCGGGCTCGAGGCGTCCCAGCCGTTGACGGGCAGCTTGAAGACCTTTTGCTGGACGTCGACGAAGCCGGCCTCCTCGAGCCAGCCGCGGATCAGCGGCGCGCACGTGAACTGCCGCTTAGCTATGCGCGAGGCCGCCTCGAGGGCCAGCGTCAGCTGCTTGGGCGAATAGTCGGCTGGCATGGTGCCGTCGTCGCAGGCAATGACTGGGTCGAGCTCCTGGCACTCGAGCCAGCCCCCGGGCTTGAGGTTGCGCAGCGCCTGGTCGATGACCTGCGTGCGCATGTCGGAGAAGCAGCCAAAGGTAAGACGCGTGTGTATGTAGGAGAAATCGAAGCCAAAGTCCCATTCTTCGGAGCTATTTTTTGTTTGTTGGTTAGATTTCGAGACCCATCCATCCTACATATAGAGCAGGTCCGGAGCAAAGTGCTTACGAGTCGTCGACGTAAAAGTAGCAATTTTCGGGCACTTCATTCGGCTGTATTGGTGATAGGTCGGTACCAATTACTTCTGCCTGTCGAGCAGCATGTCAGCGTCATTCTTTGCGTAAATAACAAAAGAAGAAATCACTGGCTTACCTCTGGAAATTCGTCACTTATCTCTATGGCCCATTGTCCAGGTCCTGTACCAATGTCCAAAACCCGTGTTGGAGGATTATCTTGTGTGAATGGCGCAAAATAGTTGCGACCAAGTACCTCGGTTATGATATCATATTGAAACTTTAACCTTTCCGTTTCGGCATCATCGTTGGGGAATGGGTAGGCTATTTTTGGGATTAAGGGGTTCAGTTCGTTAATAGGTGTGTATATGTCACAAGATGTAAAAGGCTGTTACTATAAGAGCGCCTATATTGACGTCCCATAATAGGATTTGTTGTCGGGTTATGATACTTACACCCTGCACGGAACGAGTGGTACGTCCTTCCGTTCTCTTTGCGGACCTCCCTGAAGCTGTCCGCAGTTGTATCGACGTCCCTGTTTTTATTATTTGTCAGCCTTAATGAGTCCGGAACACGTATGCTGCCTAGACTGGGTGTTACTTACGGTAAAGATGTCCGGCTTTCCTCTCCACACTTTGCACAAATCTCACAGCATGTATAAGCATGTGTGCGTATAAAACTCAGCAAAAAAGTGAAGTAAAAAGACTCCTCAAACCTTGATGTCATTGGATGGCATAACCGAGTTCATCGTAAATGGGAAATCCCCCATGACCGAAACTTGTCGGGTGTTCTACAAGGCCAGTGGGATGGAGGATGGACGGTGTAGCAAGAAGTTCAAGTAATGCCGGGTCGACCAAAGAAGTAAAATACCAGTGTTTAAACCAGAGATACAAAGGCAACCGGTCTCAACGGTTTTTTTATTTTTTATTTCTTTTTTGAAAAAAAAGATGTCACCGCAGATTGGTCCAGAGAAGATCGATCGATGTGAGAACGAAATCTGTGGCAAAAAGCACGGAAGTGGCTATGTAACGAGAACAACGGGCTCTTGGGAGGCTTTTTGTATTAAAACCTCGGTCAAACCCGCCGGGTTTTGAGAAGCACAGTCTACCCTTCAAGTAAGAAAGAGAGATAAGAGAAAAAAAGAGGATGGAAGCTGACGAGAGAGAGTGTGGATGGAAACAAGATGCAAAAGAAACGTCCCAGAACGTCGTATCCGACAGTCTGGTACCCTGCAGAACGGGTGCCGGCTTGGTGGGTGTGGATACTCGAGAAACAGGAGGGTCAGTCCGTTCTCTGGGACGCTCACATCTTTAACCAATAGCCGAAAGGCGACACAAGTCGGCGGTCAAGCCCTGATTTTGAAGCAATTGTCTCGCGGAAGTATCATCCCGTCAAACTGGGGGGTTCTTTTCTCAAGAAAGAGGAAAAAACCAAGCATTTCTCGAGCTTTTGCCGGGCTGGCTTGGCCTGACTCCCGACTAAGTTATGCATACTTGTTTGCAACTTTCAACGACATAATGATTACAAATTCGCGATCTTTTTCTCAACAAGAGTCAGGTTCCCCCATACAAATGAGGGTGGCGCCACAAGCATTAGCAGGGAAGGTTATACTTGCCAAGGGGACTTTTTCCCTTATGTTTAAATTTTTTTTTATCTTCTTGTTTCGTTAGCAAATGAAGAAAAAAAGCTGGGGCTTTGTTTGCGCATATGCTGTTTACCCCTCATAAAAACTTGGAGCAAACTGATTGGTTCTGCGTGGTACATATGCTGAGGGGCGTCTGTATGATCTGCAAGGCCCCCAAAGAGTATTTTATTTGGCAGGGGAAAACAATTGAGAGCTGGAACCAGACGAGCTGGAGAAGAAATGATGGTTGGATTGAGGCTGTTTGAAGAGGATAAAATTAACAATCAAAACCTAAAGAAGAAAGAAAGAAAAAAAAGAGCTGGTCAGGCTGGTGAACCAGTGGCAAGCTTACATGTGACTTGCTGTGAGTACTCGGGTACAGATTCTTGGAATTCAGGGGTGGACTTTTGGTCGCTTCCAGCCGAGACTCGGAAAACTAGAAGGGGTCGGCCCTGCGGTATCTCCCTGTCTTTGTCTTGGGTTTGTGATCGGGTTTTGCCTCCGATAGATCAGTGGCCAGTGGTGATAGGTTAACCAAATCCCAAAAAGAAACTGCCTGCCGTCCCGGTGCCGGGCTGGTGGTGTCATATCTGATTGCTTACCCCTCGATTGGAACCCAGTGGGAAGGGTCAGATGCACCTTCACTCCATCGGCAACCCGAGCAAAGGGATGATCGACTAGACAAGCGTGCTTGGCTTGGGTTGGTTGGTTTTGCGTACTCGCTACCGTCCAAGCCGTCGTACAAAATACGCAAGTTTGCAATTCTTTCTCATGTTTTCCCCTCCCATGTCTTGGCAGCGTCGATCGCTTTCCAGTAATTGATCGGTCTGGTGCGTTGACCACATTCAATGAGAAAACTGGAACCCCCCAGACAAGCCAGAGAAGGCAGGTAGCCGTGGTGCAGGCAAGCTAGAACCAGGTAGAACCACTCGCTATGCGACTGCATAATCGAATGAGTGAGTGAGTTGTCACCAGAGGACAGGCATTAGGTAGTAGGCACTAAGGCACGTACATGTATTTACTTCACCTAGACCGCACATTTCTGATATCTGTGTGTGAAAGAAATTAATTTAGTGTAATGCACGCGCGCCAATTGACACTCAATAAAGAGCTAATGCGGGGTTTGAGCCTAGGCTTCATATCTTCCAGGTCTGCCAAATATGGCAAGTACAAGCCCCTTTTAGTGGTGGATGCCAGCCAAGCGAGTGCTGTACTGTACAGTAGCTTGCTTCACGGATGGGGCCCACAGGTTCACCCCCCCCCACATCCATCCAATCCAATAGAACCCCGATATCCAGACTTGACACCGCAGAATCACAGAGAATAAATTGTACCGAGGATTTCGAAAGCACGGCAATGCAATCAAATCCCGAACCCAAGAACTGCCTTGCCTTTCGCTGACAGTGGATGAATACTGTAACATCTCATTCATATCCCGCAAAGATGTCAGATCTGCAGGACATGCTGTCTCCACTGTTTCAGCAATTTCAGTTTAGCTTCATTCCAATGTAATGGGCTAAACAGGGCAGTATGGTAGAGGGCATGCGTGCCGCTGGAGATTCTCCAACTTGATTTCTGCACCGCTTCCCGAACAAATAATAAGCAAAAGCAGCGGCTCGCTGTCGGCCCCGACCGTTGAAAAAACCACAAGGGTAGACTGACTACCACTAGGCCGCTCGCACGACCCTACTCTACTCGCTTTTGGAATTCTCTCGGCCGTAATTACCGCCGAGACAAACACTAAAAAAAGAAAAAGCAATGTCGGAGCCCCAAGCTGGCCCCGCCGAGTCCAGGCTCGTATGCAGCTCCCCGCAGTGGCAGGCTGAATCACGCTTTCTGTCCGATGCATACTCAACGTTGCGTCGGTCCGTGGGCCAGCGCGAGTCCACGACGACCCCGTCTGCGGGTGCCCTGGAAAAAGCCGTCGAGGCACTCCCAAGGCCCGGTTCTCCGTCGTACCTGTCAGGCTTGGGGTCCGAGGCGGCCTTGAGGCACATCAACGACGACATCGTACCGGCCCTAAACGGACAGAGCCTCAGCTCACGATACTACGGCTTCGTGACCGGTGGAGCCCTCCCGGTCGCCGAGGCCGCCGACAACATCGTCAGCGCTCTGGATCAGAACGTGCACGTCCACCTGCCGTCCGACACCGTCACCACGGCTGTCGAGGATGCCGCCCTGGGCATGGTCACGTCTCTGTTGGGACTCGAGCCGGAGCAGTGGCCCGGGCGGATCTTTACGACCGGCGCAACCGCCTCGAATGTCCTGGGGTTGGCTTGCGGGCGGGAAGCCGTCATCTCGAAGCGGCTGGTCGCCGCCGGGCTGGATCCAAAGGAGTATTCCGTGGGCGATCTTGGTCTGCTCCAGGCATGTATCAAATCCGGAGTGCACGAGATTCAGGTCCTCACCAGCATGGGACACAGCTCGCTGTACAAGGCTGCCTCGATCGTAGGCCTCGGCAGGAAATCGGTCAAGGCTTTACCCCTGAGCGAGGCCGAGCCCTTCCGCCTCGACATCGCTGCTGTAGAGAAGGAAGCGGCCCGGGAGGGGGTCGCAACCATTATCGCTGTCAGTGCTGGAGAAGTAAACACCAGCGGCTACGCAACTTCCTCCCGTGAGGACATGGTGAGGCTGAGGGCTATAGCAGACCGGTACGGAGCTTGGATCCACGTAGATGGTGCCTTTGGTATATTTGCCCGTGCTTTACCCCAGACAGACGAGTTCTCTGGGCTGCATGAAGGGGTTGCTGGTCTGGAGCTTGCATCCTCTATCACAGCAGATGGACATAAACTTCTCAACGTGGTAAGACCCCGTTTTCTTTTGTCGCGAATCCATGGTGCAAAGGACCCACGTGAGGAAGATTGCAAGTCACTAACCTTATGTTTTCGCGTGACACAGCCATATGACTGTGGCATATTCCTGACCCGCAGCCAAACAATACAAAGCGAGGTCTTCCGAAACCCCAACGCAGCCTACCTGCCCCCATCCGAGTCGCGAACGATCCAGAACCCGCTCGACGTCGGCATCGAGAACTCGCGTCGCTTCCGGGCCCTCCCCGTGTACGCCGTCCTGCTCAGCGAGGGCCGGCAAGGCATGTCGGACATGTTTGCGCGCATGGTACGGATGGCACGTCGGGTCGCCGCCTTTGTGCGCGCCTCGGGTGCATACGAGCTCCTCCTGGAACAGGAGGAGACGGTCGGCGTCATCGTGCTCTTCCGCGCCAGGGACGCCGGCCTGAATGGTACGCTTGTGCAGAGGATAAATGAGTCCAGGGAGATATACGTCAGCCCGACTTCGTGGCGGGGAAGCCCGGCGGTTCGTCTGGCGGTTAGCAGCTGGAGGGTCGATGTTGAGAAAGATGGGGCGGTCGTGGAGGGTATCCTGGAGGACGTTGCTAAAAACTATCAGTTGGAGCAATCTTGATGGAGCTGAAAAAAGCATGTCTTTTGCTGTCGTCTGAAGGCGTCAGCTCGCGTTCAAGTTATACAGTCGGCTCGTGCCATGGCCTCCATTTACCACCCACTGATCATGGTATTGGGTTTTGCACCGAGACTATGATATAAAATGGTGAAATCGATTCTTAATTTGGCAGTCAAAGAAAACAGCCGGTTATGTTACCGCGGCTTTTCAGTTGCTAGAATGGGTACCACATCATGTTATCTTGAAGCGCGCGTTTACGACTTGGTTTTCCAGACGGTAGTCTAGAAGCACTTGTCATGGCCAACAACCTTTACTTCCCAGCAAAAGTAGGTAGGTAAGGTATCCAAGGTAAGGTAGCTTAGTTGCCGAACTAGCAGGAACTTAGGTAGGTGGCCACCGGGAATCCTCGGCGTAGTATGTTTTTGCTACTTCCATATTCCTCCTTGAGCGCGCCCTACCCGAGAATCGAGTACCCGAGTTTACTACCCGTCCACTTGATCTAATCTTTCTATATCTCTTTCTTTCATTATGGCCAGCACGACGTTTGCTGATTTGCTAACTCATGGGGGTTGCAAAACTCATTCATTCTTCTCCCAGAGAGAGCAGTATGTAGTGTACATTATCCATAACGATGCCCAAAGTGGCTTCATTGTGTAAGACAAAAGTATACTGCCTTGACCCGCCGCAAAAAAGGAAGGAAAAAAAGAGAAACTTCGAGACCCACCCATTCCACGCCTCCTCCTACAATGTAGTCAAGCCCAGACCTTCTTGAACTTTTCATCAAACTCCGCTTGTAGGAGCTTAAAAGCCTTGAGGATATTTCTCAAATTGGCCTCGTCCTGCCTCTGCCAGGCAGGCACATCATCCCGACCAAGCTCGGTCCCGCTATCCGAGTTGTGAGTGCTGGGTTGATTGCGGCCATTTACGGTAGAATAGCCAACAGCAGGCTCATTTTCCTCCTCATTCTCATCATCATCCCAAGAATCTGCCACCTTCTTCTTCTTGCTCGTCTTCTTGTTTGTGACCTCACCCAATGGAATAGGCATGTCGACTTGCTGAACATCGTCACCCTCGCCACCCTCGTCAACCTCCTGGCCCTCAGCTACCCTGTCAAACACGTCCTGTACGTCCGTCATGTCGGGATATCCCGCTTTAGGGTCGAGAAAGTTGTCCAGACTTGTAATGATCGTGGCCAGAATCATAGAGAAATCTTTGAGGCGAAACCACACATCGCCTGCTTTGATGCCGTTGCCCGTGACCAGTGCTTTGAGATCGCCGTTTTTGAAAAAGTCATACAGATAAGCATTCCAGGGCACACCATCTGTGTCGTCAGGATAAATCTTGATGTAGGGTACGGCTGACTCCTCGAGAAAGACACCCTCGCGTACAGTCTGACAAAGTTCCTGGATGGAATGAAACGAATCGGTAAAGCCAGACAATGCTGCAAATGGGGATCGAATCTCCGGAGCTTTCCTTGTCTGACACCCATGACTACCACTGCCTTGCGCTCCGACTGGATACTTCGAAAGTGGCAGCTTATCGTCGGGGCTATTGGCTAGATTCTGAAAAATATATGTCTGCACATAGTTTTTGAAGATAGCCAGCGTCTCACGGTTGTGCTCACGCAACATATTCAGGGCCATTGGCGGGAGTTCGGGGAGAATGACGATTGAGGAAGACAATCTTTTAACCCCCTCTAGCCACTCCTTATCACCAAAGCGAGTGACAGGCTGTCGACAGAACAAATGAGACAGTACGAGCATGAGCTCAAGTACCACTGCAGTCGGGATCTTGTCTACTTCCGCGCAAAGCTTGTGGAAGTATCCGCCCTTCAGTAGTGAATGAAAGGCAAATGCTGAATTCTCGGTGAAGTATAGATGGCTAATTAAACCGGCAAAGTTGAGAGGTGCACCAGAATCTGAAAGGAGATGCTGCTTCCGGAGATATTCAATGGAGAAGCGAAGATGATGCTTGACGGCAAGCTCCCCAGCCGGGCCGCCCAGGTAGAGCAAGTTCTGGGAAAGAAGAGACTGTGCCGCTTCAATCGAGAAACGATTGTTCTGAGTATGACTGCAAAGTGATAGAGTTCTCAGAACAATGGACGTTGATACCGGAAACTGTCCTCGAAGGTCTGGGAGCCGTGAAGACATGATCTCGAATGACCTGTGGGTTGAGATATTGAAGACGACGTTGCCAAGCAAATCAAAGCCACGGCGGCCTGCTCGACCAGACGCCTGACGATAGTTCAAAGCGGAAAGAAACACAGAGTCTCCTGAGAAGACGACAGTTTTGCAGGGGACATTGATTCCCAACGCAAGCGTTCCAGTAGCAATCACCACGGTCAAGAAACCGCGGCGGCAAAGCATCTCAACACTGGAAGCGGAAGAGTGTCAGTGTCTAATGTGCGCAACAAAAGTCGGGGTCGGCAGAGGAAACTCACACTTGACGATATTTTCTGTTCATACCGGCGTGGTGTACACCAACACCCCGTCGTAGCGCTTCAATAAAGATCGGGTCCAGGTTGGCCCATTTCAGTGAACGAATCAGCTCTTCAAGGTCTTCAAGCTGACATTTCCTGGAGTCGGCAAAGGAGAATCTGGCAAGCGGCGCGTGTGGATCAAAGTACTCCCACTTGCTCACGTCCTTTTGACCCTCCTCACGCACGAGATCCATCTTGGACATGCCTTCTTCCAGACCACTATGATCCTGCTTTCGCCCCTGTTTGGCCTCCTTGGTCTTTCCCTGTGCCTTGCTCCATTTTTCGTAGTCAATGATGGTTTTTTGCCACTCCTTACTTGTCTTCTTCCATTCCAATTCATGGCGCCTTAGCTCTGCAATGACAGAGCTCATGATGCTCTCGCACTTCATGCGATCGTAGTTGAAGACTATGGCCGGTAAACCTTGCCGGTGGTGAAGATCCAAAAGCAGCTGAAAGTGTTCTGGGGATACTTCCTGTGCTTTGCAGTTGACACGCTTCTGTATATTTCCGTTGTCACATAATCGCAGATCGTCCCGAACTGCCTCAAAAGGAGATCCTGGGTCCATCATCCAGGGCAATAGACACGCTTTGAGCTCTGATTCCCAGCGGAGAATATCGGCCTTTTTGACGATTGCGGGCAGAGCTTTCGAAGGGTCTAGCTTGTCTGCAACTGGAAAAGCCGCGGTCTGGTGTTTTCTCATGCTGAGCCAGAGCTTCAGACAATCTCGGGCCTCCAAACTAATATCTTCCAGCGTCCCTCGATTTCGATCAACAATGCTCCCAATGGGGTGCACGAAAAAGAAAGGGCTCTTTCCTTGCTCGTCTAACCCATGGGCTCCGTCTACCCCCTGACCGCGGGGTGGGAAACCATCGAACTTGTCTCGAGATTTGCCTGACGGTCTGTAGATATACTTGCGCAGGTCAGAGTAGCGTGCCTTGTGCACCACTAATTCCAGATCGTGTCCTTTGGTCTTTTGGGACTCGCTCAGCCATGCAACAAACTCCTGCGGATTTCCGACTGTGGCTGAGAGGGCAATGATAGGGCAGGGCGCTAACAAAAGCAGTTGCTCCCAAACAACACCTTCTTGTGCCTGCCCTATGCAGTGGACCTCGTCAAAAATAATGCGCTTGATTCTATGGGCCCACGAGTTTGCCTTTTCCGCATTGGGAGGCGAGAGCAGCATTATTTGCAGAATGTGCGGCACCGTCACAAGGATCTGGCATCCTGTTGGGTTGTTTACACGGTAGTCTCGGGTGTGAATGGCCCAAACACTTCGGCTCTCTGAATGCTTGAACTTTTTCTTGAAGCGGCCCTGTACTTCGGCCGCAATCTGGTTGACCAGAGCCTTTGTGGGTGCAACGTACACCAGAACGTCGTCGTCGCTAGACTGCATCACCTTCTTCATGGCGTAGAATGAGATGAAAGTTTTACCCGCAGAGGTCGGAGCGATGACACAGAGGCTCTTTTCGGCGTCGATGGCATCAAGAACGTCACGCTGCCAAGCGTCTGGATTGAAAGAGGAAACACGATTATCGGGAGCGGGATCAAAGCCGCGCTCCATATCGGGCCCGTGGAACTCAAGTTGGTGCTCAATAGAAGTGGCCCCATGATGCAGGCCTTGAAATCGAGCTTGCTCCGTTGAGGACTGGAGTTTAGTGGCCAGCTCTTCGAGCTCGGTATTGTATTCCGAAGCCATGCGTTTGGTCTTCAGCTCGGTTGCTCTTGTCCAGAACAGCTCCAAAATCGCAGCCAAATCCTTGCCTGTCCCTGTCTTGACTTCTCTCTCGAAGATGGCTACCAGTACCTTGCAGATATACAGCGAGATTTCGGCACCGACAAGGTCTTTGCCAAACGTGATGCCCAATTCGTAATCCTTGACTGCCTCCAGCTGATAGCTGAGATCAGTTATCTTTTGTAGCTCTTTCTTCTTGGTTGCCCATATCTTTTCCGCAGCTCCCGGTGCTACCAACCTAGAACTTGGGGTAGAAGCTCCAGTTAAAGCGCCCCCTTGAGCGGATTTGCCCCTGAACTCCTTTTTGTTTGCTACTTTCTTGGCCGTATCGTATGACTTCTGCTTTAGTTGCTCCCTCCAGGCTGGCGCAGGAGTAGACGAGACAGACTTGTTGGTCAGTAGTATGTTCTCCGGCGTACCGGTAGTGAGGCTGTCAGCGTACTTCTTAGTGGCCGCCATGAATCGCTGGTTACGCTTCAAAGCCCATTTGTCCAGGGGCTTGGGTTTCTGCTTCAAAGAGAGAGTCTTTTTGGAATTGTGCCAATGTGTTGCCTCTTGGAAGATTTTAGATGCGATTGGAGGCTCAGCAGCCAAGTTCACGTCAACCTTGACATCCTCGAAGTACTTGTCAAAGGCCGGATGTGCGAATTTCAACACTGGTCGCATAGCAACAGTCTCCGCAGAATCTTTCTCCTCGCCCAGTACGGAAGAGGTTGGCTGATCCTGTGCTTGAGAAAGCAAGTACTCCAGTGCTGGCGAGCAATCCAACCCTGAAAGCGTGTTGACTTTTCTTGAGAGCCCCATGATAGTGGAGGATGTGCTTCGATCCAATGTGATGCCGTCAATCTTACCAATAACGGAATAAAACAACATTCCGTCAACCATATCAAAACCATCCCACTCAAGCTTTGGGAGAAAGCACTCCCCGTCAGATGCAGCTGACTTCTTGATGATGTGGTAAGAGATGTTTAGTAGCCTCATTAGGAAGCCAGACGCTTGAGATTCGGTGTATTGCTGCCGGTTGCTGGCTCGTTGGACAAGTCTATGATCCATGAGAAAGCCCATGTGAACCAGAAAGCATGCGATAAGAAGCTGATCAGGGGTTTCCTGGGCCAACTCAGAAAGAGCAGCAACGAGGAGAGCTTGCCGCGCAGTCAAGCCAGTACCGTCATCCCAACAGGCCCAATCATCGGCCTTGAGGAGGAGCTGGTAGGCCACCTCTCCTAGGCCTCTTGAATCAGGTTCGGCTCCAATCTCTTCCTCGGGGATTAATTGATCATTGAGAGGGATGGCGTCGTCGTGGGTGGGCGTAAAAACGGTGGCAGCCACCTAAAAAAGTGATATCAGTCAGCATTTGCGCTTGGAGTAACTGTAATTATGGTATAGCATACTTTAGCATTGCTAATCTCAGCATCATCAATGAGGGCGATGCTGTAGCCTCGGAGATTAAGATGATAGATGAGATGCAGGCACTGGCTGATGTCCTGAACCGCCTTGGGTTCAGGGGCTGTCAGATTCTGGCGACCATCGGAGCAGAGAAAGAACAATATCGGACTACTCTTAAGATGGTCAATGAAACTTTGGTCGTCCAAGCTATCATAGACATAGGAGCGGTGAAGGCGCGAGACATCAAGGCCACGATTGAGGTGGTCAATCAGGATCCTGCGCGTCAATAGATACTTGATATGATGCTCTTCGGGGGTTTGTGGAGGTATGCAGAGTCTCTCGTGACTCTCCAGCCAAATGACCTGGAAGTGGCAGTGACGCTGGTCCAGCTCATTCAAAAATTTCTCGACGGCATAGATAGCGTGAAGAAGTTGGAATCCTTCTAAAGAACGGCAGTCAGAATTCGTACATAGAACGATAGTTGATCGGGCGGGAAGATGAGTGAATAGAAGTATCGAGCCTATTGACGAACCCTGGTAGTTGACCTTTGCCTGCGAGATGCAGTGTGCCATGAGGACCTCGCCATGAATGGCGAAAAGTTCCTTGCCGGCAAAGTCTCCAACAAGATCAACTCGTAAGCCTGACCGCTCTGTATACCAATCTCTCAAAGCTTTCGTTGAATCCATCTTGGCGTGGCTGGCTAGTCGCGACTGGGCTTCATATTTTTCTCTCCAGAATAATTTTGGGTGAGAGTGGAGGACGAAAAGCCCGTTTGCTACGAAAACTGAGCAATAGGTGAGGGATATCAATTGTTGGTAGACAGTGGGGTCAGATCATGCACATAGCCGTCAATTTTGTAGCCTGAAATTGATTTGATTTGATTTGTAGAACTATATTGGGTGCCTTGGCAGGTGTGACAAAATGAGGGGGTGGACAAAAGGAGAAGGTAGAATTGACCAGTGCCTGAGGTAGGTAAGGTACCTCAGGGAAATTGCCATAGAATTTTGCTGCCTTCCTCGATTCTTCAGTGACTGCCACCCCATAAATGAGTCTCTTAGGCACCTACTATAGGTACCTAAGCACCCACGTACCAGTCACCAGTCACCTTAGGTGCCTGCCTACCACATCGATCTGATCCCTCGCTCTTTATCCACTTGAACACGGGCAAGGCGACCGGCTCGCATTTTAAGCCTGTGATATTGCCCTCGATCACTCCGTGACGTTGGCTGCCCGTTTTTGACTGCTTCCAACACACGCTTGTAAACTGGATACGATTCGAGTATTTCTTGCTCTCTTTTGAGTATGGCCCTGTATACAAGTTGACAATGTTAGTTCAAGCCTTCCGGGGAGATAAAGGTGCTTTTGTGGAGGGAAAAAAGGGTAGAAGAGGAGGGAGAGGGCCAGATATGGGTATTATAATGATGTATATGTTCGAGACAGTGCCTTCAACGTGGTCCAAACTAACCTTTTGTATTCTTTGGTTTCCTCAACAGTCATACCAAAAACCCGGTGTGGGTGTGTCGAATGACTAAATTGCCCCAAGCAATGTCAGTCCAGGAGCTTCTATGATATGTAGGGGTCAGTATCTGGCAAACTTAAGGAAATTCCTGTATTGTGCCATTCGTTGAGACAGACGCTGTCTAAGCGTCATTGGCGTTTTCTTCGTGATCAACAAACCCACCACCAGGCCGTTGTTGTTGGTGATACGCCTGACTTGGTTGTTGTTAGTCTGGAGTTGCCGAACTGCTGGCAAATCTGTCAAGTTGATGGACTGCTCTGAGCGCGGTTGAGTTGCCTCCGAAGGGGCCTCGATGCCTTGTTGGGAAGCCATTGTTTGGAGAGCGATGAAGAATGAGAGTGGATGAGGTCCAGCAACTCTGCTTCATCAGATTTACAGCGACCCCTTAGCCCTTTTATACCATGATTTAAATCACATGACAACAGCAATTCGGACAAGGTTGAAGGCTAACGAGATCAGAGAGACTGGAAAAGCGGCCTCCAAACAGTTTGGCTTGACGATGGCTACTGCATGCCATCATTTACTTTGTACTTGCATACCTACTTACTTTACCTTACACACCGTACCTACGAAGCAGACTGTAGACACCAACCTTCCTTAGGTTGCTAGGTAACGTACAATGGCTCGTCACTGCTTAGGTATGGCCATCCTTTGATACTCGCCTGCTAAACCTTTTACTTCTTGACCTTGATTACATGATTGCTTCTATGTTGCTACTATTTCTTTTTGATATAGAAACTTCTTTGGTGTTTTCTGATTGTCGTAGCGAGTCTTTAGGAATAGAACGAAGATAAAAAAAGAAGAAAAAAAACGGTAGTGAAAAAAAATATGCAAGAGATGTGAAGATTCATGTGTCGGTTGCTAAGTTACTTCGTATTAATTCAGAATAAGGTTTGATGGTGTTGAAGAAACGTGAAAGCGCGCTCGTGGTTGTGGCGGATCTGAGCTAATTACCTACGCTGCTGTACTCATAAGCTAGTGGGTCATATCACGTGTGTTGATGTCAGAATTCGGCTTAGCTCAGCCTCGTTCATGCATGAACAATCGCGAATGGTCCGGCGCGAGTCGCCCGCGGTCCTGGCTCTACATTAATACATCGCCGGAGCTTATTGTTTGACTGCTCGTGGTGTATCATCAGAGCCTCTTGAACTGCAGGCTTGTTGTAAGTCGACATTTCATCTTCGGTTTCTTTGCTCGCAAAGTCGATTCGGGTCATTTCAGTCGCTGACCGTTAGCTGCTAGACCTTTGGTGAGTTGCGCTCTTACTCCCTGCGGTTGCCTGTTTTGGGTGCTTTCGGTGCAACAACTTTTTGCGCCGGCATTTCATTTTGGTTCGAACCAAGGTGTCGCTGTTGTCTCATGACTTTCAGACACACAAAAGCACTCCAATTTCACATGATAGCCACCAAAGCAATCCCCACTACATTGAGAGAGTCGAGACACCAAACTAACAAGCAGACAATCGATCCCAGATTACATCATATCTCTTCGCATACCAGCATTCCGAACCCTCCCCTTACTATAGTTGCAGCCACCAACACGTAGCCCACCATGGCCGACGTCGAAAAGAAGGAAGAGGCCGTGGCGACTGAGCAGCACGAGAATGACACGGGTGCCGGCGACGATGGCGACGACGAGGTACACAAGCAATCCCCCTGCCCTTGAAAAAAAGACAAAAAACAAAAACAGAAAAACACCAGCCAAAAAAAAGAAAATAAGTTTGAAACATTTCCACAAACGGGCAGGGCTGATGCAGCTTGCACGCAGCAGGAGATCTCGGCGATGAAGAAGAGGGTGGCCGAGATGGAAGAGGAGGCCGCGAAGCTTAGAGAAATGCAAGCGAGCCTCGACTCGCAAAGCCAAGAGCTCAGCACCGAGAGCAGGGATGACGTCGACAGCCGCAGCATCTTTGTCGGCAACGTCGACTACTCGGCCTCCCCAGAGGAGATCCAGGCGCACTTCCAGAGCTGCGGCTCCATCAACCGAGTCACCATCCTCCTCGACAAGTTTACGGGCCAGCCCAAGGGGTGAGTTACTAGCACACAGGTTCCCACAGCTGCTTGTCCCGGAAGTTGTTTTCAGTAGCGTTAACACTATTGCGCCACGTAGATTTGCCTATGTCGAGTTCACGGAGCCTTCTCTTGTAGCGCAGGCCCTGGTTCTTAACGAGAGCGTCTTCAAGGGCCGGAACATCAAGGTAAGTTGAATGCGTGTTTCCAGCATTGCTGCCACCTGGCTTGTTTAGAAGATGCGCAAACTGACTCTGATGATAGGTTTCTCCGAAGCGGACAAACTACCCAGGAATGAGCCGAGGCCGCGGGAGGGGCCGCGGGCGTGGTGGTTTCGGACGCGGCGGCTTCCCTCCCAGGGGAGGTTACCGGGGCGGCTACCGTGGACGTGGGCGAGGCTTTACACCTTACTAGGCGTCGCTCAACTCGGTGGTGTCACTGATATTTACCCGCTTCTACTGCGAATGCCTTTGAGTGCGGACTCCAAAGTTTCTAACGGGCAGTCGCGAAGATGACCCTGTTCATGGGCTGATATTTACCTGATTTTTGCTTTTCTCTTCTTTTTTGCATTCTTCGGTGCGGTCTGGGCAGCCTACCCGCACTACTATTCTCGACAATGATCGATCTCTATTGCAGTGTATGATAGAGCAGAATGTCACGTGAAGAGGAGGAATCCATGAAACTCTCAGCGATCTGTTTGTCATATCTTGATGCTTGCGAGGATACAAAAGATTTTGGGAACCTGACTGATAAGACCACGTCGTTTCTAATGACTCTTTGACTGCAGATTGCACGAACAACCGTGTTGGAGATTGTGTTGTCGTACCTTGCAACTGAAGCAGACGCCAGTCATAACATGTAGCAGCTCCCATGCAGCCACCAGAGTAGCCCATCGAGGCCCCACCTGAAATCGTCGGTGGGAGCATGTTTTTGGGTAGTCTTTTTTTGGCTCAAGCTAGCCTACTGAATCTCTTGTATGTGAGGTTGCGAGTTAATATTGTGCAATAGTCGCCGGTTGCGTGATTATACGAAGTACTCTGCAATTGAGAGTATATCGGGGCGGGGCCGAAAGGGAAGCACCCACATCCAGTCCACATACATACCTGCTCACCCGTCCCTGCCATCCGATGTCATGCCGCCTAAGGGGTCAGAGGCTTTTCATTATGGGGCATCATAAGTCCCCCTATATTTACTTTTAACCTATTTACTTCTAGTCGCTCGCAGGAGCTTAACAGAGACCTACAGGAAGTGATAGGACCTTACGCCAAACGGCTACCACTGGGCATCCTCACAATGTTGGACACAACCACCCCTCCGCCGCGCGCCGGTGCTCGACGAGGGGGTGCGTACGCCCAACATCGACGCCTTCCGGGCGCGCGGCACGCTCTTCACCAACTGCTTCGTCCAGGCCTCGGTGTGCAGCAAGTCGCGCTGCAGCATGTTCACGGGCACGTACCCGCACGTCAGCGGCCACCGGAGCCTTGAGAACCTCATCAAGCCCTGGGTGCTCTTCATGCCGCTGCTGTTTTCGCACTGCCCGTTCCAGGTCTAGGAGCCGTACTTTGGCATGTACGACCGCGCGACCGTGGGGGGGGGGGGGCATCGTGACGGACCCAAAGGCCAAGAAAGACGGGCCACGAGCCGCGGTACGTGCAGACGATCCGGGAGCGTTACGGGACGGGCCGTGCGACGCCCGAGATCTGACACGAGGTCAGGGTCACCTACTTTAGCATAGTATCGCAGCTAGACGAGCAGTCCAGCAGGCTGATAGGCTGATGGCGGGCGTCGACGAGCTGGGCCTGTGGGAGGACATGGTCACCATGCTCTTCACCGACCACGGCGAGTACCTGGGCGACCACTGCCTGATCGAGAAGTGGCCCTCTGGCCTCTCGGAGAGCCTGGTGCGGGAGCCGCTGATCGTCGGCGGCGCGGGCCTGCCCGAGAGCAAGACGGTATCTGCCATTACGGAAATGGTAGACCTGGTGCCCATCATGTTGGGGTTCTCGGGGATAGGGGAGCACTTCCCCCACAACGGCAGATCATGGGTTCCCGTGCTGGTCGGCGACGAGACGGCGCAAAAGAAGTTTGGCTTTTTCCGAGGGCGGCTTCCTCACCTCCGAAGAGCCGTTGCTGGAGAAATCCCCGTATTCTTACGACATCAAGGCTGGGCCTCGTCGGCAAGGCCATCTCGCTCCGCGACGAGGAGTGGACATATGTGTATCGGCTGTACGAGCCTCCGGAGCTCTACGACCGCCGGCTGGGGAGAGACCCGTACGAGATGCACAACCTTGCTGCTGAGCCGGAGCACAAGGCGCAGGTTGCCGCTTACGAGAAGGAGATTATTACTGAAGTGGCTGGTTGTTGGTTCTGATTTCTTCCCGTTTGAGAAGGATCCTAGAGCGGCTCCGGTCAATCTCAAAAGCCCCAGAGAACAAATGGAAGAGAGATTAAAGCAGCGGAGGATAAAGAATGTAGATTTGCAGAAGCAGACTTATGATTAAATGAAGTAATGAAGATGACGCAAGTCATCCTTGTAATACCTAGCCAATCTTGCAAACACGGTAACAACACCCAGCTTTGCGAAAAGAGGCAGTAATTGGCTTCTTACACCCCCTTTATTATGGCTAACTATCTCAATCACTTGCACAATGATTCACGTTTCCTGATCAAGAGGGTCTCAAAATGCCACTGCCCACTGTGAAACACTAAAACTAGACGTAGTAAAAAGCCTAATGTGATGCATTTACCACGCGTATAGGTAAACATATACTGGTACAATTCGTATGTTAACAATCCATGAGGTCATAATAAACAGGGTCTAGAACTCCGTATAAAGAACCACACATCTCCCGCCGCGGCAGATTCCTGACCTTATTGGTACAACTATAGATCTGGTACGCTAGCATATATTGTGCATATTTCACCTACAATCAACCATCACGAGCGTCAAAATGACCAATCGCAGTCAATTCACGTGCATAATATTGAGTTCGGCAGTTTGGCGCCTATATTGTATGCTTCTCTAATTTACAAGATGACTGCATTCCTGTCGTGAAACCTGAGTTTCATTTCACTCGGACTTTGGAAATGCGAGATTTGCTACCATCACAACACGATTGTTCTCTTTGTAGATCGAACCATATAAGTACCTTAAACCTTGGTCTCCTCCCCCCCCCCCCCCCCAAACTGCTCTCAAACAGCCTTCCAGCTCCCGAAGCACAACACCCCTGACACCCCCTGACAAGCCCCCGATGAAGCACGACGCCGTCATCGCCGTGCTGGCAGGCACCTACACCATGATCAATCAAACAAACCCAGACTCCATCCGCACGTGGGGCGACGCGCCGCACGGCCACATCACGTACACGGCGCACGGCTTCATGTCCGCGGTCATGGCGTCGACGAACCCCGAGCACCGGCCACCGGGCATCACCAACTCGGCCGAGCAGCAGGCGGACCCCGGCCTGGTGGGCGACTTTGCCACAATCGCCAAGCACACGATGGCGTATGCGGCGCCGTACTTGGTCGGCGAGGGGAGCACCACCGCCAGCGGCGTGCTGGTTCATGGTCCCCTCGCCATCAACACGCTGTCGAGTTTCGAGGGGAGGATGTGGACGAGGTGGTATACGTTTTATGAGGGGGCGGATGTGCTGTTTTTGAGGCTTAATGAGACGACTGATGCGGGCGTGTGGTGGAGGAGGATCAGTTGAAGTGGGCTTGTTGGTGGGCTGTGGGTTGTGTTTATGGGCTATGAGTATCATGATGAGCTGTTTATCCTGAAATCCCAAAGCCTCTTGAGATGTCTGTTTGAACATGATAACCCCTGAGATAACCCCTGAGAGTTCTGATTTAGGGTAATGAACCGTATTAGCCCCTGACGACGTTGCTAATTAACAGTAATGTTTAGGGGCTATGCGTAACTAGGGCAGTTGTGGTCTTAACATGTGAATCTGACGTATTAAGCTCGAATACGCCACTTACTCTGAGGTCTCGGGAAGCTACGATGCCAAAAACAGAGCTGAGGTTTATTGCTGAGCCAGTGGTTGTCATTAACTACAACACATGCAATCGAGAATTACACGAGGAAAACTGCGTCAAGGTCAGGTAGTGGCACTAACGAAGTCAAGTTAGAGAAGGTAACCCATATGTGCAAACTCCCGTCATAGAAGTTTCGATGTCAAGCCTGACAATAGTATGAGTGAGAAGCCGTCAGGGCTTTAGAGAAAACTATACATATGGTTCTAAATATTGTTTTTACGGGAATCATAATTCTCTAAAATGATAACCAGAATTATTAGAGATTATAATAACTTGCCTTTGCCATGCTTATCAATCATCATCGACTCCCTACAGTTGCAATCGACTGGATGGCCAAGCCCACATGGCCAAAAGAACATGTTTGAAAATGCCAAGTTACCATACGTAAATGGGCGCTTGAGTGTGACGTAAACTCTTGGCCTGCAGCCTGCTGGAAGTAGTTGACACCAGTCATGATAAAAGGTTCTGGGCATATTTGCGCGTGTGAACAACTTTGAACTCGTGCTGTTTCTTGCTCGTTTCCTTGACGACTTAGTCTTGCACGCTTATTTCGGTGAAAATTGGGTATCAACTCCCACGCCGAGTAAAAAAAAGCTTTCTTTGTGCAGTTTGTTGTGCATAGCCCTGGCCTCATCAATCCGGTTTTCACGGAGCTATGAAACTGTGCGATTCGAGCACACATGAGAGAGGTGACGATCGAGTGGAACCACTTCAAAAAAGAGGCTGAATAGAATCAAGCCAGGCACGTCCATACTCGGAATGACTGGTGCCGAAGCAGAGAGCGTTGAAAAGGCCACCGCTTATCAGACTTGGTTGGTAATTCCCAGTTCCTAATTCCTAAAGACAAAGCTTCCCATTGACGTAAAAGTTATCTAGTATTCAAGAGTAGGTAACCAAAGATAGCTCCATGCCGACGTAAACGTTTCTGGGAATTCGTGCCTCAATAATTCATTCCCTTGTATTACATGTGACAGCGTTTATGGTGGTAGCCAGAACGTATATACACAATGAAAACTCACACTATCTTCTTCTAAACATAGGTCCCGATCAGTCTGGCGGCTGGGAAGCCAATATAGTCAACACGGTTGTAGAAAGCCGGTCGGAATGTAAAAACTATTTTCCTGCCTTCTTTTTTGCGATCATTAGTGTTTCGAGCGGTTGATGTTCCATGGCCTATATGGTAGCGAGCACCTTGCTGTCAAAGTCATAGTTGACATGGCAACATGGAGGAACGTCTGTATTACAGCTTGAGGTATGTCGATGGGATCTATCCCCAAACCCTACCCAAAACCGTTTCATCATGCTTTGTTGACTGGAAGTCCGGGAAATCGACATCCCGGATAAGCCAGCTGTTGAGTTAAGGTAGGTAGGTATTCAAACCCGTTGACAAGGATGGGGCTTTTGACCAAATCCCAGCTACATATAGTCGTGACCAGGAGCATCAAGCACCTCACTGTAAAAATACACCTTGGGCCGATGTTTGCCCCAAGAATCCGTTTTATCAACGCTAAAATCTCTGTTTACCATAACTGTGGTAAAATAGCCTCCATAACGAAACGATGACGAGATCGGGGGGAGATTTGGGGACTATTTCTGGGTTGGGGTCGACGGGGAGTAAATCAGCAGTGGGGTTAGGGTTTGAGTAGGCGAGAGCAAGTGGTAAGTAAATCGAGGTTAGCTCCAAAGACACTCCGGAGGTCTTCCAAGCAATAATAATAGTAGCTAAGCAGGCAAGTGACTGTATAGGTGGTTCCGGGATGCAACTCGAGGCTCGATATATCTGAGGTGCGCCATATAAATAGCAATAAGGTTAAACCAAAAGAGGCAAATGTGACTCAGCCTTCTACGCTCGTCTTCAGTGGCTTGATAAAGTCGACAGCCAACATGGTCGAGTAGTATTTGAGTCGATGAGTGATCTAGTGTTTGTCGAAACGGCATCGTTCATTTATTCCACCGGGGTTGTTTGAAGCTTTTAAAGACATCCAGGCATCTCAAAAATACCGCCCAGGCGATGACAAGGGGGAACCAAAATGTAAAGAAAGCTGGAAACGATGGAGGTGGGCTTTCCTTCACCATAATCTTACCCGCCTAGACTAAAACGAAGCCAATGTCGTCGCATGCGCGTCAGCACTGGGGGGTATTTAGCGGAAATACGTACCTAGTATGTACTGTAAAGTACTGTATGGTATGCTCGTGAAGCTAGTCGTAAAAATAGATCTCGATAGAAATTGGCACGGAACGTCGGCGTGCAATGAAAACGAATGCTCCACATCGTGGAAAACTGCAGTCAATCACAAAAGAGGTCGTACCGTAGTAGAAAAAAGTCACCCCCCAGGCGGAGATCTTATTGACCAGACTTCCAGCTACCACCCAGAGGTCAAAACACCGTGCCGCTGTGCCGTGCGCACTGAATTCTGACTTCAAGACTCCGCCACGCCACCGACATCAATTGGCTGCGGGTTTGGTTTTGGGCTTGCCTTTTGGTTGGCAAATCTGGGAACCCGAACTACAGTACTGTACGTCCTCCCTGTACCTGCCCGCAGCGGCTGCAACTGTACTGTACAAGTAAAAGGTTCAGTTCAGTTCAGTTTGGTTCAGGTAAGTAAGGTAGTGTGGTCTGTGCTTGCGTCGCCGCTCAAATGCTTTCTCACCAAGGATCAACCGCCTCCCTGGACCCTCCCCACTTCAACTCCAGCTGCTCCTGTCACTTTGGCAGCCACTGATTCTATCTATAACAAACCTTCCATCCCAGATACATTACATTACTCCTTCACCCGGCTGGTCCCGAAATTCCTCCACCCACGGCGACAATTGGCGAACCTCCGAAAGCGATTCATCTTCCAGCCGACGACCTGTACACGAACACGTTGTCAATTTCGGCGGCGACAGAGTCGAAGAAAAAAAGAAGGCCAAGACCCCGGTCGAATCCAAACTGAAGAAAGCGGGGGAGCGAACCTGAAAGAGCAAGACACAGCCTCCAAAGGCGAAGCTGCTGTCATCTGCTTGCAACCCACAGTCGCCGCCCGCAGCAAGTCCCGCCGACGCGTCACCAGCCCGCTCCGCATCATTGATTTTGCAACCCGACGCCGCCATAGACTTCGACGGAGGTCCACGAAGTCCGGCCGTCTCGTTAGTGTCTACAATACGTCACTGACCAAACACCACAAAAGTCTCACGACTGGAGCCATCCTCCCCCGCACGTCGCAAAGATGAGCAACTCACGGATAGACTCAGGCTTGCCGGCGTAAGTTCTCCTCGCAACAAGGCATCTCCGCAAATCTGAACAAAACGCTGGGTCACAGTGGATTCTGGATATTCTGTTGCTGTTGTTTTCAGTCGCTGATTGTTGTTTGTCCGATACAGCCAGCCAAATTTACGAGTTACAAGTAATGCCAACCCGACGCTTCTTCCCAATGTCCGATATGCAATCCAAGTTCGCTGTCTAACATGATTGCCTCCAGTTATCGCCGCCGACGGCCTGTATAAGCGAGATGTATTCAGTATGTCGCCCGAATCCTGACCACCTTGTCCGTCTCTAACATTACATTCAGGGTTCCCCGATCCATTCGCCGTGGCTACCATCAACGGCGAGCAGACCAAGACTACATCAGTGTCAAAGAGGACGCTTAACCCCTACTGGAATGAAAGTTTTGATTTGTAAGTTGCTCCGTCATCACCCAAGCCACTCGGATTAAATTCAAAACTAACTGCTCTTGGCGCACAGTCGAGTGAACGAGGACAGCATATTGGCGGTGCAAGTATTCGACCAGAAGAAATTCAAGAAGAAGGATCAAGGATTCCTTGGTGTCATCAACATCCGCATCGGAGACATCATTGAATTAGCTGCCGATGCCGACGGTACTGCTTGCTCATATCCGCTGCTAATTTGATGACATCCTAAACTAACCCTTTTGGCAACCATGTAGACCAGATGCTTACACGAGACTTGAAGAAGTCGACCGACAATTTGGTGGTGCACGGCAAGCTAATTGTAAACCTATCAACCAACTTATCAACCCCGGCACGGGGTCAGCAACAACTCGCTATACCGCATCGACCGGCGGTCGGAACTCCTCAGCCTTCTTCATCATCCTCACTGGCGGCAGGAACTGTTGATAACAGACCCAACTCGGCCATGGGTGGATCGAACGGCTCTATGCACTCACCACAACCCGCACATCGCCCTGTCAGTATGAATGCTACACCCACAGTGCCTCAGAATGGCGCTTCCACACAGAATCGGAACAGTAGTGCTATGAGCCCATTCGAGGATGCGCAAGGTCGTCTGCCAGCCGGGTGGGAGAGGAGGGAGGATAACTTGGGAAGAACGTATTATGTGGATCACAACACTCGCACAACGAGCTGGAATAGGCCTACCGCGGCCGGCGGTGCTGCGGAGTCACGGAACGCTCAGGAAGCTGCCACTCAGGTCGAACGACAGCGACACCAGAACCGCACACTACCCGAGGATCGTACGGGTGCAAACTCTCCGACCCTGCAGCAGCAGCAACAACAGCAGCAGCAGGCCGCTGCCCAGGCAGCCAACAACCAAACCATGATGCACACGGGTGCCACGAGTCCCGGTACTGGGGAGTTGCCGCCTGGTTGGGAACAAAGGTTTACTCCCGAGGGCCGACCTTACTTTGTCGACCATAACACCAGGACCACAACCTGGGTTGACCCTCGCCGGCAGCAGTACATTAGGATGTACGGTGGTCAGAACAATGCCAATGGTACTATTCAGCAACAACCCGTATCACAACTGGGTCCATTGCCGAGCGGATGGGAAATGCGGTTGACCAACACCGCCAGGGTCTACTTCGTGGACCATAACACTAAGACCACGACCTGGGACGACCCTAGGTTACCGTCATCCCTGGACCAGAACGTCCCGCAGTACAAGCGTGACTTTAGGAGAAAGCTCATTTACTTCCGCTCGCAACCTGCTATGCGGATACTGCAGGGACAATGCCACATCAAGGTGCGGCGTTCTCACATTTTCGAGGACTCTTTTGCGGAGATATCTCGCCAGTCGGCAACAGACCTGAAGAAGAGGTTGATGATCAAGTTCGATGGAGAAGATGGTTTGGACTACGGTGGTCTCTCGAGAGAGTTCTTTTTCTTGCTCTCACACGAGATGTTCAATCCTTTCTACTGCCTCTTCGAGTACTCAGCACACGACAACTACACCCTACAGATCAACCCTCACTCTGGCATCAACCCAGAGCATCTCAATTACTTCAAGTTTATTGGGCGTGTTGTTGGGTTGGCTATCTTCCACCGACGATTCCTGGACGCCTTCTTCATCGGTGCTCTTTACAAGATGGTTCTAGGCAAGTCTGTGGCCTTGCCTGACATGGAAGGCGTCGATGCCGATTTCCACCGATCTCTGCAATGGATGCTGGACAACGACATTTCGGGTGGCATTTTGGAACAAACCTTTTCGACTGAGGATGAGCGGTTTGGCGTCATAACGGTTGAAGACTTGATCCCGAACGGAAGAAACATCGACGTTACAAACGAGAACAAGAAGGATTACGTTGACCTGATGGTCAAGTGGAGGATTGAGAAGCGCATTGCGGAGCAGTTTGAGGCTTTCAAGACGGGTTTCCATGAACTGATTCCTCAGGACTTGATCAACGTTTTTGACGAGCGCGAACTGGAACTGTTGATTGGCGGAATCGCAGAAATCGACGTGGACGACTGGAAGAAGCACACGGACTACCGAGGATACACCGAGCAGGACGAGGTAATCCAGTTCTTCTGGCAGACTGTACGATCATGGGATGGCGAGCAGAAGTCCCGTCTTCTGCAATTCACTACTGGTACATCCCGTATCCCAGTGAACGGCTTTAAGGATTTGCAAGGAAGCGATGGACCGCGTCGCTTCACGATCGAAAAGGCAGGCGAGATCAACAACCTCCCTAAGGCACACACTTGGTAAGTTTGAGGTTATTTTATCACTTTTTTGAAACCTTGAGTGTGATTCATAATACTAACATATTTGACCTTAGCTTTAATCGCTTGGACCTTCCTCCATACAAATCATTGGAGATGCTCCAGCAAAAGATGACTATTGCTGTTGAGGAGACTATGGGTTTCGGCCAGGAGTAGTTGTGGCCGCCGATAGTTTACTTGTCTCCTTGTATGTGTATAGAAGCCAGGAGCGCAAGACAGGATTGGAATGGAGGAATGTTACACAACAGTCATTTTTTCTTCTCTTTTTTTATTTTTATTTTTATTCGAAACATATTTATCCGAACAGCGCCTTGGGACTGTCGGTTTATTGGACAGCACTCGTTGAATTTCCTTAGTGAAGAATCAGCTTACATTAATAAAGATTTAAGCGTGACTGCTTACAAGCATGTTTGAGTCACATTTTTTTTATGTTGAAGAATTCATCCGTTAGTGGCCAGCACTTGAATTGTGACAATACAAGAGCGAAACCGTCTTTGATGTAATATATCTTTACCAACTTCCCGTTGCCATTAAACTTTGTGAACAGGTAGGTCTTGGCTACCCACGATCATATCAAAGCCCTTTTTACACACTTGCCCAAGTTGGAGCACATTGGGCAGGGAACTGGAAAACCAAAAGCAGACCCTCGACTTTGAAATACACTACTGTTGGCCGGTTTCCTGTCTACCCGTGTCACTTGTGATCACTGGTGCTCTCTCATCTTTGGAGGGCTCGCACCGCACCCGAGAAAGCTCTCGCAGATTTTGACTGCGAGAGTTGGAGACGGTTATGTCCACAACAAAAGAGGCACATTTCCCACGTTTGGACCAAAAGCATGTATTTTTGTCACATATACAGCCAATACAAAGAAGAGTTGGTGAAATAACCACAGCTGCGTCTATGCCCGCGCCCCCGTCTCTTTTCCATTCTAACTTGACAAAGGGGGGGAGCTTCCCGATTTCCCTCCCCAGAAACCCCTTCCCAACTGCACCTCTGTGCACTTCTTCAAGAGCCTCCCAAAACGCACCCGCACAAAAAAAGAAACAATCGAGCGCCACCATCTACTTCCTGTACCACATCCTGGTGATCTTGGTGTTGCGCATCTTGCGCTGCAGCTGGAAGATTCCGTACATGAGGGCCTCGGAGGTCGGGGGGCAGCCGGGGACGTAGACGTCGACGGGGACGATCCTGTCGCAGCCGCGGACGACGCTGTAGCTGTAGTGGTAGTAGCCGCCGCCGTTGGCGCAGCTGCCCATGCTGATGACCCAGCGAGGCTCGGGCATCTGATCATAGACCTGACGGAGGGCGGGGGCCATCTTGTTGGTCAGGGTGCCGGCGACGATCATGACGTCCGACTGACGCGGGGAGGCACGGAAAATGATTCCCAGACGGTCCTGGTCGTACCGCGGGGTCGAGAGGTGCATCATCTCGACGGCGCAGCAGGCGAGACCGAAGGTCATGGGCCAGAGGGAGGACTGGCGGCCCCAGTTGGCTATGATGTCGAGGGTGGTGCTGTTTTTGGGGGGATTGAGGCGAGGTTAGTTTGCTGAGCAGTCACGCTACGGTGGTAGATTGGTGTAGACCCAGGGAAAGAGAGCTTCAGACTCGGGAGGGAGCCTGGGAGCAATGGGTCGAGACAAGGCCCTGGGAGCAAGACCCGGCCATATGACCAAGATCCATCAACAACGTACAGAGCATATTGAACGACACCCTTGGTACCCTCCTGGCTAGGCAGCGGCACCTCCTTCCGCTCGGGCCTGGCGAGGCCGGTCGACGACTGAGCGGCAGGGACGGCGGCGGGTGACCTTGACGACGACGAGAGCGCGGCGACTGATCGGTACGGAATGAGCGACGCGGTCGGTTTTACTGTTGGGGGTCAAAAAGGTTTCCAGGGTCAGCCATTCGCGGGCTCTATTGAAACGCGATCAATCAATCGATCAAGACGCCGCCCATCGAGGAGGCCGGTCCGAAAGCAAAAGACGTCAGCAACGTACACCTCATGGCCATCGAGGCCGTGGTCCGCAATGAGCTAGCCATTTTCGATTGGTTTGTGCGAATTGAACTGCTCGGAAGCGTTTCCAAGCGGTAGAGTGGAGATTGGTCTGTCTAGAGCGGTGCTGGCTGGGGAGAGGCCTCGAGGCAATTGAGTTTGTCGGCGGGTTTGTCGTCGGGTAGGGGTGTTGGGTTGCTGTGTCGTTGTCGCGCCCCTCGCGGCACTTCTTACTCTGTGGATTGCAGTGCTTGTCACTCGACGGCGACGACGTTTGGATATCCGAGAGCCTTTTTGCCTCCACGCTAATTACAAATGAATGATTGGCTGCGGCTGGTTTAAGTGGGCCACCAAGCTTGCTGTAGTTCCGGCAAGCTTCGGATTTCTGGTTGGAGTTCTCCACAATTCCTTGCCAATCAAAGTCGACTTTTTGCTCTCGATGATGCGGAAACCTGGACAAGAAAGAGCAATCGCCTCTCTGTTGAACCTTTTGACCTTTTTTTTCATCTCAAAATTCCAATCGAGACAACTCTGCCACTTGGTAACGATACAGAAGGTACCGATGCTATCCAAATGACTTTGGATTGACATTGACATCGATAAATCGCAACGGAAGGTTTCCACATGTAAAAGCATCCCCATTTGCCTCAACGCCATACACTACATCATGTAATATCCTTCTTGCAACTTTTCAGCATAAGAAAACACTATTTGATAACAGAGCAGTCTTTCCCGAAGGGAACAGTGATTCTGTAAACTTGTTTTTCAAAAAGGCTCTACACGCCTGAAGCTTGAGGGCAACCCGTGACGGTTCTGCAGCGTTGCAATCTGAGCCCAAGGTTTGTTTATTCAGCAACAAACACACTTTAAAAACACTACAACTTGACTGGGGTACCGAATCTCCTTTATAACCTAGGAAAGTACCTAGGGATTAAGATCAACGTGCAACCACTTTATTCGGGGGCCAGACAGATATCTAGGTATCCATCAATGTACAGGATCAACAGATCACACAGAACGTATAACAGGGGTGTTACGTATCGGTCGGCCACATAGTTATGCCAACAGCTGTTCCATGATGACCTCGCGACTCATTTGCCACATATGTCCCGAGCTTTTATAACAGCCCGATAACTCAAAAAGATTTAATAGTATTCTGTGGTTGCAAGCACCTAGAACTAGTCCAGGAACATGATATTATTCAACTATCTTTAACAAGAATTACAACCATTTCTAGTCAAAACATCCCTCAAGCTCGTGACGTTGGTGCTTGATTTGTTTCTGAGATGCAGGCGATCAGGACAGAATATTTTGCCCATTAGTAATTTTTATCTGTTTATCAATAATTCACTTCGCAAACGTATTTAACCTTGTGTATTTCTCCTTTTCCCCATTCTAATGCTGTCCTTTTCGATTACATTCTAATATATTCAGTTCAGTTTCTTCATCCTCACTATTTCCAAAACTTCAAAACACCTTGACGGTCCGTGGAATTTGTCTTTGGTTTTCCTATGAATGGAAGGTAGAAGTATTCTAATGCTGGAATGTCTATACGTTGACGTTATTTCCAAGTCAGCATATTGAAACATGGCACTGGCAGTCGTCTCCGGAGGGTGAAAAAGCGGAACTTCACGAACCCGTCGTCTCCCAAGGAGGCTTATGTACGCTGCGAACGATTGTACAACAGCAAAGGAGATAATATCTTGTTAAAAGAAAACTCGCAAACATAAGCAACGTTGCTCATTACCCGTCCCGACCTCTGGTACACGCGTCCAAATGTCCGTGCAAGACGATATCCTCGTGGTTATCGTGACCACTTGTGTTCAAATAAATTCCGAGATGTTTATTGTAAGAAAGAATAAAAAAGGAAATATCATAAAGCATAAGGTCCACACCCTTCCAATAGATTCAGGGCTCTTTGAACGTATAGCATAACGCAAACATTTCGACCCCGTAGCAATTTCATGTCCGTTATTTTTTTTTCGTGTTTGTAAAAAACGGGGTATAAAAAGAGAAATTGAATCCGAGCCTGGACCGTGGAGTTAGAGAAGAAAACAAAAAACAATTGGTACTCCGTTTCAGTCTCATGTATCATCAACTAGAATGAAATAAAGTCAAAAAAGGAAAGAAAAAGCGAAAGTATTGAAGAAAACAAAGAAACCAAGCTCTCCCTGTTTCAAATCCTTCACCCATTTCACGCATACCTCTGACCCCATCGCTTCCTCCACGATGCGCCATAGATGAACACGACGGGGAGGAATAGGACGAAGAAGGAGATGAGGCCGACGTAGATCATGAAAGCGTTGAAGTAGCCCAGGTTGATTACCCAGTTCGACGCGTCAAACGTCAGCAGGAACGCAAAGATGAAGCGGAACGACGCGATGCTGACCAGCGCCGGCCCGGCCAGGTGCGGGTAGCACTCGAGCACGTACACGGACGACGTGGAGCTGGTGCCCAGGAAGCCGTACGCGATGAACGCAAACGAGGCCAGGAACACGGGCCAGCCGTAGCGGTCCGGGTGCTGGCCCGCGAGGCCAAACAGCAGCGACCCGATCAGGGCGAGCGTGATGGGCAGGACGAGGTTGATGAGCTGGTTCTCGGGCGTGCGGCGGCCGGTGCGTTTCGCCATGAAGTTGGCCAGGTTGTCGCCGAGTGGGCCCTGCACAAAAGCCACGACGATGGCGCCGATCAGCACCGCCGTCAGCGAGAAGCCGATCCGCTCAAACGGCCAACTGTACGGCTTGCTGATCAGGACGGGGGTTGCGGTAAGGCCGGCGGCAAAGGTCACCGAGATGACGATGGAGTTGAGCATGGTGACGAAGAAGACCTGAGGGTAGAAGAAGGTCCGCATCGTGTCGAGGAAGGCAGTCACGCCGGCTTTCCAGTTAATGTCGACGGGGAAGGGGTTGATGTCAGCCTTGTAGGATCGGGGCTTGTATTTGATGTGGGAATCATCACGGGGGATTCCGGCTGTGAAGCAGAAAAGGTTAGCGTTGCATTTTGGAACGGCTCAGGGGCTGTATTGGAAACAGCAAGAAAAAAAAAGAAACAACAAAAAGAAACAACAAAAAGAAACAACAAAAAGAAACAAAAAAAAAGAAGACAAAAGAGCAAAACTCACCCATTTCGGCACGAGTGCGATCCCAGCGCGTCTCGGGCAGGAAGAAAAAGATACCAACGAGGAAAAAGCTAGCCGCACCCGCGGTGATGTAGTAGACATAATGCCAAGACAGTTCTGTGATGATAGTAGGGGTGGAAAAGCCAATGCCGATGATGATGACACCCTGCGCGGCAAACGCAGCCGAGATCCACGTGTTGCGCTGGTGCACGTGGACCATGTCCTGGATGATGAAGGGAATCAGAGACTCGACGGTGCCGGCGCCGACGGCCTGCACGCAACGAGCAGCCAGGTGAGACTCGAACGACCTGCTGCCTCCGGCCCAAGCGGCGCCCGCGATGGCGATGAGGCTGGTGGCGAGCAGGACGGGCCGCCGGCCGCAGGCGATGGCCATGGGGACCAGAAACAGGTTGGACAGGCCGATGATGAGCAGCGGGGCAGACGCCAGCATGTAGATGGCAAAGACGGACGGCCCGCTGCCGAGGTGGTCGAGCAGCTTGAGCGGGTTGGAGCCCTCGGGGAACCCGCCCGCATTGATCAGGTCCCTCAGGTTCTTGCCGGGGTCCGAGAACAGACCAGAGTACTCGAGCGCAAAGACGGGCAGCACGGCGCCCAGGATGATCTCAGCAGACGCGGCCAGGGCGCCGAAGAAGGAGAGGAAGAAGATGGCCATGATCTTGCGCACCATGGGCAGGTTGATGGGATCCCGCGGGTCGTTGGTCGGGGCCGGGATCAGAATCAGCGACCCATCGCGGTAGATCTGGAACTCGTCAGTGTCGAAATTGCCATTGTTGTCGTTATTGTTATTGTTGCCGTTGCTGTGGTCTTCATCATCGGCCCTGCACCCCTGGCCGAAATCAAACACGTCGTCAGTGCGCGGCGGCCGCGGTGGCGGAGGAGGTGGAGGCGTCATGTTGGCGGTGGTCGCATCACTCTCTCTCTTAAAGTGGCCCAAGATAGGTCCCTTCTCCTCAAGACTGGCAGGGCGGTAGAGTTGACCAATGTCTTCTTCGGCGTGGGTGTCAAAAGCAGTCTCCAACTGGGCGGCAAAGCCTTCCATCTTCCAGCCCAGCTCTCTGGTGCTGCTGCTAGGTGAAGTACGCTGAGTCCATGCGGCTATGCCCACCTCTTTAGAGCTGGTGTTGGGGGAGCTGGTATTGAGGGAGCCACGTTGGGCTCTTGTTGAGTTGCCCATATCCCGAGAGCTGCTGTTGGGGGAACCACGCTCACGCTGTACCCACGTAGGGACCGAAGAACTAATAATGTTGCGGCTGTACATGATAAACCACTCATGTAGCCCTTGTGGCTAACTCAAGTTGGGAAAAAATGGTTTTTTGTTGCGAGTGGGAAAAAAAAGACAAAAATCGACAGAGACTTTGAACTGGCACAGGACGAGACCAGTTGAATATCAAATGGCAGCAAACCCTATCGTTAAGGGGTCCGCCGTCAAGGTGTGCCTTGCGCCGCCAGCATCCTCTTTGACGCAATGGACGGACCGGGTCAACTTTCTGCGGCAGCTCGGAACTCTTTCACCACCAACATCCGCATGGGATAGAGAGCGTGTGCCCTCTTGTTGCTTGCTGCAGCAGGCCTGCAGCGGAACAGTATAGGGTTCGTCTCTGCATTCGGTCTAAAACGCTAAACCTCAACTCAAAATGACGCTGCACCTCCCACGCCAGAAGTCAGTCTTGGGGGGAAGAGATCTTGATGGACGAGGGGGGGAAGACCCAGAAAATGAGACGAAACTTTGAAGAAGCGGAGAAGAAACATTATGAGATGACGATGCAAGCAAAGCCCAGGTTCTTCAATATTCGTTCCTCCGGTTTCTCTTTCTCCTCGAATCTTTTATTCATTCATCCATCCGTTGCCAAAAAAGTTACTACTTTCAAGGTCATGGCGGCTGCAAGGCTAAGCCCCCCCCTTGAACAGCTTTGATGCGCCAAAGCCCTCTTGTGTGAGACATTGTTCGTCCAGTGAGACGCTTTGGTTTGCAGCGTCAAAGCTTTTTTGACATGCCGCTATACTACTAGCCAGGTACTAGCGAGCAAATCCTGTGGGGGTTGCACAACACACCCGACGAGTTTGGAGGTTCTGTATGCGGCTTGAGATGGTGAAAGGAAAAAGGCACGTCTGCATCGGAATGCGGCACGGCAAGTCTGCAGCGCGCCGGGTTTATTCCTGTTAGAGAACAGACAAGATGCTTCTGCAGGGAACGTGCGTAGAAAGAGAGAAAAACAAAAAGTCGGTGCGAATCCGATCTATCATCTTTGGGCCAACATCCGAATATAGCCAAGAAAGAGGGGGGGCAGATGACATTAAGAATCATGGCGGAGATAAATAGCTTATAATATAAATAGCCAATAGAATTTTGAGAGAAGAGGTATTTCCAATAGTGTCATGGATAAATAATAAAGCAACAACCAATTAACTCCCAAGTCGTCCGATCTAGACTTATTGCTAATGAAGGAAATCCCAAAATCTTCCCGCTCTCCCGGAGAGACTTTGTTGGGGATATACGAATTCTTTTCCCGATCGAGTATCTCTTTTCTAAAAACCTGTTTGAGAAAGAGTGAAGAAAAGACAAAAAAAGACAAAAAAAAGGAACGAAAAAAAAAGAAAATGGAAAGAAAATGTCGTCTCCAGGACTAACATGCCCGCTGATCCTGATTCATGTCAAAACATTACTCCTTACACATGGTTATTATCATTGCTGCCCTCCATAGTATGGCGGTACATAAACGTCAAAGTTGCAGTACAGCATGTCTGGGTTGCCGAGGCCGCTAATGTCCTCCTGCTGCGAGGTCGCAGTCTCGTTCACCCAGGCCCCGCAAAAGGCCGGCGACAGCGGGCTCTGGTGCTGCAACCCCCACAGGCCGGCCTGTTGGTGCAACGGCGTCGTGGGGTCGTGGTCGTTTGTTTGTTGCTGATGATGATGTTGTTGTTGTTGTTGATGCTGCTGCTGCTGCGGCATCTGCTGCCTCGGGATTTGATGCGACGCCCCCGTCGCCACCATGGTGTTGATCCCCAGCGCCCGGCGCTGCTGCTGTTCACCACCGTGCGGCTCCGCGATGAGGCGCACGCTCGTCACCGGGCTCGAGACCGTGCTGAAGTCGTTGTCGTCCGTCTCCATCGGGCCGCCGCCGAATTCCTCCAGCCCCGGCAGCCCGGCTCTCCTGATCAGCGGCGGTACGCTCATCCACGTGTCCGAGCTGACCCGGCTGAGCTGCCCGTCTTCTATTTCCCGCTCGGCGGGTTTTCGTGGGCTCAGCCGCCGCTGCTGTGACGATTCGTACTGCTGCAGGAGAGCGGGCATGGCCTGCTCAAATATCCCCCTGGAGATGGCCAGAATCTCCTCGCACTGAAGGTGCGCCGGGACCTGCGCGATGGTCGCCTCGTTCAGGATCGTAGCAGCCTGGTCGGATGCCAGAAATGCCTGAAAGGAGTGCATTTGAGGAGACAGCTCGAGGTCGACGTAGGGTGATGCCGGGGGCGTTTGGCCCGGGAACAGAATCTCGTAAATTGAATACCACTATATTTCGTTTAGCCCGGCGGTGTTAGTATCTGCCAATCCTTCTCGTGGTGCTGTCAAATACCAAGAACTAACCTGCTCAACCTTGGTCTTATTCCTCTCCGCCCTCCTCTCCAACATCTCCTGCTGCTCCGGCGTGACGCCCTCCCACGTCTTTGGCACGCAGCTCTGGGACATGCTGCAGCCCTGCGTCCTGACGTGGGCGTGCCGGGCCTCCTCGTCCGCAAACTCCTCAGAGCAGACGTCGCAGTGCGGCGGGATGCGGTGCTTCCTCCGGAGGTGCTGCTTGACCCTCGAGATCTCCTTGAGCTTGTAAGTGTGGCAGCCCTGGTACCTCAGGGGCTTCCACTTGCAGAACGGGCAGGCCCAGAGCTCCGTCGTCGTGCCGTCGCCGTTGCTCGAGATGCTGTTGCCGCTGGCCCAGGGCCCCGTCGAGCTGCGCCGTTGCCTCGTCCTGCCCGCCATGATGCTCTCGCCCTCGCCGTTATCGCCGGAAAAGTCCTCGTAGCTGTCTATCGGGTCCGCCAGGGCACCGGGCTGAGTCCTGTTTAGCGATGCCGCTGCTCCAGCTTGGCTGGACCGCATATCCCACGTCGGCTGAGAGGCTGTGGTTGGCGAGAGCCATCTGAAATCTTGATAACCGTGATGAGCCATGATGCTCGGTCAAATGTGAATTGGGATATTTTGTGAATATAAAAAGAACAAAAAAGGTTCGGGAAATCCCGACTCGAGGTTTGTCGTCTACCCGCCGTCTAAAAGATTTTTATTTTGCAACAATGCAAGGTGCCAGCCTTAACTATGTAATGTGAAGCGAGTGACCGACCGCGAGTATATCATTAATGACTTTGAAACCAGAAAGACATCAAGAGGTTTGACAGCGAGAGGGGTGAAGCAGTAATTATAAGGCGCACATCCAGGCCGCCGTGAATATAAATATAACAATAGCTTGCAGAAAAATGCGCCCTGCGAAACATATCCGTTTGGTTGGCCAATGGGAGGGAGCCCAAAGAAACAAAAACAGCATGGTTTACTTTTTTTTTCTGGTAGCTTTCATAGATGCCTCGGCCCATTGACGTCAAAAGACCCATCGCGGATGAAAAGTAATGACAGAATGCCGAGCCAAGCAAGACAGAGAGCTATATTGGGCTGGTAGGCTGTGTGCAGCTAAGCCGGAGACCGCCGTGGATCCGCACTAAGGACCTCCCAGGGTCTACCGGTTGGTGCCTGCGTTCCTGGATGTTGTCTTGTAGGGCTGACATGAGCAAATGTCATTGGTCAGGTCCCGATGACCTCCCGGCAAGCACCCACACCGGACGTGTCTTGCTTTTCTTTCTTTCTTTGAACTGTGTCCGCAAGCCGGGAAACAAGAAGATAGATGGGTGGGTGATTTTTTTTCTGGCTGTTTTCCATGCATGAAGCAGTCATACCTACATACATCTGCCAGCTCAACATTTCTTCAAGAGTAACTACCCAGCTTCGCGTCGGAAAAAAAAGAATGGCGCAGGTAAAAAGGTCGCTCGGTTGGTACAGACGCATCATGCTCCGAACCTACAGAACAAAATATCAACGTCTGACCGATAAGTAGGCTGTGTCGGCAACATGGTGACGAGACTATGGCACGTTACTCCGGGGGTGCTTGCTGGCTTTGCTTGGGTCTGTCTGCCATACCTACTTCGGATGTTTTTTCGACGTCAGATAGCCGATGTGGAGTGGCCCTTCTGATCGAATTGACCAACCATGTCAACCTCTCATTTTTTTTTCTAATAGGGCTGCCTCCCGAATGATGACTGATGATGCAGGCGTCAATATTCATGGGTTGTTCTTGAGGGTGGCTGAGCTCGCGACACTATGCTGCTTTGGAATACAGTCGGTGAGGAAAAGTCGATTCAATTAGCAACGATGTAACGGCCCTCGTGGCTTGCACGGTGTGGCCGTTCACGGTATGCCCAATCACGTCGTCGCGGGTATGCAGGCCGTATAGGCGAACGCTTCTGGTTGGGCAGAGGCGTGCTGACAACCGGGGCCCCGTTCAGCTCTTATTACTCTGGTGTTATCATCGACCAAGAGCTCCACCGCCTTTCCTCCCTGTTGGAAACCTCAATTTGTTCGTAGGGACGTCGCTGGTTAAATCGGCCCGTCTGCGTCTTGGCTAAACTATGTCAGAGGGCATAACGGCATACTGCAATGACAGCCCCGTCCATGCTAGCAAGTTAAGCTGTCTTGCTGTCTTGCCTATGTCTTTTTGAGGGCGCGGGATTGTTTTCTCCGAACGTTGAAGCTGTTTTCCCCCCGATGCATTTCAATCATTGCCAAGCCCTAATTCTTGTGCGCCAAGCTATCAATGGTCGGCCATTTCAGCGACAAGCAAATTATCGCCAGTGAGTAAGCACGGTCAATATCTCACGTCTCGAGACTTGAGACCTTACTTGGTTAGCTTCGTGACAAGGCCCCCAACGCCGGTGCCTATTTCCAATGTCGAGACGGGCTGAGCGGCCGTCCGCAATACGAGTCCATATTCCCTCATAGCCATCAGACTTGAGGTAGGGCGGGATAGATGTTGGGTTCCATGTGCAAACATGACGCTTCCGAATCCAATAGATAGGTAAATGAATCACAAGTAACAAAGCACGCATTTTACACACCCGCCAATAAGCCAACCCTGCATCGCAAGCCAAGAAAAAGAAAAAAAAGCAGAATAAAATAATAATAATGAATTTACAACTTGAAGCTTCCACTCGAAACTGCCTTCGAGGCCTTGGGCTTATTTCCGTCGACATCCATAATCTCGCCTTGTCTGTTGATGACCATGACGCCGCCCTTCCGCAGGTCTGACATTGTCTGCTTGCGCTCCTGCGCCTTCTTTCCGATAGGCTTCTTGCCCTCGGAACCAGCCCCGGATTTCCGTATCCTCTCCTTCTCTCTCCGGCGGCGCCTGAGCTTCTCCTCTCGGCTCATTTCCTGGCGGGCCACAGGGAGACCGCTCTTCGATACGACCTCACCCGTCTCTGCCGTCTCCTTGCCTGCCTTGTAGACCTCCTGAGGAGCCATCATGCTGGCCCCTCCGTTGACGCCTTGTGCGGTCGTGGGCTGTGCGTCCTCCATGGCCACCGTCGCGACGTCGGAGACGACAGTGAGAGACGGTGCTGCAGGCTTGGGCTTGTAGTGCCAGCTGCTGAGCGCATCCAGCTTTGCACTAACCTCTTTCCACATCTGCTCGATCTCCTTCTCCTCTTTGCGAAGCTTCTCGTCCGACTGGCTAACATACGTGTCTGGGTTGGCATTCTTGACATATTCCTCTTCATATATCTCTGCCAAACCCTGCTTCGCCTTGGTGTCATCGACCTCGACAAGTCCCCGGCGGGTGTTGGCAGGAAGATCAGAGCCTGGTAGTCGTCGTATTACCTCGTCGAATTCTTGAGCGAGAATGCGGCGCTTGATCATCTCCTCAATGCTCTCGCTGACCTCCTCCGTGATGACAGGGATAGGCTTGCCAACATGCTCAAACTCGAGATCCTCTTCCAGCAATGAGTTTACAGGTCGCTCGGGAGCCGCGGCTTCACCGGCCAAGGTCCATTCCTTGGGCTTGACCAGAGCAGCTTCCAGCTTCCGAATCTCCTCTGTGATCTTTGCTTGGCGCCTTTCGTGGGCCGACTTGCGGGCCTTGGGATCGCCAGCTTCTACTTCCGATAACTCGTCTTCTGAGCCTGACGCCTCGGACATATCATCAAAGAGATCTCGCTTCACGCCCTCCATGGCCGCCTCCACATCATACTCTCTCGGCTGCTTTGGCCTGTAGTCCTTGTTGCGACGGTTATCTCCCTTCTTGGTCTTCTTGGCTGGTGGTGCAAAGAAGTCTTTGTAGAAAATGTCGTCGGCAGTCAACTCATTATCGTTGCCAGTGTTGACGTTCTCGCCAAACTCGTCGTCACTTGCGCCTTCCGGTGCATTCAGATCCATGTCACCGAAAGTTGGGCCCTGTTCATCGTCGTCATCGTCGTCGTTTTCCAAGTCCGATGGAGGCTCTTCCTCTTTATGGCTTTTTCTTGACTTGGAAGAAGGCTTCTCTTTTTTATCGGCTTTTGATTTTGACTTTGGCGCCATAGGGTCCGCGTGCCAGTCGAGATCCTCCTCATCGCTGACAACATCGGTATTTGGGTCTGCCCTGGCATCTTGGTCCTCGAACCATTGTGTTTGCTTGTTGAAGTTTTCGAGAGAAAAGAACCCATCGTTGAGACCGTGAGGGTCTTCGACGAACTCTTCTACCGGTCCATTTTCCTCATCGTCATCCTCATCATAGTCGTCCTCGTCACCCATATCTTCCATGTCTCCATCGGTAACATCTTCTTCGGACTCCGAGCCCTGAATACCATTCTCTAGCTCGGACTCGTCCTCAAATGCTCCGGATATCTCATCATCGTCGCTGCCAGAAGCAGAGCTCGATGCGTCCGATTCTTCTTCCGAGTCGTCGGAACCAACCTCGAAACCATCCTTGCCGAATTCCACGACCTTTGTGGCAGAAGCCTTCTCGCCGGAAGCATCCTCAACCTCGCCGTTCTCCTCCAGCTCCTGCAGCACGGCCTGCGACTCGGACAGCGCCGACGAGATGATCCTCTTGGTCTGCTGCCAGACCTGGCTCGTCTCGAAGCCGTCAATGTGCAGCTTGCGAATCTTTAGCACGTCTGAGCGGTCCATCCCGGTGCGCTTCCGTTTCCTGTTGGCATCGCGCAGGCGCTGGTCCTGCTCGTCGCAGACCTGGCCGGCGAAAGCGTCCAATGTCTCCTTGGCCAGCTCCAGCGAGTGCTTGGGGGTCGACGGGTCAGGTCGGAGGAATTTGTGTCGGTTGGCAACCTCGAGGGCAGCGAGGAAACCCTGCCTCGCGGCGAGCTCGGATGATGTCGACGCCGGCGCCATTCCGGGGACGTAGGTTAAGGTGTGCGAGGTCGATGTCATTGAGGAGCTGGTACTACCAGCCCCTGCCATGATATTCAATTTGGTGGACGGGGAAAGGACACCCTCTGTTGTTTTAGCTATGTTTAGAATTATGTTTGATGGTTGGCGGCGTGTTTCGCGGGCATAACAGCAAGGGCGCAGCCTTTGGCGATGGAAAAAAAGTTCAAGGGCCTGAAGCTACCCCACTCAAATTTTTTTGGCAAGTCCATTCTGCCGCTGTACCTTTATCGATAAGATTTCCTTATCGTGACTTCGGATAGCAAGTGCAGAAGAAGGGTCTCTCTATGCAAGTCAATTGAAATTCTCACGACCACGGAAAGTACTATTGCTCAATGGCTGATTGTCATTGTTCATAGTCACCCTTTGGACATGACGTATATCAACAATGGCCCCAACACATTTTCTGGTCTCTCCTGGCGACCTTCCAGCCAAAGATTGTCCTGAGTCTAGAAGAACTTTGATGTGTCTCGACGCCCCAAGTTTTACTCTCTTTTTTTCATTGGCTCTACCTGTTCGAGTTACACTGAAAAATAATATTTGCAACCGGCCTGAACGGGTAAATCCAAGACGGCACAGCATAGCATAGAGCCACCTGCAAACATGAACCTCAATTGCCGTCCGAGAGCAATGAAGGCATCATTCTGCATGCTGCATGACAGTTTGTCGCGGGGCGTTTATTGCAGATCAGCAAACATGTGCGACGATCAACCTATCGTTACAAACACCCAGGCAAGCCAAGCAACCAAGTTATCTGAGTGCTTTCCCCGATCTCAACCTTTTTTTTTGCGATCCCCGCGCATGGGGATGCATGACCTTTGACGACAACGATGCAAGGGATGGACAGCAGCTTGCGTTTGACATGCCGGCTGCAACCGAGCAGACTAACAAATACCACGCAACAACACGGTAGATAAAAATGGTAGATCTAGACCAGAGTTCTAGACCAGCTGCACAGACAAGTGCCACTCTGACATGTACCAGGCCTCGGAGTAGAACCTCCTATTAGATCTAGTTCCAGACCTAGTTCCAGTAGCTGCTTTACGGACTATTTTATTTCCGTGACAGGTGGATCTTAATCCTCGTGACCCTCATGGCTTCTTGGGCCGGACTTTGTGCGAAAAATAAAATAGAAAAAAATGATGCGCCGCGTTTCCTTTTGCGTGGGTTGAGTTTGCGAAACCTCCGCGGGGGTGTCGCACGACGACGGTCGTTGATAAATAACATCAAGGATAGATCGCGTAGCACACAGTGCGGTACAGTGTGTAGTCATCAAATATGTCCAACCCTTAGATGTGCTTTTCCAAGCCAGAAAGACGAAAAAACAAAATATGTATGGCCAATTCAGGACATTGGTCACGCGATGCACCACTGCCACATTTACAAGGATTTCATGAAACCTGGACAAGCCCGGGAAGGGTTGCCAAATTGCAGGGACGACAGGTGTGCAAGGGCGCTCAACTTACTCAGGGAAACTTTATATTGATTTTCTGGGAGCATTAAAATGCACGTATCCCGTCGATCCGAATACTTTGTGCTACGAACCCGACCAGCATAAGACGGCAAAGCGCGAGAGAGCGAGTTTAGTATGGCAGAGGGGGAATTCGCCTTGCATGCCACGACCAGCAGACTTTTTCCTTTGCCATACTAATTATTCACTGTCAACTATTGGTGTTGACAACTATAAAACAGTAAAGGTTATTACTTGGTATCTCCTGGAAAGGACATCACGGGGGGCCATTTGGATGTTCAATTGGTCAGTCGGTTCGGCCTGCCGTATCCACAAAACATGGACGCACTTGCTGTGGGCATGGGGGGCATGGGGGCTATGATGGGTATCGCTGCAACCGAGTGGGAATATTTTGGACGCCGGGGAGATTCTCTTCCAATATCCGTTAGATGTGTTTTACGGTCGCCCGTCTAGACCCTGTATTTTCGCGGAGATTCTAAAGCAATTGGGATTAGTGAGAGGCGGGGGAACGTTTTTTTTTCTTGTCCGTTTTATCAACCGAAAGTCCAAAAGTCCCATCTGATATCAACCAAAATTACAAAGCAGACAAACTAGTCTACCTCCGTGGGCCAGCCAGCATAGAGGCAGGCTCGCCAGGGATTGGCCAGTCATGGTCTAATCCGGTGAAGTGGTGCAGCGTCGTGCATGCTCCCCATCCACCCAGGCGTCGGGTACCACCACAGGCAAGTGGCTAAAAGGACCTCCCTGCAAGGGAAAAAAAAAGATGGTGGCAAAACGCAGAGATTTTGAAGAGAAAGAAAAAGAAAAAGTTTTTTTTTTTTTTAAAAAAAAAAAAAATACTCGTGGCAGTTGACGACACAAAGGATCATGTGGAATGAATACATTACGGAAAAGCGCTGTCACCGTCTTGAAATAAGGGACGACATGATGGGATGTCGAATCAAAGAGCAGACTAGGAAAAAGGCCAAGGCGTGGAGGCTGAGATGGGCTGAGATAGAGGTTGGTTGGCTGTACTCGTACTGTACCGTACAGAAGGTGCACAAGGAGTAATTAATGGGGGTCCAATTGGGTCAAGTCAGGATGAGGTACAGCAAGTAAGGTACTTTAGTGTGCATGGCATGCATCAATGCACTACTGTTGTATTCCGCTGTCAGGGATGCTGATAAGAAAGCGCCCACATGGGAAGCCCGGCGCTTTTCCTGTTTACCCAGGTGAACCCAAAGTCGAGAAGGTTCATGATCCTCGGTGGAGCGGTGCGGGTTAAAAAGGCATACGGACATACATTATATCAAGTTGAGCTTGGCACAATCGGGCCTCCTTCGGGGTTTGCATCTACCGTAGGTCGGTATAATAAAAACCAAACCTTGTTCGGATTCCCGCACCTCACAAGTCCGTACCTTAGCTGGGTAGGTTTATGTGTGTCTTTGTCCTTTCAACCGGCAGGAGGCCTCAACACTGCTTGCTTCCCTTCTCAAAGACAGGCAGACATTGGATCATCTTCTTGTCCTCCACTTCAACTTGTGGTCGATGCGTTGCCATGATTCAATTCCTCAAGTAACAGAACCAGCGCCAAGTCATACAATCCTACACCGTGCCACAAAGCAACCCAAAAATCCAGGGCAGCAAACTTCAAAGTTGATTCATTCATGTTTTGCGATCCTCGGTTTTGCAACAGAGAGACAGACAGAACACGAAGCTAAACGTTTCCTAAGCCTTATCGGATCTTGCTACCTCGGATAGACCGCCAATCTATATCTTTCCTACCGGTTCTTTTTCTAATTAACTTATCTCCTAAGTTACCATACCACCCAAAAAGTCCCCCAGGTGATTAGCTGCCCGCCTATCGCGATCCAATTGGCTTTCCCCTTTGTCTGGTGTTCTAATTTCTTTCTGCCCTTTTATTTTTTTAGGCTTGTTTTTGATTTTGTCTTAAAAGAGACAGGGTCTCCTTCAGGCTCTCAGACAACCACACCCCCTCATTTAAGAACCCGGCAAGCCCAGCCCGTTGCCGAGAGAAATCTAGCGCCTAACCAGTGGAGGACTGGGCACCATAAGCCACGCCGTTTCCTGTTCCCGGTCAATCGCCTAAAAAGTTTCGTCATTGCGCCTCCCACGTTGTCAGGCCGCTCCTTGGCTTTGGTTGCAAGACCCCCGCACATCACCTATAGAATAAGGAAAGAAAAAAAAATCCTTAAATAAACAAAAAAACAACAACGAAAAGCGCCGGCTTTTGCGAAATCAGCTCGCGCTCAAGCAATTGGCGCAGCTGTGCTCATCAATTGAGCAATCATGAAGTACGGCGAGCTGTTCGAGACCGAGTCTGTACCAGAATGGAGCCTTCGTGAGTCAAGACCCCGTAAAACTCGATCTAGCCGCGTGCCCCAACGATACGGAAAGGGCTGCAGTATCCCCGGTGTTGTGATTGCGCGATACCCGAAAAAAAAGTTCGCGATGATTTGGCTATGAAGTCATACTGACTGGAAATCTTTACCTTTTTCTGCCTGTCATCCCCTCGACGATAGATAACATTGACTACAACAGCCTCAAACATTTTGTAAAAGCCCGTACGACCAAGGGCCAGGCGACAGCGATCGCCATACCGGGTCACCAGGACGCCGCCCTCAGGAAGTTCGAGGATGAGTTCTACACCGAGCTGTGCCACCAGCATGCGCGCGTTGGTCTCTTCGTGACGAGTAAGGCGGATGAGCTCTCGCGACGATTACGTACGTTTTAAGAAATTCTCTCCCGCAGTCTGGCTGAAGCATGTGATTGGGGATTATTTTGGTTGTTACTGGTGGCTGTTTGGCTGACTGACTGACTTGGCTGACCGGCTCGGCGCGGTTGCACATGTCTATCTACAGAGCACCTATCCGATTGCATACACAACACTCTCCGAAGATGTTCGCAAAGGCAGATTTCACCCAGGCGACAGCGGAGGCTTGCAAGATACGCACAGCAGGCATCCCAGTGTGGTGAAGAGATCCATGACCTGGAGCGATTCGTCAACGCCCAGGTTGTCGCCTTTCGCAAGATTCTCAAGAAGTACAAGGTGAGTTTGACTAATTGTTTTACCATCATCATTTCGCATGTGGTGCAAGTGCCAGACAACAGAGGCCGCGCGGTCGAGAGAAGAAAGAGACGCAACAGGGAGATGCGACGATCCGGAATGTCCGGCTGCATATTCTGTAGCCGGCGTTGGCTTGGGGAAGCTTGTCCAGTCCTCCGTGGCTTGTTTGCGAAACCGGCGCTGGCACGAGCGAGTAACTTTCTCTCTAACGTGAACCTAATATTTTCATCTGCATCTAGAAATGGACTGGTTCGCAAACCCTAGGCCCCCGATTCAGGGATTCCATTCTTTCGGACCCAAAAAGCTTCACGAACCGCGATTTCCATCAGCTACAGGTCCAGTACGACGACCTTTCCTCCGAACTATTAGCAGTGACACCCCAGACCCCTTCGAGACCCGACTCTCCGCCATCGGTCGATGAGGCGCCGACTCCGGCCAGACGATCCAGCGTCCAGTTGCAAGAACAATCTCTGGACCAGGACCGACAACCGCGGCAGGAGCCTGTGGTTAGTTATTGGAACGAGTACGACAACGGCAGCGAGGCTGGGGAGGACGAAGGATACACAATATACGTCGACCCGGATGAGGAAACATATCTTCATTTCCCAGGTCTCTCAAGCTTACTGCATGTTCTCGCAATGCCTGTAGAAAAGGCAAAGTCCATGTTGAGCCTCAAGGTTGTCGACGGCGAGCGACAACCACTTCTGCCGAACCACATCGGAAACGTGGCTGCTCTCCACCCAGACGCCTGCCACCCGGGCCAAACATTATACGGTACTCATAGCCGCCCCGACACGGCCAACGGGCGCGATGTCTCACCAATAAACACCCACACTATGTCGGACGGATACAGCGCCGAGGACGAGCAGAATCTGGACCAAATCAGCGACGACGAGTTTCCTCGAGGCTACGAGGCTCGGTTCGCCGCGCTGCCGTCGATCAACGAGCAGCGCATCGCCAGGTACCGGGAACGGGTCCTCTTCTGGGGCTCCGTGGCTGCCAACATCGCAGCCTTGGTCCTCCTCGGGGTCGCGAGCCTGCTTATCATGACGGGCAAGCATCGGTTGAGGGTCGAGGTCGACGCGGGAGTTATCGTTGGCGTCATGGCTAGCCTGGCAGCCGCATGCGCAGCACTGGGAATGACGCTTGCCAGGAACCAGGACACCATCGGCTGGATTAACTGTCTGGCCGTCTATCTCACTTTTACTGTCATTTGCATCCTGAACGGGATGCTTCTTGTGTTGGTTATGGGCAACACGGTAATGGTGTAAAGGAATGAATTGCCAAGAGGAAGAGCGAGGTATGAATCGAGTCAAGCGATAACGAAGCGCGAAGCAATTGTCGCGGGTGGCTTGCGACTATTTAATGTTTCTCACAGCGAAAGCCGTTGTCGAGCGTGACCGCAAGATGCGAGATGAAGAACCATAGTTGTTGCTTAAGTACAGCGCCGAGAAGGAGGGACCATGTGGCACGACTATACTTGTCTGAGGCCAATATCGCTGGTCTGGAATGGTATGATGGAGATGAGCAAAGGCCGTGTGGTCTTGGGTGTCTTGGTACCTCTGGAGTGTGAGGGTACAAGTATAAGCCCGTCGTGTCAGGAGCTTGATTGTGTCACCTTAAACGACATGGCTAGGATGGGAATTAAGAGGGTGGTGTTTTTTTTATATACTTACAGAGCCGACTGACGTGTATGTGTCACTACTAGCCACAGCTAAATATACCCTTTCCTTTTTTTCTAAAGAAATAAATGACTGCATCAAGCGGGTGGATACTGGTTTCTTCCCAGTCTATCTTTGGATTTTTACTGTCAGCGTATAAACCCACGGCGACGATCTGCATTTACTGCCCTAAATAAGTAGACGGAAGGTAAAAATTCTATTAAATGAACGGTAACCAGCCGTTGCAGATTTACATTTAGCCGCCGATAAATGAAATCGCGGCCACTCTGTCAATCTGTACCAGGGAGGGACTACGGCCGGCTCCTCACCACGGGCAAGTATGATCGAAAAGTTCGGTACTGCTAAATTGGCGGATGGTAACAAGCCGTTAGTTTGGTATATGAATAGCCTCCAGCAGCACCCTTTTGGTGTGTCATAAACTTGACTTTTTTTTTCTCTTTGGACTTTACTTCCTTGGATACTTGATACTCCCATCCCTAAGTTCCTAGCCATGCGTCTGTCAACCCTCAGTCTATTTGCAGCATCGCTGCTGGGATCAACGATGGCAAAACCGGAGCAGATCCGGGGAGTTGTGAGTTGTCTTTGTCGATCTTCCCAACCTTGATCTCGCAACCATGTTACTTATCACACAAAACCTTTTTTTCCAGCGGGACCCCATCTACCATCTCTACCTGCAGGCCCATCCGATCAACGGTAAGACACCTGGGGGCATGCTACTATCTGTCCTGTGGTTATTTTCTCTTTTCTTTCGCCAACACTCGTTGCTTTTCTAACGAAAAAAAAGAATCACTCGCCGTCCTGGGACCAGAGGCCACGAGCGAGCGTTTCGACATCTCGGGCACGATCAGGTCGGTCAACACGACCATGTACCTGAACGTGGGGACGGAGAGCACCTCGTACAAGTCGCTGACCTTTGGGACCACGGCGACGACGGACTCTTGGGGGCTGGAGGGCGATACTATCATGACCAGGCCTGGTAGTGCGTTGGGGAGAAGTGAGTTTGATTTTCTTTTGTCTTGCTTTCCCCCGTTCTTCACGCGCCAGTGGCATGACCATTGAACTGGTTTGTGGGTGCAATTTACCGATTCTTTTCTCTGCTCTACAGACTTGAACTTTGTCGTATGTCGACTCGAAGGCAGCTTCTGGCAGCTCTGGCTGCAGACTGGAAGTGACCAGCCGAGTGGGAACAGCTGCAGCAACTATCAGACCATTCACCTGCCATGTCTTTGTTGATTTGAACGGCATTTTTTGGGGGGGTATTTAAGAGTGACAACTAGAATACCTGCCAAGTACATACGTCTACTCAGCACCAAAAGCGCCTCAGGCAAACGACAGTGCTGCCTTGATCCTCTTCTTCGCCTCGTCCCTCGTCTGCTTTACTATGTCGCCCGCCGGCCCGCTTTTCCTGACCAGCCCAACACCAGATCCGCTGTTTAGTTATCGGGCAACGCGTTAGCGGGACTGCATCATTCCCATCGATATATCCATTCAGGGGTTGACCTCCAAGGTGTACTTACGACCAGACAACGCCGCGGGAAGAGTCATCCCCTGACTCCTTTGCTTCCTTAAGCCTCTTCTTGTTCTCCTCGAGAGACACGCCGACCCGGTGGTCACGGTAAGAGTCGGTGACGATGGCGCGGCCGTCGTAGAATGGGGGCCATAGGCTGTCGGTGCCCCGTAGCTGGTCGTGAAACACAGACCTGCAGTCGGTGATGATGGATTTTAGCAAGAGCAAGATGACAAAGTCATTCCGGGACCTTTTTTTTCTCGTGTTTTTCTCCCTGGGCTGACTTACTTGTTTGTATTAAGACCACCGTCTCGCGTCTCTAGCACCATCTTTCTCTGCCAAGCAGCGGTCTTGGCCTCATCTGCAACGAGGAACTAGAATAGCATCTTGGTCAGTATGTTTTATCCCTGTCTCCACCAACGAAAGTTCTCGACTTACCCTAGTCCCCATAACCGCGCCTTCAGCCCCTGGAGTTTTTTTTAAAAAAATCATTAGTTAGCAACACCAGCAAAAGTCCCCGTGGCATCACAAATCCCCATCAACCAAAAGGCAACGCCAGCCTAATCCGGAAACTCACCAAGAGCCAAAGCAGCAGCAACCCCCCTGCCATCCGCAATACCCCCAGCCGCCACAACAGCGACCTCCTTGCCTGGAAACTCCTCATCCACCATATCCCTAACCTCGGGCACGAGGCCGACGATCCCGCTCCCCACGGCAAACTGGTGCCCGCCCGCGTCGACGCCCTGCGCAACGACGACGTCGACGCCAGCCGACACAGCCCTCCGCGCGTCCGCCACGGTTCCGACCTGCGCAAACACCCTAATCTCGTAGCTAGCGGCGGCGGCGGCGTCCCGGGCCGCGCGCACCAGCTTTTCGTAGCCGGCGTTGGGCTCGGGCGCAAACAGCCACACGGCGGCGGGCCGGTGCTTGGCCACCAGGTCCGCGAGGCCGCGGCCGCCAAAGTGTGTGTCGACGATCTCGTGGCAGCAGATGAAGCCGACGCCGACGGGGAGCGGCTCGGTGGAGGTCTGGAGGCCTAGGGTCTGCCGCACGGTGCTGAGCTCGGCATCGATCTCGGCGAGCTGGGTTGATCCGGGCGTTACGTCGTAGCCGCCGGGGACCATGCCTTTATCCGGCGAAAGGGGGTACGGGCATCTGGGTTAGAAGATTGGATTCTTTCTAGTTGGGAAGACATATATTGAAAATTCCGTCTTTTCTTTCGTAAAGGGCGTCACTCACCAAGCCCGCCGGCCTTGGTTACCTGAGCGGCGAGGGTGCCGGTTGCTATGCCGAGCATAGGGGCGCTGATGATTACAGGCGCCTCAGTGTGTGGGAACCATTTCTTTAGCAGGGTCGTGGTCGCCATGGTTGCGATGCTTGCTATTGTCTGCCGACGGATGTAAGCTGGTTTTGAGGGCTGTGGAAATCTTTGGATGGTGGTTAGGAATCTGGAACTGGTTTTAGAACTAGTTTTAGTCTATCTAGTTCTAACTCTGGTCTGTCTTGCTACTGAAAAAAAAGTCTTCTGAGAACAATCAGCTAATCGTTGCCGATTTGTAAGCCGGAGCAAGTGGGCGGCTGACTGCATCTTCTATCTAGAACTAGAACCGGCGTCTCATTTCATCTCTTCTGAGTCACAAGTAATACACATTTGGTTGGTTCACATATTCGTCTGGGCCGTAATGTGATTGCCTCAGTTCATGGATTGCATCAACAACCCAAAACTCCATCATCTTTCTCCTCGGAATAACACGCAGACCTGAACAAATTTCCAACATGTCCGATGCCCAGCTCCGATCGCCGAGCTCCCGGCCGAAGGAATCCGAGGCCGCCTCCTCGGTAAATTGTTAGTGGGCGGGGGCGGGGCTTTTGTCCGGGACCGGAAAGCTAACCAAGCGAAACCAAAACCGAGCCGGCAAACGGAGCAACATGGACCAAGAACACGAGGTACGAATTGTTGTCAACAGAGACTTGCCTATTTAGGATGTTTTTTTTGGCCAGGAGAATTTTCTTTTGGAAGCGAGGTTTGCCGACATGCGTGCCAAGTTGTGTTGTCTTGTTTTTTTTTCCTTTTTGTACGAGAACCAAACTTTGAGCTTTGCACAAAACAACAAAAACTCAAAGCGAAAGAAGGACGCAACTACACATCGTCTAAGCGAGCACTCTATCAAGCAAGCAGGGCCTGCAGGGGCCTAAACGCACTTTGACATCTGCCTCTACCTCATGTTGAACCTAGCGAGGCGAGGCTATAATGAAGAATTAATCCAAGATTACCACCTACTGTATTGTGCACTCCGTATTCGTCCCTGACACCCAAAGGAGCAAGCAACAGCACCAGCAATGAATTCAAACATAAAAAAAATCCAACCAACACCAAAAGTACCTCCGAAATAAAGCCTGTTCTGCTGATGCAATACGACGGTCCATCGTCTTCCACCAAAGCTGCCCCTTGGATACACGCCCCCCCCCCCTTTCCTCACCTTTTTTTTTCTTTCTGCCCCACTCCAAAGGGGAACATGACGTTACCTCGACGGTCCGGAATCCCGTGCTCTCTACGACGCTGTGGGTGGTGGCGTTCGGCGCGTCGAAGCGAGATGCGGGAGGGGGGGACCTTTTCTGCTTGTTCTGAGTGGGTTAGATGAATGCGGGGAGACACAAAGTCGGGGTGTTGATCTTTTTCACGTGGGTTACAGCGCATTTCTTGCAGATGCAAGAGGCTTTTGTTCGTTGCAAGTCCCCCTGGGGAAAAGAAAAAGCCATGACATGCAACTTTTGCATCGGGGTGGTATCCGTAGCTAATCCGAACAGGATCAAGTTGGTCTCTACCTTGACTAGCGTCAGGTCAAGAAAGAAATGGAGGTTAGACTGCCGTTTGGGGTCTCATGATAAAAACATACTTTTCATGGTTACTTCTAGCGGAGTATACCCAACCCAAGAAAATCATGTTTTTTGATCCGGAAAAAAAAAATCAAAAAAAAATCCACATCTTGGCAAGTCAATGACACCTCCCAAATCTTGATGTGTGATGTTGTGCATTCAGGTACCACACGTCCGTACCATGAGATTGATGAAAGGGGTAAAGGCCTGGGAAAAGGCCAAATGAAAAAAAAGTCCTTTGCATTTCATGCTTCCCTTTCTGCAGTAGAATGAAATCAAGAAACCCTCCCAAAGCACAAGAATTCCACCGCAATCTCTGCTAAAAGCAGAAAAATAACTTACACACATATGGAATCTGTAGGAAAAAAAATCGCCGATCCTTAATGCTTCCCCCCCGCAAGCTGACGATCCCGAGGCCTCGCATGGCTTGCACGAGGCTAAAACCACAAAAAGCTCGCCTCCGTAGTATGAATCAAGTGACTGCATGAAAACCCCGACGGTCTTTTTCTCTCTCTGCTCGCTTGCCTCACAATCTTCACGAAACAAAATTCCCCGGCCGGACTCGCTAACAAAGTCCCCTTTTTCCTCACGTGTCCAGCATAACACGCGTCTAAATAAAATACATCCCTGCCCTCCTTCGTCCCCATACTTTGCCAAGAGTCGCTTATTACGTCGGTTTGCGATTGCTGGGGAACGGCATATATTGATGTGTTATCCAAGGGTATCTTCATGCCTCCCCGCTATTTTGCAGAAAAAAATCGTTGAAGCAGGTGATGACATCTTATAACAGAATTGAAACATAACGCTCACCTGCCCCCAAGGGTTGTTCCTAGCATGTTCATGTCCTCCTCAAAGCCCACTACTACCCGTATTCTACTGTAAAGTACGGTCGAACAAAAGCAAAGTCCAAGGTATGGCTACTACCACTGTAGCATTCGTAACTTTTGCCAAAACAAGCAGGGCCCAAGTCAAGATTAGGTAGGGATTCTTTTGTTCGATTCTTGCAGTCACTGCGGCAGCTGCCTCTTTCAATACTACCATGGTTCAGCTGGCTTTTTGCACCCCTGGTAGAACTATACTAGAAAATGTAATGAATCTTTACAAACAAGAAAGAAAGAAAAAACAAATGTCAACGGAACATGTGCCCGCCTACTACAACCTCAACCCATACCAACGTGACATGGTCAATCTCTTCTAAGACCATTTTGAGAAGGGTTCGGTGGCGATTGAAATAAGACGCGCTTGTTTTGCAGCGAGAGAAAAAAAAAGTCTGGTGATATTATAAGCCCTCTATAGTAATATCAAAACCACTATTGCACTCCCCAGAGAAGCTGTTAATATATAGGATAAGCGCAATTAGCCAGCCAATCGCTCTGCTCGCGACCCCTTCATTGATCGCCTCAGCCCCGCGTCCCTATATTAGATCTCACACCATTTTACAGAAAAAAAGAAACTTATCAAGCTATATACCAGTACCTGTTAACTGTATAGTCTGGTCGAGAGGGGGGGGGCGGCAGAGAAAAACGGCTCGAACGGATAATTTTCCCCGCTGGAAAGAGATCTTGGATACGACGATTTCCCTGGGTTGGGAGAAGTAAAAAAAGAAAAATAAAGAGAAAACAAGAGTCACAATATGGTGGAGAAACAAAAGAAAACAAACACAGGCTCCGTTTGGAACGGTATAGTGCCTGCATTAGACTGTAGATCCTTCCCGCCGTGATTTGCCTAGTGGGCCGTATAGTCCAAGTAACCGGCAGTCAATGCCCAGGAGAATGATATACAGCAAAGAATCAAGCATAGGTTTATGTGGACAACAGGACAATAGGCATCAATCCATCACATTTCAAGCTTTTACAAGATTTTGACAGAGCAGGCCAGTAAAGTGTATATACAGGGTAGTCTAGTCGTAGTTTCCAACTACAGCCACCAATAACAACAAAATCAAAAGTGAAACAAAAAAGTCAACGCTGGCTCATCCCCAAGAAAAAATCAAGTTCACCCCCCGAGCCCATGGCCTGCTCGTTCTCGGCAAGCTGTTCTAGCAGGCTCAGGAACGGATCCTTCTCCTCCGTGCCGCCCTCGTTGGAGTTGCTGCCCGCCCCGGGGCTGTGCGCCAGCGTCTTTCCCGCCGCTGCTCCGTGGGAAGTGGCCACGTCGCTTTCGCCTCCTGGCACGTGGTGGTGCCACGGCCCCGGCGCCGGGCTGCTAAAGGCGTTTGTGGGCAGGGTGCCGAACATGGGGTCGTACGAGGATGGCCCCGTGTTTCCCGGCGTCGCACCTGATCCCTGCTGCTGTTGCTGCTGCTGGGTCGGCGTCTCTCGATTGACACCGCCACCATGCCCCGGTAGTGGGGAGTAGTTGATCGTGGGGCTAAAGGCGTTGATGCCACCCTGATGTGGCTGCAAGTGATGCCCTGCAGGTGTGTGCATCTCCCCCATGGACCCCATTCCTCTTGCTCCTGGTCCCGTCGGATGCGATGATGGTGCATCGGTAGTACCTGAAATAGGATGGTGATGCATCGCAGGTGAATGTAAAAGAACCGGCGACCCCTGAGGCGGTTGGAACGAAAACGAATGCCTGTGGTGCGACGGTGTTGGGAGGCCGTGGGGCGTATGTGGAACAGGCATGTTGGTCGATATGGACTGCAGCCGGAGGTCAGGAGCCTTCATGTTGCCGTGGGATGCCGTCTTCTTGCGCTTGAGATTCGGCCGATCGCCACCATTTCCCACGCCCATCGTCTCTACGCTTATGCTAGACCTGGGTGCGTAGAGGTCGTGGCCCGTGTAGACGTCGGTAGTGTAGTCGACTACGACATCAGACAGGCTGATGTTGGCCGAGTCAAAATAAAAAGACTGGCCGCCCGGTCCTCCAATGTTTGAATAACGATCGAAAAAGTCCTCCAACTGAAAAACGGGCGCGGATCGCATGGGGTTGCTGGTGTGGCTCTTGACCAGCTCGGCGTGCGCCCCGTAGATGCCCTGAAGCGTCTCCCGCTGGTGCTGCACGCTGGCCCACGCATACCTCAGCTCGCTCAGCTGCTGCATCTCCCGCGAGAGGAAGTCGGTCGAGGAGGCCAGAACGCCGCCCATCTCACCGCTGGCGAACCGGTTCTTGTTGTAAAATGCTCCATGCACGTGGACCGTCCCCGCCGTGCAGATGCAGTAGCCGACAAACGCCGGCCATTCGATGGTCGCCGTCTGCTTCCCCAGTTCCACGAGCTCTGCTATTGCGTTCGCGTGCAAAAAGCACATGTTGGTCGCTTCGATCTGCCATGACTGGTGCTGCCCGGCTCCGGCGAGCTCACCGAGGTCTATGGGAAGAAAGGGCCTGTAGATGAGGCAGTGTATCAGGTGGTATATCAGCTTGCTCAGCACTAGCACGGTTGAGTCCGGTTGCCCGAAAAGTTTGTCGAGGCTCGAAAACACGTCTTCTGTGCCCGAGGCCCATATATCCAAGTCTTGTCGAATCTTTGACAGGTTCGACAGAGAATGCCAAGGAAAGTGAGAATCCCTCTTGACGCCTCCCGCGGCGAGGTATCGGTTGGTTATGCCCAGTATCCGGCTGATGTCGATCAGCATTCCGCTGCTGCCCTGGGATTTCTTACCACTCCCCTGGAAGTAATGCAGGTTCGAGCCGCTGACGAAAAACTCCCCCTCCACGGGCAATGACTGCGGTCCTGGCGACCAGGAAGGGAGACGGACGATTATGGTTCGGTTGGAGATGAGCGACGGACGCTTCGAGCCACATGCCATAAACCTGTCGAGTAGAAAGCAGCTCCAGAAGAGTCGCCTGCGCATTTCGCGTTCTGCGGGTGATATTCGGGCGTTCGGGTCGACTTCTCGATGGAGCTCCAGGGCCACGGCCATGCCTACTGCGCTAGCTGTTATGTTGTTAGTACGGTAGCCAAGAGGTCAACAATACCATGCTTACGTTGCGGCAGATATTATTCAAGACGGCAGCAAAGGAACTCTTGAACATACTGAGGAGCATATAAGCCTTCCTCCCCTTCCCCATGGCGGTAAAGGCTGTGACCAAAAGAAGAAGCGCCTGCAGAGCGTTGACTGACGGTTCGTCGGTATCTATCTCGGATCTCGCTCGGATTGCGTAGTCTTCACTAAGCTGTACTGCAGACTGATATCCGCTGGGATGTGGAATGTATCTAGGTGATGTCAGCACAAAATCCAACGTGAGAATCTATACAAACCACATCCGCAATGAAGGGACCGCAACATACCTCGCTGAAACGGCATAGATGGCATGCGCCAGAAAGGATGGTATTTGGTGCGCTTGTATCCTCTGTCTAATTACCGTCTCGTCAAGGATGTGATACGGCTTTCCGTGAAAACGACTAAAGTAGGTGTCCAACAACGCGTCGGTTGGGACTGTTATGGACATGGAAGATGGTTCACTAAATTATGTCAGTCAAAAGTTCCGGCGGACCAGCAACCCCCCTTGCTCCTTTTGCTGATCACTAAACTCACCTTCCAGGAGACGGCGAGTAAATGGCCGACTCGGAGATTTGGGCCGACCTGTTCGTGAGGGCCGGGTCGATTCTCGATTTCAAATCGTCGTCTGCCACACTGCCAGCTGCAGGCCCGGCAGAGGCGCTCGGTGACACTTGATCGACATCTGGTGCTATGCTTGCGTTGCTTGCCGTTCTCGTGTTTCCAACAGACATTGCCCCTTCCGTCCCTGAAGGATCTGTGGTCTTTTTGTCTTTGAGTTGCTGCTCCAGCCCGTCGATCCTCTTTACGAGGGCCTCCAGTACATCTGTTTTAGGGCCCCTTTTCTTGGGCACGGCATCTGTGCAGTAAGATTCGGGGTCAGAGCTGCCATGGTTACCAACACGGACAGCAATGCTTGCGTGTTTTGGGCAAGTGGTTGCAAGTTGCCGTCCCATAAATGTCTCCAAAGATGAGAGACCCAATTTTGTGCGGAACCAGAACCAAGATTGCGAGATACTCACCATAGACACAAGGACATTGGAAAACCTGGCAAGCCTCGCAAGATGGTCGGAGGCGGTTGCACTTGATCTAAAGTACATCCACGAGTTGTTAGTGTCCAGGCCCCAAACAACCTGTTTAAAAGTCACCATGCGGGCTCGTTTGGGCTGTCCGTACCTTTCGTTTGCGGCATGACTTGCAGTTCATGGATTCTCGAGGTTCGTTGCTCATCCGCCGTGTCGGTAGCCTCTCGATGCCCACCTGCGGGCGAGACATGGCCACGGGATGCATGCCAGGCGACAGGTGAGGGGCGAGGGGCGCATGTTCAAAGGCAGAGGCAGCCATTCCAGAAGTCGACATAGAGTTCAAGGCTGGATATAGGGTGAAAACGAGAGTGGTATGCGGCTGTTAGCCTCCAGAGTCAAGCTGCCACTGACTATGCTGGCTGGCCATCCGATTGCCCTCCGAAGTAAAGATGCCTTTTTCTGAAAACGGCGGGGTGGGCGATTTGAAACCGGCTTTCAGTAACAAAAAACGAAGTGGACAAGAGAATCTCGCTGGACTAATACGAGAAGCCTCTTTAACGACGCCGACAGTGTTTTGAAGAGGTTGAAAGTTCTAGATGCGCATGCCAAAGTCTGTTTGCTCTATTGACAAAGCCGTCTATGTCTTTGCCTGGGTGTAGGAGTTAATAAGCAGGCCAGAGATTGGCGGAGACTTTGTAGGTACCGAGAGTGGCGGAAGGTGACTAACAAGGGCGACCAGCGAGGACGGGCTGGTTCCCGGTAATATGCTGGGCAGAGGGAGCAAATGTATGTATAGTCTCTTGAACGAGGAAAAGGCAAGCATTACACTGTGGCAGAAGCACAGCCCACACGAGGCGTAAAAAAAAAAAGTATTCTTGACGGGAGGCAGGCCCAGGTACAGAGCCAGCCAGTCAGGGACTCAACCGGTGCGGCCCTGGGCCCTGCACGTAGCCAGACAAGTACTACCCCACAATGTTGGATGGGACATACGCGCAACCGACGTGCTTTTGCTTGTTGTGGTGTGAGTGGAGAGATGTTGAATGAAAGGGTCGGGGTAAGGTTAATGTCAAGGGTGTGAGATGAAATTCGAATGAATGAATGAATTGTTCGGATGGGCATGGGCTGGGCAGTCAATCACCTGAAGTGGTATCGCAGCCAGGCCCATCCATGTCTTTTTTGGGTGCTTGCTGGCGGGGGTGAAGACAACCTGGCTATGATCACCAGGATGGATCAAAAAGGGAGGGGAAGGGATGACACGAATCCAGACCCCCGAGGCACAGGGGGGCACGCATCCGGCTATCAAAGTCTGGATGAGAAAGATTCTCGACAGCACGTCTAGCAAGTGATAATCTTGACTGTACACAAGTGAGAACCAAAAAGTACCAAGTCAGGTCGCCAAGGCAGACTGTTTGGTCATGATCGAAAAATTGCTCAGGTTTGCATTGACGAGAGATTTGCGTCAAGTAGCAGTTTAGTTGCTTGTAAAATGGAAGGTGGGTAACTCGAGTTGGAGGTACCTTGGATACCCACGTATACATCGGGCAAGACAGTCAAGTTGAGCGCAGCGAATGCGTGCAACATAAACGGGGCAATACTGGATCAGTTCTTACTGAATGACAGGCTATAATAGCGGAAAGATCGAAGGCCTGAATCGAAAAAATTACATTATACCTAGACGTAGTTAATTAGCAGCTTGTCAGAATGAGTGAGCGCTGTCCGGCTTCAGCTCGGTCTAACGGAGTACCGCCGAGTGACCAGACCAGGGGTACCACCTTTCTCTTTTTTTTTCTCCCTCTTATGTCTTGTACAATGCGGTCAAGTCTGGCCCATAGTCCACTGGGAGCCAAGCATCCAAACTGCATATGAATGCCGCTACTAGCGGTGCCTTAGCAAGCGATCTATTTTGAGTAAACATTTCGCTGCCCAAGGTGTCGTCAAGTGTACAAAGTGTCTGAAGCAGTACAATCGCGCATTAGCATCTCGGTATCTCGGTTTGGATCTCCTGCCGTGACAGTGACATGATGTATCTTGCCCGAGTGCACTGAACCTCGGGGGTGCCGGGCTGTTACAGAAAAAATAAAATACCGGTCGGCTACCTTGACTGGGGTCACCGGCAAGACTGCAAGGTGGGCAAGCTCAAGGGCAAAAGACCAGACAGGCACACCATACATCACATCACACTTGTTCGAGAAAAAGTGCAAGCAGCACAAGAGTGTGGGGAAGCAGAGCCGATGTGCTGGCGGTTGCGTGAGAGGGAGGGCCAAACCCAAGACCGCACGTTTAGTGGACGGTAATGCCCCGCTGGCCCGTCTGGCGCCGACATCTGGAAGAAGTCGGTCCACTAGCATCTCTTGTGGAGGATGTGGGACCTTTCAACCCCTGGCTTCTGCATCCACCCATCCCTCATCAGAGACTGTACTGTAATTTTATGCCCATGCTTGATGCTCTGCACTTCCGAGATCACAGCTGCCGCATCTATAGAGTGTCGGCCCAGAATAGCTGCATCCACGCCCTGTCTCTCTTTGGGGGTGCCAGGCCAGGTTCCTTGGTAAGACAGTTTTGTTTTTCTGGTTGCGAGGTGCACTGCGTCTGCATCGCATTTTTGACAGCTGCCCCCTTGCCCCATGGACTTTTTGCTTGCAAGACCCTAGTCTTTGTCAATGTCGACTGTTCTTGCGGTGTGAATAGTACCTAGACGTATTCTTTTTTCTTTCTTTTTTTCTTCATTCATTTGCCTCGCAAACTGACACTGCATGTGAGAATTGATGCGATTCTGGTAGACTAAGAAACCATCGGCTCCGTCTGTTCCGGGCTTTTTGCCAATGAGCTTCCGCTTTTGGAACCTACCTCATGGCATTGTGCTTGATCTGGGGTGCATACTATATCTCCACGCCTTGGTTAAACGAAAGGAAACGAACAGAGGGCTGGGTAAATAGAGCATCGTCTTGGTCCGCCACCGTCATCGGGTAGACAGGTAGTGCGGTAAATATCCAATAATCGGTACAAGACCCCCCGACATTTGTTTAACTCGCCAGTAGTTGTACTAGACTGCCATGTGTATCGTCAAGAGGATGGGTACCGCAGACGTGGTGGCAAACCATACAAAATGAAAACTAGCGATGTTTTTGAAGGCGAACAAACGCATACAAGCAAGCAGATATCTGTTGGCACACTGGTGCATCAATGGAACGTGATGGGATACATCTGTAAGGCAAGCCTATGCGAATCCTGCCCACTAGGTGTCTTGACGATTGACTTGTATCATAAGATCCGGACTGGGCAGGTTTGTCAGGCTCTACTTTTGCTAAGCAGACAAGCTTCGAACAGGGTAAACTGGGGAACAAAGCGCCTAGAGGTGGCATTTGTTAAAGATGGGGTCGGTCCGGCTCGCGGCTGAGTCCACATGGTGTCTTCGCTGCCAAGTTGGGCCTATTCGGATGTAGCAGGCCGTTACAAGCGAATATGAACAGCGTGTACTGCAGTACTTGTACGCAGAGTCTGCGAAACGAAGCGCGCCTGGAGGCAGCAGGTGAAATGGATGCCATAGCCTGCTGTGATGCGCTTATGCAAGGTCTTGAAATAGCATCCAGTATTCATTCTTTGCACTCGGGACAGGTGGGTTCAAGGAGCATCCCAGTTTGCGGTCCCGGATTCCTGATGATTCCCGACAAAAAGAGAAGAACAAAGAACCCACCGGTATGGCACGCTGATTCTCGAGTTTCATTAATAACCATCGACCACATGGTGATGATGATGTTCAGTTGTCATTCAAATAGGTAGTATAACCCACGTACTGTAGAATGGGGTGTACCTTGGTTTCTCCTTCGGGTAGTAGTGGGTCCTGATGAGCTGCTCGCCATCCATGATCTGCAAGATCCCAGATGGTCAAAGCGAAAGCTCATTCGCGCGGCTCCTGAGCGCCACTTTTCCCAACTAGGGGTGGGAGGATGGGGAAAGGGAAGAGAGAAAAAAAAAGGTTGAAGTGCCGGCATTCCACGGCCGAGGAGGCATTTAGCCCGGGGTATCACGCTGATGTCTTTTTCTCGTAAGCATTTCCAGTTTGGTTCGGTTCAAGGAAGCGAGTAGATGCCAAGGTTCAGGGTTGAAACTGCGTGTTGTTGATCTCTTTTTACTGCACCATTTGCCCTCCTCGGCAATGTGTCTTGATCAAGCATGTATGTCCGACTCGCACGAGACTTGCTGGACTCTTTTTTTCTGGGGATATCACACCCATCTTTCGCGATGCCATGCATGGCCAGACCGGACGTCATTTCACGTGGTACTTAATAGCTGTGTGCATGGTGGCAACAGATAGACGAATCTGGTGGATGCAATTGTCATGGCTTGTCTGGTAATAATAATTGCGTGAAAGAGAGTAGAACTAGACTAGGATAAATTGGAATGAAGAAATCCAGTGAGTGAGAAAGTGGGGGCGAATTGAATGGCAAGAATGGATACCTTACGATGGGGACGTTGGCTCGTGTCCTGTGGCTGGCTCATAGTGGGCAACAACGTGCGGGGTTGTTTTCTTTTTTTCTGTTTCTTTTTTATTATTTACCTAGGTCAGTAGTAGTATTGCAGTAATTATTTCCTTCCCCCTCGGGTGCGAACCAAACCAACAGTCTGCGACTATCGGAACTCCACTCCACTCCAGAAAGCTGTTGAGTATGGTACTTGTGCAGAAAGCCTCGGTACAAAGAAAACTTGTATGTGCTAAGTCATATCTTATAAAGCCGGACCGAATTATGAGCAACAATGGACAAGGTGCGGGAGGGAGCCTTAAAAGGTATTTGACAAAGTACCTTAGTTAGGTACCTACCTAGTCTAGACTACCTCGCCTTACATGTACCCAGTTCTTGGATAGTTTGGTACAAATCCACAGTGACGCCAGTCCAAATGTAGTGACTGCATGAACATGCGTTCCCCCTCAGGCACAAGTGCTTTTCATCGAATGAAATAAATGAAAGATTTTGGGCTGCTAGTCTAAAGCTTTTCGTCTGATTGTTCTGGAAAGAACCACCCCCCCCCGGGGGGCTCGACACGTGGGGCCAATTAATCGGCAGGTACCTTTGGTACTGGTAGCCCAGGTAATTCAGGTTGAGGCAATTACCTTTAGCTGCCAGACGATCAGACGGGCAGGCAAGATCAAATCAAATCTCATCGTGGTACTTTGTAATTCCAACACAGGCCTGACAGCGGGGCTCCCAAGACCAACGACCACTATGGGCCTGACAGAATTCGTTTATGAACGCCTAGGGACTGCCTGCCTGACTTGCCCAACAATCGAGGTTACCTGTTTTCCTTGCTTCTTCAGGGTTTTGATCAATCCCTTGCTAGATACCTTACCTTACTTTCACTCTGTCGGCAGATGAGATCATACGACAGAACACCCCCCGACATGGAAAAGAAGAATTCTGTCCAATCTCCTGGCAGCCGTCCCGCTTCTCCGGTATTCAAAGGGTAGTCGAGGATCATCATGTCCCGGCCTTCCTTAACAGGCTAGCCTAGGTGTAAGGGTAACAACCCTCGCTAGGTGGCTATCTTGACGATAAACTACCTTGACTATCTACCTACCTAGGTGGTCTAGGTACCAAAGTTGGTTCACTTGACCTAGCCTTTTTTTACTTCTTTTTTTCTATGGTTGGCTTCGTTGGCGAAACCGTTCTGTCTGTCGGTACTTTTTTGGACATGGACCCTCGACCTTGGTGAATGGTTCGTTTATCATTGCACGTGTCAGACCGCCAGCATGCTTGTTTCGAATTGGAAGGTGATTATGACCCAATGTGGATAATAACCAAACTTTACTCTCTCTTTGCATTGTCACAAGCCGGTTGATGCAAAGGCGAGTATTTTTCTTTTCGTATTCGGACTTCTTTCCTGGTCGCTGTCTCTGTTCTTGATGTTGTTTCTGTTGCTGGATGCAACAGGTTTAATCTCCCCCCTTCTTTTCCAATACTGCAACAACGGCACACAAGACTACCCTACTTACGAAATACCTACCTACCTAGGCACGCACCTACATGTCGTTATCTATCGATTTATCGTCCAGTCGATCCTCGGCGGTCAAGTCTGATCGTCAGAAAGCGAGATTTGGTTAAGCAAACGTTGAGCCAGCCAGTTGTTTATGCCATCGACTGACTTCCAGGTATCTGCATTTCATTGTAGCGGCAGTGTTTCTACTTACCGTCTTTCAGCTTTGACAAGAAAATATGCAAAAAAACCTGGTTTGCATGACGAACCCAAGTCGCTGTTTCCGAATGTTTATACCCAAACACACGGCATTAATACCACATCGCTTGTGGTTAAAAAAAAGGCTGCTGCAGAGCTTATGCCATATCATTTTTTTGGAGCATTCGCTAAAAAAGCAAGATCTCACGGCTTTTGCTTTTTTTAAAAATAGCAGCCCCGAGGCTGAAACAGTCCCCGACTGGCGGAGAACCCTTCCAGCCTTGTCACCCGTCGCACCATCTCTGTACCTTGCTTCTTGGATTTCAAAAGCATGGGGTTCGAGCACACAAAGCCTACACCGGCATTTTCTACCTGCATCTCTAAAAAAAGAAAAAAAAGTAGAGTAGGTCTGTTTTTGATGAATTTTTGAAGGCGGACAACGGGCGACGCAGTGCGACTGTGCTACTGTGCAACTGTCCGAGCTCCTTGCCTTTTGTGGCGCTCACCTCGCCCTTCAAACGCCTCTGGTGGCCTGCAGGTCTAGCCGACTAACGCGAGGAGGATGCCGGCTTTGGGGTAGGGCAACGCCAGATAACGAACGACATCGGGCGAGGCGTACCGTACCCCGTTCCCGTATATCCGCCTCCGGGTTTTGACCGACGAGGTGGCTACCTCATTAGGCCATGTCTTCCTTACGTGGTTGCGTGGCTCCCGAAATCTTGAATTTTTTTATCCAACAAAAAGCATTCCGTTCGTGAGATGCCATCAGCCGTGCAGGATGCAGGCGCGGGAACTTTTTTTTCTCCTGTGTGACCAACATACACGCTCGCATTCCCGAACCATTGCTTGTCATGCAGGCAACCGCTTGTAACTTGCCGGGTCCTGCACCCAGTGGAGTGTCGATATTTTCCTGGCGAGCCTAGGGCTCGAGACAAGCGGTCTCTGCTTCTGACGCTGGCCCTTCAGCTTGTCTGGTATGTTTCGGAAGGCTAAAGTGGCACAGCCCAGAGGCAGAGGTCCTGTCCAATTACACTATCATTCGTCGAACCCATCCTGTCAAGAAAAAGATGTCCGCTCAGCCAATGGTTTGGCGATAATTTGCTGTTCGTAATCGGTTTTTTTTTTGCTTCCCGATAGAATCCGAGACTGAGATCCTTTCTGAGTCCAACCACTGATCGCGCGTCTTTTTTTTCACATCGCATAAACAGTCACTTTTGATATCAAAAATCCATTGCTTCCAGCCTACCCAGGACCCCTGCAGCTTACATTTCGTACGTGCACAGGACCAAAAAAAGCAACGGGACGCCACAGCTCTAACAGGCCGGCAAGCCACTGACGCTCAACGGCCCAGGTCTAGAAAGCAACAAATGGCCAGGGAGGCTAGAAATACAGAAGCAATCTTTTTTTCTCGTCCACCGCGGGACGAGTCCGGTTCAACGCCCATGACTCTGTTCAAACAACAAAATTGCTCGCCTAGAACTAGGCGAGATGCCCTATGCTCCACATGAGCATCGGGCCGTGTGATACTTTTGTTTTTCTCCTTTTGTCCTTTTTTCCTTGCCCCCCTCCCCCTCACCCCTTCTATTGAATGACGTCGGTGTAGTGCGGAAATTCTGCCATAATCCATAGGCCCTGTCGCGGGTAGGGCAGCCTGTGTGGCGCGTCTCTGATATATGAGGAGGGGCCCGAGGGGGACACATCTATAAACCATGGGGGGGTTTTTCGACGCGTTCAATGCGCTTTGTTTGAATCCGAGGCAGTATATGTCATCTTTTTATGTCTTTAGGCATCTGTTAAGCTGGTTTCCGGTCGATGGCAGGGGTTGATAATCCGGGCGGGGAGCGGAAAACAGGGCATAACCAAGACATTGATCGACCTGAGCTCCCCTTTTGATATTGTTTCCGCGACGTTTGCTTACCAAGTCCCTCTCAGCTGGGTCACCTATATCTCCGCGCCGTATGTCAGACGGAAAGGTGCCGATGGGTGGTCTAGATTTCTCTCTCTCGGGCTGTAGGTTGGGTCCACCGGTTACAGCTTCCTTAAATTGGGCATGACGTCTAGACGTTTCTGGGTGGCGAGGCTGACGATACAAACAGACGATTAAGGGAGGTCATAGCCCATTATTTTCTGGGTACGGCATGATTCCCGAGCCAAACTTTGGGATTCGAATATTGTAAGCTTATTTTGTTGTTCATATAGTTCATCTGATGTGAGGGAGATTAGGGTAGTTTCTTATTATTTAGCGGAGCCAAAAAAAAGGGGGCGTGTGCTTTCGAAACGAGCTCGCGTAGGTCCTTGAGCGTTATGTCACTTCTTTAATCTGTGTTTCCAAGAGAAATCTCTCGTCGCCCTTGCACCAGCTAGCATCATGTTCCAACCTAGAAAAAGAAATGCTCGGCTCATCGAAAGGCATGTCTTTGATCCAAAACACACCTGGGCGATGATGTTCACAGGTGAGTATATTCTAGACCTTGGGCCTCGGGAGTGGGCTTGAGGAGCAGAGTGTTATCCCTCTCAGCATACTGATCGCCGGGCTGCTTACACTTCGTCAGGTATAGAGATGGATTAGCTTCCCTGATATAATATAGCTTCCGCCGACATAGTAGCAGCGTTTCCGTCCCGCTAGATCTTCCAATATATAGGCAGCATCTGTCATGCCTGACAGAGCAAGGCCAAACCGGTTACGACATCAGCAGGCTGCCAACCTGTTATTCGGGCCGGATGACGTACATTTTGCGACACTGTCAGGTCATTGCAGAGATACTGGTCTGTCTCGAGGGGTATCTGGAAGCCTGGAACATCAAGAAAAGAAGGGGTGTCCTTGAAGATTCTTCGTCTGCTTGACAATGTCATTGATCTTTCAACTATTCTTTCCTGAGAGTAGAGTATGCTGGTATGTGACACTATTGTAGAGGTTTGCTTCCGGATGAAGGTGTTGCCTGGATATGCTACACCTGGCCTCAAAGTCTCGCCTTTACTCCATGTTCTATCTGTTTCCATCGAGATTGGTGGTTCTTCCCGGGCTCTCACTTGTACTAGAACTTTCGAAGGGGACAACGAGATGCCAACGAAGCACGGTTGGTGTGAGCAATCGCGAGGTACAGTTTTAAACTGGCTAGTAGTCCAAATCGACTGACCTTCAATCTTTCTCTAGGTTTAAAAAGGGAAGAAATAGCAGCCGGATCAGTAGGCTTGTGTCCATCTTATTCTATAATAGATTGTTCGCTGGCTAGCATAAGATATGGACCTCAGCTTTGAGGTCTTTGTAATCTCAAGTGTCTCACGTGTCTTATACAACTGGTACTTATCTCCCACCCCTTTTGTTGCTTATATCTTGGGCAAGTTATATTACTCAAGCCAGAGTTTCGACAACCCCGCAACTAAGCTGTTCGACATTCTCGCCTCGAAATACGTAAGTGCCCTCTGGGATTGTGCACGCCGTGGTTAAGTATCCCAGTTATATGTGTAAGATGAAATGGCTGGATACATGCTATAAACCCAAAACAAGCGGCGAGATGCTGTTGCCAAGCCATACTCTTCAGTGACCTGCGACATTCTCCCTTGACTGGTAGAAAACAAGATTAAATTCAAGAAAACAAACACTAAGCCACACCGTGTAAAGAAAAGTGGTATCAATATGGCCTTCCGCTAGCCAGTCTCACAAAGCTATATGGCACGTTCTGCCCAACCAAGAGCCGCAACGTTTCGACGGTCGCAAAAGCAGCCGTGTCTGCCAGTCCGTATGCCGCAAATCCATTCTGCTCGGCGATCAATGTAGGATCCGCTCCTCTCCGCTGTCCACTTGGCTGCGATAGATCCAAGAAGACTCTGCGTTGCGGCGCAGACAGAGCCCCGTTCATCCCGTTCGAAGTGATAGGAACAGAGGGCTTCCCAGCCTGAGACCCAAACAGGCGGACAACCATGCCGACTATGCTAGCCTTCTCTGCGCTCAGGGCGCTGACGACAACGAATGGTGGTAATTGTTGCTGCTGATGACCTGAGTCCATCTTATGGTTGAGCGTAGAACCGGCGGCACTGTTCATACTTGGTGAGCGGGCTCGTTGCAGACTTTCAAGGGATGTAAAAGGCTCAATTTCGAGATCTGTTGCAAGTGCAGGCGGTGTCTTGAACCCAACAGTGAATACTTTGCCGACTCTGAGAGCCTTCAAGGCAAAAATGACGCTAGCAGCGTCTTCCGAAGAACTTGCCAGGACAACAGCTGAACAGCCAAAGTATGCAGATGGTGCTAGATCTCGTGTAAGTGTGCTTAGAACGCCTCTCCACAGGGCGTTGTCAAAAACGAGGGCAGTGCCAGCCGGCAGTCCACTTGCTGATGGTTGGTACAGCCCCTGTCCATTTCCATTTAGTGCGGGAGATGATCTTTGTATTGGCGTTGAAGGTATCGAAGCAGGGGAAGCCGGGCCAGGCCTGACAACAATGGTGTCAACCACTCCAATGAGGAGTGCTGCTTCGGTCAGAATGGGACCGGATCCGCTGTTGAGAGACTGGAAGAAATGGCTTTTTGAGATGAGGTCATGATGGGACATTGCCGGGTTGAGATATGCGCCACCAAAGTCCTTTTGATTGCACCAAGTATCAACACCACCAATGCCGCGTGCCTGGCGTTGGACAACAGAAAAGTGATGCGGAAGTCCCAGCTCGTTGAAGCACTTTTCGTAGAAGGGGGCTTGGGGCGTAGCACCCCGCGACGATGGGCCACTGATGCCGTAAAAGTTTTTCTTGGGAAGTTGCCCAACCATGGCTAGTGCAGCGTTTATCTGTGCGGCACTCATCTGCCCTGGCGCGGCTATTATGGGCAGAAGTGGGTGTGTTATTGGGGTGAACACTCGGTTCAGTGTTCTCGAGAACTGCCCTACCTCTCCCATATTGACGGCGGATAGAGGCGGAGCACCGGGCTGTTCCGACTTCATCTTGACGCGGAAGTATTCCAACTCGAAGTTTTCGTTGTGGTCATTGATAATGGCATGCATTTTGACAATATCTGCAAACCGTCGCGACTCGGAGAAAAGGTCTTGGGCATGAGACGAGGGCCACTTGAAGGTCCCTGAGAAATCGTGAAACGCAGACATAATCCGGCTGCTTCCTCGTTTTTCCCATAATCGCTGTCTGATCCTCTCTGGCAGCCACACCTCGACGTCGATGTATTCGACACCCCATTGTATTGCTCGGTATAGGTACTCGTAGTAAAGGTCGGGGTTATCCATCGGAAATCGGCCGTTCTCCCTGGTGCATCGGGTGGTGAAGATAATGGGAAGCTCCGTCCGTTGTCGCAACAGCATTACCTGCTCACCGACGTAGCTTAAGCTCGGCACTGCGGCATGTCCACCTTCAGCTAGAGGCTCTTTGAGCAGGTCAACTCTCAGCTCTACCGCGTCGGCCCCAACGGTAAGTATGTCGATGTTCGGCAGCGCGGCGCGTACGTCGGGAAATGTTGTCGAGATCATAAACGTCCGGGGCTTCATCATGAGCGTTTCGTGGTGGTTGATCTGACCTAGTGTGAATGAAATAAACCTGGCCAGGTCGCGGCGGGAAAAGGGCGTGTCTGTGTAAAGAAACTCATAGTCGCATTGTGACGATAGAAATGGGTCTGGAGGCATGCCCAGGTTGACGCAATGTGCGTTGATGGCGACGACGAGATTTCGGTCCCGCCCGGCAAGATCAACCGCGGCATCGGAAGCCAGGATGCCCACGATGGCACCTTGATCAGCCAGAGTGACATTGGAGAAACTGGCACCGAGCCTGCAGGGCTGTCCTAATACCTCTGCAAAGACGGACAGAATCCTTTCTTGTCCTGGGCTGTAGACGATGGTGACAATGCGAGTATCCCCCCTCTGCAGACCGCTGCCGAATGTAGTACCGTTCTCCAGCGTGAACTGGTGGGGCTTGTCATCAAGATCCATCCTGGGGTCATTAGCCGTGCCGTTCAGGCTCTTCGGCCGAACCGGCGCAGGAGCTGCAGGCGCTGTGACAACAAATGCCTGCTGAACTGCCGCCATCATCGCGGTGCCTCGAGGCCAAACAGCACCGCTGTAATCAGCCGCAAATACCTGCAAGTCTCGTTGGTGTCTCCCTTAACTGAGCAGGAGATGATATAAGTTGGTTCAATATGCAGCGCGCTCTTTCTGCTGGCAACCCCCTTAGAAAATCCCAGTCTCAATCTCTGCGATTGCGAAAATCAAACGGCAAAGTATGATTTGAGATCCTCGACTGCAACAAGGCGCATGATACGGCCGGATCAGGCAGTATACTGATTGCCCAGTGGCGATATCTGCGGTGCGGGTGTTGTGCTGTCCAATCTTTTCGGTCTCGCTGCAACAAGGCCAGATGTCTAAAGAACAAAAGGCACCTTAAGGCACCTTGTAAGTCTCCAAATGAGTCTTGATGTTCCACGACAGAAGGCTTTCTTGATTAGTTGTTGTAAATAAGAGATTATTGCCCCTTGTTGGTGAGATGGGAGAAATGGCGCAGAGTTGTGAGCTTTATGCGACAATGAAGATCCGGGGGACTCGAACCCGAAAATATGTCTACTTCGGGAAGAGTCTATAAAGAAGGAATTAATAACGATAAAATGGGTGACGAGACGGAAAGACGGCCGGGATGGGGTTCCTTGAATTTGAGGGAAGGAAAGTGTCAATGAGTCGTATGCAGAACGATCATAAGGTATCGGTTCCGGCTCGATCACGTCGGTACCAGACTATAGTCGACGGATCTGCATTAGGTTGATTGCTCCGGATATGTTGTGGCTCCCAATAACCGGCGGTTTCTGGTGGGACGATGTGTGCAGTTCCTGATCTGCAGATATGGAGGATGGGATACAGGCAAGAAAATGAAGGTTGTTTGTCGTTGCAGGGGAGCCGAGGCGAGAGAGGTCACAAGGAGGGCATATATGCCGTGAAGTTATCCCGAAAAAAAAAGCTGATAAAAATAGAGACAAAGCACGCAGTGGTGGCAGATTTGTTAGTCGGTGGTCAGTCTCGTTGTAAAGCCAGAGAAAGAATAAGAGCCTGATATAGCGAAAGAGTGGTTTGTGGTTGGTTGTGCCAGGATAGCCGAAATATTTCGCCGATTGAAGATGTGTTTTGCCGTCCACACAATCTTGCCCGCTCAAATGAAACCCAAAGGGTTGGAACTGGGATTTGTTTTGGTTCGTGTCGAATCCGAATCCTCCATGTCAACTGGACGATGGCAATGGGGGGATCCAATCATTCCGAGTAGGAGCCAGCCAGCTTTAGATTGGGTAGCGAGGTTTTTTTTTTTTTGTTTTTCTCTTTGAGCCAGATGCAGCCAGCAAGCCGCACGTACATACAACGGCAGGAGCGGTCCAGCTAGATCTGGGCTCAGATTGTGACTGAGGATGCCTTGCAGATTACCTATGGTCCTGCGGCCTGTTTGAATTCTTGACTGCAGATGATGTGGAATGGAGAAAGGACGCAAAATTGCAATAAAAAATGAAATAAAAAGAAGTAAAAATAAAAATTAGAATAAACTCACCTTGATCCCAGTCACCGGGTTCTAGCTCGCCCAGATCTGATGTGGTTGTTGCCTTTCGGGAAAACTCCAGCTACTTTTTTTTCTTTTTTTTTCCAAAGAGTCCATCCAAAGCACAAACTTTTTGCAGACGCCGCGGCATATCAACGCCTCCAGTGCACATTCAACACGACATCAAGGTCCAAGACCCTGTCATAATTTACCCTGCTATGACTTCCCCACGGCTTCAAGCAATATCAGGGGTTCCAGGATTGTCAGGATTCCTGGGGTGTCCCCTCACAGATTTTGCTCCACAATGCTGAGCAAGTCGAGTGATATTACTAAGAAAGTCTCAATCTCGACTTCTTAGTGGAGGGAAAAGACAGTTGGGTCGGCCGTTGGAATGTCACTTGCTCCTAGTTAATATCACGCCCAAGTTAATAGGTGTCGCCTTGATAAACTCCGCCAACTATGACAATGCAGTTTGCAGATCCAAGAGAGTGGTTACAGTAATAGGACCGACCACTAGTTAATTACCTAGATTGGAACTGAGCTAGTCTAGCAAGGCTACGGCACAGTGCTTTACGTGAACCACTCACAAACTAGATCTCGAGATGCTTTCGGGTTGGCAATTATACTTTGTTTCAAGAGGTAATTACAGCGCATATGCTCGAGCACATTTCCAGCCCTCGATCCAGCGATCCAGGAAACTCAACAATCCTGGTTTTCTTTTTGGTTTTTTTAATTGTTGTAAACTGAACTTGTACAGTACGCGGACAATACCCGATTTGAACAAACATAAAAGATGGAGAGAGAGGTAGTGATCCCTGCCGTGAGGAGCTGAAAAGTTGGGGGAAGAGGGGACATGCCCAGTCCCCCCACTTCTCCCACCTGGAACCATCTCAAGCAGTTTTCCCGTTGACGGATCTTTGATTATTCCTCCAATAACAGTGCAGCCAGCCGTTGCCCAGCTGAGTCGAGGTAAGAAGATCGCCGGGCCCAAATCTCCTTGTACCAGAAAAATTATTTGAAGGACACGATAGTGTGTGTGTGCCGTGTGTGCATAACTGTCCCATAGACAGTCAGTAGCAATTAACTATAAATGATTAAAACAGAAATTGCCTTGTGCATGACCAGACTGTTCACTGCCAGTATTGTAAGCTGCCGATGCAGTAGCTCACAAGACAATAATTAAATCAGAAGATGGCTGCTATTGTATGACTTGTATGGTTAAAATCGCGCCAATAGATCAAGTCAACATGTTTGATTAGAAATGTGGACAAGAAGAGAAAAAAAGAATGATCAACCCAAACAACCACAAAAGAACGCCCGAAAACAAGCCCTCGGCCTTGCTTGTCAAGCGGGATTCCACGTCGGAGAATAACGCAGCAAACGCAACCCTGTGGAGAACTTTGGTGTAGCAATCTACATGGCACCGCATGGTCAAGCTCTAGAAGCCGCATGTCATCACGTCAGGGGCTCTGCTTCGGGTCCGCATCTGGCAACCGTTGCGGAGAGAAAAAAATAGAAGCACAAGAGAAAAAGAAGGAGAAAAAAAAAAGAAAATGACATAAACCTCCGAGCCGGCTGCAGAGATTGGTGGAAAAGATCTCGGTCACACCCTCCCAGGCTCATCAACTTTTTTTTCTCTGGCCTTGCTCGCTGTAAGCTAAGAAGGAAAAAAAATTAGTCTGCCGTGATGCTGAAAATAGGTAACGAGGTAAGTTTTACGACTCGCACATCATCCCACGCTCATAAGCGAGTCTCGTTAAGCCGGGTCGGCGCGCCGTGGCATTCTTCCATTACCCTCAGGGACAGCGATAAGCGTTGATAGGGCCATGTTGGGGGATTGGCTGGCAATGATGCCGGCGTCATCTCCCTATCATTTCGAAACACACGACGGGCTGGTTAATTAGGTCCCATAGATATCGGGCCGCGTATCTAGATCTTGGTGGGAAAAGAGGAAAGACCTGGGCTTTAACATGCAATGTCCCACGGACCAATATCAGACGCAAGTGGGTGGGATGGGAAATACATCATTAGGGGTAAGACGGAACGAGGTCTGGATGACTTTGATCAAGTTAAAAAAAAGTACGGTTCGAAACACGGGCTGTGTGGGCAAGAAAAACAAAGAGCCACCAATGGACGCTTAAAGCAGTGTGTTATGCAAGGTATGCAAAATGCAGTTTCCGTCACCAGTTGTCATGCACATCCTTGGCTATGTCCTCAAACACCTTGACGCCCTTTATGCCGAGTCCGGTTCCCACACCGACCACCGCGGCGCCAACAGACCGCATGCGCCTGTAACCTCCAGAGTCGCACACTCCGCCGACGCCGATAATTTGTATGTGACCCAGCATGTCTGGCTGCTCGTCCAGGGCGCGGCGTATCGTGGCCACGTTGCCAAGCGACAGAGGGTGGAGAGGCGTCCCGGCCATGCCGCCTAACCCGTTGCCCGGCAGGACGTTCTTGTGCGGCTGCTGCCCTTGGCCCTTTTGCGCATCCAGCGAGGTCAGCATCAGGCAGGACCCGAGCGTGTTGGTGGAGGTGATGAAGCTGATGGGGCAGAGCCCTGTGGGAGATCCGGCAATCAGGGCGCTGATCAGCGTCTCGTATTGGGTGGAGTGTGTGTACGGAGGTGTCTTGATGCCCACGGGTATCACCGGGCCTGTCGGACCGAGGTCAGACAGCCAAGTGATGTACTCGAGGAGCGAGGGCCCATCATATGCCGGTGGTGGTTTTCCCGAGATGTTTGGGCAGGAAAGGTTCAACTCGAGGGCCAGTGGGGTTTTAACCTTGGCTTGAGTTGCAGAAACCAGGCGGTAGCACTCGGCGATTTCTTGTGGTGTCCCCGTCACCGATACAATAAAGGTTTTGCTCCTGGATCCTGGATCTTGCTGGGAAGAGATTATTTCGATAAAGCTCAGATACTCTGAGAGGAGCAGGGGACTATAGCCAAGTGAGTTGAAACTCGCGTTGCTTGTCCCCTTGGGAAGAGCCCCGGACACAGCGACGGTGTCGTAGAGAGCATGCTGGTGCACCTCCGGGTCGTGAGGGAAGCCGTGGATAAGAGATGTTCTTGTAGTTACTGCGCCTGTATGGGGACAGCTGTAGAGCCTGTTGAGATCCTTCAACGTCGTCGCCCATGGTGTGGCTGAGTTGACCAAGGGTGGATATATTTGTAGAGGGGGCGGGCTCCTTTGTTCGTCCTGAATACTTCCCATCTTGGAGGTAGCGATTATCTATTGCAGATGTTCTGCCACGGGCGGGTTGCCGACGAAGGCACGTCCAGGAATCGGTCGACTGACGATTGAAATCGTTGCCGAAGTTACGAGGTCAAGATAGATAAGGTATCCTGCGGGGTCCCACTTGATCAGAGTCAAACTACTGATAAAAAAACAAAACACTCAACTCAAGACTGATTCAGCGATTCGATGCTCGAGTTGGCCTTTCTATAAGGTGCATAGGACAGACAAACCCTTCGACCATATAGATGGACTAGAGCTAGAGTATGAATTCTGACTTGTAATCCTTACGCTATTCTGAGTATTGAAGCAAAAGTTCTCTTACGGCTTCCGTCTCTCAGTTATCTGCGGCAATACCACAGATAATGGCAGCACGGCGTGGATGAGTGACTGCACTTGTGAGAAAATCCGAGTATAAAAGAGTAAACAGTTTAAGTAATCAATTGCCACGGCTAGGTTTCAACGTGCTGTTTGTTCTTTGGACAAACCGATGGATGGGTTGGTCGCCAAAGATGGGATGAATTGCTGGTGATACCCCGGGCACGCGTACTATTCTAGACTAGATAGAACTAGGATGCGGGGTGTTTTTTGTTTTGAAGTGTTGCCCACCCCCAGCTTCTAGCTGGGTTCCAGGGTAAGTACCGACAACGGCCACTTATCCTTATCATCTGTTGGACTAAAACCCAATCGAACATGTCAAGCTGAGCATGAACCTTTTTGGTATTTTTAAGCCATTAGACATGCATTTTTTTCCCCATTGAACCAACAAACATCGAGGAAAGCTTGCGAGTGCAAATAACCCTCCAAATGACCGAGAAAGGTCAATGCGAATCATAGCTGCGCATCGGTGCCAATTTAAAAAAAAGTCTTCACTGTACCGGAGCTCCGGTGAGTATCTTTTCTGGACCTTTGACTCCTGTCAACCTGTCAGGCATTGTCTATTCAAAAGGCAATTGATGCCAGTGTCATTTTGCCTCTTATGCAGGCGCCGACATGTCGTGGTCGGACCTCTTTTCTTGGCCCTGCCCAAGGTGACGACTTATACCTTTATCTTCGGCACGTCACGGTCCAGAGACTTTGGGCTTTGCATCCCCGAATTGCCGCTCTCCCAATAAAGTCTTCAGCCAACTTTGTGCATATTCCAACAGCTTAGCACTGGATGATGGTGCTCTTTTTGTTAACCATCCCATGGGACGACTAGCGCTTGATTGCTTGACTGATATTTTTCACCATGTGTTTGCTATTGACTCGTACCAAAACGGCCGTGCAGCACCCTCCGTTGGCTTCCTGGCAAACGTCACAGTTGACGCGCCAGCCTTTCATAAAGGTGCCTACGTCTCTGCCTCTGTCGTGCTATCGTACGAACATTAGGTGGGTTGTGCAAAGTAGTCTTTGCACGTTCGGCATGAGGTTCTCTACTTAGGTAACTTTACTGAGTCTTCCTCACTCTCTCTTTTCATAATCTGTGCGAGACCTGGACTTCTGGACTCCCTCTGTCGAAAACGGACTCGCTTACCGCAGTAGCTGAGCCCTGGCACCCGAGACAAGATGGGCTGGTTAATACTGCTGTTCGTAGCAGCTGCCTATGGCTTGTGTGCAAGGGAAGAGCCTGAATCCACCTTCTCCCCGGCGAGACCCCCGTCTATCCCTCTGGCAGTACGATCACCATACCTAAATACATGGTTAGATGGAGAGTCAAAAGGAATTCTGCCAGGAAACTGGCCAAAGTTCTGGACGTAAGTCACCTGTCCCCTTACACCTAGCACGGCTATCAGCAGAAGAGGCAGGGAATTCAGGGATGGCTAACCCCCGAGACTCAGAGGGCAAAATCTCGGCTGGCAAGGATACGTTCGTGTCGATGGCACGAACTTCAACTGGATGGGAGGCGGAGAAGGTGCCGAGCATGTCAAGCAACTCTCGTACGAATATACGGCTACGAGGAGTATATTCCAGTTCAACGTCGGAGATGTGGTCAACATGACTGTCACCTTTCTGTCGCCCATCTACCCTCAGAATCTCGTGAAACAATCTCTTCAATTCTCATACGTCAACGTTAGAATGCAACCGTCAGACGGACGGTCTCACAGTATACAGCTGTATATGGATATAACTGGAGGTGAGTTGACCATGAGTGAAAGGAAAATTGCATACTTGTTTGTATTTTGGCTAACATACATTCACCAGAATTCGCCGGCGGAGACAGGTTGAGCAATCTCACATGGAACTACAGCACATCAGGTGGAATTGCATATCATCAGGTTTCCCTGGCAAACCCTGTCATGTTCCAAGAAAGCAACGAGCAGGCAAACTGGGGCAACTGGTATCTGGCAACTTCTAATGGTCAATGGCTCACACATAAGAATGGCCACAGCTATAACGAAACAAGACAGCAGTTTCTCGAGGACGGTAGACTCAACAACACCAAAGACACAAACTACAGAGCCGTCAATGAGAGCTGGCCGGTCTTTGCGTTCTCCAAGGACTTTCAAGTAGTGCAGTCTTACGACATTGTCGAGACAGTCTATACCTTGGGTCTTTCCCAGACCCAGGTGATCAACTTTCAGGGTGCCACCAACGGCCCAACTGCCTTGGAAGGCCTCTGGAGGAGCAGATGGTTGAGTGGTGTCGATTCGATGATCTCCTTTCACAACGACTTCCGGTCAACATATAGTGAAACTCAGGTCTTGGATGAGAAGATCCGCGCGGATTCGGCCGCAGCTGCTGGTGATAACTATGCCGCAATCACCACACTATCTGTGCGGCAGACTTTTGCTTCACTACAGTTCGCTCAAAGACGTTTCACCAGACAACGGTATATCTTTTTGAAAGAAATCAGCTCAAACAGCGATATCCAGACCGTCGATGTGATATTCCCAACTTATCCAATCCTCATGTACCTCAATCCAACGTTAGGAAAGCTTCTGCTTGATCCGCTGTTTGAGAACCAAGAGAGTGGCCACTATCCTAACAGATGGGCTATACATGATTTGGGTGAGCCCGTCCACTGCTCCTAGAATCAACCTCCAATATTCTCCCTGCGTAAAGACTTGAAAACTGACCCTACTCTACTCAACCCCATAGGCACATTCCCCAACGCCATCGGCCACCCCCGAGGCGACGACGAAAAGATGCCCCTCGAGGAGTGCGGCAACATGATCATCATGGCGCTGGCCTACGCGCAGCGGTCCGGCGACGACGCCTACCTCCGTCGGCACTGGAACAAGCTGCAGCAGTGGGCCGAGTTCCTGGTCGCCGACAGCCTGGTGCCCGCGAACCAGCTGTCGACCGACGACTTTGCCGGCGCGCTGGCTAACCAGACAAACTTGGCCCTCAAGGGCGTCATCGGCCTGCGCGCCATGGTCGAGGTGGCGGACCGGGCAGGGGTCAACGCCAGCGCCGGGCCCAGGTACGGCCGCATCGCGAGGGACTACCTATCGCAATGGCAGAGCCTCGGCGTCAACAGCGACGCGAGCCCGCCGCACGCCACGCTCACGTATAACGACCCAGACAGCCACGGCTTGCTGTATAACCTTTATGCAGACAAGATGCTGGGCTTGGGCTTTGTGAGCCAGAGCGTCTATGACATGCAGAGCGAGTTTTACAGGACGGTGGAGCTCGAGTATGGCGTGCCGCTGGATACGCGACATACCTGGGCCAAGACCGACGTAAGTTGTTTCTTTTCTGGCTTTTGTTTTCTCATTTGATATTCTTCAAAATCCCCCATGGGATATTGTGTAATGATGCTAATCACAACAATCACTCGTTGCAGTGGCAAATATTTGCAGCAGCGGTTGCAAGCAAAGACACGCGAGACATGTTCATCTCAAAGATCCGCAACTTCATCGAACAGACGACCACCACCCGCCCGTTCACTGACTTGTATGACGCCAGCACTGGTGGCTTCCCAGCTGACGGTCCAACCTTTGTCGCGCGGCCCGTACAAGGCGGGACGTTTGCGCTGCTTGCATTAAAACCGTGATGGGATGATGTTGTTTAGATTTTCTTTTCTTTTTTGCTTTTCATTTTGTTCTTCAGATACAGCTCTTGGATGGATTAGTCGCATAATTGTAATAGGGAAAAACTGGTGTTTGTTTGCAACACCCAGCGCATTTTAAAATCATAACATTTTCATTCAACTCCTACATCTCAAGGTGCTTCACAGCCAATCACATAACTGTACTGATTAACCGTAGCAACGATACGTGACGATTAAGCTAGGCATGTTTACCAATGGGAAACTTTCCCTTGATCTTGTACCCGATACAACAGGCCATCTGAAGGGCTAGTCGGCTCATGTCAGATAAAGGACAGACCATATGGAAATCCGGCCAACACTAGAATATCAGGTTCGGGCAGTTTGTTTGACGCCCGTCAGCAAAGCAACCATAGATTGGGGTCGTCTGGTCTTGAGACGACGGTCTGTCCGTGCAAGTAAAGCTAGGTACGTTACTATTTACTTTTTTGGCATTACCTACCTATTTTAAGATGTACTTGTTTTTGACAGATGTCATTCAAGCCTCCAGAAATCATGCAGATGGCATGTGCCAAAATGATCTTGATCTTTTTTTGCTGCTAGATTTTGGACTAAAGTGGGCAAAAGGAAGCAGACAGCTCGTGAGTGAATCGAGAAGCACGAAGTTAGTAGCCCGCAGCTACAAATGAAAACCTACCTAAGCAGGCCATACCATCAATGACGAGGGTGGTTCCGGTCACTGCAGAATATTGGAGGAAAAATTAGATTATACATGTGATTCATGTTGACTCTGGGCAAGTGGAAAGCACTCCGGTCCGTTCCTAATCGTCCTTGTTGCTCAGAGTAATCCGGTATTTCAACATTATAACGACAAGAGATGTTACTTGATGTGCTAATGCAATACTGCAAGCAAGGCACCAGTACTGTCGAGCTTTCCACCTGGTGGGGTAATTAGAGTGGTGCTAATCTCAGAATCTCCCTGGTAAGTTGCGGAGAGATTGGAGTTTGCTGGCGAGCATTGGGCTGGACAAAGAACACCAAAGTGGAAGCTACCTCCAAAGCTGACCCTAGGCCCTAAATGGTGCATCCAAACGGCTCAGAATCAACGGGCAAGACAGCCACATACTACTTCTCAATGTGCAGCGGTAAGCTGGATGGTAGCAATTGCCCTCGAGTGAATTGACACATAGAAACCAAAGTTTGCTGAAATCTTCAAATGGGTTCGAAAGACCAAACAAGAAGACCCTGCACAGATTCAGCTTCCTCCTTGCTCACCTTGGTTGGTATCGTATGGGGCCTCCAAGGACCCATTTATATCACTCACATCATTGGACCGCCAGACCCCACCGGCTCGGCACATGAACCACTGTAGCACCGTCATGGTGGGCCCCGCTTTTGAAGCATTACACACCTGACTGACGCATTGTTTCTGGGCATGCCTTGTCCCGCATTTGGGCGAATAGATCACCACAAAGCCAATCAACTCGTCCCCTCCAATTAGCAGAGGGCTCTTAAGGTTACTGGCCTTCAGTCTCCCCTCGCAACCGCATTTTACTTTGCATTTGCTTGAGTTGTTCTCTCTTTGGATCCTTCTTTCCAAACAAAAGACGATAAGGGAAAATAAAAGCAACGACGGAGAGAAAAACAAAAGAAATAAAAACAAAAAAAGTAAACAAGAGAATAAGCGCCCCACTATCGACCCATGACCAAAGTCCCCTGGCTTTAGCAGAACAGAGCTCGACACAAAGTCACTTCCAGCCGAGTCTTTTTAATTTTTTTTTACTTGCAACAAACAAGTACTTGCTTGCCCCTCACGAGAGAAATCGCCGAATCTCGCATTCCCAACTTCAGACCACGGAAGCCTACCCGACCCAAACGCTGCAACCCCAACTACCGAACGGCACTTTCTTGTCACAGTCATCTATCCAGTCTCCAAGATGAACCCCCATCAGAAGAACAAGATCGATATCACCGTAAGCTATTATTCCAAGAAATCCCAGAATCCCATCCTAGAAACCCCCTTTTTGCTATCTATCCTCAACACGCAACCCAAAACTGACTCTTTTACCCAACGCCACGAAAAAAAACAGTCCCTCTCCCCCGAGGAGCAGCGGCTCTTCCGCCTGTACGGCAAGCTCCCCTCCAAGTCGGATCACTTCGCCAAGCACCTCAAGGAGCGCAAGTACTTTGACAGCGGCGACTACGCCCTCTCCAAGGCTGGCAAGGCCGACTCGGTCGACGCCGGCTCCGTCGGCTCCCAGCACCCCGTCCCCGAGAACATCCCCCACCTCTCGTCGCCCGTCAACGGCTCCGGCTCCAGCGGCCTCATCCCCAACCTGCAGGCCACCGGCGGCCGCGAGCAGCAGCAGGCCTCGAGGAGTCCCGTCAAGGAGGGCAGCTTTCTGCACCGTGAGACGAGCGCCGACGACAACGACGAAGCTGGCAACGATGGTGCGGAGAACAAGGTCGCCACCGAGGCCGCCGGTGACGTGACCGCTGCCGCTGCAGCTCAGACTGGTGCAAAGACCGAGGAGATCCCCATTCGGAGGTAGGGGAGCACCGTTAATCCGGGCTTTTTTCTTCTTTTCTTCTACTGCCGCCGCCCGCTGTGCTTGGTGGTGACTCGACGAGGATGGATTTTTCTACTGGCTGCTATCGGGGCTTGACGAGGGATGACGATGTTTACGAAACCAATACAGCTGCTTTGATGCTGCGAACCTGCTACCAACCCTTTTCATGACGATGGACTTGGTTGCTCTCTCTATTTTTTTTTCTTTGCCTGTTTCTTGATCTCTTTATTTTCGAAATGCAAAACTTGAGAAATATCTCCTTTTTTGCGTGTGGATCTATCTCTTCCTATCGAGTTTTCGGATAGGAAAGGCACAAAACTCTCCAAGGCGTCTGGCTTCTTTTTCTTACTTTTGGGATTGGGAAACTCGAGGTGATGCCTTGGCATATTGGGCACCTCTGCTTTGGTGGCTCGTACAGAAATGATAGCAGCTTTCGCGCTTCTCGCAGTTCTATGGGCATACCTGTCACATTTTATCATGGAGGAGCGCTCTTGTCTTACCATTTTGTCTGCCCCTTTCTTGGCGACCGTCATGCTTCTGAGCTTGATGTGGCATAATCGGACGAAAAGCGCTTCAAGGCTTGTCAGGTTGTCTTTGTTCAGGTATCTTGTTTCTATAAAAAAAGGAAGACAAATTGTCCATCGCTTTTATCGTCTCCAGTCATGCCATCCCCTCGATTATTCCCCGCAGCTCATGCAAGTTCGAGAGCCTTCTGGGCCATGGCCATGGCGCCCTCGAAGGTCTTGTTGCCTCCAATGAAGCCCGCAGCGTGCACAAACACGCATCCTGGGATGCCGGTAATCTTGTCAAGCTCCTCGTCCCTGAATCCCCTCCAGGCCTCGGGCAGCGGCAACCTGCTCTGGAATGAGTCCTTGGATACGGGCACGCACTGGATCCTCCACTTGGCGTCAGGGGTGGGCTTCTCCGGGTACAGGACATAGACCACCTCGCCTGCGCTGGGGTTCTCCTGCTCGAGGGTATACAGGTGGTCCTTCCACGGGACGGACTGGCCCTTGAAGACGAGGATGCGGCCCTTGCCGGCAGGGTCGTGCTCAGCGCGGTGCGAGAAGGCGTCGGCGACCACAGAGCGGGCCGGCAGCCATGAGCGCGTGTAGTAGTCCAAGTCGCGGTCGAACTCCTCACCGATGCGGGCACTGGCGGCCTCGAAGCGCTGGTCCTCGGCCGCTTGGGCCTCGGCGGGGTCCTCAGGGATCGGGTCGTTCCAGTTCGGGTTCAGGCGGCCGACGATGGCGCCGAGCGTGAAGCCACCGTCCGAGAAGCGCTTCTGCAGCGGCTGGCCGTTGCTAGCCGTCGCCAGCACGGCCGGGTCGTAGGCCGAGATGCCGTTATCGTGGGCGTCGAGGGCCTCGACAAAGTTCTCGTACAGCTTGGCGTAGAGCATGTCGACGGTCGCCTCGTTGTCGCAATCCGGGTCGGCGAGACGGCGGGCGATGATCTGCTTGCCAAAGTGCATGTATACCAGACCCGCGCTCGACAGTTTGGTTTGCCTGCCGGGGAAGGTGGTGGAGAAGGTGCGCTGGTGGTGGTCGAAGCGCAGCGCCGAAGCGTCGTACTCGCCGCCGACGTCGACGACGGTGTGGCAGCGGGCAAGGGCGGCTGGGTCGCGGGTTCGCACGAGCGAGGCACCCGCGTAGGTGGGGATGTGCTGTCGCAGCATATACACAGCGAGGGCCTCGTCGGCGTGGAAGTGACCATTGTGTGTGCCGATGGTGACGGGGCCGTCAGACGATCCGCCCTCGGTCTTGAGTCGTTTTGCTGCGTTCTCGGTCATTTTGAACTGACGTGCGGCCAAACGGCGGAACATTCAAGATCGCCGGGTTCTTTTGGGTGTGAAGTTGGCAAGGTCAATATACTTGTTATTCACCTGCCAAAGTAGGTATGCAAGCTGCCCAGGACCGAATTGACGATTGGGATGAGACCGTTGGACGTGGATACTGTAGAGTATACCGGGGAGTGGCTTTGCTTGGCTGCTTTTACAGTCACGGGTCGTAATGAGTAAAATTGGTATGCAAGGTATAAGAAGTAAACAAGAAGTACAACCCGAAACTGGCGGAGAAGAGGTGGAAAAAAATACCTAGCAACCACCAACAGCCCCACCATCACTGAGTTGCAGTCACTAGATTTTTGGTGGGCAACGTCTTGGTTGGTCCGTTCACCCATCGCCAAATCTCGCGGCAGGGGCCGGGGCTCGGAGGTCCAGCGGCCCCACACCAGCAAGGCACCTCAGAGGTAGGGTAGCGCGGTCCAGTATGGTGCGTTTGCCAGGCAGAGTGAGGTAACGTAGGTACTGCAACTGCAGGCGAAATCCTGATGCTCAGCTAGCATGGATCAGATTGCCGAATCGTCACGAGAGTTTTTGCAACCAAAAAAGCGCGAACGCGAACCGTGTCATCACAATTGAATCAATCGAGCTTCAATTGTCGCCTTCAATTGCACTTTTTTTTTGCATGACAACACCATCAACATCAAAACCATTGCCATTACATCAGCTCAGCATCACCGACCTCGCGATGGAGGAAAGCACAGAACGCGACGGCAAGGTCGGAGAATGGATTAAAAAGCACGACTCCGAAGACCAGGTCGAGCCAAATGAAGAAGACTCGGACGGAGAGATGGAAGAGGCAGCCGATGCACCAGAGGAGGACGGCCCAGCACCAAAGCAGTCCTACAAGTCATGGAAGAAAAAGTACCGAAAAATGCGCGATGCTTTCGAGCGAAAGATGCGAGAGGGCGAAGAGATCTATAGACGAGAAATGCGCGCAATCGAAACGAACAAACGCATCGCCATCGAGATAGAGTAGGACCGCATTGCCCATCTCCTCACTGACAACTACCCGATACCTGCTAGCAAATCAATTGATGTCAATTACGGCTAACATGCCTTCCCCTTCCTGTCCAGTCGTCTGCTCGACCTATTACTTGAGGTCAACAATACGCCACAAATCCCTCCAGAAAAACGATTCGACTTGAGCATTCCGTTTTCGTCCGCTGGCACCTCCGACCTCCTACCGGGCGAGATGTACTTACCCATCGACATGCCCGGAAACGACAAGGCCCGCGGTGCCGAAAAGCCAACGCAGGCTCTGCGCGACATGCTCGCAGAGATCCCGCATCACCGATATGCCACTGCCGCAGAGCTCTTCCCCAATGTGGTCAGTGACCTCGAGGCCGGTGTGGGTGGCGAGGGCCCCGGCGCAGATATGCTCGCCTCGGCCAGTCACCAGCACCCGGCCTGCTTCCTTACAGCCGACGACATCGACAACTACCTCTGGGAGCTCGACCAGCGCATCGCCGAGGACCGGCGTGATCGCGGCCTGTCCCCGCTACCCGTCGTGCCAACACTCGCTCCCAAGGCTCGCGATACCACCGGCAGCCCAGGAGCAACAGCAGCAGCAACCTCGGCAACTGCCGACCCCAACGCCGCCGCGCGCGACTTTGCCCTCCGCAACCCGACCAGCGTCTACAATTGGCTGCGCAAGCACGCACCAAAGACCTTCCTGCAGGACGCTGAGGCCACCTCAGCCGTCGATGTCGACGCCGCCGAGACGCCGCACCCGGAGCGCCCATCTGGGTCCCGTAGCCGGGCAAAGTTTGAGCCCGCGAAGCGCGGCGGCAAGGCAGCTACCCCAGCCAGCACGCCTACCACCGCCAGCAAGCGCGCCTCTGGCACCGCCCGCGGTGCGGCTAAGCGCTCGCGCCAGTCCGCCGTCACCACAGCTGAGCAGGCCGACGACGCCAAGGACGAAGAGTGTGACGAGATGGCGGTCGACGAAATGGCGGCAGCGACTCCGACTGCTGCTAAGGGGAAGCGCAAGCGCGCCGCCGACGACGACACGGGTTACAGGCCTAAGGGGGGATCCGCACGACCCAGCAAGAAGAAGCGGAAGAGCGAGGCTGGGGACGCGACGCCGACGTCGGCTAGGTCCAGCAAGGCTGCTAAGGCCAAGGCTGCTGCTGCCGCCGCCGATGCCGATGCCGATGCCGACGCTGACGAGGATGCTGCTATCGAGGATGCTGAGTAATCTTGTTTTTTGTCTCCTTTGTCGTTTAAGTTTATTTCATTGTTTCTAGCCCGGGACGCGGGAAAGGGGGAACATAGGTACCTACTCTCTATTCGCGTGAGAGTTGCTACCACGTAATGGAGCATTGGCGTTCGGCGTATGGGCATTTGTTGTCTCTAATCGATGGGAATTTCCTAATGGATTCCAAGCGGGGTTTTTAATAGATTCAGATTTCATGTACGAATAGCTTGTTCTATTAAATAAAGGGCTGTATGAGGCTGTCACTGCGGAGCTTTTAAATTACAACTTGCCTGCTTTGGAATTTTTGTTATCAACGACCATTTGGGACCCAATTATCATTAGAAATATCATGATCAGATGCGAGGTGAATTGAGTAACAAGATGAAGCTATATACATCTGTGCTGTTTCATGGAATCCCAACAAAAATAGACGCATTGTTGTGTTCCCCCTGCTGCCATATCGCAAAGATGCTAAAAAAAACAAGATTTCACACCCTGTAGCTTGTACGCGTATATACGATAAACCGATCAAATAGAAGAAATCATTAACACGAGAAAGAACCTTGCCATATGGGGTATAGTTGAATTCGGGGTGTCGAGCTTTGGGGTGGGTGTTTGGACTTTTTGCTTTTTTTGCTTTTTGTTGCTTTTCAAATCCCTCCCATCTCGCCAAAAAGATGAGATAGATTGCTTGGCAGATTAAATGCAGCTAATATTAGGGTCCGAGAAAAACTCTAAATTCACAACTTCTCCTTGAGGCTCGACTTCATCCTCCTCTCGACGGCGTCGAGGTACTCGTTGGTGGTGACGTAATCGCCGCGGGCGGTCTTGCCGCAGGCGAGGGCGAGGTCCTTGGTCATGATGCCGTCAATGTCGACAGTCTCTATGCAGGCACGCTCGAGGGTCTCGGCAAAGGCGACGACGTCGGGGGTCTCGTCCAGCTTGCCCCTCTGGATCAGGCCGCGGGTCCAGGCGAAGATGGAGGCGATGGGGTTGGTCGAGGTCTCGCGGCCCTTTTGGTGCTCGCGGTAGTGGCGAGTCACAGTGCCGTGCGCGGCCTCGGACTCGAACGTCTTGCCGTCGGGAGTGATGAGGACCGAGGTCATCAGGCCGAGGGAGCCGAAGCCCTGGGCGACAATGTCGGACTGGACGTCACCGTCGTAGTCTGTTTTGGAGGGGATTTTGTGAGTATTTCAAATCCTGTCAAATTCTCGCTCCCTCGCGCACAGAAACAAAATAAAAATAGGTAAAATCCACTCACTCTTCAGAGCCATGATGTAGCCACCGGTGCTCTTGATCATCTGGGCGACCATGTCGTCGATCAGGCGGTGCTCGTACCAGATTTCCTTGGCCTCAAACTCGGCCTTGTAGGTCGACTGGTACAGCTGCTCAAAGATGTCCTTGAAGCGGCCGTCGTACTTCTTGAGGATGGTGTTCTTGGTGCTCATGTACAGAGGCAGACCCTTGGCGAGGGCGAGCTTGAAGCTTGAGTGGGCAAAGCCCGTGATGCTCTCGTCGGTGTTGTACTGGGTCTGCGCGACGCCGCCGCCGTTCTTGAAGTCAAAGACCTGGATCTCCTGGGGCTCGCCGCCCTTGGGGGTGAAGGTCATGGTCAGCTTGCCCTCGCCGGGCACGACCATGTCCTTGGCGCGGTACTGGTCGCCAAAGGCGTGGCGGCCGATAATGATGGGCTTCTGCCAGCTCGGCACCAGGCGCGGGATGCGCGGGATCACGATCGGCTCCCGGAAGACGGTGCCTCCCAGAGCATTACGGATGGTGCCATTGGGGGAGAGCCACACTGTATGGTTGTATCTTGTCAGTGATTGGGGTTACACGACCTCTCGAAGCTCTCACCCTCCACATATTGGCGCTGCTAGCCGAACCAGATCCATGGGAAGCCGGGATTCGGCACGACGTCATCGAGGTCACAGAGCTTGGAGAATTGACAAAAAAGCCACTCACTCTGCTTGAGGTTGAACTCCTTGACACGGGCCTCGTCGGGGGTGATGGTGGCGCACTTGACACCGACCGAGTACTTCTTGATGGCCTCGGCGGCGTCCAGAGTGACCTTGTCATCGGTCTTGTCGCGGTACTCGAGCCCCAGGTCGTAGTACTTGAGGTCGATGTCGAGGTAAGGGTGGATGAACTTGTCCTTGATGTTCTGCCAGATGATGCGAGTCATCTCGTCGCCGTCCAGCTCCACGACCGGGTTCTTGACCTTGATCTTTGCCTGGGACGCCATTGTGCGCATGAATTGAGCGGCGTAAGGCTGCTGCTGCGGACGGAGTAGCGATTGACGAGCGAGGAGGGCCGATTGACCAAAAACGCGGGAAGCGGCCGGACGCATGTTGGGCGGAAGACTGGAGGGGGGGCGACGGGGAACAAGGTAGTAAAAAGAAAAATAAATAAATAACAACAGTAAACCCGCGCTGCGGCAGACGGAACGACGTCAGAAAGGGGGGAAAGCAACGAGCTATGCCGAGGCAAACAAAGTTAAGACTCGGGGAGTCGTGCTATCGAGGTTTCCCTAGACTGGCCAAGATGCAAGAACGGAGTCAGAGCCCGAGTTGGTGTTCACAAATTCTCGGGATACGGTATTTCTCACAAGCTTGCTGCGATTTCGGCGCCGGCGTGGATCCCAAAGAGGGTCGGGTGGGGGTTCCAATCGCGTCGAGACCCCTGCAAGGTGACGCTAGGACGATTAGGGGAGTGGCCAGGGAAAGCTTCTATTAAGAAAAGGCTATGAAGATTGTTGGTATATGATGATAAAGTCGCAATCTTTTTTTCTCTCTTGTATATGTTGCCCAGGGGGAGAAAAAGAGTAGAGAAGGTTGAAAAGTTTTGTTAGGCCAACTTACGTACGAGATAATTAATTTTGTACACCAGACGAGCACCCTTTTTTTCTACCGGCAAAACATCAAACCCGAAGAGAAATGAGGGGAAGTCAAATAGAAAGCAGGGTAATGGCAGCTCTCGGCTGAGGGGAAATGGTCTGTCTGCCCGTCACGCATTTTCCAAAATGTGAGCTAATGTGACCATTTCCCCCATGCCGTCGCGGGCCCCCCTCTCGTCCGTCCAATGATTGATTTGCCTTGACGGGGATGGTTTGGAAGGTAGTTTCTACGTAGTATGTTCGGGCGAGCCCTGACGCCATGCAGCGCCAGGCGATCCTGCGACGCCATCGAATGGGGTACGGTACACTTACAGTACGGTACATCATGTACCTGGCTTTCCAGCTATTGCGCAAGGATGCATTGGCATTTTGGACTAGCCGCGAGTCGTTCGTTCGTTCTGGCGAATGTGAATCAGACCAGAACAAAGCTTCAGCTGTAGTTCTAGAACTAGACTAGACTAGAAATAGATCAAGATCTTTGTAACAGGTCGGATCTTGCATCGAAGCAATTGAAGTAGGCTATATGTATATGTGCATGACTGCATGACAATGTGCCACTCTGAACAATCGCAGATTTCGAACACAAGACATACTGTAGCATTTAGATTGAACATTGTATTCCGTGCCTAGCCGAACCCGGCCCTACGGAGTAAGCTCCAAAGGGGGCTCCTATATTAAAGTAGTGCCCAAGCCCAACTGATCTTCTGCTTTCCCCACACTTGTGCCCTATTAGTGTAGCTCCCCACACTGAAATTGCGGGGATTGTTCAATGCGGCCGCTGTCAATTATGCACTCACTTCAAATCGTCTGGTGTCCAAGGTAGCAATGGGCATGCAACCAAACCACCATCCTTCTTTGATCAAGACTGCCGAGGAACATAAACAGGCAACTGGGTCGCAATGGAGGGTGGGAAAGAATTCCCTGTTCTGATATTTCCATTTCCATCCTTATCTAGCTACTCTGTAGGTGTTCATTAGCACATCTCCTCATGACTGAGAATAGAGAGTGCCGGAACGTTTAGAGTCCGTGAGATCGCCATCAAGGCGGAAAACGCCGAGCTCCATGCTGAGTGCATCCAGAGTCCGTCATGGATGACACCCGGGGTATTTTTTTTGTTAAGCCAGACCAACCAAAAAGAAATCATAACTCCACAAGGAACCCATTAGACGCCGTCTAAAGCCTCGTGTCCCTCATCCGGCTTTTCCTTTTATCGCTTTTTTCCAACCCAGAAACATTGATAATCCTTGAAACGTAAACATTCGTGTCCGATTGTTGCTGTCGGACCGTGTTTTCCTTCACTAGAAATAGAGAAACGGAGAGATAGAGAATATGGTAAAATGAGTGAGATGAGAAACCGCAAAATGTAGAATGCAGTCTTGATGAGAAAAAAAGTGACTGTAGAAACAAATGGGAAATTGAGAGAGAAAGAGAAAGAAAAAGGAACGAGCTTGTGCATGATGAATTCTGTTGACTTGCCCTTGGACGCACTGGACTTTGCTCGAGCCTTTATTCTTTTTGTGGGATATCCGTTTTCTCTCTCTCTCTCTCTCTCTCTCTCTCTCTCTCTCTCTCTCTCTCCTATTTTGTCAGGAAGAAATTCGAGATGATCATTCGCAGTGTTCGGAGAGAGTGATATCGCCACATGAGACATCTACCTGCTTCGCAATGTCGCAGTACTTGCTCATCTTGATCTTCTTGCTATTGCAGTGATATTCGGCATCTCTTGCTCACTGAAGTTGTGTCAGGCCGGCGATAGGTCTCGGAGGTTCGGTTGCGGTTTTCTGGTCAAGGCGGCAAGGCAGCATGGCAAAGATTGAGTAATACCCAGTCGAACCTTTCCTGCCCTTTAACGTTGAAGCCTGATAGCAATCCTCTCGTTCTCGCACTTGGTTCCACAGCGGATGCAGCGCCACGCAGACGACATGTCGACGGTACTGTTCCTAGTCAGGCATTTGTTGCAGTACCAGTAGGCCTTGTCGATGAGACATTCTTTGAGCCATTCGATCCCCACTTTCTCGCCGCGCTTGTAGAGGTCCTGCTTGTGATAGTTGCGGAGGTGCTCACGGCAGTGGTCCTTGCGTGGGATGGCGTCACGCCCGGTCCGTTGGCAGCTACGGAATCCGCAGTGGTATATCTCGGGGCTGCTGCTGCTGCCCTCTTCTAGGGCATGCTTCTTGCTCTTTGCGACGTGCCGCGTCAGGTTGGCCGAGCGATCGAACACGGCATCGCAGTCTGGGTACGGGCACCAGTATAGCTGCTTAGGGGAGGATGGTCCCTCTACCGGGATGGTCGGTTGCACAATGTGGTCCGGTGGCTGACTAACAGGCTCGGCTTCCCAAGTCCCGTCCATGGAAAAGTTTGGCTCTTGTCTGAAAAGAATGCCGTTAGCACAAATCGAAGAGGGCCTGTAGTCTCATAATGATCATCAAAGAAGGAATATCTCGCTTGTAAGAGCAACCGACGGATAGGTGGTTCACTCACACAAAGTCTGGCACCTCATGGTACTGTTGTGGCTGCGTGCGGTAACCTTCCACGACAGTATCCACAGGGTCCCAAGTAGCCGCTCCCTGCTGAGTGTACGGTGCGCCCCCATAGGCCAACGCGTCTGAGTATGCGACATCACCGTGATCCATGGCGTTACCGGCCCAGTCTATCTCCCCCGGCCCCTGAAAGTCCAGGTATTGCGCTGTTTGGTTGTTGTCATAAGTGAACTGGACTTGATCGAAGCCCGCGGCAACATGCATGTGTTGTGACTGCTGGCCGAGGTCCACCTGAAGGTGATCCTGGTTCGAGAGTATGGCACCAGGTGCGAGACAATCCCGGCCAGATTGCATTGTGATAACACTGCGAAAAGACTCCTCCGAAGGACCTCGAGTCATGTCTTGGCTCTGATAGTCCTGGTCCATGTATTCATCTTGGTTTGGGATGTGATTGTCGTACATTGTGCTAGATTTCAAAGTGAAGAAGAGGCGCGAGGGTGAGCAAGTAACAAGAGCGAACAAAGTAAAACGATGACAAAAAAGAATGAAGAAATGTGCGAGTAATAAGTAAAGTTCATGTGCAAATAGGTAGTATTTTTTGGTGTTATTGTTCTGAAGAAGAATTAGGGGATGGGCTGATATGGAGGAAAGAAAAAGAAAGCATGAGCGAGGCTGGGGGTAATAAATAATTAAACATTTGGTGTGCAACCGGTTGCTGGGTGCCTTTGGTTTGTATGCAGCAAGATAGACTCCCGCTTTGCAGCAAAACAAATGAGGCTGACGGGTTCTTCCCGTTTAGCTCCCGGCTTTGCTGGAATCCCGGAAATTCTTGGAGTTCGAACTGTGAGGATGACTACCTATGGTGGTAGTTCATCAGAAAGATCAAAGGCGCGTGAGTGACTGCATATCAATATCCCCGATTTGCCCACGACACAAGAAAGATACATACCCATAAGTGATGTGTCAGTTTGGAAAACCCAATCACTCACCTTAAGCATGTGCAATCGTGTCCAAGCCTGAGTGGTTTAACTCGAGTGCTCCGGCACTGACCTTATCAAACCAGGGGTAAATTGTGTTTCCTCCATCTGCAGCAGGCTGATCCTTTACCTAGTCACGAGGAGTAACATGTTGGCGAGATATCATGGCTGGTCTCTTTTGACGCGAGTACCTTTTATGGCATAGCCACAAAGAAGTGACGTCTAAGTCTGGCAATAGGCCCAGGAGATTTCTCCCAAGCACGTAAGGTAAGGTAGGCAAGGCTAAAATGAAGGGCAGGTTCGGTAATACTCAAGGTACCTACCTCCCTGATCATATGGAGAAGATACAGATAGCGGTACTGTGCATGCGCTATAGTTCGGTGTATCTACATCAGGTAAGTAGGTATGTACAGTACCCACCCACCCTGCCTTAGCTTGGGTAGATATGTAGGTGTAGGTAGGAACATTTCGCTTCCACTGTCTGTCAGATGCTTGGTCCGGTTGCCTTAAATTCTGAATCCACTCCCAGTTCGCCGTGGTCGCCTACAGCTTTTGGTTCCTCTCGGCAATTAGGTAAATAAATCCGTGGTTGCCTTTATCTGACTGCATGCTTGTTAACTTGGAATCCTTCCAAATCTACTCAACCTAAAGGTTCCAAAGGTCAGTATCGATCCAAAAGATACAAGTCAAATTTGACCTCAATACCCTGCCACCAACCCTCCATGCATCATTGAGAAACATGGACGCCTCTTAACTTAGGAGATCGGCATAATTGTCTGGGCAACTAGGGGGTAAGATACGGTACTGTAACTCTCGATTTAGTATCGGTATCTGGTCCGAACTGAGGTTGGTTGCTCAGTTGGTTGTGGGCATCTGTAGCCGCGCGCGCATTCATCTATTGATTTGGCGACATGCACGAAGAGTAGTAACAACCGATGTGGAAAAAATACCGCACTTCCTCGGCTGCACAGGCGCTGTAGTGAAGTAACCCATATGCCAGGGTTGTCTGGGTGCGGGGAGAGAGCGCCCAAGAAATCAGCTCTGCGCTTTTCATCACCCTGTGAGTTGGCATCAGCTTCTGCCGGAAGTACATGAGCTGGGAACTTCCGACTTTTCGATTGTACCATGCATTAGGTCCATCTTTTTGCAAACATGGCCGTGTTGGGCGGCTAAACAAACATTCTGATGTTTTTTGTCCAGCCCCTTTGTCTCCCTAGTCCATGGTGTAATATATTGGCGTCGATTATATGCATACCTACCTGTGCCACCGCACTTGGTGAGCTCAGGTCCAATAAACCACTTGTCTTTGCGTTACAGAAGGCTGTGTAATAGGTGAGCTGCAGTATTTACCTTGGTAGTCTGGGTATCACAAGGTCGCTTAATGACAGCTCACCTTGGTAATGTTATCTCAAAGTCCTTTTTGTAACATTCAGGCGCCGCGAGTTTCAGTCAAAATTCATTCCCCTGTCAGGCCTGGAAGCAATGAAACCATACCACTTCTTGATTTTTGATGATGCCGACCGCTCTTTCGCCCATCTTTGGTGTAAAGAAAATACCTGACGACTTGTTTTCCAAAATCTAACATCTCTGCGGTCCGCTAAACGACGGACCGTGTGTTATGCTCAAGGCAACAGAGAACCACAGCCACACTAGGAACAGCTTGGCTAAGCCTCCCACCCGTTATAGGGCTTTCTGCAATGGCCTCGAGCGGTGGGCGTTGTGGCAGTTGATGCTCTTTCCGCGAATTGTACTCCTGCCCGTTGTTGAATTTGCAACCACCAAAACTGTAAAAGTACGCCATTCACCTGAAATGGAAAGCACCAAGTCGGCTCCGGGCCATCCGCGTAATTGATTCCGCTCGGTCATCGATGAAATCCGACCATGGACATGATCGCCACTTCCTCAGAAGATCTCATATGTGATGCCTTTTTTTGTCCTTTCATCAAACAACATGCAATCTGCAGTGCTGGCTGCTTCATGCCCTTAGAAATGGGCGCTTTCCTTTGACGCGTGGACGAGGTTTGCTGGCAATAGCAACTGACAATCATTCATTTCCTTGTCAAAGTACCTCCGCGTGCCATGATGAGGCTGCTTGCATTCCCCCGGTGAAGCCCAATGTGGACTCGGTGGAAGGAGATTTGATCTTGGTTGTCTCAGATGTCAGAGCAAATGGTTCCGGTTTTCCGTCCGACCACCCAGATAACATCTCAAGGGAACCAAGTAATTAAGCGCTCCGCCGTTTCGCCAAAGCCTCTCGAGGTGTGCGGTCCGGGCGTCATTACACTTTCTGACACGCCTCACTTTTCTCTTTTCTTGAGTTCTTTTTTCCTCATTTCTTCCGCTCCTCGTTCTTCTGTGAGTCATTCTTTCCATCCCTGCTTGAGCTTGTAATCCCAACACTCAACAAGAATCAAGAGGTGTGGGCGAGTGGGACTCGCATCTCTGTCTCTCTGTCTTTCTCTAGTTCCGTCAGCAGCCTGACCTCATCCTCCTCAGCCCCAAAGCTCGACAATAATAAGTCATTTAGTGCGATGAGATAGAAGCATGAAATCGCCGTCAAAGGATGGTTGCTTGCCGTCATTGCCCCAAGAGCCGCCACCCTATAGCAAGGGTTTAGCAAGGGGAAGCACACTGACGGCAGACCAACCTCTTGTGTCGGTACCTTCGTTGTTGGCCTCACTATAATGTCTTTTGCCGATCATTTTTCTGTCACCCCCTTTTTTCTTCTTTGATCCAACCGCCGTATCTTGAGAATCTCGCTGCCTGCTTGCATCTGTTCGCATATTTGCAATGCAAGGGTTTGCGAGTGGTTCATGTTGCATTGTGCACTTTCAACCCACCCTGCCAGCTGTGCTGGCTGATCTGATATGGGAGCCGTTTTTTCCCCCGTTTATTTGCCCTTTTTGAGGATGCGAACCAGGACTTATGATGCCCCTGAATCCAGTAGACGGGGACCTTTCCCCCGCAGAGCTCTTCCTTGTTATCAGCATGTACTAAATGCTCTTCGCTTGGCACTCTGTGGGTACCTTCCAATCCTTCCATATTTTGATCTTTAAAGCCACGTTGGCGATTCAACTCGAGTACTCAACTGAAGGCTGAGAATAGTCCAGTTTCAGAACGAGATACCGGCAGATAACCTGGTGATTTATTTTCATCGTCGTTACCTCGAAATCATCGATTATCGAACACATCCTGGGCGCTCACCCAACCCAACCACATTAGAAACCGTTGTAACAGTACTTAGGTAGGTACTGATCTGACAGCACCTGCTAAAAAGGACGCCTCACCAGTGGACGAGCCAATCTGACAAAAGTTTTAAGCCATCGATTTAATGCTGAGGTGTTCTTTCACGCCGTAGTAAGTTCCTTGTTTTATCCCCAAAGAGGAAAAAAATAATAGTCTGTGTTGCACAAAAAGATATGAACCCAAGAATGTGCTAATATCGGGCGTCCCAAGAACAAAGGACGTACCTTTTAAGGCAATCGGTGCCTTTTTGAATTTATACAAAAGACAGAGAGGGAGGGTATAACACATCTCCTTATTGCTCTTGACCGCCACCTGTCAGGGCTTTATTCGGTTTCAGATTCGTTTGTTACCCTCTGCTAATTCAGTTTTCTTCCCTCCCCTTGACTGTTGGGCTGCCATGCATACATGCCCGTTCTGGCTGCACTAATATCGTGAAACAACAGACCCAGCTCCCAAGCGGACAATTACACACCGCCGTCGTACATGGAGAAATGATGATGCAATAACCCGACGACCACGTGTGCATTCCTGATATGCGACCTTGCTTAGGGTGGTTTGAACGCAAACCAATATTCGCCCCTTTTATGTGGCGCCTGCGAGCTGGGTCGGGAGGGTCGGGAGTATAAGTAATATGTCACTCTCTATAGCCATATACCATGACCAGAGCCTGACTTTGCCTGGTAACTTAACCTTTATTCGTCGAACTGGTTCTGGTGGTACCTGATTGCAAATTAACACAACCACTCACAGACCCCAAGAGGCATCTCCTGGCCAGTCATTGGCCCGGAGACTTAGCCCGAGCGAGTGTAACCCGTATCAATCACGGAATATGCAAGTTTCGATGACACTGGCGCGTTCATCCCTTGTCAAAAGAATCTGCGGGTGAGTTGGTTCCGTAAAACACACGAGGCTTTCAAGAGATATCAAGTTTATATTACATGGGTGCACATTGGTTACATACCAAGAATGAAGAAGGGACAAAGGAGAAACATGATAGCCCGGCGGCCGCGTCTCGACCAGGTAGATCTTGGACCGACGAACCGGTAAGATTTAGGAAAAGAGAGAGACATGACAAAAAAATGCCCGATGATTCTTTTTTTCTTTTCTCGTCAATTTGTTTTTCTTCTCGCTTCTCGCCTTGAAAGGAAAGTAGAATAAAAACCTTAGCGCATCGCAGCCAGCTGCTTGACGAGCTGGTAGATGTTCGTAATAGCTACTCTGTTCACCCACGCGTAAGCAGCAACCAAGACAATCAGCCAACGCGCAAACGCACCCTTGGGACCGGCGGCTCCCATGCCGAAGATGAGGGACGACCAGTAGGCCAGGCCCCTGAGCTCCTTGCCCTGGCGGTCAAAGTTGGGGCTCTTGGACGACAGCATGGCCAGCTTCTTGAGCTCCGACATGTTGTACGGCATGTAGCGCACCCGCAGCAGCGACTCCATCCAGCCGGGCGTCTTGGCGACGGTTCGGTGGTGCGAGAAGCAGTCGAACGACGCCTTGCCGCGGTATGCGCCCTGACCCGACGTCTTGACGCCGCCAAAGGCGACGGAGTTGAGCTGTGCGTGCGCAAACGAGTCGTTGATGGATGCGCCACCCGACGTCATCTCGTTAATGACTGCAGACGGGGGTTTTATTCCAGTTGTTAGCCAATCAATTTCCAAACGTCAAGTCCAAGTCACACCCTTTTGCAACCACCCCCTTTCTCGGGCTCAGCCTTTACCTTTGTTCGTCTCGTGGTCCTTGCCGAATGCGTACAGCGCAAGCGGGGTCTTGTCGACGCTATTCGCCAGCTTGATGGCAGAGTTGAGATCGTCAAACGCCATGACGGCAAAGATGGGTCCAAAAGACTCCTCCACGACCATGGAGTCGTCTGCGGACTCGACGAGCACCGCCGTCGGCTCCATGAAGAGCGTGTCCTGGTCCATCTGCCCACCCATGATGATCTTTCCCCTGCTCTCGTCCAGCATCTTTTTCATGCGCAGCCAGTGCCTCTCGTTGATGACGCGGGCCAGCTCGCTGTCCCTGGCGCCGCGCGGGAAGAACTCGTTGTGCACACGGTTCAGCTCGGCGATGAAGCGGTCGAGGACCGGGCGCTCGACCAGGACGTAGTTTTGCGACAGGCAGACCTGGCCGGCGTTGAAGGTCTTGGCCCACATGAGGCGCTTAGCAGCGAGGTACAGGTCGGCGTGGCGCGTGATGAAGGCGGGGTTGAGGCCGCCCAGCTCCAGCGTGACGGGCGTCAGGGTCTCGGCGGCCTTCTTGGCGATGATCTTGCCGATGTTGGTGCTGCCCGTGTAGAAGATCTTGTCCCACTTGGCCCAGTCGAGGAGGGCGTTCACCTCGGGCACAGCACCGTTGACGACGGCGAATGCCGAGGGATCCATGCGACGCTCGATCATCTCCTTGACCACGGCGCCCGTGTTGGGTGCCAGCTCCGATGGCTTCAGCACGGCCGTGCAGCCGGCGGCAACGGCTCCCACCAAGGGGGAGAGCAGCAGCATGAATGGGTAGTTGTACGGCGAGATGATGAGGACGGATCCGAGCGGCTCCTTGCGCGTCCTGATCTGGTTGACGCGAAATGCAAAAGGCACGTGTGGGCTGCCGAGGTACTCATCCTTGGCGAAAGCGTCCAGGTTGCTGAGCATAAACATGCAGTCATTCTTGACAAAGGAAATCTCACTGAGCAAGACCTCGTACGCCGGCTTTCCAAAGTCGCGCTGCATGGCCTCGAGGATCATTGGGGTGTAGTCCTCGACGGCCCAGTACAGCTTGCGGAGCTGGACTTTGCGCCATTCCAGGTCCTTGGTCTTGTGGGAGTCGAACATCTCAAGCACCTTGTCACATGTTGACGGGATGCTCTCGAGGGCTGTGGCCTCGAAGGGCGGTATGCTTGAAAACCCGGCTTTGGAATCCATCTTGACAAGAGGTGGTTTGCCGGGTATAGCTGTTAAAACCTGTTGGAATTCGTGTTGGTATTTGTGACACGAGTAGCAGGTGTTTTGGTGCTATGGGCTGGCTTTTTTTTTGTTAGGTTGAGGTTAAAAAAAGAAGGAAAAAAGGGGGGCCGGTGAAGACAAGATAGGTAGACAAAGGATGAGGTGAATGTACAGTGATTAAGGCGCAGCTTTGAGTTTAACCTCCGCGTAATCAGTGCGTACCTGAGACTGTGAAGGACGTACTGTACTAACGCGAGATGAAACGAAGAAGACGGGTGTGGCAAGCTGGGGGTCCAGGCTGAATCTGCTTGGACTCTTGTTTACCAACCTAATAATTTGACAATAATATAAACCCTGGTGCGATCCTCCGATTGAATTGATCGGTTAGGCAATTTGAAATAGAGTACACAAAGGTGAAGCAGGACTGGCAATTGAGGAAGAAGCAAAGTTCCCGCCGTTGGAAATTGGTTTGAGGAGCTAATTAGATGCTACCTTAATCTTCATAGGGAGCTCTCTCTCTCTCTCTCTTTCTCTGTCTTTTTTTTCCATGACAGCATCAAATGCGAGGGTCCCCTTACCCCACATTTGGCAGCTTCCTTGGGCCGAGGCACGACAGGGATCAGACTCTCGGGGCTGAATCTCCTTTATGCCTTCTAGGGTCGATTTCGACTTAATAAGCTAGCCGATCGGAATGAATTAAATTCGAGCAATCAATTGGAATCTGGGACCTATTTTTATTATTTCCCCCTTGACTTCACTTTGTTTGCGTATTCGCGTGTCCGCGCACCACCGAATCCAGTGGGGCCGCGCGCGCCATGGCATTTGTGTTAGTGTCAGTCCAGCGGGAGCGGGAAGCACATGAAAGGCCGACGTCTGATATCGACTCTAATCAGACCACAGTTGAGACGTGATGAAAATAAAATGTCAATCCACCCATCAATCATCTGAGTTCACTTTGCATCCCGAAAATAAGCACAATTTATTTTAAACCCAGTCCATGACAATCCAGCCATTAGTATTGGCTGCTCTAACTATGACTGACACGTGACCAGCGCAGCCGATTTATATGGGTTAGGTAGTGATAGTATAGTACAGCATGTATACATACAAAAAGCGGTAGCTTGCCCGCCCTCTGAGACGACGTAACTATTTCATCAAGCGGCATCAACGTGCTGCCGGCCGTTTATCGCCACCCTTGCCTGTCTCTGCCCGTACAAACTGCAGCAACTTCTCCTCGACACTAGCATTCTGTGTCGGTGCCTCAAGGGACTTCTTGATGACCTCGCTGCCGTCAATCAGTGCGCCCTTGGACTTCTTTGCCTGGTCCAACAGGTAGGCCTCGTGGCGAATCTGGACGAGCTGAGCCTTCCTGTCTTCTGTCATGCGCCACTCCTTGGGGAACTTGGGCTTGACCTTGATAGGGTGGTGCCGGGTATCCAGGGGAATGTCCTCAAAGGTGTCTTTGGGGTCCTGCATTCATTCATAATTCATGGTTAGTCTTGTTACAGCCCGCTACTCAATTATTGAAATGTGACCTGAGGACATGTTATTTGGTGAAAACGCACCTTGGCTTCGGCAATAAGTTTCATGGCCAGGTCACCCAGGTAGCGCTTGTTCTGGGCTGCGTGCTCAAAGTTCTCGCAGCTCATCTTGATGGTACCCTTCTCGGGGTTGTACCTCGGACCCGCAAGCTTCTTCAGCTTGGAGACTTGGACTTCGGTGAGACCAAAATCCTCAGGGCAGAACTCAACGACAACCTTCTTCTCTGCCGGGTGGAACTCTCCCAAGTAACTGGTATATCTCCATCGTAGCGGAGTAGCCCTGGTGGGCGGTTCAAACGGCTTTGCAAACTCTGTAGTTTCCAGGCGAGACGGAAAAGAAGGACAGATGGTTAGCAACATTGCATCCCAGGCTGTGATTTAACAAAATCCAACAAGATCCTTACTCGAGAGCAATGGCATGTCGTAGATGGCCAGGCGCGCATACTCGCGCATCTCCCTGTGCTCCTCCAGCTTTCCGTGGGCACCGGAAAGGATATCGTCCTCGTTGAACTCCTCATCAATCACTTCTTCGCTGATGTAATCAGGATCGTCTTCGCCCTCGTTCCAGAACTCATATTGGCCGGTCTTCAACTTTTTCGGGATTCGGTCCGCCGCGTTGGATGCGCTGCTGAGCGTGGCCAGCTGGGAATCGGCCAGGGCGTTGGCCTTGTCGCTGATTACCGCCTTCTGGGACTTGGTCCCCGCCTTTTCGAACAGGTCGTCGATCATGTGTTGGAGGCGCTTCCCGTCGTACAGCTCCATGCCTGCCACGGTGGCATCGTCCGCCTGCCTCCCCGACTTGCCCGAGGCCCATCGTCGTCCGGTTGCGAGGTTCTGGGTCGTCGTTGTTGTGCACCTCAGGCTATCGGCCGAGACATGTTTTCCTGTTGCCGTCGAGGATCGCACCCGGATGGATGAAAAAGTTTTGCTGCCGGCGCGCACGCACGACCGCAGGGGATAAGCGGCCGACATCGTAAGCAAATATTAGGACAGTGCAAGGGCGCTCGAAGCCCTCTGTCGATTGACTGACTGGCCCTGTTTTTGATACAGATGATAGTGGTTTTGGTGCTTGTTATCAAAGTGAAGGACAAAAGTCACATCATTCCTAGCAACTACGACCACTGGCCAAAATTTCGGAGACCGCGACAGGGGGGAGCTTGACGCGTGCACGGACACCACTGCACCAACCCGGCGCACCCACTTTACTCTATTCAGCCGTTCCGATCCCATTCCTCCGACCGAACCCATGACCGATGCCGACGACCACAGCAACAAATCAATTCCATCATATACAGCGAAGACGACCGAACAACTAATAATCGAGTGTTGGGCAGCGCCCAAAGCACCCGATCAGCGCAGCTATCTTGCCCTGGCATACAACCTTTGCCGCGCCACGATCCACGCCGCCGCCTATCACCAAAAGCGCAAGCGCGCGAATACACCATTCACCAAAAACCAACACCATTACTAGCACAACGAAACCCCCCCGCCATCATGGCAGTCGATATCTCCCCTCCCGCCGCCGAGGCCGCACACCCACACCTCCCGCGCCGTGCGTTCGTGACCATCGGCGCCACGGCCGGCTTCCGCAACCTGCTGGAGCAAGTTCTCCGGCCCGAGTTCCTGCGCTGGATGCGCGGGTACGGCTTCGCGCGCATGACGGTGCAGTGCGGCTCCGACCTCGAATGGTTCCGGTCGAGCCTGGCCGCCGCCGCCGATACCTGCGGCGTCGAGGTCGACTGTTTCCAATACACTACCAGCATGCGCGACTACATACTGCCGTGCCGGCCGGTTGAGGGCGTCTGCAACGCCGGGGTCGTGATATGCCATGCTGGTGCGTCGTAAAACTGCCTGGCCCATGTAGTTGTAAACCGCCATCGTGGTGTTTTTCTTTTTCTGGTGCAGTTTTTGCTGACAAGTGTCCGCAAACCCCTCCCCTCGCCACAAATCATCAGGCGCCGGAACAGTAGTAGACGTCTCGCGCTGCGGCGTGCCATTCGTGGTTGTTCCCAACGAAGGTCTCATGGACAACCACCAGGCCGAGCTCGCCACCCACCTCGACAAGGAGAGGTGGGCCGTTGCCGCGAAGCCCGAGTGAGCAAAACCCCCCCTTTTGTATGCTTTTTGGGGGCATATCTGGGCTTTATGGTGCTAATAATCTTGATGTCCCTTTTTTTCGCAACCACACAGCGCTTTACCACAAGCCATCAGGAGGGCACATGAGCAGGCGTACGCCGGCGGCCTTGCGCCGCAGCCGGCAGGGTCTACTAGCGTGAGCGAGGACGCCGGGTTTCCCGCCCCAGAGCACGAGCGCATCACCCTGCTGGACTGGATGACGCTCTCATGCTACGATGATGCATCCTCGTCTACGTTGGCTACGCTGGGTCGGTTCTCGGTGTCGGACGTGTCGTCCCAGAACAAGAGCCGGTCGGCAAGGCATCCTCATGCGAGGCCCGTGTCTTGACATCTGTCTAGCATACTCGGGGCCTTCCAAACTGACGATTTCTTATTTATTGAGATGTCCCACTAACAGTCCCGTTTTGCGGGTGCGAACAAGATGTGTGACGAAACTGTCGATTGTTTACTTGGCTTGCAATGCATTGTTCGGCGTTAGTTGATGTAATGACGTGGGATTTCAGATACCCTTTCACATACAGTTGTCTCCAGCATTTGATGTTGTATGCTTCTCTACTTCTTATGAGGCTGGAACATAGCGCCTTTCATCACGTCCCCTTGACCGATTGTTTACTTGAATTCAGAATGCCACTCTCAGTTTACGATTTACATAGGCCAAGAAGGCCAGTTCCAAAATTTTGTCCAACAAATTGCCCGTTCTCTGTTATATGGGCAATTGATCACTCATACTGTAAACGCCTTGCATTTGATCGATCTATCATAAAGCTTCGTTCAGATATGTACAAACGCTCATAGATACCACTGATATCACTGAAGACCAGACACGGTCCAGGTCTTGACGGTGCCGTCGCTGCCGGCACTGGCAACCCTGTCGTCGGTGAGGAAGCAGCACCCGTTGACGCCATCCTTGTGCGCATTGAGTGCCTTCACCCTCGATCCGGGCTTGGCCACGCTCCACACGTAGACGTGAGTGTCGAGCGCACCGCTAACCGCGTGCGTCCCCGTCGAGTTCCAGCCTATCGAAGTCACGCGCGCCGTGTGGGCCGACCACCTGTCGGTCAGGACGTCCCAGTTGCCGCCGACAGTGTATGCAATGATCTTGCCCGACGAGTTGCCCGCCGCGAGTGCCTTTCCGTCAGGCGAGAACGCCAGCGCGGTGATCGGGGCCGTCGATTTCGTCAGTTTGTTCGTCTCGGTGAGGGCTCCGCCGTCGTCCAGCTTGTATATCACAACAGAATTGTTATCCGCCCCGACAGCGACTGCCGATCCGTTGGCCGCCACTGCAGTGGGCGTGAAGCTGGTATCCAGCTTACCGACCTGCTTATTGTTCTCGTCGTAGACGGCCAAGCCCGTTGCTAGTGCCACCACAACACGGCGCCCCGCCGCGGCGGCACCCTTCGGCTGCGCACCCAGGGCCACTGAGGACCCTGCAAAGGTGTTGACAGCCTCATCCACCGACTTGAGCTGGTCATCCCAACCGACACTGTAGGTCCTGCCCGACAATGACGCAAAAGCAGTAACCTGGTTGGTGTGCGCACTGCCGTCGACAAGACTGCACTGCCCGCTTGCCGCTTCCCAACGACAAACCCTGCCATCGAAGCTACCAGTGAACAAAGAACCTTGGGATCCTGTGTTCATGGCGGTGATGCTCTTGTTGTGACCCTGGACTATCTTGACAGGGGCATCGCTGCCCTCGGAAAGATAGTTCAGGTCACCCGACAGGCTCAGTGAGATAACCAGCCCGTCCTTGCGACCAGCGGGCCATGCCACACCGACCTGCTGGTCTGGGACGCTGGCAACACCATCCTCGGCCCCGATACGCCACGTGCGTGTTGTCTTGCCAGACTCGACGTCCCAAATCCTCACGGTCTGGTCCGCAGAAGCTGTAACGAACTTCTTGGAGTCGGGCGCCCAGGCAACCGCAAAGACACTGCCCTTGTGCTCGCCGCTTCCGATCTCGCGCTGGTGCTCGCCCGTCTTGCCGTCGTACAGGTGGATCCGCTTGTCCTGGCCCACCGTGACAAGGTACGTCCCGTCCGGCGAGAAAGCGGTGCCGAGTACAAAGCCCGTGTGCTGGTCCGACGACTTGGCGGCGAACTTGAAAGGGGCGCCGTGCAGGAACACCATGCTACCGTCATCCGAGACGGTGGCGGCGCGCAGAGGGCGCTGCTGGCGCATGGCCACCGCGTTGATGACCTTGGAGTGGCCCGAGATCTCACCCACGCTGTTACCAGAGTCGGCGGTGATGCAGTGGCCGAAACGCTCGCGACCGTCGCCCACTGCGATGATGCGCTGCGAGTCGCCATCCCATGCCACGTCGTTGATACGCCCAGAGATTATGTGGTATTCGCCTGAAATGGCCGGTGTGACGGAGGAGCCGTTAGTCCGAGTCTGAAACTTTCCTCATCGACGACGCAGGTTGGTCCCCGGTCTTTTGTTTGGTGAGGTCAAGATTTCTCTGGCGTACCCTTGGTGTTGACTGCCTCAACAGCGTCCCAGACGCGGACCTGTCCTGAGACGTCACCGGAAGCAATGTAGAAGCCGCTAGGGGAGAAACGGGCAACGGTGGTGGCTGCAGTGTGACCGACATACTGCTTGCAGATCTCGGGGTTGTCGATAGATCGGACGAAGATGGATTTGCCAGACTATATCGAGAGAGGGGGATATCAGTCGTCTTGGTCTGGTTCGTCCAAGTCTAGCTCGCACACGTCTCATGTCTTGATGGTCGAGTAGACAGCTTGCGGGGTATAGTGCAACTTACTGCATAAGCTATCCTCTCACCCTTGGAGTCGCAGGAGAGTTGCGTTGGCTGACCGCGCACCGTTGCCGGCGTGGAAGCAAGGATATTTTCGATTGTGATGGACATATTGACGGGCTTGTGTGACCAGGTCACAGACGGAAAGAATATTGCAGTTTCAGAGTAGGCAGTCTTGTTTGTACAAGTGTTGTGAAAGCAGCACCTGCAGTGCTTGCTGCTCCAACTTCATGTTCGTGCCTCGACAGCTGCGACAGCTGCCTAAACAGACAGGTGGAGGGGCAGCAGTGACGGCATGCACTGTGTTCAGTACGCATTATGTGAATATTCACACTGTAACTGACTTTGGAGTTTATTAGTGATGCAGGGTAGGTTCGCCATGTCAGTGAACGACGACCGTTGCATCGAAGAATTGGTAGCGATATGCAAGGTACCAGGCAAACTAACACTATTCTACCATAAGGCTGGCTTCATAACGTGCCAAGCGTACCTTACTATCATCATGGACACAACTAGCTGAAATGCAGCCTGTGCGGTTGTCTCGGATAATATTACAATAGTGTCGTTTTATTAGCTCCTTGGTAGCCTTCAAAGGACGTCCGTTCCATCGCTGAATGATTACAATGTTGCGTACCTATTTAGCTATTAGGTAGGTAGTAGTGCAGGTAAGTAAGTGCTCACTGAATCGGTGTCAAGCAAAAACCCGTCCGTTCAGCTCTGAACGCCCACAAAAGATGCACCTGGTTTCCCTATCTGAAAAGACGCCTTGCGAACATCCCCACTTTCCACTAGACCTACACTAGGAAATGATTGGCATCATCAGTTCTTCGTCGCACGAGACTGGACATCCACGCTCCCAGGGACACGCACACCGATCCCCACCAGATGTGTTTCAACTTTCGAGAGCTGGGGCGGGATGAGGTCAGCTACGACAGAGACATCCACCAAGCGAGTCCCCTTGCGGAGTGGCGCGGGACCGATCAGCGCCGGGTTCCAACGACAGTAAACACACACACGGTTTTCATGATAAGGGTATGACAATCCCTAATGGTAATTGGGCGTGATTTCGACTACTGTATTGCAAGTTTCTGGTTACGTTGCAAAAAAGCCACTAGGCGATGCATGTGAAAAAGAATCAAAAGATCCTTCGCCCAACGTGGTTACCGACGACGAATGTTATCTTTTTCTTCTTCATCCCCCGCACATTGGCTTGGTCAGGTAGCGAATAGATGAAGGACTGCACATGTCGTTTGTCACAACAACTACGCCAAGTTTGGTTAGTGTGACCGAAAGAAAAAAGAAAAAAAGAAAGAAAAGAAAAACAAAAAAAAGTGGCCACTTTCCGTGAAGCCCACGTTCGAACAAGTAACAAGCTGGCTTGCTGGATTCCAAGGAACAAAAAAAACATGCAGGGTTTTGCCAGATTGTGATGAACACACACGCGAGTCCCTCAAGATCCAGAAGGCTGGGTCAAACTCCACAAGGGCCCAAAGTTTGTCGCGGCCGACTTGATCCGGATCGAAGCATATCAAGCATATCTCCACGATATGCAAGGGTTGCATAAGCTACCTTCCTTACCTGACTTGTGTATGGCATGCAAGTGTTTAATTGCAAGGCACTCCGCGCAGGATGCAAGGGATCAAAGGACCACAAGAAATTGGCGGTACTCCGTCCGCTACGTGGAGAGAGGCCTAGGCTGAACTGCCCAAGGTTTATACTACGTGGTATTTACCACGTACAAAAGCAACGCCTTCTCCCGGTCCACAAGGGAAGCATGGTGGCTTTAAGAATCTAGCCCAAACCCACCCTCGGGCCACGGGGCGCGCGGAGAAATTCCGTAAGAAGGATGGGAAGCAATTTGTTGGCTTGTTAAGCCAGTCGGGGATAAAAGAAAAGGAAAAAAGCCTCCCGGGAAAAGGCATACTATAGTAATTTCGCGCTAATATAACCAAGGGGCTCCGCGCCTTGGACCAACGAACACAGGCTTGACGGGATAAGCCATGGCGGCGGCGAGTTTCCGTGTTGGTTGATTCGTTGTTGGCTTGTTGCCAACCCAACACTTTGTAGCAAGTCAAGGCAAATGAACCAAGGTACGGAGTAGACAAGGACCCTGGTCGAGGCGTCGTGGGTGTTGGCACAATGACCTTGACTGTCTGTACTTACTGAGCTTGCTGAGGTACGTATGCTTCTTCACCTTATAACTCTTTACCCCCCCCCCCCCTACTTCACCTTGCAATCAATGACTCCCATACTACGTAGTAAGTTTACCAGGGGGCCCGCAGCAATCGTCACTGCCTTGGATTTTGACCCAGATCTTTGCAGTTCCAGTTGAAGGTCTGGAAAGACATAGCTTGGTGAAAAAAGAATATTATGGAGTAGCTGGTAAATGGGTCTGCCCTAAGCGCAATGAACCGGCTGAATATGACAAGTCCTTCGTAGAACACGAGGTTGGCGGGTCAGCTACCATGGTCAGCAGTGTGCTTTGCAGCAATAAGGTTCCGATCGGAACAGTAAACGGCACGTGCTGGGACCCAAGACCGTAACAGTAATATAGGTAGTCTGCCAGCCTAGGTACTGTACAAAAAACCCCTGCCTGTCATGGAGGCTGATGGCTGCTGGCTAATTAATTGAGAGAGGGAGGAGCGGCTTGGCTATGTACTGGTATGTGCGCGCGGCCGTGCCTGATATTGAGGGTCCAGACTTGCACTTATGAGCCCAAGTTGCATAAAGAATTAGGTAGTACGTGGCATACCGTAATTGACATGCCACGTATAAAGATATGGGGAGCCCCTGAAGATCATCAAAGTTTAGCCAACAAGCCAGATACTTCAACCACTTTGTTTTGGAAGCGTACAACGTCATTGGGCGACTATTTTGAAATTACCTACAATACAGTTAAAGTAGATTCTCGAAAGTTTAGAGGCCGAGTTGCGAAAGGAAGGAATTGAGACAAAAGCGGGTCAAGACTAGCTTATAGAAAGCCAAGATTGCGAGGTTACCACGGAGGAAATTAACATCACCGGTCTGTAATATCATTTCCAATTCATCACACCCGAGAAAACAGCCAGACTCGGCTTAGCGCGCCTTTTCTCTAAAAGAGGGGTCGAGACGGGTCACCCCCGGCAAAAGAATACAACATCAAATGCTACCATCCCCAATTGTGATTGAATCAAAACCCCATTTACGATCGTATGGAAATGACTGCAAGGCTATTTTAGTTACATGGAGCCGGTGAAACTGGCGAGAACGAGGCGAGCGGGAACCTCGGATTTTGAAAGGATATGACAGTCGAACGAATATGTAGAACCAAGACACAGGGACAATAATGACTCGGGACATATCCTAGACTGGCAGAACTTGCGCATTTTGCCAAGTCCAAAGTCGAGATTTTCGGGGGGTTCGCGAAAGACGCGGACGCGGGAACGCCGTTTCCCTTCCGAAGCTGGTGGGGGTCTGCTGCATTGTTTACTTGCAGTTCGTCCCTTCCGATCAAAGCCTCGACGGGAAGACTCGAGAAATCACGGGTCAATTCCATTAGGTTGTGCAAGGCTTGCTTGTTCGGACGACATCAGTTGAGTAAGGTATATTTACATAGATTAGGTAAACAATAGTCATACTGTAAAAAGCTTTTGTACAACTTTGCATATGAATGGTTTTGTTGTATTGTAGCCAAGGTAACACGGCAAAAATCCAGGGTATCTCCTGTTTGCCTATTCTAGGTAGCGGCTGGGACCCCTATCTGTGTCTGGGCCGTTGCATAGGCGCTCACGTTGATTTGAGTTCAGGTAACGACCTAGGTCCCTAGTCAACTATCCAACCATAATTGAAAGCAACATACGACGGCGATTCCGCGATTCTAGATGCATCTGGCTATTTTTTTATATCGTTGAGTGCAAAGCATAGAACAGGTAAGTGGACAGTGAACAAATCCGTGGGCCAGACTGACTTGCACACCTAGGTATGAAGCACTGTACGAAGTAAGGTTGGCAGTTAGAATGGGTCGCGTAGTAGTCGTTGCAAGTCGTGGTCCCACCCAATGATACCCCGGTCACGATTTGCTGGATTTCATCCCATCACAAGCGAGAAAAAACCATCCAAACGGCTCGGGTCCGCCCTGGCGCAGCTGTGCTTGACCTGCAGATGAATGGACCGCGGACCCATGTTGTTGCAGCAAAGGGGGCAAGCTGTGTCCTGTCGTCCTGCCATCTTGGGTGAATCGCAAGCCAATCGCCCGGCTGGGGGGGAAAGAAAATTGTGAACGTTCGAAGGTGCATCTTTATCCATCTCGCAGAATTACTTGGCAACGTCTCTGGCATACAATAGATCGGGTCCTTGATTAAGCCAGTGACCTAACATACGTAGGATAGGCAAGGGAGGTACTGCAGGTACCTTATACTTTTTAGTTATCGGTACATCCTTTCGAGTTCTTTGTGGAAGTCTCCACCGAACCTCTCTGTTTTGTTTCTTCTCCTATTACCAGTTTATTACAATTTTTTCTTTCGCTTCTATCTCCCTTTTTGCCTCGGACGGCGGAAATCAAGAAAAAGGGGCAAGGGAGAAAAGACCAGCAAAGCCCAGCTCGGACGATTGATGTCACCACCTGAGGCCTCTTATTATCAAATTATCGATTTTCTGCTCGTTTTCACTCCACTCTCGTTATTGGGCTTTTTTTCCCCTTTCGTTTTATTATAGCAATTGGGGCACGGCCTACACTCATCATACGCGTCTTACTAGTGTCAATCGCCCATCCATCACTTTTCACCGACAGGAGGATCTTTGCTCCCCCAGATCAGAAAAAAAAATAAAAGATCGATCGCCAGCCCGGACCATTTGGGGCTTCTCTAGGGGATTTCGGAGCATTGATTCTTTGGCTTCCCGGTGTTTCAAAATACCTTGACAGCTGTCGTCTGTCAATTGTCTAAGAAAGTCAGGGCCCTCGACATGCACTACCTTTTTCTTGCAAATTGAAAACCAACAACCAACTAGAACAGAAGCAAAAAAAAAGTTAGGTCCGGCAACCTAGCGACGCGCATCAAACCGCGCACGCCACCCGTTCTTGACCAACCTTTTCCAGCAAGCTACATGCTGCTGAACTTTTACCCTTTTTTTCTGCAGAATCCTGTGGTTGAGTAAGTGGTGAGTGGTCCCTGATTTTTTTTGTCTTTGTTTTTTGTCCCTTTGCCCCCCTCTCTCAGTCTGGCTTTTCTTATGGCCTTACGTCTTTTGCTAAGCCCCCAGTGGATTATGGTCCGTATGGGTTTAAGCATCCTTTTACCGTCCTGCTGCTGCACGTAGTACGATTCCATCGTATTATACAGGGAACAGCTGGCCAAGGTCTGTGGGGTCTTCGGGTGTCCTGAGAAAGGGGCCTAGGGGGCTTGGACCTTGCTCACTGCTCACGGTGCTTTGATTTAATCTAACGGCTGTTGCATTGGCCTATCATAGCTGACGGATAGAAACGCATTACAGTACTTGATCAAAGTCAACTTTTTAGACGGCGCTTCCAACCTTCTACAGCAACATCGACAGTCGCACAAGCTCCCAGCGAAGAAACAACATCGGTATTGGATTAATTACCCATTAGGTCCGTCAATCCTTGTCATGTCTTACCTAGGGCCATGCGGTTCAGCTGAAGTTTAGCTGACAATTCCCGCGGGCCAACTAACCAGTCTTGCCAGTGTCAGAGACGATTCCTTCCAACAAGGATAACCGTTGCGAGCAGCCACCCGCTTTGACAGTGTAAGCTAGGTCAAACGGTGGTAGCTTGCCCACTTGCGGATACAGCCGACCACTTTGGCTGTCACTACTAGAACAGAAACCACTTCGCCGCCGGGCTGCTACGTTGGTTGGAAACATAATGATATAAGAACATCGGCAACGTCACATCCGAGCAGCCAAAGGGCAAAAATAGGGTGCTGGCAGAGTTGTCATTTCCACACACGCCGCGCATAATGGCAGTGTGGGAGACCGAGGACGAGTCGTCCAATGTGGCGACGGCCGCGACCGCCTCGCTTCCCACACCAGCCGACACGCCGTATAGGACACCGTCGCGCGGTTCTAGGAAGTCGCGCCGATCCATCACGCCTCCTGGGAAGAACGGCATACCGCCATTGCCTACCGAAAAGCCCGACCGGAATTCCAAGAGATCATCGGTCGACTATGCCAACGACGAGAACATTAGCGTTCTGGACCCTCGCCGCTTCACCCCGAATCTGCATGCAAATCTCGTCTCGGAGATTCTGAATCTGCGCAGAGATCAGGAGGACAAGACAAAGATAATCGAAAGCCTCGAGAGCACCCTACACGCGGAGAGGGAGGAGCAGCAGTCTCTACAGGAAAGCCTGACGAGCACTTCTAAGGAGAACCGCTCGATCAAGCGACAGCTGGCACTGCTAGAGGGTGGGACGTCTTCTGCTCTTGGGGAGCTCGCGCGCGAGCGAGACGAAGCTATAGACGCTATTGCCGAGGTGAGGAAGAGGTTGGAGACGACACAGAAACGCCTACGGCAACAAGAGGATGATTCCCAGCGCGTACATGACCAGTTTGAGAAGGAGAGGTTGGAATGGGACGAAGATCGGCGCAAGTATGAGCGCAAAGTCCATGTTGCCGAGAGCCGACTCAAGTCCCTGCTGGAGGAAGTTGCTGCGTTCCAGGCCGCCCAAGCTCAGGGTCTCGCCAACGGGTCGGAGGCCGAAGGTGAAGAGCCAGGCAACGATGCAGCGAGCATTCGCACCATGAGCATGACCAACAGCATCCGCTTTTCCACCTTCAGCACACCCGGCAAGCCCATTGGTCACTCGCTCGCAGACGAGCTCAACTTTGACGGAGAGAGTGATTACGACACGGATGCTGGCCGTGGCCGAGACAGCGCTCTTTCTAACCACATGCACATGCGCAACAACAGTAAGGATAGTGTTTTGTCTAGGATGCATCGCCGTAACATTAGCAACGACAGCCTGATCCGCCCGGGAAGCGCCCACAGGACCAAGTTCCTGAACCAGTCAGTGTTGGATCGTCTGGAAGACGGCGTCATCGAGGAGGATGAGGAAGACACCACCATGATTGTATCCGACACGCCCCAGAAACCTGCCTACACCTACGTTGATGCCGCTGTTCAGTACTCGCCTCCCCCGTCTCCAGTAACCAGGCCAGTCGAGCCAGTCAAGCCAGTGACTCCTGAGCCGCCAGTGGTTCCGTCACGAGCTTCAAAGAGCCTGGAGACCCATGAGAACTCGCCGAGGGCAGACGGTGAGGTCGAGGCCAATCAACGTCGAAAGAGGGTTCACATTGCACGACCAATGACCATTGAAGCTGTTGTGAAGCAAACCGCCCCCATGGTGTCAACCAGTTCTCAAACCACAGAAGCTTGGAGCCAGCGGAAGAGTGTAGTGCCCGAAATGGTCCTCCCTCCCAAGTCGGCTATGGTCTCCGCATCTACGCAAACGGAAGCCCCTTCAACTCCTGCGCCTGTCCCGGCTCCTGCGGCCATCAGTGACAAGGACTTGATGCAAATCCCAAGCATCAGCATTCATCCGCCCACAAGCCGGCCGTCGACCCCTAGAGAGCCACGGCTGCCACAGCTCACCAAGGATTTTGGTTGCCAAGTAGCCATCATCACATCCTCCGTTTCGACCAAGTCTGTTTCGGTCCAGACGGAGAAGATCCAGATGGACGAGCGCTTGAAGAAGCTCCCCGCTCACCTTCATCCCTCAGCCATCACTTCGCGGCCAGTCTCCCCAGTACCTGCTCCTTCGGCTACTGCGGACGGTCAGCCCCCCAACCTTCCCGATAACCTCCCTCCCCGCAACCCAATGAGACTGGCCACGCAGAAGAGCCTGTCGAATCTCACCAACCCCAACAGATCCCCCACTTCTCCAACGATGCCTGCAATGCCCGTAAGCCCTACCATTCAGGTGGAGACTGAGGAGACCACGGATGCCTACCCTGGCAACAATGACGATGGGCCGCTGTCAAGCCAAAAGGCTCCCATCAGGCGACCGCATCGTATCAGCAGCTTGTTTGCCGGCTTTGACGGTGGCAGCTCCGACGAGGCCGATGAATTTGCGGGAGCCGATGTCAGTGATTCCGAGTTCAGGACTGCTCTGACTGCACCTGGAGGGGCCAGGCCACCATCGGTGACAGGCAACGAACACACAAGGCGGACCTCTGGTGGCGCTAAGCGTGCCCTCGAGTCGCCGGTATCCATCAAAAAATCAGGCGGCCGAGGTTACAATCGTTCTGGAGCGGCTTCGGCGTCGCCGACCATGGAGACTTACCCAAAGTTCGCAATTCCAGATGGCCGGGAGAGCGGCGAGTCGGCCGTGGGATCCTGGAGGTCTTCAATGCAGAGCGTGGGCAGTTCCCGATCCCAGGGTGACAAGCTTGGAGCTCTGAGCTCTAACCGAGCCAGCGTGATGCGCAAGGCGGTCATGATACAAAACGGCATTGCCACGCACCAAGGACGGTCCAGAAGCCCCAGCTTGCCTGATGCGATGAACCCTCCATTCCCGATTCCGACGCGTGCCAGTTCCCGCCGCCCACCGTTCAGTGCCAGCGCGCCAAGTGACGGTCAGCGGAGTCCAACCAGGCGTCATTCAAAGCAGCGTCCGTCTAGCATCCGAAAGATAAAATCGGCGGCAGCCCTGCCCCCTCGACAGAGGAGGAACGGAAGCCGATCGCCCCCGGCGTTCTCAGCTGCCGAGGAGGAGGACGAAGAAGATCCCCTGGAGAGCCCGGGTTTGCCACCACTGCCCAACAACGACATCACCACACCTCGCACAAACAGCCGCTTCAGCAGGTCACATCACCGCCAGCAACCATCCACGAGCACAGCCGTCACCAACGCCACCACCGGCGCGGCGTCTACCGGAGGCAACTCGGCACAGGCGGCCACCGGAGTTGTGGATGCTATTGCGCAGACCATGGTTGGCGAATGGATGTTCAAGTACGTGCGGAGACGTAGGTCTTTTGGAGTCCAGGGCAGCGGCGAGGCCAGCGCAAGGGACGACACTAGTAACGACAGGCACAAGCGTTGGGTCTGGTTGGCGCCTTATGAGCGGGCCATTCTTTGGAGCAGCAAGCAGCCGGTTTCGGGAAGCGCTTTGTTAGGCAAGGCGGGTCGCAAACGTAAGTTTGGTCTTGTACACTCGGAAAGCACTTGGCAAGCTGTTGTTTTTACAGCCCAAGCTAACACATATTTTACTGCAGTGATAATCCAGTCTGTCTTGGACGTCAAGGATGACAACCCGACGCCCAAGGGCGCCACTTCGGTATTCGATAGGTCCATCTTGATTCTCACGCCGCAGCGTGCCCTCAAGTTCACCGCCACTACACGAGAGCGGCATTACGTGTGGTTGACTGCCTTGTCCTTTCTGGCACATTCGAACCAGGAGGTCCCCGAGATTTTGGCATCGCCGCCATCGACGACGCTTGCTGTCAACAAGGCACCACTTTCCGACTATGACCTGGCGCAACAAAAGCCCCAAAGGCGTGCTGGAATCAGGGACTCGATCAGACTGGCCAAGGGCCGGACGATCGTGACACGCGGCGGTGGAGGCGGCGGCCTGATGAGCATTGCATCGTCGACACAGACCGACTTTACGCCACCCAGCATCCCTACAAACAGGCCTCCAGAGTCTATAATGTCGTCCATCTCAGCGGGAACGGCAGGAACCAGCTACGGGCCGGCAGGCTTCGTCAGCACCATGTCCAGCACCCACCAGCGCGAGACTTCACGCGACACGGCAGCACCCCCGCCCATTCCCCGATTCAACGATTCGAGGATGAGCATGCTCAGCGAACGCGCCAACCAAGTCATGGTGCACGGCCGCAAGCGGAGCAACACGGGCGGCCACGTCCCGCCTCCCCTGTCTTTCCGCGGCTTTTCCGGCCCCGCGAGCAACGGGAGGGACAGCGCCAACAGCGGCAGCTACCACCAATCCACAAACAGCACGGCCGGGGCCAGCGTCGAGACGTCTGGCTCGTCGGGCATCCTGGGCAGCTTTGGCGGCAGCAACTGGAACGGCGCCGGCGGCGGTGGCAACAGCAGCAGCGCGGGGCAGGCGAGCCAGCGCACGTCGGAGGCGTCGTCGCGGCCGTCGGCAGCCACGTCCAACAACTTCTTCGACGCCATCGGGACCGTCCGCATGGAGGCCTTTATCAGCCCCCTGGCGCAGAACTCGGTCGGCGCCATGGGCGGCTACCCGGACGAGGAGGAAGAGATGAGGTACCGCGCGAGGCGGAGGAGCAAGGAGATGCGCCGTCGGGCCAGCCGCAGCCGGCAGCGCGACAGCTACGGGAACCGCATCCCGGGGGCCGCGTCGAGGGCTGGATCCCGATACGAGGAGGACTTTTTCTCTCGCGATGATCCTTTCAAGGGGTTCTAGAGGAGGCTCTGAAAAGAAAAAGATTAACGCGCCCATTGATGTTGTAATTGGAAAGGTGTGGGCGTTGTGAGAACTGTTTTATTTTATTTTTCACAACCATTCGTTTCGTGTAGCTTTTTTTGTTCTATTAGCGGGACCCCATTTTCCTCGGCGTTTTTTTTTTCTGTTGCGTTTCGACCCGAGGGTTTCTCTCGTTTTCTTGGGTATATATATTTGTTTTGTCTTGACCTGGAATCCTCGCGGACGTCCAGATTCACTCATTTGGGCGTCGTTGATTTTCCTTGACTGTTAATACTCACTCTCGTTGTACCAATACACATATGGTAAAAGTCGGGCCATAAAAGAAAAAAAAGAATCATTGCTTGCCTGTCTAGTTGGTCTTTGTCTAGTTCTATATTTAGTGCCTCTGATATTTCCAACGTCTTTTTGTTTGCCTATTTACAATGCCGCAACAGTTCTTTGTATCATAACGCCACGCGATGAATAAAATGAAAAACATGACCCAAACTCCAACCGCACTCGTGTGCAGTTACTGATGGTGTGGCCATCATACCAAGTCCCTTGCGGGTTTCCAATGACTGACCAGATGAGAAGTCTTCAGTGGCATGAGAATCAAAGGCACACCCTTGCGGATTGCCAGCGGCTGTTGATCTTGATAAATGGTATCTTGCGAGGTATCAGTGACTGCCTCTAATATTCTCCAGTCTCTCAGCCCTGGTTGCCAGTGACTGCGCATTGAAACTCAACTGTAATAACTATCAAAAGATACCAAAGCCCAACCCTTTGGTCATGGTAATTAATCTTGAAGCTTTAATAGCCAAACGTACCAACCCTTGGTACTTTTAGACTAGTGACTGGCTGCGAGGCGTGCTCGACTTTTCTCTTTGAGCTCGTGCCCAATGACAGCCACGAGGCGAGTAGTCACAGGCTCTTGTCATGGGGTTTCCTTTTCTTCTTCTTTTTTTTCTCTCTATGGCTTTGCATTGGCCCTTCTCTTGATCGGCTTGATTGCGCAGTCGAGTCCTTCTGGCTGAGTTACTGGCAGCTATAAAAAAACATATATGATGGCAGTTCTCGGTAGTCAAGACCTTGGTGGCTTCTATCGTGGCGGAGGGCAGCACGCCTTTGTCCGACAAGCTAATTGGAGAACACCATCGAGTCTCATAGAGACGCTCATAATATGGCTCTGACGTATCTAGCTCAGTGCTGGTATCCTGTACAAGAGCTGGCATAAATGGAATCAATCCCTGAATTCGGGTGGAAACACAAGTCTGATGTGGGAGAAGGGGCCTGGAGAGACGAAAAAACATATGGGCGACCTCTTGACTTGAATATGTCTATCTCATAGAAGAATGAAGCTAGATGTCGCTCTTCGAGGTTGGCGAGTTTGCGTCGGTAGCTTGGATGAAAGAACATGGGGAAAGTGCAGTGTAAAAAGATTCGAGAATCTAGCAGAGATGAACGGCGCAGCTCGAGTGAGCAACTTTTTGGATGCTTGCACTGTCCTTCAATGTTTTTTCCAGAAGCAGCAGTATACGCATCGACGGTTCGAAAATGGCAGTTTCCTGGGAAAAGTGCCTTGCACTTCTACTTGACCAAGGTGCCTACCTAACTGTACCTGCCTTATCAAGCTGCACTTGCATGAGCGATAGTGTCGTCCGCTGCTGATGTAATGGAAGGGTGTCTTTGAAGCTTGGCAACTACTGAAAGCAAGACCGATCAAGACAGCAACTGAAGCAACAAAAAAGATCATGATATATAGGAAATTTTGGAAGAAGAGTAGATCTGTATTGAACGAGGACTTCAGAGCTTCAATGCCCTTTCGCATACAGTACCACAGCCTATGCCTAGAAACGGCCAATATCATCAATATAACATATACCTTGGTTAACAATTGCTCAATCTGGCTGTGTGCTTCTCTGTTTGCTGTGTTTGTCCTTAGGAGACTGGCCATGGCCAAGCCACCTAGCTATATATTTCCAAGTACTTTTCTTCCACCATCCCCATGACCAATTATGTTGATTGTCTCTCTTCCAAGATACCATATTAGATTACTCTAGCCTAGTTCCAGATTACTCCAAGAGATTCACATCATCCGGAAACAGTCCATACAAATTCTCAATCTCCTTCTCCACCATCTTTAACTCCTCTGCAACCTGCCCCGTGACCAGCGCGTAGGCGTAGAGAAGCGCGTAGTCGCGCTCCTCGACCGTGACGGCGCCTATCCTCGCCCAATCCCCCAGCTTGTCCATCGCTGATGCCTCTGACGACCGTCTCCCGGGCGGCGCCGGGCGCGAGCTTCCCGTCCCGTTGGCGGACGTGGCCTCGTCCGCTATTATGGAACCCTCGACGGCTGCGAGCGCGGCACCCGCCGCCGCATGTTCCTTGCGGAACCGAAAGATCTTGCCGAGCAGGCGGTCTCGCGTGTGCGTCACGCTCGGGATCGACTCTGTCAGCGGGTACTCGAGCATGAGCGAGCTTGCTAGTACCTGAAACACGTGGCAGATGCGATCACACAGGACTGCCCGCTCCTTGGCCGTGAAGAGGAGCAGCTCGCGCTCGCCGTCGCTGAGGTGACCGCGACGCTGCGTCACGAGACTCATGGCGTAGAAGGCGTCCAGGATGCGGTTGGTGGCCGCCAGAATGCGCCCTACCGTGTCGAATGGGAACGGCCCGCGGAGCTCAAACTCAGACGCTGCTGCCCGGCGCAAAGTTTCCAGTCGAGATGCTGATTCTTGGTTAGTAACGGTAACTTTGAGGTAGAGACACGAGGATTGGTGATGACCAAGGTAGCTTACCATATCTCTGTAGTGCAACCTGCTCTCCAGACTTGAGATATGACCTCGTACAGTCGCTGCGCAGCAAAATGGCCAGCGGACCTCGCTTCCAAATGAGTCCCATTTGAAGATAGAGTACCGAAAGACCCTCCTTGAACTTCTCGCGCGCCGATATGGGCCACACCACCCGGCAAATGAACAGACCATATACGATACCCGCTGTGACAGCTAGGGATCTGTGTAGAGCAATCTCACCAATGTATGGATTCATACCGCCCTCGTCATCATCGTCATCATCAACCCTTTGTGATATGCTGTATGCGTAAAGTGCAGTGACGTTGTACGCAAGTAACGCGGTACGGCCCAGTGGTGCATTGCCCCTGGCCACGATCACGACGAAGTTGTAGAATGCAACAAAGCCACCAAGTATAGCCAGTACAACCGGGTTCCCGTCCGAAACCGTCCAGTTGACCAAGAAGAGGGCGGTGCCAAAGACTGTGCCTATGAATCTTGATATTCCAGTAGTGTTTGAGGCGCCCACCGTCATTGAGCAAACCACCATGAACGACAGCAAACCCCATTCACCACGCCAATGTGAGTAGGTCGGCCGCGTAGATGGGATGAAGGCAAGCATGGCCCAAAGCATGGCACCAAGGCCAACCTTGAGGCCAAAGCGAAAATCATCTCTGGCCCATCGTCTCGCCCAGCGCAACAACCCTTGAGCAAACCTGCTCACATGCTTGTTTGCTTCGTCGCCAGCAAGCTGCCAGCTGTAAGTGTCCCGATGCGAAGTCATTGTTGATGGAATACCCTTGGGCAGTTGAGACCGCCGAATCGGCCGGACCAGGCTTTCTTGGTCCTCACGGTGCTCGTAGGGCAAGGTGGTCGCCGTGTTAAAAAGCGAATGCGCTCGGTTCTTTCGCCAGAAGCGAAGCCATTCCCAGCTTCTTCCGGTCTTCCCATCCTCTGCTGCATGCTTGAGGTCGTCTAGCACATCTAAATACTTGGACATCTCCTCGCCGAAAGTTTGCAGACTGAAGCTAAAGTGGCCGCAAGCTGCCGCCACCTCCTCAAAGTCCGCTTTTAGGTCGTCGGAATAGTTGGGTCGGCCTAGCTCGATGTTTTTGTATAACTCATTGAGAGCCTTGCCGCGTGCCTCATTGTATAAGCCAATCGCATCCATGAGACTCGGTCTGAAGTTTTCGTTGAGATTCACAACATAGTGAGGCGCTGCTCCGAAAGCCGGCTCGCGGAGAATTTCAGACAGTGTGAAGGCCAGGGACTTCATAGACGGCCCAAGCAGCTCGATAAAGAGTGAGAAGATGTCGGATGAAGTGCGGAAGACTGCTGGCTGAGTTGTTTGAGTTGCATTGGACTCGCTATTTGAACGCCTGACAAAAGGGCGAGGGCTGCTTTCCTGGCTGCTTCCCTCGTCGGTGGCCTCGTCGATAGCAGAAAGAGCCGGATGTCTTCCAAGTCCGCTCTTCAAGGAGCTTGACAACGACCGAGACAGAAGCGACGGAGAGAACACCGTTGGAGGGCCAATGGACGTCGGCGATACGTCACCGGCCCTTTGACCATCAAGGTCGACTGCAGTGGTGGCCGATTCTCGCAGCAGTGCAAACTGGGTGTTTGCTGCACTCTTGAGTCCACCAATAGATTGCGCAAGCGTTTCGATTGACTTGTATACGGCCTTGTCTAGTGAATAGACTCGTTCGTGACCCAGAAAGTAATGCTCGTATTTGGCCTCGCGCAAAACATTTGTCATGGTCGTGTAGCTCGTATGATATACGGAAACGGAGCTGGAAAACTGCTCTGACAAGAGTTCTTCTTCTTTTCCACTCAGAAAGCTATGAGTGACATACGAAAGCATCTCGCCGAGCGATGTGGAAGATGTGCCCATGGCTTTCCTCAGCGTATCGCGAGCAAAGGTCCTCCACAATAGCAAGTTGACCGAGGCCGTGATGGTGATGCCAATAACCAACATCTTGAAAACTTGAACCATCTTTGTGTTATCCCACACGCTGGCGAATGTTGCGTTTTCCCTGGTGACAACACTAATGATAGCCAGCGAGGCAAGCGTACCGCCCACGTTGACCAGTGGGTTGTTCATCCTCTGCTTCACCCAGCCGATGAAGCCGAAACCGCCCGCCACAAAGACGACCAGAACGAGAATATGAGCCAACGTAGGCTTGTCGAGGACCGAACCAACAAAGACCGAAGTGGCCATAGACGAGAGCGAAACGACGGCTGCATAGGCAACTGCTACGATCGCTATAAGCGTCGCCTCTATCATGGACCCCGCTGAGCGGGCGGGGTGGAAATAGACAGTTATGGTGGCCACCACATGTTTCCCATCCCGCTTGCCCAGAAAGTCAGAGGCGGGTTCGATGAAGGTCATCAAGCTGGCCAGTACATATGCAAGAGTGCATTTCAGCACTCCACGGCCCTTGGGCGTTCCCAGGAACTTGTAGAGGTTGAGGCATGCCTCTAAAAGTCCCTGGGTCGCATACCTGAATGGCTTCGCTAGCGTCTTGCGAGAAAACATGCCCGAAGAAGACTCGTCGTCATCGTCGTGCCGGGACAAATCGCTGTTGTGGTTTGCGTTTTCGAGGCCAGTCGGGGCATGGCGAAGAGTGAATTGCCTCCGGGACCGCTCGCCGGTGGTTGGGATTACAAAGGTTCCATTACGAAGTTTCTGTAGTAGAGGGCAGCTTCCGATGTCAGCCTCAAGAAGCCCCGACTTGAGATGAATTGGTCTAGAACTAGGGTCTAGGCAAGTTTTAAGTTCTTACGCTACGCCTGGACGGACGTATGGGCGGCCATTGCCCCGAAGAGTTCGAAGATGGTTTTGGGTTCATCACAAGTCGTAGCTCATCTGCTGGAGTCTACGTCCGGATAAAGACGTTGTCGCAGCGCATTATCTGAGGTTGCTTATGGGTCGCAATGTGGCGTGCCCGTTGGTTTTGTGTTGCTGTGATAACCGTTGAAGTTCAGGGCTGCGGGGTTTTCTGTCGAGTTTGTTTCGTGTTGGTGCCAATTGTCGAGCTCATGCACAGCAGGGTTAGTGTCGGAAGATTGACGCAATAGCCGCCTAGTTCAAGGTCACAAGATTGTGTTGCTGTGCAAGGTGCCGAATTTTGACAACGGCAAATTTGGACTGTTGGGCGGGCGATCGCGATGCTGTCATCCATGCCATTCATTCGCGCTTGTTCCATGGGAATCCACTATGCGCCGGCCTGTGCATGCTAATAAGCGGACCGGTCATTGGCAGAAGCAAGGGTCCTTTGGCGCTGGTGCCGACTGTTAATTGTAAGGCCATAATGATCAAGGTTATCTCGAAACAATGCTATTAATCTAAAAACAAGCTGGTGTCATTATTTGGATGGTTACTGTAAATCGAGGTTGCAAAGTACAATAAAAATTTACACAAGAACAGAGGAGGTATGTTGAAGATGGGAAGCTCGAGTTGCATTATATCGCTATCACTGACTTGGTATAGCGCTGCTGTACTCCCACGCTTATTTCAAAGTGAGGGTATCGACATCACCTTGGTTGGACCAATCACACTGTGTTGCGATATTACTTGCCGACCTTGAGTAAGTACCTACGGTAAGGTACCTAACAGAAGGTCTTTGGAGTTTACTTACTACTGCACGTGATATAGAATCAAGTTGAAGTTCTGCACGAGCTATCTCTTACCTCATGGTCCCTTTCCCTTGCATCATCGGGAACCTAAAGCTATAAAAGTTGAATAGCAACCCATTTTCAAGTTGGTCCCTGCTTCCTCGAGATATTACGTGCTACTCAAAACCCTTGTCATACGCGTCTTCCCGCGAGTTCAGCGCCAGGGATCCATCGCCTAAGGTACTGTAAGGTATGGAACTTGCCGATTTGGACCTTGGGTGGGTTCAATGTGCGGAACCCCAGCCCAGTTTTCTCCAGCCTCTTTGTGATCCGCCCATAGAGATGGGCCGCCCGCATTCTGATTAAACCTTTCTCCTCGACGCGCCAAAGATCCGCCCGCCATATTGTGGAAACGACAACAGCGAGGTCTGTTTGCACGCTGTAATGGATCAGCCTGTGTCTCTTGTCTGTGTAACCTAGGTACTGCTGATTCTTTTTCTCAGCCTTGATTGTAATTTTTGGCCAATCTTTTTATTGCCACCTCGCATTTCCTGCACGTCAAAACGTTAGCAGCCGCCATTTTCCCCATCGCGCGTCAGAAACCGGTCATCTTCCAAAGTTACCTATAAAGTCTAGACCTGGATTTTGCTCGGCAACAATTGCTTCGAAGGCCGACTGGCAACATATACTGCGAGATACTTTGCTCGCAACGACCTGTCAATGAAGCGATGATCGATTGACCTCCTGCGGACTCGAATCTGACTTTCGCGCATCATGGAACGCAAAAGGAAACTTCCCGCGAGGGCTGCCGCGCGCGTTGAGCAAGTGTCTAAGAAGCGAACAGCGACTCCTCCAGATAATCGCTCTGCAACACCCGTCCCAACTCCTCCGGCCACAGTCGCCGAAGAGTCTCCGATACCAGCTCCGACGGTGCCGCCTTTGCCAAAGTCCATTCAGTCAGGCAAACCTTTACCGACAGTCGGCGAGCCGCAGCCCGATGATCTCTCGAACAAAGAGTACCAAACTATACAGGAGAGGTTTGTTGCAGCCAATTTCCAATTGCCAACGGGGCGGCGTTAGAGGAGTTATGCAACTGACATTTTGGTTTTTGTTGCAGCGGTGTCCTGGGAGAGTCACTCCATCGTTCGCGTCAAAAATGGATCAACGAGGGCATATTCGAAAAATACTGGAGCAAGCCCATAAAGCGAAAGGGCACCGTCATAGAGGAACCGAATAATCCACCCAAAGACAGCATGTCGAGAATTGGAACTGTCACCATTTTCGCCGAGCCTCACGTATTCGATGCCACCATGTTTGCGGTCAAAGACCCCAAGCCACCCGCTCCACTCCCGCCGACTCGCCCAGTCATTCAGTATGGTCCCCCTAATGGTACCATGCCGCCACCAGCTTCTGGGCCAGGTACGACGCCCTCGACTCCTGTGATTAAGTCGGCCGATAGTCCGGCTATTGCCCCCGCCAGCATGGACACACAACAGACGAAGACAGAAGGACAACAGCGGGACTCTTCGATACCTGCACCGAAGGCGAACATTGAGCCCTCTCATTCGCAAGCTTCGGTTCTAGGACCAACCGATAGTCAGTCTAATGGGCAACTACTAGAATCAAAACACCGACCGGCACCACCTCCGCAAGCCCAACCAACTCCTCCCCCTCCAGTTGCTGCTACTCCCATACCCCCCTCCCAACCAGCAGTTATGCAGCCGTCTTTTCCAAGCCGGCCTCCTCCGCCCCCGGCGACATCCGGCTCTGCAACTGGCACTCCCGCACCGCACACGCCACGACCCGCTACAGCCCAACCTGCCGGTGCCGACCCCATCATTGTTATGCTGGCTGAGAAAGCCACGGAAGATGCTCACCTTCGCGAACTCATGAAGCGTGTTGCACAAGGTCTAGCACCCAAGGACGAGCTGGATAGGTTTCAAGCCATCATAGACAAGATCACCTTGGAGGCGAGGCGGAAGGGCATAGTGGCGGCGCCGTCTGCTGACAGTCTAACTATTGACGGGAAGACGGTGCGGTATTTTGCGGATGAGGTTCGGACAATTCTCGACATTGTCTTGACGACAAACCCGCGCCAGACTTCGGCAGACCTCAGGCCACCAGCAAAGAGCGATCCGTTGGTCGTAGAGCTGGTGAAAGCGGCTCTGGATGAGCCAAAAACGCGGGATTTGGTTCGGAGGATAGCCGAGAACCGGCCCTACTTTGCGGATGCAACGGACCTCAAGCTGTTATTGGACAAGCTCAAACAACGCCTAGTCAAGGTGGCAGAAGAGCAGAAAGCTACAGGAGCTGCCACCCCTTCGCAATCAAAGGCTAAGGCTCCCACGAACGGCAATGGAGCTTCGAACCAGACAGCAACACCGCCCGCTCCGCAGCAAGCGTTGAGGTCAAAGGGCCCACCGCCTGCGCCCAAACCCGACATATCAGCTGTGGTGTTGGAATTTGCAAACGGGACGGGTGACAGATATCTCTTTCCCAAGTTCAGCATCCTGGAATCAGTCCAGGGACCTACGGGGCCGCAGATACTTGCTTCCTTTTTACTTGTCAGAAAAGGGAGCACATCAGAGTACGGCGGGGACCCTAACCTCGATTACTACCAACCAATCACTATCAGGATACAAGCTTCTTCGCCAAAGTTGCTTGATAATCTGACCCGCGTCGTTGCTCCTAGAGACGAAGTCAAGAGGTATATGGACGATATCATGGACAACATGACGCGTGCCGAATATCTACTGCTGGCGATGCGCCTCCCTCGGCCGGAAAAAGACGAAAAGGACGGCGCCGAGAAGGACGGGACCTCAGCGGCAAATGGGGCAACTGGACCAGAAGTCATTGGCCAGGTGCCTGCGCAAGACGGTCCTTTGTGGACAGCAAAGGCAACCGCGACAGCGGCTGCATCGCAAAAGTCGGACAAAAAGGTTGCTGGCGAGGACGAAGAGTATCAGAAATTCATCGCGTCGGTGACTCCCATGGAGGTAGATCAAAGCTAGCTTGCAGCAGGGGGTATTTTCGGTTTTTACGAGCACTGGTTGTTGGTCTATAGCGCCATCGTATCGCTTTATATGTGGTGGCTCGAGAGTCACACTGTCATCTATCGAAATTGGGGAGCCTGGGCGCGTGGTGTTTTTATATGGGCTTCGGCATCACATGCCTGAAATGCTTGTGGGATTTTTTTTATTGTTTTTTTAGGCAATTTTAATCATTATCAGAATCCATTGGCAGTGGCTATAAAGATGGATGTTTTGCGCAAGGTTGAGCATATATCAAAGTCAACAAGCTCCGCCTCATTTGATGCCCCTGTGTGAACTGACCATATTTGCATCTACCTTCTGTCAAGTCTCAAGTGTACTTTGTGTATAGTGCATTTGTATCATCACAATCGGACAAGTGCTTATCATTTCGATTGTAAAAGCGAAAGGAGCTTGGGGGCATATGATGTTTGGTACTATACTAGTTCTAGTTCTAGAATCGAGAAGAGCCTGCCTAGTTCTAAGCCCAAGTGGCATGAGATGGAATTTGAGGCTAGGTACCTACCAACTACCTACAGTACCTAGGTAGGTAGACACTTGACATAAATGGCCCCACCTACTACTGTCCTGCCAAGTCCTTGACGTAAATCCCGAATGCATTGCTGAGCTGACGTCCAATTAAGTGGTTCTGCATCTGCATCTACCTGCCAATGCAACTTCCCTAGGCTGCCTTATTTTTCCAACAAACAACCAACATAGCGTCTCCAAATCCAAATTGTTGCAAACGACTGCGTGATTCCAACCGCCCGAGTTGTTTGAGCTGCTCAGAATGGCCTCGAGGTTGGATAAAATCAGACGACCTTGAGCTGTCACTAGGCGGTGGTTGAAACAATCAAACCAAATCAACTCGCTCGTCAGACCTTTGACGAATCAATCTTTTTCCATCTCCAACCTATACCCTGCCAACCCTGTTAACTCGGTCAGGCTCTCACCCAAAATGGGACAGGACCACTCTGTCGAGGCGAGGCCACCTCCCACACATGAAGAGGTTGTCCGGCACCTTGTAAGTCGCATTGATTCTGTTGAGATAGAGTCGAATTATACATGTCCATGTCCTATAGACTGGACAAAAGCAATCAATCACTCGATATATTGACTGAACCAATCATTGCCTGCCCCCTCTATACCCAGGCCGGCAAATTCGCCGATAAATGCTACACGCCTCTGGAGATCTACTCGCTCAAGGACAACTTCAAGAGCCTGGCCGACACGGTCCAGGATGTGAAGTACCTCAAGGAGGACACCGTTGCCAGGTTCCTCGAGATCCCCGATGCGCTTCGCGTGACTCCTGTGCTGTTTCAGGCCGTGTCGTATCTGGCCGCATTTCCCTTCTTGCGTGACGCCCCGGCCGTCCTAGGGCTCGAGCAGCTCGTCATTGCCATCACCATCCTGACGGGCCGCTGGAAGCGCGTGCTCAAGAGCCCTGCAGACAGGACCAGGCTGCTGTTCAAGAGCCTAGCTGTCTATGACCGCAAATTGTCTCGTGCGACACTAACGCCCGTTGCGAGCCCCACGACAGCCGAGGCCGAGGTTACATCTGCCGGCTTCGCGGTAGACGAGGCGGGTGACGATGATGAGGCCGAGGACGAAGGGGATGATGATCTCGTGTTGGCGGCGTTCGAGTCGCTAGACTGCGTGGATGCATTCCGTCACGGAGATGCGCCGCCCAAGATTCAGGGGGCCATGATCCCGGCCGATAATTTTGTGCGGCTGATCATGCTGCTTCTCCTTGTGGCGCCGCTGGATCCGCAGGAGAGGCTCTCGCAGTACTCGGACAGGCTCGTCGGCCCGGAGCTCGAGGATTTACACGCCACGGCCAAGTGTGTGCTCAAGGCATTTCTGGACGTCGAGGAGGTTCCCGGGCTGACCTGGTCTCGGTTCCGCAAGATCCTACCAGCCTGCTGTCCGTTCATGTTCGACGCCGGGTTCAACGCCCTATTTAGCCACTTCCTCTTCTCGAAGAATATTGACTTTACTAAGCGCAAATCGACTGGCTTGGAAGAGGATGGAGGGGAGCAGCCCAAGTTGCCACAGAAGGCTGCTCCGTCACAGTCGATTCTCCCGCAACCGCTGCTGCCCCAGGCCGGCTCGATCCTCAACGCCAACCTTCTCTCGCAGCTTTCTTTCTTCATCCCAGGGGACTCTCTCTTCCGCTGCCTGCGGCTGCTGTACTCTGGTGATGAGGATGGATTCTCCATGGGCAGCTTTGAGAGCAAGGTTTTCAACTGGCGAGCTCCTACACTGCTCCTCGTCCGAGGGCGGAGGTTAGACGACCACCCAGACGGTACCCGCGAGTCTGCTTTTGCCGCCTCAATCCCACCGCGCAGGTTCCCCAACGGTAGTGGCGGCGGCAGCACTGAAAACAGCAACGAGACCCTCACCTTTGGCGCCTTTATCGCGCAGCCCTGGCGGCACACCCACCGGGAGTGTTTCGGCGACGACAGCAGCGTCCTGTTCCAGCTGGGGCCGGTGCACGACGTGTTCCGCGCCAGCACCATGAACCGGGACTATGCAGGCTTTGTCAAGCCGACCGGTAGCGGCAGCAGCAACCACCACGGCGGCATCACGTTTGGGTGCCCGGCGCCGTCACCCTCCAAAGCATCATTGGCGGCCAGCGCGCTCGTGGCGCTTGGCACGGTATCGCTGTTCCTGGACTCGAGCTTCGAGTTTGGCGTCTTTACGCACGACCACACGTCGCGCGGCGGGGCCTACGCCGGCAGCACTTCGCGGCCTCGTGACTTTCAGGAGCGCTTCGCCGTCGATAGCCTCGAGGTCTGGGGCTGCGGCGGCGACGAAGAGTCGAAGCGGCAGGCGGAGCGTTGGGCCTGGGAGGCGAGGGAGGCCGAGGCCAGGAGGAAGATCAACCTCGGCACGGGAGACCTCGAGGCCGACCGGGCGTTGCTGGAGATGGCTGGCTTGGTTGGGCAGAATAGGAGCGGTGGCAGTATGATTTGATCTGGGCCTGTCTTGACTATAGTATGGTTTTATTTCGTTGCTTTTACGAGTTGTCTACCGGTTTTTAATCTATACGCTAAGCATGTGTATACTTTTAAGCACGATGAAAAAGACTAGGTAGTTGACACGTATATACCAGTGTCTTTTGTACAATTCTGGAAGTATCATGTTGAGTCTAACATGCGGACCATACTGCCCTCTACAAGTTCTGGTATATATGGTACAAGTCTACGAACCTCTTGGGTCTTGTCGCTATCACAACACTCAGAAGTATATGCAACATATTCACAGCCTATCTACCTCACGAAAGACGGGCGAGGCGCCTTTGCAACCAAGATAGGAACACCATCGATCCTTAACCTCGAGTCACTCCAAAAGACAAATCCCGCGATCCTGGCTCCCCGACGAGGCTCTTTTCAACGAATTGAACACACACACGCACAGGTCATCCACCGTCGGTCACGTGCTTACTTATACATTTGTACATTTGCAGCATGTATCTTCAAAAGTCCTATAGGCGTGGGCAGTTGCGATGTTGCTATTCACGGTCAGCTAACCACGCCCCTGGGGCGGTTGATCATGTGTGACTGAAACCGAGACTGGCAAACGTCTGACGTGGTTTTCGAGCGCAAAAATTATCAAACAGATACGGTTCGGATATCCGGTGCGCCCGGGTTTCCATCCTCCATTGTGCTATGTCAACATCGGTGTGCGTGCATGTGGGATCTGGATAGCTCAGACGGGGCGTGTGGCAGGCAGACAGTGTTGCCTCTGGCCTGCGTCGATACGTTTCACGGGGAAGATGTGGCTCGGTTCTTCTATAAGACTCTATGTCGGGCTATTGGACCATCAAAATGTGGGCGATAAAATGGGGATAGTGTCGTGTGAGTGTCCAAGTGCCTCAGAGATGATATATATATATAGACTCATCCTGGAGGAATACAAATATTGATTTTAATAGGGTGTTTTTAGGATTCCCAAGCTAGCAATGCGAACAACTATCTCATGAAGCCCCCGTCAGGCAATTTTTAGGTAAATGTGCCTCAATGAATCTAGTGACATCATCCCGCCTCTTCAAGATCATTTTCTTTCCAGAGATTTCGCGCGGTGAGTAATGTTGCCTGAAGCCACAAGGCACAGCTTCTGCCCGCCGCATGCTGACATGATGGGACTCTATGATAAGGTTGTGGAAAACGATTGTTGGTCTTGATTTGTAATCCCATAACTTGGGGTCTGTATGGCAACCGGCAGGCAAACAGCACAAGTCAGCTTGTTTCTATTTTCTCCCCTTTTTTCGTACACGAGGAGCATTTTCTTTTCCGGAACGGTTTGGAGTTTAGCAGACATTCGTAAGCGGCTTTGTTCATTCTTGCATGCCCGAAGCAAACACGGAGGGGTTTGACATCAGCAGAGATTTATTTGCTTGGTCGCCTGCCTGTTTAAGCAACTCTACACACTTACTTTCTTTATGATACTGCACTTGCCAATATAAATTTTCCAACACGGAACTCACACCCCAAGATACCGAAATTCCGGCATCAGAAAGAAACCAACAGACGGTCCGTTGGATAGATTGCTAGTTTTGTCGGCCCTCGTTCCGCCAGTCCGTAAAGTCCGCGGCGCGTGCGGCTGTGCAATAAAGAAAAAAAAAGACACCTCGAGACGTGGTACAAAGAAAAACAACAAACCGGGTCCTCTATTCGCGACAGCAATCTATATTTCTTGAGTCTGCTCAGCCACAAACACCAATCTCGGTGGAAAAACTCACAAACTATACCTGCCAGCCTTTTTGCTTTTTGGGCGACAATGATATCATACCAAGAATCAGCCCTAGGTTAGGAGGCGCGCAGCGATAGCCTTGTTCTATATAAGTTTTCCCCGGCATTTCTGTAGTATGATTTCGACCTTTTCTTTTGTATCCTCTTCTGCTCTGTTTCACCGTCGCCGTCAACCGAGGTCTGGATAACTCCGGACGCAAGCCACATTCAAGGCCAGACTTCCCAAAAAGGCATGTCTCCCATCTCTATGCTCAAGTATCATTTCCTGTGCGTCGCGAGGAAAAAGAAAAGAAGAAAAAAACGTGCCGAGGGCGGTTCACACCATCCACAGCGTACCACACCCAAGTGACCACGCCCGCGCCTCTCCCATGCAGAAGCCATGTGTACCTTTTACATCACCATGTGATGCGTAGCTGTAGACAACTCCGTGCCTTGGCCGCACACACGCCACCCCAGCTGACGGTGAATTTAGAAGCCTGTGATCTGGTGACTAGATTGATCGTACCTGCATCGGCCAAGCTGCCCTCGGGTGCCCCGGAACCACATAGAACTAGCAAGCTGTGCTGTACGCATGGCCGCGTCAATATCTGGGGCCATGCCCGGCTTTCTGTCGATCATTCTATTTTATTGGGGTCCCCAGTCAGGAAGCTTAACGATCTTACAAAAAAAAGAAAGACGCAACCCCCTAGGTTCGACATGAGGGAATATATCGCCATATCTGGGGCATGAAGCTGGCACTAGAAATACTTCCAGTTGAAAACTTATCTAATTTCGACATATGGAACCCCAAGCTGATGCCTGGAAAGTCCCTCATGCGGCGTCGGACGAGGCGACAAAGTCCTCTGCTGGTGATTACCGAGTTCCATAGCAAAATATCTCGAGAATTGCTTGGGTAGAACAACTTGGGGTTCCCCTCTGGGGATGAAACCACGCATCTGTGATCTGTTGACGTCTTGCAACAAGAGGCGGCACAGAGAAAAAGGGAAACCCTGTGTAAGTGCTGGTAGTACAGTACACAACACCCCACGAGACAAGTGTCTTTTTACTGCTCCAGGATTAACGCCACAATCGCCGCCTCTTCCCCGCAGAGAATGTTGAACAATGCATATGGATTTATTGGGCGGCTAGGTATATCAGGATCACGGTCTCGGGGGTCCAGATAGGTAGTACCTCCATGCGGCAGGGAAAATGCAAGAATGTAGAACGCAGCACGTCAGACTCGTCAGGCGACACTGTGAGTGACATTCCATTCCATAACCACCAACATACAAGTATCCGAGGTCTAGAACGGGTAGCTCACCATTAATCATTTACGCGGGGGGACCTACCCTGGAAAGAACCACAAGAAAAAAAAACCAAGCTCTCAACTTTCCCTCTCTCACCCGAAACTCATTATTTTGCTACCTGCAAGAATACCCTCGTAAAAGCATCCTAGGGCTGTGGCATGTGTCCGTGACACACACATTAAAAAGCCCGGGCGTGGGGGGGGGGGGAGAGCCCTCCTTGTTTCGAACCCGGAGAACGAGGATCCCGAGGCACACTCCACCTTGTTGCAAGCGGGTAGATATGGGTACTGAAGAAAATATAAAACATCAGACGAAAGAAACAAGCCTCCCCCCAAAGAAATACCCCATTAGCCTGGAAGAAACTCTCCGGCCGAGGAAATAAACACACAATTTTGATGACTCTTTTTTGTTGCATTTGGTATTACTACTTGATGTACTGTATAATGAATGGCCCGTTCGTTATAGTCGAGGTAAACAGAGTTGTCCATCATCCCAGCTGGTGATCATGCAAGCCACAACTTCTGACTAGTCCGATACTTGGTCGCAAAGTTTACACAGAAAAGGGTCATCGGCCTGCGGATCTCATGGGGAAGGGGAAAAAACAGAAAGCTGAACATGGATGAAATTTCCCAAGCTCCTTGTTTGTGATTGTTTGTGAAATGGCCGATCATTGATTGGACCTGGCGTCAACGACCGGCGAGAGCGAGAAATTGCGTAACTGTTGAGAGAACAATGTCGTTGGATTTACCGCTTCTAGAAATTCGACTATAACTACTTTAAGTCTAGAACTAGAACTAGAACTAGACCAATTAATATCAACCCTCAATGTCATGGAACAAGTGCGGCTTCTAGATGTCTAGTGCCAAGAGTTCAAGGTCATGTTTGTTTTTTATTATTGCACTTTTTTTTATTAGACGAAAGGGACGAACCGAAAATGCCGTAAAAAAACTGCATCATGTACAAAGTAGGTAATAACAAAGCAGAAGTAAAAGGCCCTCATTTTTGTCAACAACACCCGATCGTCATAAGCTTGTTTTTGTTGTTGTTCTCTTTCAGCAAGGGGCGCACAGCAAACTTGAGACGTTAGGGCGCGCGACTCATCGAAACGGGAGACCCCTTAAAAAAGGTTACCTTAATCTAGTCCCGACCTTGGAGCCGCAAAACAAAACCTCGATCGCACGCACACCGAGGAGGGGCCGATCGGGGACGACTTTTGTTGAAAATGAAAACAATGGATATGTACGTGGTACGATGTAGCTTGGTAGCAGGTAATTAACCGAATTTCAGTCCAGGAAGGAATAAACTATGGTACTGTCCACCCAGTGCGACGGCCGAGCGTTGCTGGGGTTGTGGATTCTGTGCCCACGACTTTTTATTGATTGTTGTTTGTTCCTCCTTCGTCTGGTGTTTGTCTCGTGCCATGCCATGGAGATGTCCATGTTTCATAATCTGTGAGCGAACCAGAGAGCTCAACAGTGCAGAACGACGGATAGATACCTGCGGCTTGAGTTACCTAAATTTCGGGACATGTTCAATACTGTATACTGTATCTGGGTTAGACCAAAGCATCATTGTTGATTTGTAACTCGGGCGTATACCAGTAGTACTGTAGGTATGAAGTAGATGAGGGGGCATGTTCAGCCTCGAGCTCAGGTCGTTCTGGAAATGGTGATGCTGAGAATCCTTCTACGGGTCCGGTTGCCGCGTACCGATAATCCACCCCCGGGGTTGGAAACCCGGGATAGAGTACCGTACCACACAGTAACAAACCAAACTGATCTACCGAGCAAGGCGCCGCCTGATAAGATAATTAGATAATTACGGTACCTACACACTGTTAGGTACTTTACAGGTTTTGTTATTTCTTCGCCGGGCTTCTGGATCAAAGTTTGGAAGTTTAGAATCCAAACTACCGCGCCCGGGCTTTGGACGGATTGACGGCAAGCAAGAACGGAGCTAGGGGTCGCCGCGACTAAGCCCGATTCAGTATAGCTCAATACCCCTACTATAGTAGCAGTTCGATTTTGAAGGGTCCATCACGGCCTGAACCATCTTTGAACCTGACATATGTGCAGCTAAACTCGCTGTCACTAAATTCTCGGCTGCGTCATCGAAGCCCAACCGATTCCATCATAACCCTCCATTTTCCGTACTATTATCAAAAGCCTTGCACTACTGTATGTCGACACCCCCCCTCGAAATACCTACTCAGGGTCCAACTTTTTTTTTTTTTACAAGACTTGAGGTCTCCATACTTTGCACTCATTCTCTCTCCCTGGTTCGCCGAATAATCCAGTGGTGATATCAGATTGTGGCAATTTTTGACGTGCCTTGATTGAATTAAACTCAAGTTAAAAAACCGGACACCCAACTGCAGGGCGACTGACACAAAGATGGGTGATGGGCTGCAGCATGACGACAGTCTGCAGCTAGCAGCTAACATCCAAAAGGGGAACTCAACTCAGCTATTACCTACACACACCAAAAACTTTTTTTGATGTTGACTGGGAAATTGCAACATCACCTGTGTGTACATTCTTTTTTGCGCTTACCGTCAGCTGCACACTGTTGTGTACAACGACCCACGGTGGACGAAAAGTATCTCCAAAAAAATAGAAAAAAAGGATGCCACAAAAAATGTCGCCTAATTCGGATACGGCAAGTCCACAACAGTTTGGTGACATGATGCCAAACCTAGATAACGTAGCTATCTGACGACATATCGTCTTGTGCACCGTAACTTTCACTCTAAAGCCATGTGCACTGTATGTACATGCCCAAATATCTCGTCTCCATGCCCATGATGATGATTGTCGCTGCACTATCGACTTGAAGAAATTCTTCCAGTAGTGTCTCATCGTGTTGTAACTCTTCTTGCAACAGGACAAACAATATTCAATGCCACCAAACCGTTATCATTATGATCGCCTTGATATGCGCGGCGTGTATCTCAGGGGAGAAATTTTGTGCCGTTGCTTCCTCGGAGATATACATGGCCTATCACGGCTATTCTTTTTATTGTATGCATGCAGACCCCGACCGGCAGAGTATAGTTCCTGCTTGGTATTGAAGGAGGACGAATACGATGTAGAGGGTAGAATAGAATCCAACAACCAGGGAAAGGAAATAATTCTAGCCGTGCAATATTTTGGATATACGTTTAACTCCCTACACACATCTGTCTGGTGTGCAGAGCGGCAAAGATCAAGGCGAAAAGGCTACAGGCTCGTTGGGATCAAACAGTCCTTTACCGCAGACAGCCTAATCCACTTGGTGAGACGACAACGTGCAAAATAGCAGCGAATAAAAAACACCAGATCACGATTTCATTACGCGCGTCGTGTTTTTTTTGTCTTTTGGATTTTCTCCTGTCTTGTATCGTTTCACCCCAGCCCGATCCGTAGAATCCCACAGCCCCGGGATACAGAACCCGAGGCTGATTTATTATTATTATTATTTTCTGCACAGCCGCGCTGTCAAAAAAAGGATTCCCGCGTGTTCCAGACGGGCAAGCTGGGCCGTTGGGCCGGGGAATTCTTTTTGATGTTCCGTCTCTCTTCATCGTGTGTCATCAGACGAACGGCGATGGTGACTGGCCTCCCCTTTCCATCCCCGTTGGTTTCAAGGAGCTGAACCCAAGGATTATCCCCCCGATACGTCCTCCCAAATGCTTGGAGACACACACACACACACACATGGCCGTGCTGACGAAGGCATCACATCTAAATCCCAGGGCAGTTTTTTTTGCTTTTTAATTCATGTCTTCCTCAATCGGCCTTTTGAGACTGTGTCACAGTCGCCGTTCCACACCTCGCTGACGACACGTCATTAACCGTCTGCTTTGTTGTTGATAGTGGGTGGGAATATTAGAATAAAAAGAAAATAAATAACGACAATAAAGTTGATCCTAATATACCGCCCAGAGAAAAGAAACCCGCCGCTGTGGCGTACAGCTTTCCCCGACTGGGCGCGTAGCGGGAGGAACAAAACCACTATATAGAGGAAAATCGCCCTACGCAATAAAAAAAAGCCTGGGCCTGGGCTGGGTCTGAGCTGCACGCAGGGCAGAAGTGCGTGGCGGCCGTTCAGAGGGACGATTAGGAACATAGGAAAATTCTAGGAACAAGAAACAATCAAGTACACACTAGAGACGCAAGAAAAAAAAAAGATGCAAGCCACCATTTTTGCATACAACATAGGGTTGCAATCAACGCAAAGCTCGAATAGTCAGGCGACCAAGACTTGCAGCCACACCAAAAATCCTCATCACCCACATAAATCAGGGGTGGAAGAGCTTTCCCATCTCTGGAACGATCAATCAGAGTCAAGGTGTGATGGGGATTGCCTGATGGACAGGAGACCTGCATGCATTTGCGGTGAGTTGACCACCAATGAGAGTATCGCACTGGCTTTCTTGGGTTAGGTTCCCATCCATTCTTTCTTTTGAGAGCCGACAGGATGCCTTGCACGGCAGACACGGTACGTGCATCAAGCTGTTGCATCTTATCTTCTTTTTTTGTTCAAGGGGTCCGCGAATTGGAGGGGCCCTCCCAAAAACAAAAGAAGAAAAAGGAATATGCGTGCAAGAGGTATCGAGAAGTCACATCACATCTATGCATGATGGATTTTATCCAATAGCTTTCAAGATGTGCTCTCGGGCGGCCCTTGCTAAGGCATTTACTGTCTCTGATTCTTTTCTCCAGGGCGGCTCAGACTCAGGGGGCAATAGGCAAGTAAAGAGAGCATAGCTTGAAGCTGACAAAAAAACGCCCTTTCATTCCCCACGATTGAATATATCGTCCTCTCTTTGCATTGTAATACGGGCCGAACCCATAGAGGGATCATTGCAAGGCCGAGCTCTTGAACCATTCCAATTGCTATAGGCTTCCCTACAAGCCCCAAAAAGGCGTTGAACCACAAATGTGTCGTCATTTGTATCCCTTGCTCCGCTCTCTCCCCAGAAGAAGCAAAAATAGGAATGCTTTCAACCGAAAAACCCCGCGCCTCCCCGAACAAAAAAAAAAGACTTGAAAGCTGTCAATTCCGCAGTCTACGTGGGACCCCGGTGGCGATCAACCCAGCGTTCGGTTCAATGTTCGAGCCAAAAAGACTCTGTCTCTGATTTTGCATTGACGACAAAGTTGTAAATAGCACAAGCTCCGAGTCAGAAAAACCCCAGCCAAGCTGGATTGTTCTTCACTGCCCCCCTCCCCTCGCTCGCCTCCTCGGCCCAGATTCCCGTTCGATTTGGTCACAGATGTTCAATTTAGAGACAAGCTTTTGGAGGGTTTTGTGTTTCGTTCATGCGATGGAGTAAAAAAGAGGGAGAGAGGGAGTGCGTAATAATTTGTGTCGTTTCTGAATTATTTGGTGATCGATATAGATTGACCCCCGATAGTTTTCGGTGGGCGACAGGGGTCTATAGAGAGCTATACCCATAGCTTTCCACGATTGTGCTTTTGCACGGCCACATCAAGAAGCCTGGTCTAGATCTAGTATCTTTTCTGTTCGCCTCATGGAGGGATCCAAAGTTAATGAAAGGTTTACTACCAAGACTACCTACAAAGTACTATACTAGGTAAACATGGGTAATTCTTGGTCTCGCCACGGAAGACGAACCGCTACGGCTATGTTATCCGGTTCACAGTAAAAAGAAAGAATTGACAAACAATTTAGGTACCTCTGTACAGTAAAGAAAAAAATCGCGACTTTTTTCTCCCGTTGAAGGATTTCAGGTGGAATGCACCGCCCGCTCGCTGGTAGTCGTCGGCGCCAGTAAGCTCTAAAGCTCGCTCGCGCTGACATGTAAAACCGCGACCACAAATGTGCAAGCCAATTAACGAATGCTGACTGGTCGTCGACGAATTTTCAGCCCTCACCATACCGGAATGTATTTTTCTCCAGCTTCAGTCCTGTCTCGGAAAAACCGGTTTACTGTTATGCTTCCCGCAGGGCAGAAAGGGAGCAAAAACATGGTGGATCTTGTAGTCAGATAGATACACACATGCCGAACACAACGTCTCCCTCCCAAGTTATCAGCCCAGTCGATAGATGGACTTTTTTTGTTACTGATCATACCTCTTTTTTTCTGAATTCCGAGACTTACTAGTCGTCCTTGGACAGGTGGATTGATGAGTTGATAGGATGTCACATTCATTGCCTACAAACTTACTAGACGCCCACCGACCAATAACAGTGCAGAGACGCCTAATTGGCGCTGGAATTCGTGACGCGACTCTGAACAAGGCTGCCGCAGAGACAAAGGTGTGCTAGCCAATAGAGGCCCTTTGACGGCGAAGGGGGGAAATACTGTGACCAATGCCACATTTCTTTGCGGTTACAAAGTGTATTGGCATTGGCGATTTTTTACTATACCAACTTACAAAGTGGGAGAATTGGCCGAGGTAGTGATGTCAATTAATTACTCTTCCCCTTCCCCGGTGGCGCAACACATCGTCTCTTGTTCAGCCACCATTGGGAATTTTTTTTTTTCGTTTTTTTTTTTCGACGAGGTCGGCGGTGGATCATGGATCATGATGATCGCAAATGGTGGTGAGAATAGTAGGGGACTGCCTGGACGGTGCGTACTAAAACGCCAACCAAGTCATCAATTCAGAAAATTTCAGACTGTCTAGAACCAGTCACAGTCAGCAGGATTGGGCTAGAGATCATCGAGGTACAAGGCACGAACCATGTAAACATTGACCACTAAGTTCAAAATGTGGCTGGACGATTGATCGATTAATCGATTTTTCATTGCTTGCTTCTTTTTTTTTTTTCTCGCCGCCGCCGTTTTGCTCAACCATCCGCGCCCAAACCGGACTTGGATACCTAATGGAATTCGATCAAGAAAGAATAGATCATCCAAGAAATTGTGGAGCCCGCAATACCGAATGGCTGGCCAAAATGGGGATGTTCGCGCCGTAGGTACTACAGCTCATGATGGGGAATCAATTGATTGAAGCGCCCCATCCCCCGATCATGATACTAGTCCAGATACGTTTTTTCTTCAATGCAATGCACCACTTTGTAAACACGTGGTGACTTGTGGAGATCCCAACAGAAAGAAAAAATCCAGATAATCGCGGACCTGACGATTGATTGCCTTTTGTAACGATGGTTAGCGTAGGGTAGCTGAGTAGTTTAGTTTAGTCCGAGAGTCGGTGTTAATTCATGCTTTCCCTCAGATGCTCGGCGCTTGTAATTACAATTGAGTCTTGCGAGTGTATACTTTCTAATACACTAAAGCTCGCCGTCATGTTGGTTCCTGAACGGCGCGCTCCTTACGTAGAAATTAAGCTGGGTGGTCGACACAGTTTGATTTTCATCGTCAAATGCACGGAGTACCTTCACCTTTCCGATAGCAAAAGCCTTCGCTGGTACCTCAGCGTGGGTCGACATGCTTGCCCCCACCCCACCTCGTGCGTTGGAGATGGTGTGGCTTCGTTTTGGACTGACCCTTACCGAACAAGGGGAGGGGTCTTGCTGGGTGCTGAAGAGGCCAGGGTACAAGGGTGTGGGCCCATGGGCCCGGGGCGTGATGCTTTGCAGAACAGGGTACACCCCTTTACCTCTTCTGCTACAGGTGCTTGCCCCCCTGCTGCCTTTCTTCGACTGGCATCGAACCGTTCTGGTTTAAGAGTCTACCACACCCTCCATGGTTTTCTGTCGAATCTTGAGTATCCATATCTTCAAGGACTCTCTTCAAGAGACAGACCCAACCAACAAAAAAAAAACACAAACCATAAATCTACACCAGACGAGTTCGAGACAGACGTTCTTCTACGACACCTCTCCCCGACCCCCGAGAAAAAGAATTTACTGGTGTCTCACCCTCGAACCCACCTTTGACTCGGCCCGCCTCCCTAAAGAACGAGACCTCGACCGCCTCGTCTAAACATCGCCGTGTGGGAGGCTGTACCGGAGGTTCAAAAGTCTCTGGTAGTCTTTGCCTTTTGCAGTGGCTAAGGGATTCCCAGCATTCCTGCAAACGCAATAGCATCGAGACAACATACCACAAACGGTATATAGAAGCAGCACATCTCCCCCGTCATTTTTTTCCTACCTGCAGCAGAAATGTCATCCACAATGGCGTCTACACAACAACAGCCACACTGCCGTCAGGACTCATACGACGAAGAGATCTACACAGAGTTCCGCCAGCCAGTAACAGAAAACCAGAGGCTTGCAAAAGACGCCATCATGGAGTCACCAAGGAACCTGGACTCGGCTCTTTCTTCACCACCCCCACCGCCCTTGCCCCGCAAGAATGCACTCAGGTCTGGTTCAAGGTCGAGGTCTACCTCTAGGTCATCCTCGACTAGGACTGTCGACTCCACAGGACTGAGCCTCGATGGTGCAAAGGAGATCATGGTTAAGGGTACCGCCGGCGCCACAAAGCAGGCTGCACCAACACCGCACGATGTATACCTTTCGTCAGAGGAGGACGCTTCGTCCTCGGCCGACGACTTTTCCGACTTTGAGTGGGAGAGCGGCAGCGAGTTCGAGTATGCAGATGACGCCCAGATCGCAGAGGCTTCTAGCAGCAGCGGCATGAGCAGCCCATCTGGTGGCCCCCGTCGCCGCAGCCACGAGATCACCGCCCGTGTTGTTTCAGTCATATACGTCGGCAAGCCGGCCATAGTGAACCTGTCCACACCTACCAAGCGTGCGAGCCCATCCCCAACCCGATCTACGATGAACGCCAGCCCCACACCTACCAGCACCTCAGCAGCACCCACACAACCGTCACTTTCTTCATCCCGTCGCCGAAGCGTTAGCGCTGCTACCTCCTTCGCCCGCCGCCTCTCCATATCATCTACTACATCCTTCAACGCTGGTGCACCACCAGCAAACGTAACCCCTGTCAAGGCCAAGAACGTCATCGCCTCCGTATTTACCAGGAAGGGACAGCAACCCCTCTTCCTCAACACAGATCCCTTCGCCAACAACAGCGCCGTCTCAGTCGCCACACCACCACGCCGAACCTCATCCAGGTCCGTATCGAACGGCTCGCCTGCCGTCATGGACGAGGCATACTCTACCAGGACGCCCAAGACGCCCACTGAGAAGATTAGGGACTTCTCTCTTCGCGGCGGTGCATTGCTGAAGAAGCGCTCGCGCTCGATCATGAACGCCGCTCACAGCTTGCGCGATAGCTATAACGGCGCCGGAGTCGCAACTCTGCCCGAGGAGAACGGTAGCAGCAGGGATACCAGCAGGGCTAGCACTCCTTCTACCACTCCTTACGACCGCACACAATCCTCCATGGACTACTTTTCCAGCCCGGCAGCATCATCAGCAGCCAGGTCTCTCCCGGTCCGGGCACAGTCCGACATGGCTCTTGGTGCGCCCATCTCACCTACAGAGATGAAGGGCAGCCGGTTCACGGCTTTGAGCGCAAGAAGGCGGAGCTTTAAGTCTGCGGGCAGGCCATGAGCTCATTTGAGCTAGCCACTCGCCTCTCAAGCTTTGTCATAAGCTTTGTTATATTTCAACCATACCCCAACTATATCTCCTATCTCTACAGTACTACATGGATGTGGTCAAACATCACACCGTGATTTCCTTTGTCTTTTGGGGGGTTTACAATACAGCAATGGTGTATTTCTTTTTTATCGGGTCATTATAAGGATGTGTTCATATGGGGGACACGGACACGAAACCATCACTGGGTGGGAAATTGGGGACCGGGCTAGGAAAGGGAAACTCATCACCTACAAACTCGGCGCCAGGCTTTTTGGGACGGGGACTAATTTAGGCGTCAATTTCGAGGGGGGCGTCCAACCGACTCCTCAAGGCTGCCAAACGGATAACAACGCTAAAACACCGGAAGGGAGGTGTTTATTTTGGACAACGGAACCATCTTTTCTTTTTCTCTTTTTTTTCTTTTGTCTACAATTCTCACGAAGAATCATGATACCACATACAAAACGGACAGGACACAACAGAATAGAATGACCCTGATCTTCTTTTTCTCACTTTCAAAGACAATTTCCTCATGCACTCAGTGATAATATCTTTTAAATAGTATCATTTCTCAGTCTCAAGTAAGGTTTGTCATTTCCTATGACCGTGTTTGGGGTTAATTCATGATTTTCATTACCCCTATGGCGATCTACCGGCCGAATCGCCGCGCAAGGAAACTAGGGCAAATACAGAACTTCAGGGACCTTTTTTTCCCTTCCATGGTAAGTACTACTGAAAGAGAAATGCCCACCCACGATTGAGTTTGCTTGGACCTTTGGCGCTGATCATGATCTTGGTTTATCGACGAGCGACTGACCGCCTGTGCCAAGGTTAAATGTGCATGCAGCTGTGGTGGGGTCCCACTGGCCATGCTTGCTGCGCAAGGGTGGTGTCCCTTTGTTTTTAATAACCTTTACTTCAGCCGTTGTTAATTTACCTTTTTTAATGGTGAAGCTGCGGCGCGCAGCAGATACTTGGGGCACAGATTTTGATCAGACCGAGATCGGACTTTGCCTTGCAAAATAAAAGGGCGCAGCCCAAGGTGAAATAAACAATGAGGCTACAAAGCGAACCCAAAAAAATGCGTTACAGTAGCAAAAGCCAGATGATCAGGAACTTTGTACGTCGCAGGCAAGTCGGTAGAACTTGGGGGTGGGGAGAAAGAAGGAGATATTCCGTCATGAACCAGGGTAGTATCCGGCGTGCTGCTAATTTTTCTTCTTTCATCTGATCAGTCGACCTTTTCTTTTTTCTCTCTTATTTTATTTTTGGGGAAAGAGAGAGAAGAGGGTCCTTCCATTCGTTATCCCCACCGCCCTTTTCCCGGGGCCCTTGATTCCGACTCTTGCGACTCCAACGTGGTATCTGACTAGAGTGTGCCTGAAAATAGGGCGAACGAGCAAGAGAGCTTTGTGGATTTGAGAAAAAAAATAATGAGTTCTTTTTTGGAAGTTGATCAACATTGGAAGTGGAGTTTTCCGGACGCGCTTCACGATACATTACCTCGTGTAAGTAAAGTAGGAACTCCGTACAAAAAAAACGGGCTCTGCTGGGACGAGGGGAGAACCGTGAAACAAAACAAGCACGGTGCTTTACAGGCCTAAAGAACCCCCTGGATGATCGCGCTGTAGCAATTACTACATATCTTATGGTGGTAAATGTTGGTTGAGGTAGCTTTGAAACCCTTCATCGTCAGTTTGTTTATTTATTTGTTTACTTTGCGTTGCGGTTACCAAAGCAGAGCAAAAGAAAGTAACACCAAATTTGATATCTTGAAAAACTTATTCTTTTGTGCTTGCAGCTTTGCAAGTGTGTGTGCGCGAGCTTGATACCATGCCCTTGCAGCCTTTTTTTTTTCCTCTTATGCATGCAACACTTTTCAACACGCGTGACAGCTCTTTTTTTGGCCATATCGTAATAATAGCTTGTCAAAAATATTGAGTGGGGCCAGGTTCTTTCGCCAGGGGGGGGTTTCTTTACCTACCATAACGTGGTAAAAGAGAAAGCCTGTCAAGATGGAGTGAGCAAGGAGGATCCCAATCACATCCATCAAAGAACTCCCCACACCACACAACATGAACAAGGTACAAGGAATGTCTAAAACATGTTTGACCAAGACGCGAGCGAGAGAAAAGAGCCCCATCCCGTATTGTTCTATATATTTTTTTTTTTGGGGGGGGGGGACCTCTTTGTTTCATCCATCGTCGTTCCCAATATCATGGTAGGGAATCATACAAGGTATTGTTTGGTTTGTGCGCTGTACACCACACAGTAAGTAACAATTTCTTGCGATTGGAGTTTTGGGGAGGAAAAAGAACATGGGGAGAAGAAAAAAGCTACCTGAGCTCTTAGCTTTTTTTTCACCCTCAAAACGATGGAAAGCTCGGCCCAAGAGGTTAGGTACCTAGGAAAGGGATGGACGGGAGCTAGGGCAGCGTCGCAGGTTCGGGCTGCATGCATAGAATAGGCAGTAAAGCCACAAGAAGAAAGAGAGACAAGAAAAACCTCTCTCTCCCTGCAGCTGCGCTTGTTTCCTTGGACTGACAGCGAGCGACGTGCACGCGGACACAAGGCCAGCCAGATGCAGGTCGTCCCAACCCCACGTTGGAACTTGGGTGCAGTAATCCGTACCTTGATGAAGGGCGTGCAAAACTCCTGTAAGCAGCTAAGCGTCGGGTCGCAGAATAGCTTGAACTCCTGACGTCGCCGTCCAAAGATTTTTTTGAAGAGTTGGGATATTACTTTACCATGATGTAAAGTAGTAATCTGTCTCTCTTTCTCTGCTCTTAGTAAATAACATGCATTTCACTTTTTTTAAATTTTTAATTTTTTAACATCTAGGTAGAAATAATCAATCCTTTCTCTTTCGGCGGGTGCCGTATCACCGTACGGTAGTTCTTTGTTCACCTCGGCTAAAATCACACCGCCAATGTACATGTAGCAGTGAGGCGATTGCGACGTTCTGCTGTTAATATCACAGAACCCTTGCAATTACTACACAACAGTCCAACATCAACAGGGGGCCTGTCAAGTGATCCTCCTGCTGGAGTAAGGGATCCGAGATCGTCCTGGGAGCTGGGAGCAGGCCACACCCCTGTCGGGAAACCCCGCAAATCATCCTCCACAATCACGTCTTCTGCCACTGACGCGATTGTGTTAGTTGATGAGATTTGATCGCTGGGTAACAAAATGATTGGCGGTTTTGGTGTAGTTGTTCGACTTTCATCATTTCGATTCGAGATTATAACTCGATCTAACTTACACGCCGTCAGAATCCACTCATCTTGCTTTGCAGGCAGACTAGGAAACCCGTGGGCGTCCAAAGGCGTCCCCCCATCTAACCAGACGTTTAGCCGTATGAGGACAGCATTAGCGATGCGCGCCTTAGCCACGTCCGCTCAACTTCCCCAATGGGAGCTAACCCGACGCCACCGCGTGGCATAGTAATTAATTGTCGACGTTAGCCGTGGCTGGAGGCAGGTAGCCTAGAGACTCTAATTCGCTGCTCGTCTTAGTGTGTCTGGCCCCTGACTATCTACCGGCTCTGCATAGTAAGGTTATTACCCAACACACACCCAGCCAACTAGAGATTGAACAGCGAGCGTGTGGGTTTTCCATGCTGCTGTGCGGCACATATGCAGGCACTCTGAACATTTCGGGCCTTTTATTTTATTTTATCTTCTCTCTCTGCGTCTAGCTATGAGCGACAAACCGGTAACACCAACCACTTTACAGTAATCTCGCCGGTTCGTGGTGGCTTGCGACAAGAAAAGCCATACCGTCAAAAAAACAAACATAGACTTTAGATCACGCCTCGCACTCGGCCGATTTCACCTATTGTCTTGTTTAGCCCAGTGTTAGTCTACGGTAGTACCCTGTAGTGGCTGCCGAACTTACCGACAAAGCTGGCCCCCCGAACGGTTCTTACTAGTTTAGTCCCATGTTTTTGGTAGGCATCTCGTTTCAACTCTAATGTCATCGTCCAATTCAAACTTCACATACAGTAAGGTAGGTAATTATTACGGTACCCATCAACATCTTCCTATTACACAATTTGGAAGGAAGACAGGCCAGACAGGGTAGGATAACTCGCCACATTTTCACGCCCTCTGTCTTTCGACCTGTGCTTACTATCGCAGCCTCATCCCACTCAAGAAAAAAACCCAAGCCGCTAATACAAGCCACATTCTTTTTTTCGTCGGCTGCACTGTGAGTGTACAAACGTAGTAGAATGTCCAAAATACCTGATTACAAAATAGGTAAACATACACCTTGCTTTGCTTGCCATTCGCCTCTCTTCCCGTGCCTCGCGTATACCTTGTCCCGTTCGTTTGCCGGATTCGTCCATGCCGCAGTCACTTACTTGCATGGGAGGTTGTGATTTGTTTAGCGCCCTGACGGGCATGCATACAGGCAAAATTGAATAACATGTAAGTGTAATATATTTTAACCCAGCCTCTGAATGTAACATAATCGGTTGGGCCCTCATAATCACAATATATGGTTTTGAGATCCTGTGCTACCAACCAGTTGCATCAGTCGAGGATGCAGGTCCGTCTTCAGTCCAAGGTGCAACTCCCTCCGTATGACTTGTTGTGGTTTAGGGCGGGTTTTTGTTTTGTTTTGTTTTGCTCTATCTTAATAACACAGGTGATATATGTCTCTCTTCCCCCCACATCTTGGCATGTAGTTCATACTTTTTTTGTATGTTGCCTTCGCTTAGAAGCTCGTGTGATAACTCAATTGCTTCTTTTACGCTCTGGATTCTCTGTTTGTTTAAAATCTCAGCAAACCTGAGGTGTTCCAAGCGAGACCCAACATGAGGTCCCAGGAAAACCGAGCCGAACTGTGCTTCTTTCATATAACATAGCCTACTATTATGAGCAAAAGCCAGGGTCTGCATTCAGGTTCAACTTCGAGCCGCCCCTCGGGGACTATCATCAAAGTCCGACCACGCTTCAAAGTTGGCGGCCCATATTCCGAAGACTACGTAATGACACTGCTGATAATAACAATACAACGACAAGAAGAAAAAAACAAAGCTCTCAGGGGGTAATTTTTAGCGGAAAAATAAAAAACAAAATAAAAAAATAACAAAGTTCCCGACCAAGACCCTTACCTGCATCTACAAGAGGCTGAGATCGCCGTTAGAGGTCATGGCTGCTTCACTCAAGACGAGTGAACGTGTATCCTTGCAACAGAAGAAGTGAGGCCATCGTGCTGCAGTTACTTTTCTTGCCGCACACCAAGTAGCTTGCCGCTTTTGGATCGTATGAACAAAAACTCCCCGAAGCGGGTTGAGTGATCTTGGGAGAAGAAGCACAGACAAGAACGGGAATACGTCAATGTGGACGGGTTGGAAAGTTGATAACTGATGAGTGGCTTTTTTTTTGGTCTTTCTTTTTCTCGCCTTCTGATGGAGTGTGATGAACGGTTCATATAGTAATCACCACACGGATAATTTCGTCGCTTACAACAAAAACCCGATTGTGTGCAAATGCTTGAGGGGGTGATCAGCGGAGGCCTTGCATATCGACCATCATTGGTGTAAAACGATCGTCAGGTACACCTCGCATCGCATGACTGTGGACTCCGACGAGTGTGGTTGCGGCACTAATTTGGAGATAGACTATTCTAGTAAATCATTACTGAGAATTGATCATTGTTGATGCATGTTGTTAGTGCTGATGTTACACACATGTCACCAAGCAGACTACTGCATAGCATCTTTGCACTCTATTGTGATAGTATAGAACCATATATCTTGATGTATGTAAATCTTTGACACAATAGTGCCTACTAAACGGCAAGGAAAGCTACCAATGGCCACTTTTACAGGAAACCACATTTCAAGGCCCAGGTTGGCCCCCATCACCACCACAATACTCATTAAAAGTCGGCCACCCAAAAGGGCCTCTTGCAACCCTAGGACGGGCCATCCAGCGAGACCAAGTCGCCGCCCCCAAATTATCACCACTATCCACTCAAGCTCCCGCTGCCATATATGGAATACGCCGAGCAAGATGACGAGCCCCATGAAAAATCACAACATGGGGGCCCGCTCCGTGCGTGGGCATCAAGAGATACCAACCTCGACCAAATGGCAAGGTGACCGAGATGTACCTGCTGCTGTGATCTGAATCGGGCAAAGGGTGCAACTAAAATATCGCACTACCAAGAGAAATTACATCTTCCCCCCAGCACAGTGGGAGCCTAGACAGCAGTTACAAATGGCCCCAAATGTGTATCTCTGTGGGGGTGCCGGACGATGTGTTCCTACTTCAAGAAGCATACATTCTACCCGGCCGTTATTATTATTATTATTTTCTACCAGGGACCCACTCAAGGGTGTTGAACGAACCATCACACAACTGATGGGTGGTAGTGGTGGGACTTGTGATGAACCCAGGCCTGGACTGGGTACGGGTAAGATGCAGGCAAGGTGTAGGAACGACAATTTGAGAAGAAAAGAAAAATAGAGTAGTTCGTCAATCAACACGATCGAGGGACAAAAAACAGACGAGGATGATAATTCCCACCAGTGAGATCTCGAGGCGAGCCTCAAGGGGTTGACAGGAATAAGGGCAAACATGCACGTTCCAGTCCACGGGATCGGACCTAAAGTTGCAATGCGGCATGAACGCACACCATCTCCCAAAAGACGACATCGAGAGCTCTTTTTTTATTTTTTAATTCTAATTTTCCCCCTTGATTGGCGCCTCGTCACCAGTGCCCGATTTCTGTTTCAGGTAATCCCGGATGGTAGAGCTCCCAGGGTGACAGTCGCTTACCTGCTCTTTTCATGCATCGGGGCCGAGTGCGGAGAAGGCCCAAGATGCATACAACAGGCACACACACGCGCGCTACACACCTCCTTCACTGTCGTCATAACTCCCATCGGGTATCTCGTGGGCGCCCCCCACACCAAAACCAGACCTCTGCCGATCTTGGACAAAAAGAGCAAAGACACGATCGATGCATGATAACAGAAAAAAAGACAAAGGTGCTATAACGGGCACGCTGGCCCTTTGCGGCAAGCAAGACCAGCCTTGGCATAGCCTCGCGGCATTGAACACCAAGAACCCGCCTAGAGGGCCGGGGCTGTGAATCCATGACGGGAAGGTCAGAAGGCTGAGAGAGATAAGCTGAGAATGTGAGAAGGAAAAAGAGGAAGATCTCCCGCAAACTGCACACATACCTCTCAATGAGCCTTGGGCAGGGAGTTGACTGATTTCCCACTCCCCCCCTTACCAAAGACGGAGTGCGTGATACTCCCGCATCGGATGGATCGACGCTCCCGAAGCCGGGCTGCACCCCCAGTTTTTATCACAACCGTGGTTTGAAACTGTGGCCTTCTTCGTGGCCCCCCTGCGGACCCGATCCTTTGCCGTTACTAATTTCATACCGGATCAACGCCGTTGCCCGATTCCCGGTCCGTGGATGATCCCATCCCCTACCCGTTTACCTCACTACATGCCATTGTCAGTGTTGTGAGCTTACCCACCAGGCCTCAATGCGCCCAACCGCCCTCGAAACACATCTCCCTTGGACACCTGCTTGGGGTCCTGGTCATTATCTATCACTTCCGGCACCCGGGAGCCATATACACCTGGAAAAGCCCCATATTTCAACAGCAGTAAACTTTTGACGATATTAGCATTGTTTATATGACCTCTTCCACCACACCTGCCGGCCCAAGTTTTATATGTAAGATGCCGGTGCAACATTGGCGTGAGGCCGTCGTTAAAATGGACATATATGACAAGTAAGAACATAGGAAAAAAAAAGAGACAAGTGGCAAATACAGAAGCTGTGATGAGAAATAATGCAAGGCGATGATCGCGATGCCCTATATCCTCTTCACTTTTCATCTTCGCAACGTTGAGCCAGAGCCCGCACCCAGTTGCGCCCCAAGCTTCCATTTGCCATTAAAGTGTATACCATCAGCCGTCCCAACCCGCACGCATCAAACGTCATTAAAAATGTTTTTTTATCCGCGCCAATTTTTATATTTTGCCATGGTGGCGGTATGAGAAAGTTGGCGCCTCCAGGATGGGTACCGAGTTGGATAACTCGTCACGGGATGTCTCCTAAGATGCTGTCACGATTGATCCCGACCCTTCAGGAAATCGTCAAACCGGACGCTGGCAGTACGGGCCTGATGTCTCAAGACATCGCCTGACTTCTGCCTTACTGCTCATCCTCACCAGACGAGCACGTTTGCGTATGGAGCCGAGTTATTGGGTTTCCTTGGTCTCTTGGCGATCCCTCAAAGGAACCCCAACCACTTACGCCTTGCGAGAGCGAGGAGTCGAAGAGCCGTTGGTCTTAGCACCAGTAGAGAAACCGTTGGCAGCCTTGGACGGGGTACCAGCACCCTCGGCGCCCATGAGGTTGTGGGGGTCGGGCAGAGGAGCCTGCGACATGCGGCGGAGGGACTTGCGAGCAGTCGGGGGCTTGCGCTCTTTCTTGTAGGTGGCAAGGTAGAACGAGATGAACAGAACCAGGTACGACGAGATGCTGGCAATGCCGGCGAACGCAGCGAACTCCTCGCCGGCGCACTGACCCGCGTTGGGCATCCAGGGCCAGTAGGTGGAGGTGAAGTACGTGTACGAGGCAAAGTAGATGAACCCTGCCGGGATGAGCCGAGTTAGCATGTGCTCAATGATAGGTTTGTGGAGCCGAGTGCCCCTTTTCTGGGTCCACGGCGAGTCCGGCAGCCTCGGCAATAAACCTGGACAAGATGCGCCAAGGAATGGCGGAAAGATTTTGACGTACCCAGGTCGATAACGAACTGTGTGATTTGGAGACGGGTAATCCACTCCTTCCACCAGATCTTGATGCCACGGGCGCTCTGGAAGTAGTACCAGTACATGACAACGTGCACCATCAGGTTCAGGGTGATGACAGACCACTGGACGGCGGTCGAACCGATCAGCTGGGTGTAGCAAAGGAAAGCGGTAGCACCGTGGTGGTAGCAGTGAAGGAAGGCTATTGGGAAAGTTAGCTTGACGTTTGATCAACTGGACTGGATAACCCTAGTATAGTATAATATGTTTGTACGTACTCAGGGGCTTCTTCTTGAGGAACAGGAAGACGGTGTCGAGTAGTTCAAGATACTTGGTGAGGTAGTTAAGCTGTTTTGTTGAAAACAAGCGTGTCAGTATCGTGTCTCTGTACCAAGGTGGTTCGTCCCATGTATTTGCCATGATCCCAACAGAAGTAACGTACGTAGTACAGCACGATCAGGGGTTGGGTCCAACCGCCCTCCTTGTCGCACACGGCAAAAAAGAGGCCACGCTTCGCAATGGTGGGGACAAGCTGCTCAATGAAGAGAGCCAGAAGAGCGCCGCTGATAAAGGTCAGGTAGAAGTTGTGGATCAGGAAGAGCGACCGCAGCTTGAAGGGCTCGCGGTTGCGCATTAACTCCCTGCCTCCAAAGATTATAATGTAGTAGATGACGATGAAGATGCCCGTCTCCTTGAGGGTTGACATGGGCGTCTTGCCAACCTCGAAGTGAAAGTCGTCAGCCGGGAAGCCGGCGACGGCCTCGAAGGCCTTGTTGAAGATGGGCCATAGGTGCACGCCAAAGGGCCGGTCGATAGTCGGCATGGGGATCTTGTCTAGTATTGAGTCCGCCATTGTGTCCAATTGGGTTTTCGAACGTGCGCAATGCGTCGAGACCTATGCAAGATCTAATGTAACGTCCGCGAGGTGTGCGTTAGCGAGTGACACCTAAAAAGGAGAATGTCGATATCGATGTGATTGTTGGCCACAAAAGCGTTCCCAGACGGCGAAAAGAAAAAGAAAAAAAGACATACAGAATATTCCGTCTGAAAATTTCCCCCTTTTCTGTCAGGTAAAATGTCGTCAGAAAAGAGGCTGCACCCGAACTGTGGACTCGGAAAGATCGGATCGCAAATGCAATGCCACGACTGGACACAGGTGGGTGGGTGCTGGCTGCGGACTAAGGTGACCACCGAGTCGCGTCGCAAGAAACAGTACGAAGAAAAAAGTATGTTCCAAGAAAGTCTTAAAGGAGTGACAAGAAGCAACGGGCAACAACGAGAAAAGAAGCGAGTCGGCTGGTTAGCTGACCATCTATCAAGGCGGCAGGAGAAAGACAAGTCCTGAACAAAAAAAAGGTGAACAGGAAAATATGAAAGAGGAAGACTCGGGCTTCTCGAGGTCAGGTTTAATGTTTAATGAAAAGATAATGGGCAATGGCAGGCCCAGGCAAATATTTTGTCAAGGTCCTACCGTGCAACCCCTGCAAGGTTGACGAAAAGGGGCGGATACTCCAAATGAGAGAATGAATCCCCACCCTCAGATTGTACAATAGAGGCCAACAAACCCAAACACAACCAGGATTCTGGGATTTTCCCATCATTACTGCCATGTGATAATTTCTTATTCGTGCTTAGTATTTTTATTCGCTCCACTATCTAATATTTGACAGCATCGACCCTCTTTGTGCACCAGGAGATTTCTGTCGTCATGGTTGTGTTTTCGATAGCAACGGTTCTCGACGTTTAACTTTTTTTCGAAGAAAAATAGGGACATTCCCGTGTTATGCAAGGGTTCGCGCGACGGTGCAGAAAGTCTCCATCATGACGTGGCTTTAAAACTCAGGTAGCATCAAATTCAAATGGAATTTGGAGAAACAGCACGTGACCGTTGGGCACGCTTGGCACGTCAATCTCTGAAGCAGGTACCCAAAACAAGCCAGAGCTACCGTACCTTATGGAAGCTGGAACGTGCGGGTGAGCACCGGAAATCCAGCGAATGTGATTGGGCGGGTACAGATTCAAGGTGGAGCGAGCTTCTTCCAAGCAAAAGGCTCCCAGAAAACCATGGTAGCCTCAGGCAGCCAATCAAATCTGGGCCTGTTCAGACGCCGAAAGCTTCCAAGCATCACGAAAACATCGTTCGATCCGTAGTCCACCAAAAGCCATTCACCACCACCACCGCACGCCATCCTTTTGTATAGCTCGACCGACCACCGGAAAAAGCTCAATTGGCTTGTCAATTGATCCCTCCGGCCGCCGACCTCAGTTACAAAGTCTCTCGATTGAATAAAAAAACTCCCCTCCTCCCACAAACTTTCCAACCCAACAATAATGTCGGCATCACTCCTGCGAATTGCGGCCCGGGGCCCGGCTACCGCTTTCCTCCGCACCCACGCCGTCGCTCGTCCTTCCATGGCTGCCCGTGCCGCCATCATCGCCCCGGCCCTTTCCGCCGTCAACTCCAACAACTTCAGCACCTCAGCTCGTCTGCGCGCCGGCCCCCATGCCGAGGAGACCTTTGAGGAGTTCAGTGCCAGGTACGATACGGGTCTTTATGTACCGACGGCAGGCAATCAATTGCTATTGAGGAAGGGATCGGGTGGTGTCGGGATAGCTGCTGTGCTGCTACTCGCGCCCTGCAGGCATTTGAGGAGCGTCATGGCTTGACATCTCGCTGCCGCTACTCATTTGCTCAAGCTCTACGACACCGATGGCCTGGATCTTAAGAGTCATACCTCGACTTGCTAACACAAACTACATGAAACAGGTACGAGCAGGAGTTTGAGGCTGTCCAGGACGTTTTCGAGCTTCAGGTAAGCTTGCATCTAGCTTCCTACCAGTTCTCCATCGGGAGCTGAACCGATTGTTAATGCTTTTTGCCCTCTAGCGTAACCTGAACAACGCTTTCGCCTACGATCTCGTCCCCTCTCCCGAGGTTCTCAAGGCTGCCCTTAAGGCCGCCAGGAGAGTCAACGACTTTGCGACCGCCGTCCGTATCTTTGAGGGTGAGTTTTTACTTGCAATTGTCAAGCCAATTACGCACGGGGTTTGCTGCATCCTCCCGTCGTTCCGTACCATTTACTGACACGTGTTGGGCCGCATCAGGTATCAAGGCCAAGGTCGAGAACGACGGCCAGTACAAGCAGTACCTTGAGGAGCTCAAGCCGCTGAGGGAGGAGCTTGGTATCCCGCTCAAGGAGGACCTTTACCCCGAGGGCGAGGAGGCCGCACACTAAGCTTTCTCTTTGTCATATTAGGCGGTTCAACAGGATACTGATCTTAGACGTGGGAGGAGTAGGAGAGCTCGATTTTGTGACTCTCCGTGTACAAGTGCACAGCAAAAGGGAGCGGAGCTAGAAGTGCCGCAAAAAAGTAATTGGGGGGAAAGAGTCTTTGAGGTCTTTGTGCGATACCCCCAGGCAACAACCCTCGAACAAAAAAAAGAGACACATCGAGATCCTCACTGGCGCTTGTAGCAACATGTACATGTTCACACACACAACTTTCTAGACATATTTCTTTAGATTCTGTTCTCGCCTTAGCGTCTCCTGAACATACCTTACATGCAGGCGATCAACTCCATGCTTCATGGACCAAGGTAACCGGTACCTTTCCTGATGCCTATAACTGTATTTGTTGATATTAAATTAGACACCGTGAAAAGAAATTGATAACACAAGGGAATATGCAAAGTACAAAACAAGAGGTTCGAGAATGTTTTATAATAATAATGATGAGCTTGTGGCCAGAGTCTGGTGGTCGTCACTAAAGCTCGAAACTGTAAAGATGTGCAAGTATCTACCTAGAATATTACAAAGAAACCCCCCATTGATATCATTCGCAATCAACCACGCCGTATCTGATCGATCCGCGGATTCCCCTGGAACCCACTCATCATCCCGATGTCCCCAAACATGGCCGGGACGGGGCTCGTCCCCCTACTACGGGCACCGGCAACCCCGCCGTTGCCGTTGCCGCGCGGGCTCATGACGCCCGGCCGTGGGCTACGGGGCACGCTCTGACCCCTAGTCTCGCGCCTGCCCTTGAGCGTCCGAAGCTCGTCCCGCAGCTTTTCCACCTCGCGCTCGCGCTCGGCCACCGTCACCTCGGCCTGGCGCCTGATGAGGTCGAAATCGATCCTCTCGTTGCTCGTCTGAATCTCGTGGATCCTGACGCGGTTCTCGCTGGCCTTTTGTGTGAGCATCGCCTTCTCGGCCGCGAGCGCACGGTTGGCGTTACCGAGCTCAGCCGCTCGGCTACTAGCCTCTTGGTAGGCGTTGCGCGCGTGCTCGAGATCCTTGTCCTGCACCACGAGCTTCTTTTGTAGCCCGGCCATTGTCATCTCGGCTTCCTGGAGCTTCTGCTGTAGTTGCCCGAGCTTGGCGAGATCCGGCACCTCCGACTTGGCCAGGGCCGTAGTCGCATCGTGTAGCTGATTCCTGAGACCTGTGTTCTCCTCTTTTAAAGCCGTGATTGCGCTCTTAGTTGCCGCTGCTTCTGATTTTATCTTGTCCACCTGGGAAAAGGCCACGTCTCGTTCCTTTTCAAATTTGCCGCGATCACCCACTGCTTCCATGTACCTTTTCTGGAACACGTTGAACGTCCTGATGTAGCCCTGGTGTTCCTTGTTCAGAGCGTCTAGCCTGTTGGCAAGTGCGGTCGAAACCTTTGCCTTCTCTCCCAACTTCTCTTTCAAAGCCTCGTTCTCCCTGACTATAGCTTCAATGTGAGCTACGCTAATCTCGGCTACAGGTCCATCTGATATGGGTAGTAGCGACAGAACCGACTCGGCCGCTTCGCTAAACTGCGGTCGCCGGCGAGACTCTTCTAGCAGAGAGCCCGAGATACCCTTTGCGCGTTTGGCGCCATCCCTGCGACCATCGCTATCCTCCAATTCGCGTTTGCGACTGGCCGACCGTGATGGCTCCATCGATTGTTCAAGACTACTCGAAATCCTAGCGATATTAGCAAGCTGGTCGGCCTGTGAGCTCTCGAAGACATCGAGAGCCGACTCGGGAATTTTTTCCGGCCGCCATGCCCAGTCGTAGCTTGGATCATGGATAAGAGAGGCAAAATTCTGCGCAATATCGTGCGGTTCCCCCCGTGCGCCGAGAAAAGGGGGGTTTATGAGATTGCTCCAAATTTGCAAGGTGCTCAGGAATAGAGCATTGAGCCTTTCGATGGACTCCATTTTCCTGGTCATCACCACGTCGAGGTGGTCCACTGTATAGCTCGCCACCAGTGTCAACACCGTCGGTCTCCTCCCACTGCTTGAGAGGATGTATGGGGTCAAAAGCCCACTCGATCTGGAGGCTTCATCATAGCCAATGACGACATTAGCGAACGATGGGTGTAGGGCCGGACTTTGTTCTGTTGACGCAAGCACAACACTGAGTGGACCGGCATCTTCGTTCTGCGACTGCGAGCTCTCCGCTCGGCGAAATTTGAACCCATCATTCTTGAGGATGGCCTCCAGATAGTCGTATGCGCGACCAGGTCTGACCAGAATCAAGACCTGTAAGGGCGCTTCTCGGAGAGCATGCAGTAATTCATAAACAAACAACATCTTGCTGTTCGTGCCGGTTGCGTGCCTCGTCATAGCCTCCCCTGAAAGATCGCCCACACCACCGTCGAAGCTAGGCAAGTCGCATACATCCAAGAGCCCAGCCAAGACCTTTCTGCATGCCTCCACGGCTGCCGCATCGGGTTCCCTTGCCTGCGACAGAGCTGTCATCAGCTCAGTGATTGCATCTTTCTCGCTGGCAATCTTCCTCAAATACGCGGGGCGCATGTTGGCGGCCAGTGCCAAGGTGATAAGGTATTCCTTGGTATCCTCTTCATTGGGCTCCTCATCTGGTTCTGACGACTCGAGAGTATTTAAGGATCCGAGGACAGGTAATGTGAGAGAGTCTTGACCAGGTATTGGCAGTAATGGAGTATGAGCCATGCCTGGGTTGGTCGATCCCATCAATTCCGATGGAGAGATTGTTGATAATACAGGATCTGACTGGCCCAGTTGCTCCAAGTGCTGCAGTGCTGATTGCAGGCCAGGACCCTCGAAAGCATTGGCAGGCCGTGATTGAAACTCACGCAGCCCTGCCATGAGCTCATGGACAACAGATGGTTCGTTATCCTGGCTGTTTGTATTATCTGGTATGTTATGCATTCCTGCCAGTAGGTGATCGACAGAAGACGGCTCCTGGCTCTGCCTCGTGTCGTTTGTTGGACCAGATGCAGACATTTGGCTAAAGTCGGTTCCTGGTATCTGGGTGGCCCAGGCCGACGCGTTGGCGTCCGCCATATTTGAAAGGCAAGGATGTCTTGACAATTGCGCCCAGAAAGTCTGATCTGATGATGAAGCTATTGATTGATTGGCTTGCTTGCTTGCGTGCTGAGAGATGTAGAAGGGATTATGTAACGTATGTCAAACACGTGATGTCAACGAGGCCAAAGCTGAAGAGAAAGAAGTAAGTTATTTCGAACAAGCCAAGTTTGTTAATGTAAGTCGGAAAAGTTGGTATTATTGTACAGAGGATTCTGGCGTCCGGTTCAAGAAGCTTAATCGAAAGTTCTTGGTCGCTGGTTGTGTCTCCATTTGGTTATCAGTCAATGGAATGGGGGCAATTGAAAGACGGGCTACCCATCTAGCTTGAAGTACACCTTAGTTGGTAGGCGTCCAAGTAAAGGGACGGACGGACAGGGACAATGGATGCTCGTCACGTGGACGCGTGGCCGCGGCAAGTGGGGCTAGACGTTAGAGTACCCGCCTTTCCCACCTGACTAGGTTGTTCACGTTGGGCGGGTACGTACCTACCTTTGGAACATTGCTATTGTCGTACCGTACTGTAGCCATCCACAGTTAACAAGGGTATGCCGCACCTAGCCTAGCCCCCCAGTCTCCAAAAAAAGGAAACTGCTCTTGATGCTGGCAATCACGGTTTAGAATTTCCCAATGCACCGTCGATTAGCCGGTCAATGTGCCTCCCAGCCTGCGAGAAAACCTTTACCATTTCCTAGGCGGCACGTCCGTCCAAGGAAACTCGGTAAGCTGCCTCGCATGCCGGGCTGCTTTTTCCCGTATGTATTAGCTGCGTGAACTTTCTCAGCTGACCGACCTCTTCCGGCAGTGACGAACAACGACAAAACTGTGGCGTGCCCCGCTCCTCCGACAACTTGCCGACTTTGATTTTGTTTGTCGGCCACGTCTTTCACTCTATTACACTTTATTTTCTTGCGCAAGCGTTGTTTGCTCAGCCAGAACCTCGAAGCAGCCCCGAAAGAGTATCTGCACTCGCTCGACCCTAGGGTTGCTTTCTCCGACGACCGTTTTCACGACACCAACACCTGCCTGACTTGGGCTCCAGCACATCTCACTTCCGGCCTGCAGATCGTGCGGCTCTATATCGAGATAGACTAGAGCTACGACTTATTTTTCAGGGTTCCAGCAGCAAAATCAACACGTGCCGTGCTTGGGAAACAACTTCGATGTCTTCATACTTCTGGTGAAAGGATTGTGGCCGATCAGCAGGAGCACCAACCAGCCCTGCGGCAGGACTCCCTCGCCCAATATGGGCATCTCTGCTCGGGTCAGTACTATTCTAGGTATCTTCACGAGATCCGAGAAAGCTGACCCATTACAGGTTGGGGGCTTCAAGCCACAGGACAAAATCACGCGGGCATCCGATCCAACGGCTACAAGCAGTCTTCCTAGCCAAGCCCAAGAGCGAACAAGGCCATCCTCCACAAGCGGCATCAATTTCAACCATGCATCATTTGCGTTAAAATCCGAAGGCAGCCAGGGGAGCGTTACAGAGGTTGACTGCGACAGCTTGGCCGGAGGTGGAGGAAATCGTCGTTCGTCACAAAATCACAACAAGAATGTCGCAGAATATCGCAATATTGCCAAACAGGCAGGATTCAAGTCTGGTAACGGAAGGAACCGCAGACCAGCAAGACCAGAAGTTGAAATTACCAGTTTCAAGCGGAAAAGCCATCTCATATCTCAAGGCCGGGGTGTCAAAGAACTGGCACATGACAAGATAGACGATGACGACGAGCTGGCCGGAGACGACGCCGATATCCGCCAATTCCGACGCCTCAAGCGGAACTCGGGTCCAGTCGATCTTACTCTGGACGAATCGCCCAAGCAAAACAAGTCACAGCCCAAACCGATTGCAAAAGTCTTTCTCGACTTTTGTATTAACATTCCTGAGGGTGCTCAGAGCAAACGAGTGAGGAACGATGAGGAGGACGAGTTGAATGATCAAAAGTCGCAAAGACCAAGCAAGAAGGCTCGGCCACAACAAAAGAATCCCACCACTCATCCGAGCCAAGATGTAGTTTCCAGGGCTGATATCAAGCCGACTAAATTCAGCTCATCCCGTGCCGTCGATAAGAAGCTGCCTTCACTCAGTCCTCTCAATCTACTGCAAGCGTTTCGCGGTCCGCATTATTTTTGCAAAGATAAACAGGTCCTGAAGTTGAAGACCGGTGCCTCGGGGCCCGTATTTAATGCCTACCAACAAGACGGCACGGAACAGTCACCTCATTCCGACTGGCTAGTAGTCAATGTTGCGCAGCTTAACAAGGTCGTTTGGAGCACCCGCAGTTCTCAAATTGCATTGGATCTCCGAGGAGGGACTAGTTCTGGTGGAAAAGCACTGGCTGGGAGGCTTTTTCTCGAGTTCTTGAGTCACGCTGACATCGAAAGGTTTTTGGCCTGGTTAAGGGATCACCAAGGGAGTAAAACCGATATCAAGTTCGAGGAGAGTGATCTCGATTCTCTCAAGAAAATATTCGACCATCAGTCTCATGAAATCAAATGTGCTAAGGATCAAAAGATTCAACGGAAGTCTGCTGATGCAGAAGACATTAAGCTGCTGGAACACAACCAAAAGCTCCGAGGTGTTGCGAATGAAGAGGAATCTAGGGGCCAAACTGATCTTCTACCGCAGGCCAATCGCAGGCCAAAACTGATAGATGGGCTCATAACCCAGGCAAAACCGAATGTGGTCGAACCAGACAACGATAAGTGCTCAAATGGGACCACTGCGCAGTCAAGTCAGAGGGTCCTACGATCAAGGCAAACATCCAAGAATACTTTTGATCTGACCCAGAGTTTCGAACCCACTTCCCGAAGTCCATCACCGAAACCGAAACCCAAGCTGTGGACTCTGGAGAATCCTGGCTGGGACAAAGAATGGCGTGTTGACTTGTCTCAGTTTCGGACAACCATTCACAAGGGTGACATCGGGCGTCTCGAGGAAGGCGAGCTTCTGAACGACAGCATCATCAGTTTTTATCTGCAGTATCTTCACGAAGCCGTGCGGAACAAGGATGCTGAAATAGCTAAGCGGTTCTACTTCCAAAGCTCGTTCTTTTGGGACCGACTTAAATCCACACCTAACAAGAAGGGGATCAATTATGAAAAAGTCAAAAGCTGGACCAACAGGGTGGATCTGTTCTCTTACGACTACATAGTCGTTCCTGTCAATGAGAATTCCCACTGGTACGTGGCAGTTATCTGTAACCCTGGAAAGTTGTTGCCAAAGGACGAGAAACGTCAAGATGCGTCTTTGCCCAACGATACTCAACGCAAAGCTCGCGCTTCTGCAGACATGGCTGGCCTTTCCGAGTCAGGTCGCATCGCGAATGATATGTCTGGCAGTTCGCCTGAAGAGGTGATAATCACGGCATCTTCCCACTTATCCCCTGGGACAGAAATGTCCAACAATCTAGGCCGGTTGTCGTTAGGAAAACAACCTCAGGGCAATTCAGACGGCACGACAGCAATCTCGATCGATGATGACGAAGAGGTGGGCCCTTCATCGACTCACCAATCATCTGCGCTAAAAGATGGCGAGGATGATGACATCTGCCTGATTACGAGCGACTTGGAGCCTCGACGCAAGCCCAGCAAAACAAGCGGCAAAGGTTCCGATGTCAAGGACAGAGACATGGCTAATGGATCTGTCAAGAGCAAGGATTCTCCTGTGATCACTGGGAAAGATCCTTGTATCATTACGTTCGATTCTTTGGGCAGCTCTCACTCTCCAGTCTGTACGGCACTGAAAAAGTATTTGGAACACGAAGCCAAGCACAGAAAAGGGCTGGACATTGAGATGCCCAACATGGGCCGGACCGCCAAGAATATCCCACTCCAAGACAACTACTGGGACTGCGGCGTGTTCCTGATGTCTTATGTGGAGGCACTGATGCGGAATCCCGAGGATTTCATTCGAAAAGTTCTGCCGAGAAAGGCTGGAGCTGCAGATGAGGGATTGGCTTGCACTGTAGATGCAGCGGCAATGCGGAAGCTGATACGAACCACCATACTGAAGCAGCAAGTCATTTATCAGAAGAAGGTGGAGGACGAGGCCGAGGCCAAGAGACTGCGAAAGCTACGAAAGGCACAGGGATCTGCCTCAGCAGGGGTTAGCAGTCCATGTGCGCCTCCTTTATCATCCCAGGTAACAACGCCAAGCAGTCCGGCGCCTGTACCTTCCTCGCTCCCAAAGCAGAGCGAGAAGCCTTTACTGTCGATAGAGAGCCCATTGGCATCTCCCAGGGCGGATGAGTCTTCTGCGAGGTAGCAACTCCCAGATAAGACCACCGCATCCGCGGCGATGCCCCATGCCAAGCCTACACGTGATACCACACCTTTCATGGATCCGATACCAGACAGCTCATCTTCGCCTCAGTCATATTACGATACTTTACAGACAGCTACCTCGGGGCTCCCTCAGCGTTCGCCCAGTCAAAGCAGCTCGCAGCCAATGCCAATACTATTGGTTTCACCGTCTATCCGTAGCTCGGGCGGGTCCAAATCACTGCCATCGTCGCCAATGGTAGGCTGGGCACATCTGCCATCTTCTTCCAGAGGTTTACCGCAGTCTGCCATGGCAATGTCCCTGTCACCTTGCAAGGGTATATGTGGCAGTCCGAGAGCGAGACCGAGGGCAGCATACAAGCGTATGAGTTCAGGACCGAATACTGCATCTCAAGACTTGGGTTCAAAGTTAAGGAGTCTACGCAGCTCCAGCAACGCAATAGAAGAGTCAAATGGAGGACAGGAACTCTACCACTTTACGAGCTTTGTTGGGCGACGGAACTGATGATATTAGTCATCGATACCCCCTCTTGATGGAGTCTCGTTTGCCAACTGGATGATCGTCCGGGGTCAGGATTCATTACACCTAAAGTACAGGTCTTTATTGTTTGGGAAGTAATGTCGAGGAGGAAACCAAGGGTTTGAGGCATCATAAATCAGCATCAGCTTTCAAAGCTTGCATTGGACGGAGTTATTGGTTGCATTGCGAGGGCGCTTTTTCTGTCGCTTTGGGATGGTTTCTTTCTGCATCCTGATTTCTTTGCACTGTTGATATACCGCGGCCACGAGCTATGCCGGTCACGCGAGGAGTCGTGGGCTGGGTTTGTGGCGCTGCATGGCTTTGGGATCAATCCAGGAGGAGACTGGAGTTTGTTTGTTGCTGGGTACACACGATTCATATACGTGAATATGTCGTACATTTGTGTCGTCGGGGTTATCTCCCTGGATCTGGGTTCTAGTCAGAGGGAGGACAGCGTTGCATTTTGGTTGTTTTCTTTTTCTCTCTGTCGATATTGTTGTATGTTGACATTTCAATACCCAAATTTTATTAGACTGAACACACCAAAAGAGTATTTTGGAAACGTATTGTTTGTTGTGGAAGATCAGGTGAAATTACGTGGTACTTGAAGACTATTGTAGGTATATGTTCTTTTCCCACTATATGAAATCAGGAGCAAGGGTCGATTCGAGTACCGTACAGTACCTTAGCTTTCCCCAGGCGCAAGGGGCCCGTGACGTTGATGTGGATTTGACTGCCCCGCAGCGACAAGGGAAATTGGAGCGCATCTCTTGCTGAACCCTCAGCTCGCGACAAGACAACTTCATGTCGGTCTCAGACAAGGCGCGCGCGCAACCCCAGCAGCATTCCAAGCTCCATATTACCTCCGCATTTTCTCCCCTTCCGCACCTAATTCCCGCACCCTAGCGGTCGCTGGGCTCTTGGTGAAGCGACCGACCGGTTTTTGACGGCATGTGCGATTGAATAATGTGACAGTGACCAAGAACGACGGCATCATGTCTGTCATTCTGTGCACCGGTAAGTTAGTTTCCAGCTTGCTTTCCACAAATCTTGGCTCCATCCATCTTACTGCCCATCGCGCCCACTGATATCGTTTGATTGATAGACCCGGCTAACCGATTAACTGCCTGTTCGCTTTTCTTTCTCTCGCAGCCGGCTATGACCACACAATAAGGTTCGCGTCCCCCTTCTCCAACGATTCGTTTCCACAACACGCGAAACAATCCCCCTCAAGCTGATATGATTGAAACTCATCTCCAAACGCGAACTATATAGGTTTTGGGAGGCACTATCCGGGATCTGCTCCCGCACGATACAGCACCCAGACAGCCAGGTCAACCGACTATGCATCTCGCCGGACAAGCGCTTCCTCGCCGCGGCCGGCCACCACACGGTCAAGCTCTACGACATCAAGTCGACCAACCCCAATGCGCTACTGACGTTTGAAGGCCACACGGGCAACGTGACGGGCGTCGCCTTCCACTGCGAGGGAAAGTGGATGGTGACGAGCTCGGAGGACGGAACCGTCAAGATCTGGGAGACGAGGACGGGGACCATCCAGCGGAGCTACAACCACCAGAGCCCCGTCAATGACGTCGTCATCCACCCGAACCAGGGCGAGATTATCAGCTGCGACAGGGCCGGGACTATTCGTCTCTGGGACCTGGCGGATAACAAATGCACCAGCGAGATGGTGCCAGAGGAGGACGTCAGCGTCAGCAGCTTGACTGTTGCTACTGACGGGTCGCTGCTTTGTGCGGCCAATAACAGGGTTTGTCTGCCCTTTTTGTGTCAGACACTGTTCTTATCGGGTGACAAAAATTCTAGGGTTGGAAAGAAACCACATTACTGACGTGATTCACCACTCGCTCAAAAACAACAGGGCAACGTCTTCGTCTGGACCCTCTCGCAGGGCCTCGAGCGGACCATCGCGACGGCCATGACGCAGTTCTCGGCCCACGACCAGTACATCACGCGCGTGCTCCTGTCGCCCGACGTCAAGAAGCTGGCGACGTGCTCGGCCGACCACACGGCCAAGATCTGGGAGGTGGACGTGGAGCCGACCCTCCAGGCCGGCAAGGCCGTGCCCTTTGAGCTCGAGGCCACGCTGGCCAACCACCAGCGCTGGGTGTGGGACTGCGCCTTCAGTGCAGACTCTGCCTACCTCGTCACCGCCTGCTCGGACCACTACGCCCGCCTCTGGGAGCTGCAGAGCCAGGCCATTATCAGGACCTACAACGGCCACCACCGCGGCGCCGTCTGCGTCGCCCTCAACGACTACTCGGAGGCTAGGTAGATGGGGTGGGAAAAGGGAATTCGAAACGTATCGGGAAACGCAGAGGACGGGGGTGGGGGGGGGGGGGGGGGGGGGGGGGGGGTCTCTTTGCTGTTGCTATTGCTGCTGCTGAAGTTCAAAAAGCACAGGGGGGCACAAGTTGGAAACGCCTGTTATTTTTCGCGCTCGAGAATGCTTCTGTCTTTTTTCCAAAGGGCGTTTTGTCGGGCTACATGTCCTGACTTTCAGGTGAATTCATATACTATGCATGAGCAGTCGGGGTTTTCTTCTTTTTTCTCTCTCTTTTCACTTGGAGCCAGCATTTGGAAGGGCGCTTTATAATCTATTTGTTCTGGGTCTTGTTTGGTCTCTAAACTTCGTCTGGATCCGCCATATGAATATGTTTTAGGTCATCACCATCATCACGAATGTATGCATGGCTCATGGGAACACCCCGAGAGAAGATATACATATCGTGTCGTTGTCGTCTTTTCCTCTTGCTTCACAATCCTGTTTTGTGAGACACGCCACCACGTTTCGATTGAAAGACGGATAAACAGCCAAGGGATTATGGTTGGGTCACTTTCGTAACTATTTTTTTTAATTGACAGTATGCTTATTAATCGACAGCTGTATAGTATGGTGTCCTGCCCAAGACAACTAAAAAGACACGAACCAGCGCTCGCTTCCTACCCAACACGGCAAATAGCATATATAATATTGTCGCTTGCCCCAAAAGGCAGCAGATAAAGCGGTAGTAATGGCGTAAATTTTTACCAGCCATCACCCCACCCGTCATCGTCATTATCCTCGTCCTTGGGCTTCATGTCAATCTTCTTGGCCACAACGGGCTTCTTTTTCGCCGCCAGCGTGCTAGACTTTGCCGCAGCGCCTCCTGTGCCGCCCGTGCTCTTCCCCATACCCTTGGGCAAAGGCTTGCCGCCAGACTTCTTGGACGACTGCGCCGCGAGCCAGCCCGCAAAGTCCGGCTCGGCGTCGTCCGCATGGGGGAAGGGAGTGGTGGTGGCCTTCTTGGCCGTGGACGAGATAGATACCGAGCGTGAAGTGGGCTCCTTGAAGAAGCCGCTCGCGTCATCAGCCTCGGCCCCGTCATCGTTCTCGTCCATGTCGCCCATTTCGCCCCACGCGTCGCCACCAAAGTCATCGTCAGCCGCATCGTCGGCCTCAGGGAAGAAGGAATCACTGGCTGAAGAACCCGCAGTCTCCTTCTTTGTAGGGGCCGAAAATCCACCTGAAGATGGTTGCGGCGAACGCACAGCTTGTCTATGCAAGGCCGATGCCGACTTGCTAGTTGTCGGCACCATGCCAGGACGTGGCGTCAAGGCAGGAGAAGATGGCGCAGGGGTCGACGACTGAGAGCCATTGCTTGCCGTCTGCATCTCGCCGGCAGCTGCGGACAGCTTATTTGTGAATGATGATATGGCCCAGCCGGCCCAACTGGCACCTGAGGATGCTGATGCTTCGTTTGGCTGCGGGGTGCTCATCCTTGCAACACCATCAGGGCCTCGTTCCGGCGGTAGTGCCGTTTCAGGCATGGCGGATGCCGCCTTGCGGATCTTTTGGAGATACACTTCAATCGTCTTGTCTGCCTGGTCACGGATCAACTTCTCTTTATCCAGTAGGAGAGGAACAACCGCAGGCACGATCTTGGAGGCAGCATCCTCATCGCTGAAGCAATCGCTGGTGACACCAAGAGCCAGCAGTGAGGCATTGCGCGCGTGAACGAATGGGTCTCGCAGCGACCTGCCAAAGGCTGCAATCAGCACTTTTGAACGGCTCGATGTCCCTAGGTTTTTGGCAATCTTGCCAAGACAAATGGTCGTGTTTGTTCGTATCCCAGGCTGCTCATCGTTGGCTGTTTTTGCCAGATAGCGCAGCAACTCGCCATTAATCGTTCTATCGGACAGCTTGTTGATGATGACAAGGACCGACTTGAGCGTTTGCTCTCGTACTACGGGTGCTAGATCAGTGAAACCAGTGACCTAGAAACAATAGACACTATGTAAGCATCATATCTTGATGGGACGAACTGTTTGATAGGTGGACCTAATGCACATACCAGCTGTGGGAAAATCTTGTCATTGACCACCTTCTGTGATAACCGATCAATCATGTGTGGCAGATTATCCAGCAGGCAGACTCGGATGCCCCTATCGGGGTTGCTGAACAACCTAATGACAACAGGAGTAATTTTGGAGTCAAAGTCGTCACTGGACAGCTTCCGCGCGATTTCCATCACGACGGAGAACGCTTTGGGGCCGCCGCCACCGAACTCCACCGATTTCAGAAGTTCCGGGAGGACTTTCATCTTGAAAAATTCCTCTGGGAAGTCGTCCGTAAGCTGGTCGAGATCTCTGATTGTTGGGACGTCTGTGAGTAAGCAAATTGTACGAGTTATTGGGAACACAGTTGACGGCAGTCTCAGTCATTAATGCTTACCCGAGAAACTCATCTCTCTCAGTTTCAGACATCATTCCCAAGTTGTCCACGCCCTCAGTCAACTTGATTAGTGGTGTATCAAAGAAAGCGCCTCGGCGCTGGCCCTGCTCCAGGAGATGTCCAACACTCAATCTGGCTTTCGGGTTCGCATTAACAAGCCTTTTATAGCTGGCTTGCATTGTCGGCGGGATATTTTTGGTCTGGCCGGCCTGTTCAGAGCCCGTAAAGTCGCCATTGAAAGCCTCAAAAATCAGAGTACCAAAGTTGAAGGAATCGACTGCGTGGTGTGGCGCCTTTTTGGCCGCATCCCATCCCGACTTTGCCACTTCTGGGGGCGAGTATCTGGCGGAATCGGGCACAAGGCTACCATAAGTCTAAAGTCAGACACTGTCAGTGAGAATCCACCCTTTCACAGATCTAGCTAGACATATAGCCAAAAGGTTGCGTACGTAGATCAGAGCTTCATCGTCCTTGACACTGCTCAAGACCTCGAAGCCTCCCAATTTCCACTCTCCGCTTTCCGAAGTATATATCGATGATACTTTGAGACTTCCGTGTATTGATGATGCGTCATCGTTGATGAATTTTATAGTGCGCTGCATGGGATGTTGTCAGCGCTAGGTCCGAATATCATGCAGCAGCATGCAGCCAGCGTCAGGGGAGGGAGGAAGATGCCTACCGCTACGCTGTGTAGCCCCCATTTTAGTGTCTCCGGACTCAGGCTCTTCCTCTTGATATGCCATCTCAAAGGCACAAGACGTTCAGTCGCAATGTAGATGTATGTGTCGGTCTATATGGTTTCGCATCACCGGTCAGCTCGACGGCCCGCCCCGCAATGTTCTTATGTCGCTAAAGGGGGCAACGTTGCGCGCGCATTGTCGTACCTCGACGGCATCCAGCATCTTTATAACGCCAGGGTGTCGCAGTGTTCGCAGTTTCTTCAAAGCATTCTTGGCTAGTGGCAATCGGGATTTGGTATTGGGGTTGATTTCGAAGGAGAAGATGCTGCAGTTGGAGCCATCCTCCTTTTGGCACAGAGGGAAGTTGGAGTTAGCACGGCACTCTCGACAACAAAAGGGGGCGATGGACTCTTACACGTCTTGTGCCATTATAAAGAGTCCATATAGACTGGTCCACATCTACACGATCGCCAAAAGAATAGGGGAACGGTGGCCCTTTTGCAATGGCCGAAGCCACTGCAGACTTGAGGAAATCCATGCGCTGAGAAAAGATGCGGGTCTAGAAATGCCAGGCGGGAAGTTTTATTCTCTCGAGACGGGTAGTGTTATAAGGTAATTAGCTGGGTTCGAAAAGTGCGTTGCGAGCACAAGGTTTTGTAGAGGTTTTTTTTCGCGGGTTGGGCTGGTTAATGACGACTGGGCTGCAACATGTTCGCGATGCCATGTTGCCTTTTTGGTGTCGTATAACACCCGCCAACCTGAGACTACCATGTAAATGGATGGACCCCGGACCCGTTATCGCGAGCTGTCCTACCCCACCAGAAGCTTATCGGCGGGACAGCATGCCTTCCGTTGTTTCCGCGCACACTGCGTCTGCTACATTAACAAACAAGCGGGCGCGGTGCCAATTAAGGAAGACCGGTCATTCAATCAACGCGCAGCTAACTGTGATTCAACTCTGTTCTTTGTGTCCCTCTTTACTTTCATACTCTGCCAAATTATCATTTCTTCGAGACAAATCAAACACCTTTTTGATCCATTCAAAATTTTGCCTAACATGAATTACCGGTACTGTTCAAATTTGTAACAAACTCAGGCGGCCCATGCACTGCGACGCGCCCAAGTATTATCCTAGGGGAGCCCATTGTGCTCCACCCGCCGTTCAATTGCCTGGCCCTGCCCGACTGGGCGGGCTGGCTGGTGAACTTGTCACTGTCAATTCTATCCTGACTGACAACAAGTATCGCGTTTTACCGCGGCTGATGGCAGAGAGGCGCACGCGAACCGGCGCCAGGGCACACTTGGGAGGCCCATCGCGACCGCCTCAAGTAGGCACTGGCGTCTCTGGCGCTTTATTTTCTCCCTGAAATATTCACTCAAACGAATTGCTGGTAAGCTTCAGTATTCTTTTTTTCCCTCCCTTTGGTACGTTCTTCATCGCGTTTTCTTTTCTACGCTTTACACCCCGTCGATGATGATTCTTGGTAAAAGGTCAGACCTGCCAAACGCTCTTCAGAGTTCCATTCAACGTCTTGCCCGCTTCTCATTATTTTGTATGTCTTTGGGTTATAGCTACAGTTGATCGCTATAACTCAGAGGAATTGTTGATCAGAAGAAAACCCAAGTCGCGTTATGGAGCCTGGTATCTCACTGCCACCATGATACTGGACCAAAGGCTGCGGCAAACAAAACATTCACATATCCCAAGTCTTTCACAATTCTACTTACCTACCCAAGGTAGCTTAGAGACTCTGGGCATGGCGCGATTGAAGCCGTTGAGCAGGCGTGAATGATGTCCACAAGACTGAAAAGAGCTGAGACGGATTCCCTTCTTTTTTCCGTTTTCGTGTTTTCCCCTCTTTGAAATCCATTCAACAACTCACTTGCGTTACTTGAAGTCTACCTAATCCGATTATAACTAACATAAAATTCTTTGAAGCAACCTACAAAAAGGCGCAAAAAAAGAACAAAAGTCACAAACTTACTCATCTCCTAGTCAAGTACCTACCTAGGTACCTACCTACCTTACCTACCTTACTTACCTACATTTCTATATATCCGTCTCGTGCAAAAGAGTCAGTCAGTACGTACCTCGTCCATCTCATTTCACAGCGGGTGCCTGCCTGGCTTGTTGCTGTGCACAGTGCGTTCGGTCGAAACGTGCTGGGACGCACGTGCCCATTTCGCCGAATCGGTGCTACTGCCATTCGCAAATTCCTGTCTACCACGGCACGCGCTCGCGTGTGCAGATCAAATTAAATGGCTTCATTTCCTGACGCCAACGATGGCAGCGTCACCGAACGCATCACGGTCAAGTGCTGCCATGGCGACTGTACTGAATCAGCTGCCTACCCAACTCCCCTTTGTTGTTTGCATTTGAAGTATCACAGTGCTCCCCTCATAAGCATATTTAACAAGAACAAAAAACACAACAACGACAACAACAAAGAGGACCAATCAACGACCTCTGACGATTCTCCGGCAGCAAGTCTTGAATCGTCGAAACCAGCATCTGCGGGGCCTCCTGTCACGTCCAACTCGCGTACAGAGCCAAATCGCAAAAGACTTGACGGTAGGGCCACTGCCAGAAAAACCATCAACTTGCCACGTGCGTCGCCCATGGCTCCCATCACCCGCCGGCCTAACCAGCCAAGCAGCTCATCCGCCCTGAATGGGGAAACCTTACCCAGTGAGCCTAGTAGGAAGAAACGTCGTGTTGATCCCAGCAGCACCACTGGCGATGAAACCGGGACGCCAACTTCTGGCTTCGGCCCGGCTGGTCATCCCTTGCGTGATTCGCGCTCAAGTCGTGACGTTTCTGGTTCTGGAAAGTCCGCCAGAGGTCTACGAGAGACGCCGGCAAGTAGTTTCTATGGCCACAGTCCCACCGTCAGTGAGGTTTCCAAGACCCGGAGTCCTATTGTCGAACTCAGAGACTTGATTCCGACAGACAAGGAACAAATGCCGGGCTCAGAACCATCAAAGGCGAAACAACCAGTCCCGGTCGTAGAACCGTCGCCCAAGGTGTTTAACCAAGGTCCTGCTAAATACTGGGAGGAGCACAGGGCTATGTTGACGTCCCCAACTGGCCCGCAACTGGCCCACGAGCGCCAATTACACGAGGAGCAGGCAATGAAAGCACCTGCAGTCTCGGCCTCATTTGACGGCACATACGATATATCTGGGAGCACCGTAACGCCAGGCAGTCAACAGCCCAATGCTCATTCTGTCAGCTCACACCAGTCGCCCTTTGCCATGTCAACCCAGTCGATGAGCTCTGGCAGCAGCTCTGGCACGTTGGCCCCTCAGATGCAAAAGCACCTGTTGAGGCTGTATTCGGAGAACCAGTCTCAGCTTACGGGCCAGGATTTGAACCTGGACACGAGTGACGGTTTGAATGCCCCGAACCAAAGGCGCGTTCTCTTTCCAGGTGCGACGCAGGTTGCGTCTCAAAACACTAGGTCACAGGCAAAACACAAGCAGAATGTTGAACAGCCAGCAGTGGCTCGACGACTGCTTCGTTGCATCAAACGGGATATACAAACAAACACGAATGAAACTTCCAACGCAGAATCAGAGGCGCTGCCCGTTGAGGAGAGGCGCCGCTGGCTGCTTTCGGTAGATGCGCAGCCCGTGTTTGACAATCTAATCTACAGCCAAAGCGCCGCACAACTGGCACCTCCACAAAATGTACACTTGCCACCGCGTACGGAACCACCTGAGCCGCGAGCCGCTCCGCTTTTCGCAGCCCTTAACCCACACTCACATTGGTGCCGGCCGCGCTCAAAGGCTTGGCTTGAAAAGAAGGAATCTGAGATAGAGTCTAGAGAGGATCGGAAGGGAAGGTTTGGCATGGCAGTCGAGAGTCTTGCCGTCAGCAGACGAGAGGAGGTCGCTGCCAATCCCGCCGCGGTGCTAGCACGTGACCCATTGCCGGTGCAAGCCAACGGTAGGAGTCGTGGGAAAAGCAATGCTAAAAGGCCCTCCAGGGGCGGGGAATCTGGGCATGCGAATGGCTTGAGCAAAAACACGGCGGCACTGGCGCGCATGAGATCGCAGTTCGACGCCTGGGATACTCAGGTCTGGGAAAAAGACAAGGAGCAGACGCGCAAGGATGAGGAGACGGCGCAGGCTGTTCTGCCTTCGGTCCCTGCGAAGCGCGCCAGGCGTAAACCCAATGGCAGATAAAACTCGCTACTATACACGCGAAGCACGACTGAATCTGACGGACAAAGGGCGCGCGGAGATTTGGACCGCGTAGGTATTTTTTGGGAAGTTCTTAATATTTGAGGTCACGAGCAGGGAAGGACAGACAGCAATCCAAGCGAACGTTGAGAAAAAGTAAAACACGGGAACATTTTCGCAACGCGCGATCACTACAATACCAAAGTGCAAGTGATCTTTTTTTGAAATAATAGTGACGAGACAGAAAGAAAGAAAAAATACATTCGACTGACCAAGTGAGCGGGCGCATAGTGCATTAACTTTGGTACAAGACGTTGGCGTGGTACGCGTGGCTGCAGGGGGGCCAGGAAAACCTGGTCTTGCTGGTCTAACTATAAAGGGCATATGCGATTTTTAGCATTCTTCATGTCAGTAACGTTGGTTAAGATTTGGGAAAAGATTTTCGTTACAGGATGCATGGTTTTTTATGTCGGTAAAGATCCTGGGGGGTTCTGAGCGGCAATGATCAGTGAAATCAAGGCACATTATGAAAAATATGCCATATCCGGATCGGCTTGTTTATATCTACTACTTATATCTATATCTCATTTCTTTTACAGGCTGTACCTGAGATGGGCGATTAATATTCGAGTTGAATATTCAACTGATACTCTCTCTTTCTCTCACACACCGTGGGGGGTGACGGAGATGCCTTGCTGCAGGATCGTCTCGTCTACTCTACCCGTAACACGCCCAACTAGGGAATTTTTGAACTATTTGTAGAAGCTAGCGTTGAAGTCTTAGACACGTGCGGCTTTTTTGTTGTTCATTCTGGCTGATCTCTATCAGACATTTATGTTGCCTTTTATTTCTTCTCCGGGGGATAGTGCTGCCAAATACGGCTTGAAAAGCTCACCTGCTTTTCAAAAGGACCCGGCGTTCGGCGTTGGCGCGTTTTTTTTTGTTTTTCTTTCTTTTGTGTTTTCTCAAAGGGGGGAGGGACAAAAAAGAAAGCCAGCACAATTCGCCAGCGCAACGACCTTCGTTGGCGCCCGGGGATAACAGCTAAGCCTTAGGTTGACAGCAAAGCACCAATGCAAGTCAGCGCCTGGCTCTGCCTGGTTGGAGAAAAACAACAGGCAAAGCCCTTTTTTCGGTTTAGCGCCTGAGTAAGCCTTGGGGGGGGGCAGGGTAGCCAAGCGTGGCAAGTGTAGTAATTAATTCCGTCTTTATTGAAGTCTCTCAAACCCCCCTGCTATTTTCTCCACACGACAGAACGTTGCCGCCCACCTCACGGCTTGTCCCCAAGAAAAAAAGAGACGCAGGGACCACGGGAGCGAGCGAGTTAGCTGCCCTTGACCGGTCTTGCCCACTGAAGATGAAGCAAAGTCAAGGGTCGCGTGGACACATGTTTCTCCGGCAGATTGCGTAGCACTGCCAGAAATTTTGTTACAGTCGGTATATCCCTCCTTGGTTTATCTCTACAGATTGATGTTTCACGGTGAGTTTTTTTTGGGGGAGGTTTGACCGGTATTATCCTCTTTCGCTTCTCTGCCTTTTCGCGTCTCTCTGAAACGGTCCCCATGAATCCCGAAGAGTATTTGGAGGAGCATATTGAATAATGTCTGGTGGGATTGCCACGTAAGCTAATGGGTCTCTCGGGCTGCTCACCTTCGCCTAGGCACCTTACATTGGTAGGTATCATTTACCACGTACATGTTTTATTTTGTTTTTGGTGTTGTTGACTGCACTACGTGGTAAAGTAACGGTGGCAATGTCCAGAGTTTGACGGGGCCAAGACGGGGAGCGGGAAGTTTGATCCCTCCCGCGCAGAAAGCAAAAGACCGGTCTGATCTACTACTGGTAGACTCGGAACTAATTCGAGGCATTTCCATCAAAGTACGTAGTATTTCTAGCTGGGGGGAAAATACCGCGCGTGCATGTTACGTAGGCCACTATAGCTAGGTTTTGCAACCCTTCCAATCGGCTGGAGTGTCAGTCTTCTTTTTTTTTGCCCTGAAATGTGTTGTCGTGTTTGAACACCCAAATTTAGCTCCGGATACAGCGAGAGTTCACGACTAGTTGATCGCCCAAATTCTATGATAGGGCCATGTTGCAGTCACCCTTCCCCACTGAACAAGGGGACCCATATTCGTCCGCTCTTTTGCCTGCCTGGCACCTTGTCCCTTTCAGCTAGGTGTGTGGTCCGATTTGCTCCGCCTGAATGATGGGAGTCCCATGCCTGTCTGAGGCTGCCTCCAGAATGGGCCGACCCCCCCCCCCCCGCAACTCAAGCAACATTAAACCCTTTTGTCTGACTAGTCTAGTCTTCCCTTGCGGCTCGTCGGGGCCGCGCCCCCAGGCTGTACCTTGTCGCCAAGACATGAATAGGGCTGGCGCCTACATGCTTAAATGTCTTAGATGCGCCTGCCTTTAGGTGTGTACGCCTTGCTTTAAATTTTTTTTTCTTCCTCATCGTCTGGTCTTTATTTAATGCTTATTTTTTCCTTTTTTTGTTTTGTTTTTGTTGTTGGAATAGGTCTTTGATATATCTATATATATCTACCTACCTGTGGCTGTTGTAGAGAACATATAGCATATTGCTGTTCTCTCGCCTTTATATCCCAGCTACAACTCAGGAAACGACAAAGCGGTATACTTGTAACGGTCAGTGTTGGTGCTTAGCGTACTCCGCAAACAAGAGAAGAAGGGGGAAAAAGCAAGAAAAAAATAAAGAGCCGAAACGATGCGTTTCCTCCACCTCCTCTCAATACTCGCCGCGGCGTCGGCAAACGCGAAACCCGTCGAGAGACAGCGACAACAAGAGGCATATCTAGAAGGAGAGACGATAGAACGTCGAGCCCTGCCAGACTCGCCATCGGGAGGTTATGCGCCAGTGTCGGACTCATGCCCCTCGAACCGACCGACGGTGAGGAGCGCGTCCACTGGTCTCAGTCCCGAGGAGACGGCGTGGCTGCCCAACCGGCGCAAGAACACGATCAAGCCGATGACCGACTTCTTGACCAGGGCCAACATCCAGGGTTTCAACGCCGCCGACTATATTTCAAAGATCCAGGGCGATATGTCTGCGCTGCCAAATATTGGTCTTGCTTTCAGTGGAGGTGGATACAGAGCCTGTGAGTTATTTTGGGGTTTTTATTTCCACCAGAGGAGGAAGATTGTGTGGCAGTTGAACGCTTGCTTTGCCGGTCGGCTTTTTTTATTTTTTATTTTCTTTATTTTAAGGATGCATTGCAGACTGAGGTTGCGCTACATCTTTCACGCATACCCGCAGCGATCTTACGCTCCCAAAATAGTCTAAACCCTTTTTGTCGTGAGCGACAGGCACACTAACAAAACTCCTTCCCCGATACACAGTGTTGAACGGTGCTGGATTTATCAAGGCTGCCGACGACAGGACACCAGGCACAACCGGGCCAGGCGGCATCGGTGGTCTTTTGCAATCTGCGACATACATGTCTGGCCTTTCAGGAGGTAGCTGGCTTCTTGGGTCTGTCTTCAACAACAACTTCTCATCCATCGGCCAACTGCAACAGAACCCCAACGTGTGGAAGTTCGACCGTAGCATCTTTGTAGGCCCACGGACGAGCCGCAACTCGGTGAAGAAGCTCATCGACTCGGCCGCCTACTGGAAGGATATCATCGGAGAGGTCGATGGCAAGACAAAAGCCGGTTTCGTTACTTCGATCACCGACTACTGGGGCCGGGCTCTTTCGTACCAGCTCATCGACGACGTGGACGGCGGAGACCAGTATTTGTTCTCGTCCATCGCGCAGACTCCCGACTTCCAGGCCGGCAACAACCCCATGCCCATGATCGTCGCCAATGGCCGCAAGCCCAACTCGGTCATCATCTCGCTCAACTCGACCGTGTTCGAGTTCAACCCCTTCGAGATGGGCACCTGGGATCCCACCACCAATGGCTTTGCACCTCTTGCGTACGTCGGATCAAACTTTGAGGGTGGCGTCGTCCCGGACAACGGCAAATGCGTGCGGGGTTTCGACCAGTCGTCCTTTGTCATGGGCACCAGCTCGTCGCTCTTCAACGCCATCTTGCTGCGCATCGAACAAAACAACACGGGCAGCAACCACCCTACCGTCCCGGAGCCCGTCGCCAAGCTCCTCAAGGCCCTCGGCCCCACGATCCAGGCCGAGAACAGAGACGTTGCTTCTTGGAAGCCAAACCCCTTCTTCGGCTTCCACGCCGAAACCGCCAGCGGCATCGCCTCGTCCACCGAGCTGTCCCTGGTCGACGGCGGCTTGGACGGACAAAACATCCCCCTGCAGCCCCTGATCCAGCCGGCACGCAAGGTCGACGTCATCTACGCCGTCGACTCGTCGGCCGACACCGCCAGCAACTTCCCCAACGGCAGTTCCATCCTCCACACCTTCCAGCGTTCCCAGAGCCAGATGGGCAACGGCGTGCAGTTCCCCGCCGTCCCGGACGTCAACAGCTTCGTCAACCTCGGCCTCAACAACCGCCCCGTCTTCTTCGGCTGCGACGTCAACGCCTTCAAGGGGCCCCAGCCGGCGCCCCTGATCGTCTACATGCCCAACGCGCCCTACTCGTCCTTTTCCAACTCGACGACCTTCACCATGAAGTACGAGGAGGGGCGCCGAGACTCGATAATCGCCAACGCCTTCGACGGCGCCACTCAGGGCCTCGGCAGCCTCGACAAGGAGTGGCCCGCCTGCGTCGCCTGCGCCGCCCTCCAGCGCAGCATGCTCCGGACCAAGACCCAGATCCCCGCCCAGTGCCAGTCGTGCTTCAGCCGCTACTGCTGGGACGGCAAGACCGACACCACCCCGCGCGCCAAGGATTTCTACCAGCCCACGCTGAAGCTCACAAACGGAGGATCCCAGCCCCCGGGCGAGGCCGGAGGCCAGCCAGAGAAGAAGTCGATTTCCGGTAAGCTACAAGTGCCTCGGAGCGGCGGCATGATGGCCGGTTCCCTTGCCGCCATGGTCGTCATGTTTTCCATGCTCTAGTCTTTTGTTTTCCTTTGCGGGTTCTCTCTGCGAGAGACCCGGTTGCTGTCTTCCTTGTTCTCTCTCTCTCTCTCTATCTCGCTTAGCCTGTTTGTTCTTTCCTTGCTTTTTTCTTTATTTTCTAACTTATTTTCCTATTTTTTCCTTTTTCTCTTTCTTAGCTATTGCAAGGTTTAGAAATTCTTTTAGGATATCTCGCGCTCGAACGCGAGAATTTATCGACCGGACACTTCTCCGGTCCGAATCTCTCCCTTGAACTGGTTCCGATAATCGTTCTTTGTGAGATGTTTGAGAACAAGAAAAAACCGAAAAAAAAGATTACGATCCTCTTTACGTCAATATTGTTTTATTTTTAATATTGCGCGTCTCTACTCTCTTTTCTTTTCTCTTTATACCCACAGATTTCCATGTCGCAATAATTTCATTGCGTCTTACCCTTTTTTTTTCAAACACATTCAATGTCTTTCTCGCATAGCTGAGCATGGTCTACATTACCTATCGAGCTGGGTTGGGCTGCATGGGGGCGTTTGGGAGTCTTCTTTTTTTCGAATATTGTTTCTCAAGCATGGCGCAATCTGGCGTATCTTATTACAAGCAGGCTCTTATAGAATTGACTTTTCTCTTTTCTTTTTGCCCAACAACATACACATACATGCACACAAAATCTACTGTGAATTCATGGTCTTCATCTTGTCATGTGTCATGACTGCACTGCAAGGCCTCTCTGGTTTGCGGTGCCCTAGGGTGAACGTCAAAAGCCGCAGGAAGAAAATGTTAGGAGGGGGAGAAAAAAAAGGGAGCAAAAGAAAAGCAGGGCAGACATATCATAGGTGAGACAAACGGAACTGCGGCACCTTGGTCAGACTCAAAACGGGGGCAAGTAGAACAAGATTGGCGAAGGAAGGCAAGGGTGTAATAGCATTCTTTTTTATAAGCGTTGGCTTGGTTGCTTATATCTGCGTGGCATGGCTCTCTCAACGACAATTATGCCTGCATGTCAGAGTGACAACGTGTTCGTTGAGATATTGCTGCAGACAGAGCAGAGAAGCAAATAAACTTTGAACGCCCCATGGTTTGTCGAAAAGAAAAATAAATTCACCGTCCAGCAAGTAAAGCAAAGAGGGGGGGTGGCATACGGTACTCCGTAGATCGTTGAACTTATCCAAGCACTGGTTTTGTCCCCGTTAGATCCACCTCAGTAGAAGAGTCTATGTGTACAGTCTGACTTGGAGAGTAGGGGATTGGCCGTTTTCCTTTTCCCATCGTTACTTGATCTTTAAAAATCCTTGATGTTTTCCTTTGGGAAGACCAGAAGTAAGGTTAAACCTACAAGGATGAACACCCTCTAAATCGGCCCTCTAGCTTTACAGAAGAAGTTGGCCTTATATCAAGGTTTATTTTCAGAAGGAACTTCGTCAGGGCCAAGCACAGAACTTGAAATTGTCCTTGTCAAAAGTCGTTTTTGGAAATGGTGGTTAGAATTTAGAAAATTGTAAACAACAAACTGGGTATCGGCTATGTACGAAAAGGGGCTAAGCTAGAAAAAATGCAACACAACACCCTAAGAAAATGACCAGATACTCCCGCCTCAACTTGCCTGAATTTCCCCCAAATCGAGTTTCTCCTGGAACAACGCGCGAAACACATTTCTCTCCGTCCCGTGCATGCATGCCGTGCCAAAGATTAGCAAATAAAGACGAGAAAAATAAATAGCCCAACCTATTAGCCAGGCAGCTTCAAGCGGCTGCCCACTGACCACGGTCGTCCTGGGGCTGGAAAAAACCAGAACGCCTAGTCCGATTTAAACCCATAACACCGGAACCTCATTGAACGCCAACCATAACCCTTCCTGAGTAGAAACCTAACAACCCAAAGAATGAATGAAAATAGAAAAAAGAATCAACGCCAGAGGTCCTTCCGATCCTTCCGCTTGTCCAAGGTGGGAGAGACCACTGGCCACTCGTTCCCGCCGCAGCCGGAGCTCTTGTACCCGACACTGTTGGTGCTGCCGGAGCGACCGTGCATGCCGGGTCTGTTGCCGCCAGGGGAAGGTGGCACGGCGAGGAAGCCACCGCCGCCGTCTCCCATGAAGACACTCCTCCTCGCGCCGGCCGTGGCACCCCAGCCGCCCACGGAGCCGCTCGACAGGCCGTACGAGCTGTGCGGCCGCGACGGCTCACCCGTGTCCGCGTAGCCGCCCGACACCTTGACGAAAGACCAGTCGAGCTCGTCATCGCCCTTGGTGAAGACCTCGAGGGTCGCCAGCTGCTGCGCCGGCATCATGGCCGCAAAAGGGTTGTTGCTGCTGAACCGCGGGTTGTGGCCGGCGCCCGCGAACGGTTTCTGTGGCAGCGGCATCGTGTGCGCGCTCGGGTCCTGGAATGGGGCGCCACCTCCCATCTGTGGTGTCAGGAAGCTGCGTGGCGATTGCATGTTAGATCCGAAAGGTGCATTGTTGGATCGGCCCTCCGCAGTGCTTGGTCTGCGCATCGAGAAGCCGTCGGCAAATGTGGGGTGTGGTGGTGGAAGGCCGAGGAGCGAGTCTGGGAAGTGGGCGTCTCGAACGTAGACAGCCCGCAAACTCGGCAAGGCTCCTGAGAGAAGGGAGCCGGAAAGATAGTTGTAGTATGATGATGTCACGCCGCTCAATCCGTTGGCGGCAGTATTTGAACCGCCAAAAGGACCCGGGCCAGATCCGACGGCGGTGATCTCGTAGTTGAGCGTGAGCAGCGAGCTGGAGCTTAGAGGTGGGATATCATGCGTTCCTGCGGCAGTGGGCAACGAGGCGGAAACCTTTTCTACAATTGTGAGATTCTCAAGACCAGACGCAGCCGCCAAGACGCCGTGGAGCTGCCATGGCTTAACCCCGGTGCCCGAAAGGCTCAAAGTCTTGAGTCGGCTACGGGCGTCACGGCGCGTCGACAACCAATGATTCAAACCCTCTGCGCTCACGTTGGGAACATCCTTGAGAATAAACTCCTGCAGTGCAGGGAACGGCGGAACCATATCGTTGTGGAGAAGTATCTCATCCCCAAAGGTCATCGTTTCGGACACCTTGAGTGCCTCAAGCTTGTGCAGCGCTCCCAGAACGTGTCTCAGCATAGCAGGGTCGACATTGATGCGGATCAGCTCCAGGACCTCGAGGTTTGGCCAGATGTTACCACTCGCAAGGGACTGCAAGCTGCGCTCCGAGCCAGCCATATAAGTCATCTTGCGCAGCTGGTGGCACCTCGCCTGGACCTCCATGCGAAGGGTCAGGTATGTCGAATCGTCGGCAAACAGGCCTTCGGGGAGATCGACGTAGCGCAAGTTGGGCAGCACGGCGATGGTACGGGCGAGGTCGGCTTGGCAAGACTCGCGCAGCATGTACGGCGTCTTGAAATACTCAACAAGCTTGCCGAGCCTGGTCGGATCCTCGCGGAGGGTGCGGCAAAGCAGCTTGAGGCGCGTCTGAGCCGTGTCCTCGGGCAGGCCATTGCGATCAAAGAATGAGCGGCGTTTACGCAGGTCCGAAAGGTAGATCTCGCGCTCGCAGTAGTGCACCGAATCGATGCGAATGCTATGATAGCTGGAGGGCGGGTATAACGGTTAGCAAGCGAGGTTATGTAAACAGAGGATGTTGAATGAGTTTGGGAAAGTAGTGAGTATACTTACAGTTGCCTAATAGCAGCCCTCCTCCACTGCTTTGAAACGGCAGCGCAGTGCGCCAGGTCGCGCTGGTTGCACAACATGCACGCGTCATCCTCGCTGCTCTGCTCGCACGTCTCGTAGGTTTCGTCGCCGGTGTGCGGGCACACAAACAAAAAGATGCGCTCCAAGATGGCATCGGGCAGACGCGCCAACAACCTACTGGATGTCATGCTGGCGGTGCTCTGTATCTGGCCGGCGCCGTGGCCAGGCATGGACCCCGGAACGCCGAGAAAACCGCCACCTCCTCCATGCTTGCCATTGCCGCCGCCGTGCGTGTAATGACTGTCGCTCTTGCGCTTATCCTTGCTGCGTTTGAAAAGACCCATGTTGCGAAAGCGGTAGGTTATGCGGTTCATGATGGGCAAACGTCTCGGACACAAAGGCCAAAGGCGCCGCGGTGATTAATATTGCTCAGAATAATTGGCCCTGCAGAGCGGAGAAGCAAAGAGAGTGAATGGCTGGTATTGCTGGCAGCCAAAACCAGCAACACAATCAATCCCAGTGAGTCGAATCGGACCGTTTGGTGAGGTGACGATTATTGAATTGGAGGCAGTCAATCATGCGTTGCTTCTTCTCTTTTGTGTTCCGTTGCTTGGATTAAATCTCCACTTTGGTGAGGTGTTGGATCTCAGTGAATGAGGTTTGACCGCAAATGGTGGCAGGAATGGCTTTCTTCTTTGGGTTGTCTAAGGTACCCTACCTCCTTTTTTTCTTATTTTCTTCTTTTCTTTGAACACTCTTCTCTTTTGTTTCTTTCACCTTGTTCGTTCCTCGGAGGACGGAAGAGCAAGAATCAGGCGACCTAAGCTCGGGCTTTCATAGCCGTTGCAAAAAGCTTGGATCGTCGTATTTCAAGAGTACGGTAATTAAAAAATAGGGGAGGATAAAGAAGACCCTTTAGAAGCTGCCTGGCATTGGTGCTTTCTTAGTTTGAGTTCCGGCGCGTGCAAGGTCCTTATGGTGGCGTGCCGTGGCGTGAAGTGCGTCGTCCGATCCCGCCTTCTTTGAGCGAGGTGTGAACGCGCGACCTGGGGGTTTGCGTCGTCGATCTTTTTGATTGTAGTAGCTTGTGTGCGTGCGGTAAAGCCACCAAAGCAAGACGGTGTGGGTGTCACCACGTAATTAACTTCCTTGTCGCACGTGTACGCAAAATCGTTTGTTTTTGTCTGAGTTCTTTGAAAGAACAAGAGAGAAAAACTAGGCAAAAAGAACAAAAGGAGGTGAGGAGAACAAACAAAGTTCCTTTTTCCGAATGTCCGGAACTTGTTGCCCAAAATAACGGCTGCGAAAATGGATGAAGCCTGGGTCATTCGCCGCAAGGACTGGGCAAGTTCTGTTTCTAGGTAAAAATATTGGCACCGACGGGGAATATGGTACAATTGAGTACAGTAAGTTGAGATCTCTTGGCTGCTTGTTTTGTCTGCATGGACCCCAAACAAGAGGTCGGGGAATATGTCAACAGCCTAGGAAAGGATTCGCTCGCTCTCCTCGCAAGAACAAAAAAGGTTGCACAACTCAAGGGTCAACCTGGCGACAGTAAGCTGGCTCGTCGTTTAAGTTGAAGAGAGGGTTGGAAAACCATGGGTACGCAAACGTCGCGCAGGAAGAAAAAAAAGGAAGATCAATGCTCTTAGCTAAGTCAAGGTCCTGGCAACTGCTTGCCGATTTCAATTGGAGCCTACCAGCCAGTACCACCCTCCTTGCCTGACCCGCAAACCCCGAGGAACTTGCAATGCATGGCCTATTGGGCCAAAAAAGTCCGGCGAAAGCGACCCCCTTGGCGCACCTAAAAATTACACACACGACCACAGGAATGAATGGCACAGAACAAGGTGATCACAGCCCTTTCGCGCCCTGTTTCCACCCGTTTCCCCCCTCCACTACATCACTGCGTCTGGTGCGGGGAGGCGACGTTCATCTCCACCTCTGCGCAAAGGGACCTGTCCACTGATTGGCTTCACAACAATAACCTATCAATTACTGTGCCTGGGAAGATCCCTGGGGTGCCAGTTCACGTTCTTGGCTGCATATTGTTTTAATTCCTGTCAGTCAGACAAAAGATGACAAGAAGCGGGGGTTGAGTTGGAAACAAAAGTTTCCAAGGCTTTGAACGCGAAAAAAAAACCACCATGCGGGCTGTGTGTGTGTGTGCCACGCTCACCTTGCGAGTGTGCTACTGTATTTAGATCAAAGGCTATCCCTGCATCCCACCCCTGAAATGCACAGCACAAGCACCCAACCACGATTGAGAAGCCAGAGCCGGACCTATTGCATTGCCGCCCCCGACCGTCCAATGCATCCCGTCCAATATCAACCCGCCCCTAGAACCCCAAAAAACTGCCGGGAAGGCTCAGGTAGAAAATAAAAGAGTGGTGCAACTTCTGATAACTTCAGAAACCAACGCAGCCCCAAATATATCTTCATCACACTAGGTTTGCTTGGCGGACCTAGCGAGTCTTGCGAGTTACTATAATCTACAGTAGTCTTTGTACCTACCTAGGTAGATGTGGAGAGTAGAAACTACCTAAATCCTAGGTGCCTTAGTTGACCCCCTCGTCGCTACACTAGGTAGACCTCCGTCTGCCTTGGGTCGTTTTCTTCCACCGCCCCCAACTCATCATTTCATGCAGCCTACTTGGTATGCAGGCACCTTTTGCTAGGTACCTTCCCAAGCGAACATGGCGAGCAACCACTAAGCATCCCAGCAACCCGGTGCAGTGCAGCCTCCAATCACACACGTGGGTTAAGCGATTAATTACTGCCTTGCTGATGGTTGGAAACAAAGCCTCCCTCTGATTGTCGGTATCTGCAGGTTTTGAGCAGCCGTCATCTCATCTTGAAATGACTGGATCGGATGTTGGGAGCATTGGCAGCGAGAAAAAAAAAAGAAGAAAAAAACCACCACGTACCTGCACTTGTCAGAAATGACAAAGGAATGAAAACGGGAAAGGAATCATCTTTTGATGGGATGATTCCTGTTCCTGTCAGAAATAAGCCAAGCTGATCTCTGATTTCGAACTTGATCTTTCAGCTCTGACAAAACCACCAACCGGTCTCTACCCGTCGCCACCCACTCAATCGATGGTAAGGCTAGCTTGGCTGGGTACCTACATTGACAGGCTCACATCCGTTTTCCCATAACTTACTAAAGAAAGTGGCCCAAATCTGAGTTTGACCTAATACGACCAACACTACACTCCCTCTCAAGTCTCGCTTATTCTAGTGCTAGACTCGGTCCAGATCATTACTAGAGGGTGAGGCACGCGTCTGTTAGTATTTTAAACCTAAAAAATGACACATTCACTACGATAAAAAATTGACATGCATTCTAGGAACAATCTGATCAATGCTTTTCTCTTCTCCTTGCCAGTATAATGCGATAATAAAAAAATAGTCCCAGGATTATGTGAAGGGGAACAAAATGTCAAACAAAGGAGACTTTCGCAAAAGTACGGTTTGTACAATGCAACCATCGTCAAAACTTGAATCAGCATAGATGAACACCGTCGTTCCCCTCCCCAACTTCCACATTACTTGTTCCGTCCTCCCACACTCCCACATTTGATTTGTGGCCTGCAAACATCGTTGAAGATCATCAGCCGTTCAGCCACATTTCCACCAGCGGTACTGCTGGATGCTAATCTCCCCTCCGTTCTCTGTCATCCTCTGCCTGCCCCGAGCTGTCAGCTTCCTTGGTTTCCTGGGAATGTCGGAATCGAATCCCGTCTTGGCTGGGACTACCCACGCTGCCTACGTGACTACTCCGGCCTCCCTAGTTACCGTTGCCGTTGAGATGCACGCCGTCAAGCGGGCTGGCGGGGCCCGAAGGCCGTTGCTTTGCTCCCAGGGTCAAGGGGAAAGTGTACTCATCGGGGTCCTCCTCTTCCCTGTTGTGATGCAGACAATGCTACTGTTAGTCATTGTAATTCAATCATTCCCTAGGGTTCACACTGGAAGTATTACTTACGGAAGCTTCCACGATACGTAGTCCTCAGTGCTGAGTCCCTCCCTGCCCTCCTGCAGACTGGCAAAGTCACCAGGCGTCATCATGCCAGCCCTGTCACGAGGAGATCCGGGGACCGAGAAGGGACGCGAGATCTTGAGGTCGCTGCTGTTCATGAAATCGGCTGTGTCGTCACCGTCGAACGAGTTCGGGTAGGCCCGACGCAGCGCAAGCTGGCGCGCCTTGATATACTCCAGTCCCATTCGCTTCCAGTCAAGGAGGTCGCTAAGCCGCTCGGTACGGTTGCGTTGGTTGATGCGCTGCCTGCGGCTCTTCTGGCAAAACTCCAACATGCAGTTGGTGAGCTGGTTGACTGAGTCGTCGACACCCTTGGTCCTGCGGTCTACAATGTAAATGCCATAGTCGCTAGAGTTTTCGATCAGCTCTTCCATGTAACAACCGAAACCCGACAGGTTGGTCGTGATCGAAGGAACACCCATGACGGTGCACTCGGCCGGGGTGTAACCCCACGGCTCGTAGTAGGATGCAAAGACACCAAGATGGGTTCCACGGACAAAGTCATCGTAATCCAAGGGCAGGACAGGGTTGGCCGAGTTGAGGAATTCTGGGTGGAAAACAATCTTGACGCGATCTGATGGGTGGTTGAAGAGCTGGACACGACGAATTTGGTTGAGAATGGGATCCTCGGAGTCGTTCACCATGTTGTGGGTGACAATGGGCGGAAGCCCGTGGCGCTTCATGGCGAACAGACGTCTCCGGAGTAGGACACGGTCCTGGCTAGTAATCAGTTCCTTCTCATCGGGGAGAGGGTCACCATCGTGCCACTTCAGAGAGCGCTCAAAGATCCTGCGACCAATGCTCTTCTCAATCACATCGACTGTGTCTCGGAGAGACTTGACCACGGCCTGACCCCTCAGGGCCTCCACTGTGAGGGAGGAAGTCTGGGCAGGCATGATGACAAAAGCCACGACAGTAGTCTTACTTCCAGAGGCTTTGAGACGGTGATTAAGTCTGGCCAGAGACTCGATGAACATGTCACAGCCCTTGTTCCTGAACTCGTACCGACCGGCAGTGAAGAAGTAAAGCGTGTTCTCGGGCTCAAAGTCATAGTGGCCATAGAAGTGGCCCCGAACAAAGTCGTGGATCTTCTCCTTGGACTGGGCGTGGAGGTTTTGGAACTCGTGCATGGCCGCAAACTTGGTCACGTTTAATCCGTTGGGCAGGACACCGTCGGGCTTGCGCTTGAGGAGGTGCTCGCTTTCGTAAGCAGTGATGTGCGAGACAGTGGTGAAGACATCGCACGAGTGGGCGGCGGCACGCTCGATGCAGTATCGGTGGTAGATACCACGCTTGCCAGCCTCAGCATCCACATCGAACCACTGGAGGTTGTTGTAAAAGTCGACGGAGCCGGCACACAGATATCTTCCCAGCAGAGTGGCGTGAGTGGTGAAGATCGTAGTGACATCAATGCGTCGCTTCTTGCACAGGGGCAGTCCAACTCCCGCAAGCCATTCGTGGAAATGGGCAATGACTGCCTTCTTCTTCTCGTGGCAAACATACTGCAACAAGACAACAATGTCAGCGTGGGATATATGGGGCGGTTAACGGGCGATTCGCCCTCGATGTGAATGCGTACCTCTCCCAGGAACCAGGCAACCAGGTAACCAAACACAATGGCCTCGTTGGTCTCATCGTCGCCAGGAGGCGAAGGGATGGAAGCAACGTTCCAAAGATCCGTCTTCCACTCGTCCAGATGCTTGTAGGCAGTCTTTGTATCGATTAGCAGCACGCGCGGGGCACCCTCGATCAGCCATCGTCCGTATAATATGCCGATACCACGATCCTTCATGGACTGGATCGTGGCAGTGAGCGCAGGGTCCTTCGGTTCGAGCTCCTCAACTTCGACAGCAGCCTGTGGTAACGACCATCTGTTAGTTCCCGTGCAAGCTGGCTGACTGCGGGTGGGGTTTTGCCAAGCTTACAGAAGTATGATTGAGCGGACCAATCAAGGTGTAGCGGTCGCCATATTCGGCCGTGGTAACAGGAGCTTTCGATTTGATGACGGAGTAGATACCGCCAACTAGACAAAGGGATATCGGTCAGCGAGCCCGACCAGACGGTTTTTCGTGTATCTTTGGCAGTCATACCTCTGTGCGCAACCTCGGTTGCAATCTCGAACAGGATGTGGTTCTTGACCTCGCGAGGCTCGCGTTCTCCGCCTTCCGCCATGTCGGCACCAGTACTGTATGCAAACGACATCAGTGATCTGTGGAACACGTCGTATGTTCCGATGTGATATGTTTATGTGTCGGTTGGCTGGTGAGATGTGCTAGAACAGCAACTGCGAAGAGCGGCAGTGTGAGGTAATAAGAGTACGGTAGTTTGTCGAGGGGAGCGAACAACAAAAGTATCGACGGGACTAGCTCTGAAGAAGAAATGATGTAACAAGCCAATTATGGTCCAAAAGCGGTAACGCCACCACGTTGTACCGGAGACACTCGGGGCGATATGTCTGCAGCAAGATGGATGTGGATGTCTGAGGTAGGGAAGGTGAGGTATGGATGTCGGGCGGGGATGAGGCGAGGATTGTCAAGCTTGTGGGTACTCACACCAAGATCAAGAGTCTCGGCGCTTGAGCAGCTGGTTGTATTTGCTGGGGTTACGTGGGACGCGGGAAGCAATTCAGCGCTGCAGACGTCAATGGAGCTGTGCAGTCCGACAAAGTTGGCGCAAAAGAGACGCAGAATGAGTTAATGAGCTTGTGAGACAGTTCGAGCTAGAGGTCGACCTTTGGTAGCTAGCAATTGATCCCCGAAGATACTATTGAAGCTACCCAGCTATTACTCGCAACACACAAAACAAAAAGGGCGTTAGTGAGAATGGCGGAGCAGACAACTGGAAAAAGAAAAAGAAATTGAAGATCCAAATGTCCCGTACTTAGGTAGGTACCTAGGGTAATTAAGATAGATTTGAGACCTCGGGGCGGAGGAAGGGCAGCAGCAACTCTGCTCTGGAGGGTGCACGGTGGTTGGGTAATCGCGCCAAGACTCTGCCCATTTGTTCGATGGATGCAATAGATAAAATGGGGCCAACCGGGGTAATCGAAGCTCGCCCTCCGGGCAACGATGTGTGTGGGCAAGCGAAAACCGGAGCCACAATTGATTCATCTGGGGAGGTGCTTGCACTGTGGTTACAATGGTCAAAACTCAACTGTCTGTAAGGTACATAGGTATTCATTTTTGCTTGTCTATTCTCATAGAAATGAAGCAAGGTAGGTAGGTAGGTAGGTAAGTATGCGTTGGGGGTCGGGCTCACTGCATCATGCCGCACTTCAACATTCCGGCAATGCTTTTCTTTCATTCTTTTCTTTCCTTTTCTGTGCCCTTGTCTCATCCTGGCCGGCACACTCTTACCGCAGGCACAGTAGTACAATCGCTTGGGATGATAAAATTTCTTATTATTGGCACGGGCGCTAAAGCGGTTAGACGTGGTAGCCTAGGCCATTCCTTGGGCGTCAATTACCCATCCCCAACAGATAAAATTCTTCCTGCATCGAAATGAATTCTCGGCTTATCTCTTCTAAATCACCGTCCAATGTATGCGTCTTTTGAGAACCATTCGTGCTAGTTCTAGTCGCCGGGTTCACCGACCCGGCAGCACCCGCATGATAAAAAGTCGTGTACCGTACAGTACGTCGCAGTCACGGTTGAGAACAATGAAGCACTGTGCCCACCTTGTTCGTCTCGTCTGTTTTCGTATCCTGCACCTCCCACTTTTTTTGCGAGAAGCTATGACGACATTTGCTGCGGGGGATGAAGCTCTAGCCCCTAGCTTCAAGCACGTGTAGATTTGACTGCATCATAACTTGTCCCGTCGTGCAAGCTTTTGATCGAACGCATACACAATTGCACCTGTGCGCCAATGGCACAGCCAACAATGATGTTCGTCACCAGGAAAGAGGTACGTTACAGACAGAACTTTCAGACAATTAATACCGATTTTTAAACGGCTCAATTGTGTTGCTGATGTCAGTTTGCCATCGTCGCCCCAACATCTATTATTGGAACCCTTGTTTATCCTTAACCAGGTTTCTTTGATTGCGCTTTTACGTCTCTTTATGTGATACTATATTCAACCCAAGAGATACTTCCTTTGTTAATTCGATGTATCGGAGGGCACCGCTTTGTTTCTCTATCCTTTGAAAGCTTTCTATCAAAGAGTCTCAATGGCAGGATATCAAGTGATTCTGAACAAAGCCATGATTTCTTGCGAACAATATATAGTTGACCCAATGAGGGGGTTGATTGAGGTACTTTCTCATTTGGCTCCTTTATTTCAAGTCACTGTATACTCAACTCGCAACAACCAGGACCAGGCTGTCCAGACACTACCAACCTGACTCTCAGTTTGTATAATCCCACGAAAACGTGCCGGTCACTGCTTCAATTTAATAGCAAAAGATACACTGTTTTCTCCACAAAACAATGGTCAGACACAACGGAGGCTTTCACAACGGAGGCTTTAACAACCAACATCAGGCGAATGGAAACAACAACAACAATCTCCAATGGATGAACAACCACAGCAACAACAGACAGCAGAGGAACAACAACAACAACAACCAAAATGGCAACAATAACCATCGAAATCGCAATAACAACAACAATGGCCCTCGCAATCAATCAAATCAACAAACGAAAAGCGCAAAACCTTGCAGATATGGATTGCAATGCACAAAAATGGCCAATGGAAACTGTCCTTTCGGCCATCCAAACAGTGGCAATGTCAACCATGGTAACAACTCTGGTCTTGGCAATTATTGCGTTCGAACCAATGAAGGCCTAGGCACTACGCAGGCCTGGGCCTTTGGCGAGTTTAATTCCCTCCCCCACACTTTCGACAGTCATATTAACCAAGGTCAGCCGGTAAATACGCTGATATCAGAGCCTGTGGATGCTTTTGGTATCAGGCCTATCTGCGACGGGTACCCGGGCGGAGTTTGTCTGGATCAAGATGGCGATGTCATCATGTGCGACTGTACCAGCAAAGTTACCATGAAACCGTGCTTCACTGACTGGTACTACAGGAGCCGGGAGTCCCAGAGGCAGCTCAGAAGGGACCATGAGCAGTTAGTGCATGAGCTTAGCGACTACAAGCTAAACCACCCAAGCAGCTGGACCAAGGAAGAGGCTTTCCAACGTATGTCTGTTGAGCTGAGGACCTACGTTGCGGACAAGTATGTCCATCACATGAACGAAGAAAACGAACGTAAAAGAAAGCTCGGGACTGGTGTTTAAGTCAGGTGAGTAACAGTGGTAGTGAGGGGGACATGGTGGATAATCCAAGACCACCTCGCAGATCAAGTTCGGGGTTCCATATATTGTGGACATAGTATTTTGTTTTTTAATGAAAAAAAAACTTAATTCAGATATTATATGCTTTTTTATACCTTCCAAATCCATGCTTCTATGTTTGTTGAACAATGATGACTTTAATATCTCCTTGCGGCAATAGGCCAAACTTGTACCACGTGATATCTCACATGCATGAGATATAGCAATTGGTGGGTACGGGACAGGGTGGTCCCAGCGGGGAAATCGAAGCACATACCCAGAGTTCCGACACTTGGGTTCTCACACAAAGCGGCCTTTCAAGGTGGTATGGTATATTTGACACCTAGGTAGTGTCTGAGGATTCGCCTGCTGATCCTGTTTCTCTGCAACGATGGCTGAGATTTCGCCCCAGCTGTCTCTGCGCCAAACCATTGTCGAGATACTGATTTATCACCTCTCCCTTTTTCTATGAGGATCCTCAACGTAAACTTTCGGGACGTCGGTAATCTGACGAAGCGCCTCTGCGAACGAGGCAGCCATGGCCCTGTTAAGCCAGCGATCAGTCCCGGCCGGACTTACAGATGGATTTCATAAAGACCGCGCGTGGTATGACTCGGCCGTGACGAAAACAACTCTGCGATCGACGACGCCAGCGAGACATGGGAAGAGGGACATCGTGCTTCAACGCGAAACAGGGATATAACATGGCGGCACGTCGATGTGGATTGATGGAAACAAAATTTCTGTCAAGACAGGAGGAATATCTCCTGTTCATGCCTATGATGGCCTGTGAAGGTGGCGGTCGCTTCTCGACCTGCTACGCTGAGATCGACAACTCAGATGCGGCTCCCGCCGTACCTAATCTCCCATATCCCATGATTCCCCAGTGCTGTGGATATTCCTAACAAGGTTTTCGGTGTTATTTTACGCTCAAAAAGCCACGTATTCGCAAATCCGGAGCCTCACAGCTGAAGCGTAAGTGGGGGATTAATGGATGGCAGGGAATAGTGATACGAGAAGGTACTTCGTACTTCGAGATGCCCCCAGCAAGGCAAGCAACTTAATGCTTGCGAAGGCGTCGGAGTTTGGTCAGATCGAACTTGCCCTGTAAATGTCCGGTGCATGCCATTTTTATATATAGAGTGATCTAATGCCTTTGCCTCGCCGTGGCGGCGGCGTTGAGGGCAAGGCACAGAATAGGCGGATATGGAGATCCCAAGAGGAAAGATACAGCGACCGGAAGAACCCGAGCAAGCGCGCGTTTGCGTGAAGAACGGAGCTCGGGCCGTTGTCGATGGGCTTGATGATCATATTGAGTCGGCTGGCGGCCTGATTCCCAAGGGCCTTGTGCAGAGTCACGGTACGCGATTGAATTTTGGACCTGCTATACAGCTTTGCTGCGAACCAGTGCAGCCAAGCTGTCACAATCACAGCTGAGTCCTTGTCGCATTTGGGCTGCACTGAACGTGCTATACAGTAAGGCAACTTCGAGATTACTGCAGTCGCCAGTTTTACGTTCTGCGTTTATTTTGTTGCTTGCCTGGGGAAGTCTTGACCTCCAAAGTCTGAGCAGCCAAATCCAGTCTCAATTGGCTATGAGCCATTCACGGGATTGACTATAACGCAGACAGGCAGACGAGTACATCGACCAAGCAAAGAGACTGCATTGACAGAGTGTTGTCAATCAATCAGTCTCAATCGCCCTGCTTTGTCGCAAGTGCCAAGCAAGTAAAGCCGAATTGACTGCTCAGATATTCGAATCCGGAGCTAGGGGGATGGTGCTGCTAGGTTGATTGCCCTTGGCATTAGCAAAGTTATCGACAACCCAAGGGCAGCTGGCCCGTGATTAGAAGCTTGAGGAGGAACGCGGCCCGAGGGCCCCCCTTCCCGTCCATCTCTTCTTTTCGTATTTCACCTCACAAGTCAGTCTCGAATTCGCGTTGTCTTTAATCACGGGCTGCTCTAGTTATTGTTACATATGCTTGGAAGTTGGATTGTTTTCGAGATCAATTCTTCCTAGAGTAAAGCGACGACTTTTTCACAACGCATATTCGCCCATTCCACAAACAGCACATCCATCAGCTGTAACAGCAACCACGACAGGCCCCGCAGAAGCTCCATACATATGAAGGCCTCTGGATTAACGCTCAACTGCTGATTCGGAATCAGCTCATCGACACGACAGACAGCCCATTCAATCCACAAGCCGGCACGACCTCAACAAAGTGCTGGAAATCGTGTGCACAGGGACCGGACCGTTTTCCAGACGACATGAAAGAGTGTTGATGGATGGTCGATCCACAGATTTTGGAGCAATCTGATGCCGGCCTCGTCATTTCCATCCGTTATCCATCCATAAGGTATTTGCGCGAAACAATCAATGTTACCGATACGCAGCGACCAGGCAGCGTGAAGTGGTAGGCTGGAAGGCAGGCAAGGGAAGCGAGGCGACAGGTGCCGTTCGTTCAGCGGGACTGGACTCGAGGTAGCAACGCGCGCTGAGGTACCTAAGGTACCTACACAACACACCCTTGTCTTGCGGCTTAAGTCAGCCACGCCCAGAAGGGAGAGAAAGCCTTGACCAACACTAAAAGTCAAAATCGGGCCCCCGTGGAGCATGGACCAAAACGTAACATATCGACGCCCTCAAAATGCTGCAATGCCAAACGAAGGCCGCACCAACCAACCAGGTGACGCGCGCAGCAAGGATGATCAAAGAGCTTTCAGCACCGATACAAGCAAAGCTATGAGCTCGTCGCGCAGATCTCCGTCCCCGTCGTCGCCTTTTGCTCCTCCTCCCCGACGCCCCGAATCGCGACCACGACCACCTCGCGAGCAGCAGCAACCTCGTCCACCACTCCCCCGAGATAATCTCGGCAGGGGCCGATCGATTGAACGACCACAGGAGTCCTTCGACCCCAGGAGCCAGCGTCCTGAGCCATCGAATTTATTGGCACAGGACTCGGCCGGGGGACCGCGTCAGGGACCGCGTCAAAACCGTCGATCGAGGCATCGAAGTCGAGAGCGGCTACAGCGTCAGTCGAGACACCGATCACCACCGCGGCCGCCGCAGGAGCCTCGACGAGGCTTTGCACCAGACTCCATATTCGACCGCCCTGCCCGTTCGGGGCATCTAGATCAGCCTGACACTGCGAAGGAAAGGGAGAGAGATCTGCCCCACCGCAACACTGCCGCTCGCGAACTGTCGCGTCTTGCCTCCTCACCTGCCTCAACCTCGAAACGTCAAAGAAGTCCTGGCCCACTGGTTACCGATCCAGATCATTCGGCCAAAAGGCTGCGTCGCGGTACCAGTCCTCAGGCCGACGAACCCTATCATTTCGACAATCGTCAAGGACCGGACAAGACAGGACTGAGAGGAGAAGAGCCTCCCCAGCGGCCGTTTTCCCCGGGCCGACCGCGGTCACGATCTCCTGGCTTTGGTCGCGATTTCGACCGGCGTGAGAAGCGTAAAAAGAAGAAAAAGAAGAATAAGAACCGTCGCGACCGCTCAAGGTCTCCCAATCGAGACAGGGACGAGTTTGGAGGTCCGGCTCCCAGTGGCCGCAAACATCTTCCCCAGCCTGGGAGGGACTCTGGAGGAAGACGCCGGTCTCGTTCGCCTCTAGCACCCGATCGCCCGCGATCTTCCTCCCGTGGCCGATCACCGAATCCTCAATCTCACGGCGCAGAGCACCCGCCATTCTCGCCATCCCAACAAGGACCACCTAGGGGACGAGGGCACAACCCCAGCCGTGACTTTGACATACCACCGGAGCGGAGGCATTTCGAGGGGCGAGCAACACCCCCACCACCAGAGGCCTCGCGATCACGTAAAAAGGGCAGAGGCCGTGAAGAGCGGCATTCCCGCAAGCCGCAAGCTCCTCGTGTGTCTGGGGCAAACAGCGTTGAAGTGAACATGTCGGCTAGGGGGAGTGGCTATCGCGGCGGCTACGGCCCAGGTGGTGGCTATCAGATGCAAGCTCCCTACTCTCAAGGGCCTCCTACAGGGCCTAGGCGATTTTCGCACTCGTCGGGGCATGCAACACCCAACAGCTTCCATGGGACACCACCACCTCAGTCCCCCTATGGTGGAAGCCAAGGCTGGGGTGGTCAACAGCAATATCAATCCCCCAGGTAAGTCCCCTGACTTTTTAAGCATCATCTCACTGTGAAACACTCGTACCATGGGGTGTTATTGAAACGGCGATGCTGATGTCATGTGATTAGTTATACGCATCAATACCCTCCCAACGGAGGTTATACCCCCAATGGACCTCAAAATCCAGGAAACTTTACCCCAACAGGGCCACACGGCCAATATCATCAGTCACCATCATATGCTCCGCCCTCAGGTCCCAATTCACAATATTCATACCCACAAGGCTCCGGCCGCGGTGGTCATCGAGGCGGCTTTAGGGGAGGAAACGCTTTCAACCAAGTCGGGCGAGCCGGGTACCGTGGTAATAGTTTTAAGAGTTCGAGCCGCAACGGGAGTGTACATGGTGGTAGTGTACATGGAGGCAGTGTTCATGAAGGCAGTGTCCATGGAGGCAGCGGCCATGCTAGCCCTGCTGCAGCCTCAAACAATGGGGAATCAGCAACACAGCAAACTCATGGATATCCTAACGAGCAAGCAAAAGATGATGAAAATCCTTTCAGACCGTCTAAAGATCTACAGGTCGAGGATAACAGCCAGTCGGGGCATGGCGAAGACAATTCACAATCGAAACAAGACCAGCCACAAACCCCAATGCCTCGAACCGAAAGACAACCGCCAAGTGGCCCGTCGAACCCAAAGATCAAATTTCAGTTCAAGTCTTCCTCCAAGGTGCCCGCAACAACACCGAAGCCAGAGATCTCTTCCAAGTTCAACCCATTACCGCCGACACAGCCGAAGGCTCAACAGCAGCAGCAGCAGCAGCAACGCCAAGAAGCTATTAACAAGGAAAGAAATCTTCCCCAGGATGTGCCAACAGGACCGGCGTCTTCAAGATCACGCCACGAAAGGGGTGCACGGCCACCGCCTGATGCGCCTAGGCAGCCATCAAGCCAACAGCCCCAGCCCCAGCCCCAGCCCCGGTTCAGGATGGTGAAGAAGACGATGAGACGACCGATAAGAAAGGAAGGCCTCCCGACAGAAATGGCGAACTCGGATTCGGTGTATTACCGGAAGCCTGGCAACGAATCAGTTGTTGGTGCTGGGACATACGGCAAAGTCTTCAAGGCGATCAACGTCTACACCAACAACCTAGTGGCCTTGAAGAGGATACGAATGGAGGGAGAGCGGGATGGATTCCCGGTGACAGCTGTCCGTGAGGTTAAGCTGCTGCAATCCCTCAGGCATATCAATATCGTAAAGCTTCAGGAGGTGATGGTGGAGAAGAACGACTGTTTTATGGTCTTTGAGTACATGTCGCATGATCTGACAGGTCTGCTCAACCATCCAAGCTTCAAGCTGGAAGCCGCACAAAAGAAGGATTTGGCACGGCAATTGTTTGACTCACTGGACTACCTACACCGGCGAGGAGTCTTACATCGCGACATCAAGGCTGCCAATATTCTAGTGAGCAATGATGGCATTTTGAAGCTGGCTGATTTCGGTCTTGCACGATTCTACGCAAAGCATCATCAACTCGACTATACCAATCGCGTCATCACGATATGGTATCGATCACCAGAACTCCTGCTCGGAGAGACGCGGTACGGCCCTGCGGTTGATATCTGGTCAGCCGCCTGCGTCATGGTGGAGATATTGACGCAGTATGCCATCTTCCCCGGCGAAGGGGGCGAGATCAGCCAGCTGGATAAGATATGGGCGGTGCTGGGGACGCCGAGTCGATCGGAGTGGCCGGGGCTGCTAGAGATGCCCTGGTTTGAGCTATTGCGGCCAGCCTTTAAGAGGCCCAACAACTTTGCCAAGTTGTACCAGCACCGCGTGACGCCCGCTGCATTTGACCTACTCGAGGCCATGTTTCGCTTCGATCCGGCCAAGAGGCCTTCTGCTGCCGAAATCTTGGAACATCCTTATTTCACAGAGGAAGAGCCGGCTCCAAGACAGGCTGTTGAGTAAGTTTTTTTTTGGGGGTTTTTTTTTCTCTCTCTCTCAAGTTCGTGATTGAAATATTCTACGACGGCTTCCACTGACCATGTTTACAACTTAATACAGGCTGGCCACTATCGAAGGCGACTGGCACGAGTTTGAATCGAAACAGCTGCGGCGCAAGAACGAGGCCAAAGAGAAAGAGGCGCGGCGGGCTGCTCGTGCCGAAAAGGAGAAGGAAGCGGCCGGGGCCGGAGGATCTGACAAGAAGAGGCCGCACGACCAGACAGCTGTGGCGTCGGAGCAGAGCCAGCCGGACGCCAAGAGGCAGAATGTGGACGGTAGGCCGCCGGTGCAGGAGAAAGCTGGCGATGCAGGGTAGAGGCTGACCCGTGTTGAGTTAACGAAACGAGGGCCCACGGTGGAATTCAACGAAATGAGAAGAGTTCGCTGGGGGTAGGTGCCAGCGACGGTGTTGTTGTTTTTGGAACATGCATAAGACACGGCGCAGTTACCGGGGATCATAATAGCGAGCGGGGGATTGGGAGTTGTTTCTAATGACTGGGGCAATGCTGCTTCAGCTACCCTGAATGTGTGAGGATAGGATTCTTGCTACATAACTTGCCTGGCCATGTGACAGGGCGTTTGCGATGGGATGCATATTCATGTTACGTCCTATACGATGGGGATTACGAGTGAAATCTCAGAATCCTCTGTATTTTTATTTCAAAAGAACAATATTGACATGTGACCAAATCATGTGGACTCGTATAACATTGCTTGTTCCTCCCGAAACTAGAACTAGATAATTTAATCGAGAGTCCAGCTCTCACGGCCTCATCCCAACGTTCAATTCAAAACAAAGTTTCACAGCGGCGCATCGATCCAGTTTGCGCCGTTCCAACCGAGATCCCTCCCGCGGCACGGCCGACAACCAGCCTGGTAGTCGGCGGCGAGGCAGGGTGCGTTGAGCTGCATGAAGGAGTTGTCGGCGGCGGACCAACACGACCTCCCCATGCGCAGCTCGGGGAAGATGAAGTCGGTCTGCGTGATACGCAAGCACCACCAGTAGTAGTCGCCCTCCCCTTCCCCCGCCCGGCGCGCCTGGCACTGCTGCGCCTGGCACCCCGTCTCCATGTTGCGCGTGGCGCACCGCGAGTCGGCTGCCTCCCGCTGCGACCGGACCTTGTCGGCCTCTTCGGACGAGTTGGAGCACGAGGTCTCGGGGCAGACTGGCGTCGGGGCGGCGGCAGCCTGTTGTGGTGGTGCTGGCTGGCTGGCGACGGATCCTGGCTGCGTGGCAAAGGGGTGCACAATCCAGGTCCGGGTGGTGGTGTAGCTCCAGGCCGAGGAGCGGGTCGATGTGCTGGTCGTGCTGCGGACCAGGTAGGTCGTGTCGGTCCCCGCGACCAGGTGCGTCTCGAGCACGGTGGCCACGGGGCCTTTGCCTGTTGTTGTTGGTGGTGGCAGGGGCGGTTCGATGATGGTGGTTGTGGTGGTCGCTATGCGGGTCAGCGTGTCGTAGCCTGGGTAGCCGAGGTCGAGCAGGCTGTTGTGGGTGGTGGACGAGGTTGTGCAAGTCGTGGTGACGGTCGTCTTTGCGGTTGGCGTTGCTGGGATGGCTGCTGCTGGCTGTATTGTTATGGCCAGCAGGATGAGGAGGAGCTGTGCTGTGGAGAGCAGAGACATTTTCTTTTATTTTTTTTTCTTCTTTTGGCTTCGTTGCGGGTTAAAAGGACTTATTAGGGGTATTATGTCGGTGGCTGTGATACTACCTGGGGTGATATGGTGTATAATGTGCTCTCGAAGCTTGCAAGTCAAGCAATGTTGATATCATGAGCTCTGCAGTCATGCTTCGGTGAACGCATGCAAACGTCCCGGAGAGGTGGAGGAGGTGGTGAGGGGATGATTGTCAGTGTCTCCCCAATATCATCATAGAAAAAAAATATTATCATTACCGGTACAAAAAACTGCTCCTCAACCCAAAGAAAAAAAGATTTTCCTCGCCGACAAACCGCCGAGCCCAAATTGTATGCACGCTACACCGGCAGCTTCATGTTTTGCCTTTTGGTGCGGTGGGATTTGATGTAACAAAAAGGGGAGCGAGCGGAACCATGTGGGTGAGCTTCACAGTCCGTGTGCTAAGTGTATGCGGATGGATGGATATTAAAAAAAGAGTCCAAATTAAAATAGCCGGAAGAAACCGCCGTGGCGTATCTGTGCAGTTATTGACCCGATTGGGAGGTTCTTTTCTCCCCTTTGGTTACCATACCAAGAAAAAAAAACCTCCGGATTTCCGTACCGGTAATGACCATGCTTCCGTCGTATATACCTTGTCCTACCTGTCGTTGATCAAAAAGCAAAGAAAAGAGTTTCCTCGTATAGATGCAAGATCCGAACGTTTTTGTTTGTTTACTCCTGGAAAGAAAAGAAAAAATCCGGAAAAGAAATCAGTATCTGGGTAGCCAATAAAATGAAACAAGGATCGTGTAAGGAGCAATAATAGGACGGGGTCAGCTGGGGGTGGTAGAGTAAAGCTGGGACCTGGAAATATCCGTCCACTAATGTGGCGTGCCCCTGATGGCGTACACCCCTAGCGCGAAGAGGAGGGAGCTATGACGGGAGGCCAAGGACACACAGACATGTCACTGATGCTCACGCTGGTGAGGTTGCCCAAGGTTACTTGATCCTTCTGTTAGTCTACTTTTTGTCAAAGCTGTGACAAGAGCTTCATGTAGAAATGATCACCGCTGTGGATTGTGACATGTCGTGATTGGTGTTTGTCGACTAGCCAAAACTGGACTACCCCAAAAAAAAAAAGAAAAAAAGGTAAGTCAGAGAGGAGAACTCAGTCCAGCTCATCAACAACAAACTCCGTCTCCTCCAGGCCCCTCAGAACCTCCTCGACCTCGCTGGGCTCCGTGATGCCCCACACGCCGGCACCCTTGACGACGCCCTTGCCGCGCATGCCAACCTCCTTGCCCACGAGGTTCCTCCCGACCTTGCCGGGCCCGATGCCAATCCAGCGCCTCACCTTTTCCCGCTGGTCGAGGTACCGTATGCTGTCCCACCACCTGACGGTCTCGAGGCACTGACGGGCCAGCAGGTCCTTGAGCTGGGCCTCGCTCTCAAAGGGCCGGGCGCTGATGTTGCTGACGCAGGGGATCTTGGCGGGAAAGGTGACCATGCCGCCGCCCTCCCCGCCGGCAGCCAGCAAGTCTCGCACCACGGCAACGGCAGGCCTCATGATGGGCGAGTGGAAGGGGCTGTCGCTGTTTAGGCGGACGGCTCGGGGGTCGTGGCCCAAAAATTGCCTGACGTGGGCGACGAGGGTCTTTATGCGGCCCAGCTCGCCCGACAGCACGATCTGGTTCTTGCTGTTCACGTTTGCGATGGAGACGTGCTCGATCGGGGCGTCCGAGGCCGACGACTCGGCCTTGGCGCCCTCGCTAGAGTGGCCCAGGAACTCATGGATCGCCTGCACCAGCCGCGGCAGGTACTCAGGCTCCGTGACGATGGCCACCATGCCGTACTCGACGTCGGGCCTCCCCTCGCGCGCCGCCCTGGTGGCCGCCGCCATGGCCTGGGCCCGCCGCTGCACCAGCCGCAGGCTGTCGGCAAAGGTGAGGTATCCCCCCGCGACCAGGGCGGCGAACTCGCCCAGGGAGTGGCCCAGCACAAAGTCGACCTTGTGCTCGAGCGGAGAGAAGCCAAAGTCACGCTCCAGCACGCGGAGGATCAGGATGGACGTGGCCATGATGGCAGGCTGGGCGTGAGGGGTGGCCGTCAGGAGCTTGTTGGGCCCGTCCCGGATGATGTCCGAGAGCTTGTAGCCCAGGCAGTCGTCGATCTCCTGGATTATGGGCCGGGCGGTGGAGGGGAAATTCTCCAGCCAGGGCGTCAGCATGCCTACTTTCTGGACGCCCTGGCCGGGAAAGAATATTGCTGTTTTTGGGCGGCGGGGTTTGCCGCTGGCGGTAGATGTGTGTTTGATAAGTGAAGGAGGGGGTGGTGCTGAGGGTGTGGAAGTGGAAGTGGATGTAGATGTGGAGGCATTACGGCGTTGTTGCGGTTGTGATGAGGTTGACGATAAAAATGGTGATGACAATGATGATGATAATGGTAAACGTAAATAATCAGAAGTGTTTGGTATTGTGCATTTGTGAGTCCTCCTCCCGGCGATACGCCGTGCGGCAACCGTGATGTTTCCCATGGTGGCCTGCTCCCTTGGCCCGTGACTGTCTTTCGTTGGAGATGCGATCCGTTGGAGCCGAGGTACAGGAAGATCAGCAGATCAACCGGCCGACCGACCACGCAATTGCAGTCGATGAAGAATGAACAGATTATCGGAGTGTTTACAACAAACCAAGGGAAATTTTGTATATAATGTCAAACCAATAATGCTTAGCGAAGCTTCATGTTTGAAAAGTAACGGTGACGCAGTAAATCAAAAAAGAGATGCAAGGCCCGAGGCAGAGTGAGTCTATTAAGGTTGAGCTCAACTAAGCAAATCGCTGCTGAATGACGTGAAAGGTGTCAGGTTGCTTAGCAGTTGGCGCCCTGGCACGAGCTTGGCGAACAGGAGCCGAGTAAGCCGCCCCATGGGGTAAGTACCGCAGTACCTGAAAAACGCCGAAGCCAGCCGAATTGGGGACTCTTTAGTTTCCCATTTACGACTCGACATTTGAGGTTTTGATTTTTCCGTAACCAAAGAAACTAAAAAAAAAAAAAACTCTCGGATCAAGTCAAAAGGATAATCAAAGTCATGTATTTACAGGAAGAAGAAAAGACTTTTTTGCTTGCGAATCGCATCCTTTCAACTTTCCCCCTTGCAGATACCGGACAAAGGCATGTTCCCCATCAAGGGCCCATCTTATGTACAACTAGCAAAAGAAAAAAAAAAGAAAAAAAAAACTCTCTTTCCCACAACCTTTTTCACGCAATCAGCCCAAAGAACCTCAGCATCAGGTCCTCGTTGACCGGCGCCGTGTGCCCGACCCCGTTGCCAAAGAACCCCTGCAGCTTGCTGCCGTCCCCGTAGATGACCTGCGTGTACTGCGCCGAGGGCACGCCCGTGACGTTGCGGGAGACGGTGACGTCGAGCACGTTGCTCCACTGCTTCAGCGCCTCGTGGGCGCAGGCCGGCCGGACCAGGAAGTCGGCGTTGCCGTGCCAGATCTGCATGCGCGGCCGCCGGCCCGTGTAGCCCGGGTACGAGTTACGCACAAAGTCGCCCCACTGCTGCGGCGTGTGCGTCAGGCCCTGGGCGCAAGTCTGGTTGGGCGAGAAGGGCGTGGCGCCCGCGGCCCCGGCGAAGCAGGCGTGCGCCGTGCCGCTGTAGGCCGCTCCGGCCTCGAACACGTCCGGGTACGATCCCGCCATCACGTTGGTCATCATGCCGCCCGAGGACGACCCCATGACGTAAACCTTGTCCTTGTTGCCGTTGTAGCGGTTGAGAGTGTAGTTGACCATGGCCACGATTCCCTTGGCGTCGCCGCCCTGCCCGTGCGTGAGCGACGCGGGGTTCTGCACATCCCAGCAGTTGGACTGGTTGGGGGTGCCGGCGTAGATCAGGATGAAGCCGTTCTGGTCGGCATACGACGGCAGGCGCGTGCCGCTGAACCATTGACGGGCGTTGCCACCGCAGGGGTGAAGCTGTTGTGGGTAGGAATTTGTGTTAGTATAGATTGCAATACACGAGAGGTTTTGGTTCTTTATTTTCTCCTGAAAAAGGGGAAATATTGCTTACAGCAACGATAATGGCTGGGTTGGTGGCCACGCGGTCCGGCACATAGATGAACATCTGGATGTTGGTAGGGTTGTCTCCCCAGTTGGTGACCTGTTGCAACTGCGCGGCCGAAGCCATGGCTGCTGTCGCCAGGACGCTGAAGATGCTGGAGAAACGCATTTTGGGCGCGGGCAATGTTTGTGACACGAGTGGTTAGAGGGCCTCGGCGGTATAAAGAGCGGCTGGGAACAATCAAGAAGAACTCGTGGAGGGCTGAAACCACTGATGAATCCTTAGATTGTGTTATTATTCCTCTCTCATCTTAGCCTGGGCCATCCCTATCTTATATATGACTCTCGTCAACCTGTGATGGGCCTCACAAAAAAACGCCATCTCGGCTCGAACGACGGGAAAAAGACCTTTGCGCAAATATCACACATAGGCGGACAGTATTTCTCCGGTGACGACCGCAAGTGGCGCCAGGGGGACGAGACACAGCTTTTGATCCGGGCAATGGCTCCATTGGTAGGAAAGTTGGTGCATAAAAATCTGTTTATATTAACTCGAACAATATAGACCTAACCAGAGTTTCTTTTCTTGGTACCTGTCGTTTGAACAGTATTGAGCATCACAATATTTTGCAGATGGTCCAGTGACGTTCCAACGTGGGATCGACAGGCGGCTAAAGTCAAACAGGCAAAGACAAGCAGTTTGCTAGCCGCGGAGCAAAGGCCAGAAATGGACCTTGGTAGTTCAAAAAACGGGACACGGAAGCAAGACTCCCCTGACAGCGGGGTGCATCGGCATCGAGGCTCGGGATGGAACGGTGTGGTGGGAGTTGAAGTCGGTAATTGAAGACTGCCGAATTAACATCCCGAGCTCGGGGATGAAATTCAAAATGTTCATTCGCTCAAAGATGGTTTTTTCTCTTTTCTTTTTTATCTTTGTGCTTCCCGTCCCCCTTCTCCCACAGACACAATTGAGCGGAACGAGTGTGTGTCGAGATATAGATGGACATTCAAGAACGATCGAACATAGATTCGAGAACCAAAAATAATGTTCATGTTGCACTCGGGTCATTCAACAAACCAAGTACAGGGTTAGGGGTATGTCGCTGAATAACGGATCCCTGCCATAAGCCCAGGTAGGTACCTGCAGGGATCAACTAGCCCAGTGTCCACACTTCACGGCCTGACTAGGTAGGGGACAGCTTTCCAGCGCAATCGCAGATCGCGACAAAAGACAGAGACAAAGACCAAGACATCGTCGACCGGTTTCGTCAACTCACACTGCAGGAAACCCATTATTTTATTTTACAAGCTTCCGGCATGGCAATTAACAACAAGTTGCTCGTCAAGAATTAGGAACTGATCAGCATCAAAATGTCGGGCTTCCTATCCCTAATAGGGTGGACTTTTCTACCAAACGTA